>CAMRHE010000245.1:2400000-3138875 GCA_947044405.1 Leptodactylus fallax
CCATACATAGGTCAGAAACCTGGGGATAACATAGCGTGCTTCCAGTACATGACCTGTCACCTTCTCACAATATGTACATTATAAAGTAGTCCTAATTTGGAGCTTTGACTTAAAGGGATTGTCCAGGATATTGGATTTTATGGCCTATTTTTAGGATAGGCCATAAATATGTGATAGGTGGGGTGACTACATCCAGCTCCTGAACAGATCAGCTGTACTATATGTAGTTGGCTCCAGTGCCTATATAATGGCCGGGCACCATCACTGCAGCTCAGCGTCCATTTTATGGACGCTGAGCTGTAGTACTTGTGCCTGGCAACTATACAGGATATGGGCATAGAACTGCCCTTGTTGTGTCTAGTACAGACACCGGAAGCAGTCTTGTACAGCTGATCGGTGCAGGGGTCGGCAGTTTGCCCCCCACCTATCAGATTTTTGCCTATCTTAAGGATAAGCCATAAAATCTGATATCCTGGACAATCCCTTTAAGGCCGTGTTCATACAATGTGCTTTGGATACTTTTTTCTCTCCCTGTGAATCCATGGTGCAGATGCATTATAAGCGATATTTGAGTGTATCGGTATTTTGAATACTCTACATATATTTCAATAAATACTTTGTAACTTCATGCTTCAGTCCATACATTTTATAACCATGTAAAAATATTATTAGTATTTAGAACCTATAAATAAGGATGTGACAGCGACATAAAAAAATGCTATTATGACACTGACCTAAGGGTTCAGGATATCGTAAAGTAACCAAAAGAACTACAGTAAGAGGAGATGAAGAGGTGAAGTTTTGGCATAGGCAGTGAAGGGGTTAAAAAAAAGTCATTACTTTTAAAATTATAAACTGCTTTTGAAATAGCGTTCTCCTTTGACATGTTCACATGGGAAGAGACTTGGAAGTAGAGCAGATGACAGGTGCTGTCTAATCTCTCCCCATCAGTAGTGCTGCCAGCAGTGAATGCATCACTACCCCCTGCATAAAGCCGCTCACCCCTCCGGGGATCACATGTAATAGCACTATCGTTGTCATGTCATTTTCACAAGAAACTATCAGCATTTCATGCTCTTCGATGTTTAGAAACAGCTCTAGTCAGCTTATTGTAGTTTTATTGTTCTTACTGAGAGTCATTAGATTCTTGTAAGGTGTTTTCCTCGGCTGGAAGTTCTTCTTGAGGAGCAGTTTGCTGTTGTAATCGCTGGTTTGGTAAAGTGAAGTGCTGAGAGTTGTTAGGTAAATTTCAGAGGTGCTTTGTCCGCCTCGAATAAAAAAGGCTATTACTTCTAGTACTTGCCTGAAGTGCTAATTTTAATTCCTTACTCCTACAAGTACAGTATATGAATATAGCCATTTCTTTCTTTTTCCTTTCAATGCCGGGACATTTTTAACCATTTTGACAGACACAAATATAAAGTGAACTATAAAGTAAATAGAAAGTCATATTATAACTTCATACCCATATTTGCTAAAAGAAGAGACCTGTCACACTGTGAAAATGTCATGTAGCACTTTACATCTAAGATCACAATTATGCAAATAGCATGAAAGTGTAAAGTTATATATAAAATGCATTCAAATTCATGGTTGGGGCTAAACGTGTGACCCAAGTAGAGATTGAGATACACAAAGACAACAAAAAATAGAATGTGTAGACTTCATGCGTCACATTCATGCCTATGCACAGGAACGGTTTTAGACATAGTGTGGCCCTGGGTGAAAATCAAAGTGGGGCCTCAAATGATGATATATGCTGATAACATCATATACAGTTAATTCAGAAGGCAGTGCAGCACTTCAAGTGGCAAATCGCTTTAATAATGCCTCATTTCTGCCCCCAAAAGGGTAAATCAACCCCCCTTTTGCGCACACACAATAAAAATGACCAACTTTGTACCACCTAATGGATTTTTTAAACCCCCTCATCAGTCATTAGAGTGATTTATAATAGTCCCTGTTTATAAATAATAGTGCCCTTTATCCGTAATAGCCACCTTATAAATAGTAATTTCCCCTTATAAATAATACACCCTGCTTATAAATAATAGTGCCCCTTATCCATAATAGCCACCTTATAAATAGTAATTCCCCCTTATAAATAATACACCCTGCTTATAAATAATGGTGCCCCTTATCCGTAATAGCCACCTTATAAATAATAATTCCCCCTTATAAATAATAGACACTGCTTATAAATAATAGTGCCACTTATCTGTAATAGCCACCTTATAAATAATTATTCCCCCTTATATATATTAGTCCCTGCTTATAAATATTAGTCTCTGCTTATAAACAATAATCACTGCCTATAAATAATAATGTCCCATATGAATAATAGTCCCTGCCTATAAATAATAATGTTACTTTATAAATAATAGTTCCTGCCAATAAATTTTAATGCCCCCTTTTAAATAATAGTCCCTGCAAATAATAATCCCTGTTTATAAATAATAATGCCCCTTTATAAATAATAGTCTCTGCCTATAAATAATAATTCCCACTTAAAAATAATAATTCCCCCTTATAAATAATAGTCCCTGCCTAGAAATAATGCCTCCTTATAAATAATAATCACCCTCAGTGTCGGACTGGGATGTCTAGAGCCCACCAGTGGAATTGTTTCTAGGGGCCCACCATCAGGACCCCTGTAGATCAGTGGTACCGAGACAGGGCGGCTAAAGGTAATAACATGTCGGGAGCCATGCTGCTCACCCACTATACCATGTGCACCACTGCACTACCTAAACCTACTGCTACACCTTGTATGGCAAGTGAACAGCGTGGCTTCAAGAATTGCTACCTTTACCTGTAGCCACACTGTCCTGGAAAAGCTGATCTGCAGAGGTCCTGGCTGTTGTATCATCGCAGATGTAATATTGATGGCCTATCCTAAGGACAGGCCATCAATATTAGAAAGATGGATAAATTCTTTAAAGAGGTTGTCCAGGAATTGGAGCAACCCATGTAGCTGGCGGGAGGTGTAAAGTAAAAAATAAGTAAATTAAAAAGCATACTACTTTGTCCCTGGCGCTCCATTGTCCACTGCCAGTGTCCATTCAGTCTCGTGCCAGCGACTCCTTGCTGGGAGTCCTGCACCTCATGTGATCGCTAAGACCAATTAGGTACAGGATTTCCAGAAATGAGGTGCCACCATGAGACCGAACAGACACAGGCAGGGGATAACGGGGTGCTGGGGACAGGTGAGTATGCTTTTTTTTAAAATTTTCTTATTTTTACACCTCCCTGGCGGCCGACACAGTGGTCGCTCCAGTTTATGGACAGCCTCTTTTAAGGGGTTGTCTGGGTCAAATTTTTCTATTGTCAGGTCACTGGTCCCACCATATAGTGACCTCTTCACTGGTTCCCCCATACTGTAGGGGAACAGTGATTGGGTCATTATATTGTGTGGGAGCAGTGATGGGGGCTAACATCCTGTGGGGGGGACATTAAACTGTGTGGGGTATATTAAAGGGGTTGTCCAGGGTTAATCTTTTTTATGGCCTATGCTCAGGATAGGCCATAAATACCTGATCGGTAGGGGGCTGACACATGGCCCCATCAGCTGTTCGGAGTCACTTCCGGAGCCCGTTCTGTACACAACATAGGGCCGAAAGCAGAAAGCTCCATCCGCTGTATAGCAGCCCGGCGCCGTCACTGCAGCTCAGCTCCTACTGACTTCAATAAGTGCTGAGATACAGTGAAGGTGCCCAGCTCGTATACAGTGGACAGAGCTTTCTGCTTCTGGCCCTGTATTGTGTACAGTACAGGCATCAGAAGTGGCTCCGTACAGCTGATCGGTCCGGGGTCAGCCCCGTACAGATCAGGTATCTGTGGCCTATCCTGAGGATAAACCATAACAAATTATGTCTGGACAACCCCTTTAATATACCCCCCAGGGCCCCCCTAATGTGCCACACTTTAAAGAGGTTGTCCAGTATAATTTTTTTCTTTTTTATAATTAGTCCGGGGGGAGGTGAATCCCCGCTACCCCCCCCCCCCAAAAAAAAAAAAACATACTAAACATACTCACCTGTTTCCGGTGCTCCGGTGTCCTCCTAGCACGGTCCGGTCCTGCAGCTCCGCTGTCTTCTTTTGCCAGAAGTCCTCACTGGCTGTGACGTCCCAGGTCCCTTCCCTTAGGCCGCTGATTGGCCTCAGGGGTCACGTGACGTCACAGGTAGTCATGTGCAGGGGGAACTTCAGCTGGAAGAAAACAACAGAAGTGCAGGACCAAACCGTGCTGGGAGACACTGGGGACAGGAGAGAAAGTTTGGGGTTTTTTTTTTTTTGGTTTTGCTTTTTTTCACCTGCCGCGGCGTAATTAAAAAAAAAAATGAAGGAGCCACTGTATGGAGTATAAGCTCCACAGTGGCCCCCACCCAGTATTATATACTCCCCACAGTGGCCCCCACCCAGTATTATATACTCCCCACAGTGGCCCCCACCCAGTATTATATACTCCCCACAGTGGCCTCCACACAGTATTATATACTCCCCACAGTGGACCCCACACAGTATTATATGCGCCCAATAGCCCCCCTCCGCTTCAGTGCTATTATTAAATACTTTGGGGTCTCCTCAGACCCCAGAGTATAATAATCGGAGGCCCGTGGAAGTGATTAAAAATAACAAACTCTCATACTCACCTTGACTTACCTTTCCTTGAGGCCTGTGATTGGGCCTCAGTGGTCACGTGGGGGCGCACTGACGTCATTACGCGGCCGCGCCCCCATGTGACCGCTGGGGCCTAATCACAGGCCTCAGTCACATGACGGAGGAACGCCGGAGAAGACGCTGTGCCCCGGAGAGGTGAGAATATGTATTTATTATTTTCAGTCACCTCCCCTGGGTGCCTTGCCCTGCCATCTATTGGAAAGGGTCCTGGCAATATGCCCTGGCTCCTTTCCAATAACAGTATGTATAGCGGTCGTGGAACCAGGCTTTCCCTGACCACTATCATAGTGATCCGGGGCCCCGGCCATCTCCAGCTGGCCACGGGCCCCATACCCCGCCGATCCCGGTCGTTACGCCACTGGTCAGGGGCCCGATCGGGATGGTCAGGATCCTGATCGGTCCCCTATGACATGAGGACTAATAGTCGAGGCTCGGGGCCCACCGGTGGATTCACCGGTTCCCCGGTGGGCCAGTCCGACCCTGATCACCCTTATAAATAATAGTGTCCCTTATCAGTGATAGCACCCTTATAAATAATAGTTTCTGCTTATAAATAATAATGCTCCCTTATAAACAAAAATCCCTGCTTATAAGTAATAGCCCCTGCTTATAAATCATAATCCTTGCCTATAAATGATAGTCTCTGCTTATAAATAATAATGCTCCCTTATAAATAATAGTTCCCCCTTTATAATACTCCCTTATATATAATTACCATTACAATTGCTTCCCTTATATATAATAGCTTCTCCCTTATAAATAATGGGCCTTCTTATAATAGTTCCTCCCTTATAATAGTTCCCTTAATATATAATAGTTCTCTGCTTATATTAGCCCCTCTCATATATAATAGTCCCGGTATATAATAGTCTTGCCCTGATAAATAATAGTTGTCCCTTATAATTGCCCCCTTATCAGTTATAGCTCCCCTTTTGCAGAAAACAATCTTTTACTCACCTTACCATGATCCCCTGCAGAGTGGAGCAGTGAAACTTTTGTGATGCAGTGACATTGTCCGCCGGTCCTAGGATGCAGCAGTCTTTTATGACAGGGGCTTAACAGCTCACTGCTCAGGCATAGGTGATAGGCACGCTGATACAGTTGTAAGTACAGATGTAAGATAGGCACGCTGATACAGTTGTAAGTAGAGGGCCCGGGAATAGAGTCATCAGACTCAAAGCCTGGTGCTCCAGATCCCGGGGCCCCTTTAAAGACAAGGCCCTAGGCAATTTCACAGTTTGCCGCCTTCTAAAGCCAGCCCTACCTATGCAGGTTTGGACTGGCCCACCAGAGTACAAGAGGATCTTCCAGTGGGCCTATGTTCTGACATAAACATGGGCTCCAAAAACCCAGCAGATGGTAACCCTATTTGAACTGAGTTTTGGCCAATCACTTGCCACCAGGGTCTACTTCTTATGGATTCATGACAAATACTCTATTATACCTTATGGATATGGTGTGCCATTAAACCGGCTGTGTGCATATGCTGGCACATATGGCATATGGGTGATAACTGTGTGCCACTCGTACTTCCACAGACCCATTAATTTTCTTTGGTGAGCCTAGGCCATCTAACGGACAGGTATAAGACCTGTCCTGAGTTTTTCCCTGAGCACACAACTCTATACACAGACCAGTGATGATACACTGGCGAGTGCATGGGGCCATTAGAATATAATGGGTCAGTGTGCTCGCCATGAAATGATAGCCGTGCATATAGCCTAAGTAATTTTGTAGACTACTGATCTTCATTAGATGTCCTACCCTAAGGATAGTTCATCAATTATTAAGCCTGGAAAACCCCTTGAAAGCATAAATATAGCTCTATTTTTCATCATGTTACTTGTACCTCTTAAAAACGGAGCCCTTCCTTCTATTTAAATCTATAAAATATATTTTATTACTTTATTACATGGATTACATTGAATTTCATCATTTTCTCACATGAATATATTTACTTAAATACCCTATTACATTGACATTGGCTTTAACAAGTGCAGTTGGATGGATGAGTCAGCTTCGAGTTATTTGAGGTGTGACTTTGATGAATACCTTAGAGTCAAACCTAAACTTCTGTCATCATCAAAACTTAAATAATTGCATAGAGGTTTTTACTTAATACTGACGCTTATTGACATTTCAGGTTTCAAGTTTTATTCTTACTCGGTTTCAAGGTTATGTATGCAAAGTTATAGCTTCAAATGTAAGGACGTAATTGACTGCATTTATATTTCCATGAAATGAACTCAGAGGTGAACAGACTAAAGTTATATTATTATGGAGAAAGTATTTATGAGCCTGACGTACTCCTGGTCATGACCAGCAAAAAGATTTCCCTCTGTGACATCTGTCCCTGAATGTCACTACAGTGAGTAAGTGAAGTCTGCCCAGGGGTGACGAGAGAGTGTGAGCGCTCCCAGATGGACAGTATTTTATTGTTGTATTTGTGTGTGTGAACACTGTATTATGCAGAAGAATACATAAGTCAAAGTATACAATGTAAATATATGTTCACATTATTATCAGAATAAATTAACCCTTTCCTTCTAGCTTTAAAAGGTACTGGTTCTTTCAAGACTGAATTTGGGGAATTTAGATTGTGAGTCTTAATGAGAACAGCGAATAATGACAATGGGGGAATTCATTAACACATCGATGCCAGTATTTTGGCATAGATGTTTGAAAATGTGTTGCACCATGCCCCCTCTTGCGCCAAATATGCGACACATCGCCCAATATACGTCTCCCTCATTGGTTTTCATGAATGTTGGCAGAGAGGGGTGAAGAGTGGGGTGTGTCGGGGCAAGGACGCCTCGGCCCGACATATTTATTAGAATTCACAATCTCAGTTCTGGCATATGGGCATATGACTGATTTAGAGGCCTCTTCATAAATCAGGTCTGACTTACACTTGTGGTGCGTTTATTAAGACTTATCTCCAGTGTTAATAAATCTGCCCCGTTGTCTATAAAAATATTATCTGAATAGCATCAAATTCTCTTCCACACAGTGTACAGAACCAGAAGCAGATGGCTCTGTGCACTGTGCAGTGACTAAGCTGTGCTGTTACAGGCTGGGTCACTGTACAGTGTACAGAGCCATCCCCTGTCGCTAACTACAGTTATTGCAACAATGCATACTGGCGGGAATAGTGGTGGATGGTGCTCCCATTTACTACAATGTGCGTGCTGAAAATAGTTGAGTGCTGTACTTCTGCGATCTCCAATACTCCCATTGAAGTGAATGGGAGAGCCGACTACCATCAGTCCTGCCCACATTCATCATGACCTTGCTCAGGTTGAATGTGGAGCAGGAGAAAGGTCCTGCAGTCTTCTCTTCATGAGAAGAACCCTTTAAAGACATAGGCACTTTGCTTTAGTAAAGTATATTGCAAAGTTTGCTCCTGTCACCTGCACTATTGATTTATGAAAAATTAAGTAAGTTTTTGTACAAACTAGACATGTGGATTTTGAGATGCTTTTTTGCATTGGTTATTAATAAATAATGGCAACAAAGACGATGGGTCAGCAAACTCCAGCAAAGATGCAGTATTTGTAAAACCACAGCATTCTCAATGCAGTTTTGCCTTGCGTAAACCCTGTTGCTAAGCACAGTTATTGAAACCATGAATTCTGGGGGAGATTGGTGTCGCTTGGCACTTCCAATCGCTTCAATGGGAATGCTGGAGATAGCTGAGTGACGTGAATGGGAGCGCCAAACACTACTACTCCAGCCCACATTCACACTGGCTGCACCCAGGTTGAATGTGGAGCAGGACAAAGGTCCTTCAGAGTTTAATTTGTGGGACAACAACCACTTTCAGCTTTTACTGTACGCACATTTTTGTAAAAAACATGGATTTTACATATTTGAATACAAGCTGTAATGTAGGCTGTCTTCACCTGCTGATGTACTACCTCTCCCAGCAGGCTCATTAACTAGCTTACCTTTGCTACAAGCTGTTCAGTCCTGGCAAAGCTTCCCAGCCTCTCCCGTTCTGTCTGAATAAGTCTGAGACATGCAGTAAGGAGTGCCTGATATCTGAAATGACCTGACCTGTATTTTGATCCTTGGCTTATTCCTAACCATGTTCCTGTCTGCTGTTCTTGTTCTGCCTACTACTTGTGTTGACTACCTGCTTAATAAACCTGACTAGTGCACCTTGCTGCTTGCCCTACCATCTGATTGTACCTGACGACTGAACTGTACCTGCTTGACCTGACCAGCTGCCCAAACCTGACAATTCTCTTGCTTGATCCCTGGTGCTAAGCATTGGCATCTCCAGGTCCACTGGGCCAGCTGCTACCAACCATATGACCACCTGTAAAGAAAGTTTTCCCTACGCTAAAAAAGAAGAAAAAAAAATAATGACCTGGCAGAGAAGTCCACATTCCTGCACAGAGGTCAATGAGTGTATACCAGGGAGTCTGCTTAGATAATGCCCTTAGAGGTGGCCAAAAGTCAAACTGATTTGGTAAAACAACCCGCTGAAACAAGCATTTTTTTGGGTGGCTTTTTCATGCAGATATATTTGAGACGTACTTTTTTAGGTCTTATTGAAAAGCCTGTGGGAAAATACATGAAAAGCATTCCACACTTAAAGCATGCTGTATTTTAAAAACAAATGCTACAGACCCTTGGGACAAGGTAGAGAGTAAAGTGTATTTTTATCTGCTGCAGCATGTATATCTGTGTGTCTGCTTCTCTCACACTTTCTTCCTCCTACCTTCTTCACAGATGTCTATACGAAACATGTATGTAATTGGTGATCTGTAAGTGTGTCTTGGTCTCCCAAGATGGATTTAGCTGAGAATGCAAAGTGAATGAGCATTTTAGGATGCAGGAAAGACCAGGAAAAGGGCCTGATAGGTGGAAAATTTTATGATGTAGAATTTTATCATATCAAATATTACAAAGTATAATTTATCTGTCTTCATTATTTATCATCTATATGCTAAATTTCTTGAAAGCAGAGGGACCATTTAAAGTAGGCTGAGTATACACACTGCCACTCCATTCATCTCTATGGGACTATCAATATGAAACTACATGAGTACAACACTTAACTAACACTTGCAGCTCCACATATATGAGGGGCACAGGACCACCATTTTCCTTTTTGTCGAGGGTCCCGTAGTTAAAAACCACCAACCGGATACTGGATTAGAGATAAGTTGAAAACTTGGTACAACTTATTTGAAAAAGAAGAGAAAGAAAATTTGAGATAGAAATTGAGAATGCTTGCAGTAAAATCAGGTGTAGACGCAGTGGTGGTCTTCACAAAGAGGTGTTATTTATTTTTTCTTAAGGGTCTTACTGTGTTGACTACAATATCTAATATAATATCTAATAATATAATTTCAGTTTCATCTCTGTGGTCTCAAGCTCCTGATATATAAGATATCTTTAGTTTTGATCAATAAAGAACACAACAGAGGTTATTAGTCTTATTTGTATATTAAATGATCTGTTTTCTATTTCTATGACATTGAAATACCCTTAAAGTCAGTATATACGTCTTACTTAGATCATAATGCACCACACGCACGTTCAATAAGTATTTAATTGGAGAATTCACCATCCCTATAGCTTCATGTCCTGGTAGATAAATAGCTGCATGTATGAGGCAGAAAATGGATAATGCTCACATCGTTCATGCACCTTGGATAATTGCAATTAAGAAAACCATCTCAGGTTAGATGGAAACAGCGCGCCACAGCTCCATTGTATTTCAGGTCTTCATATGGATTAATTTCTCGCTTTGGTTAGTGGTTTGTTTCTTCTATGTTTATTTCCAGGTGTGCTGGAAAATCATGAAAACAGATGGCTGTAGAAGTCTATACTATAAGCCTATCAGCTCCTCAAGCAGTAGTCATAAGTCATAACAGTAAGACTACATTCACACTACCGTTATTAATGTCCGTTGCTGTCATCCTATGATGACAGTAATGGTAGCAGAGTAACAGACACAGACGGAGCCCCCTCTCTCTGTGACCGTTTCCAACACATCGGACGCTGTATTCTTTCATGTTTGCTTCATGCAGGACTTTTTATTAAATCAGAAAAGTAATAACATGATGGAGGAAAGCTTCCGTCATGTTTTTTACACCGGGGTGAATGCAGACGGACACCGGTGATGGATGAGAAAAACAGGTATTGAATTAAGGTAGTTTGAACCCACCCTTATATTTACTGTAGATTTTCTGTATCCCAAATATTCCATCAAAATTTCTTAGGCTACAGACAATTCACATGCTTGTCTTATTAAAGATTATCCAGACATAATGGATGTATTGCGCTAGATATAGTGTTATATAAAAGTATTATTCATAATAGTAATAATAAAAGTGTTTGCAGGATTAGGAAAAAGGTTTGACTTTGTTTCGCAGACATAGTGCCACTCTCGTCTAGTTGGTTTTTCAGCCTCCTTTATTTGGAAGTGCTTAAGCTACAATACAAAAGTTTCGCTGTTTCTGGAAAAAAATAGAATATTTTTTTTCTGACCCTAGGCAACCTCTTTCATTTAAAAGGCTCGCCAGGGAGGGTTTTAATACTTATTTTTCTTGGGTGTTATTGTGGAGAACACCCGGTCGCATGATCAGAAGCAGCACTCACCCACTGATTCTCTCCACTTCCTCCCCCATGTTGACTGTTATGTACCTGTACTATTGGGCTGGCTGTATACAGAATTACAATAGTAAAGCCAGCCTCCATAGAACAGGTAAGTAGCAATCCACAAGGTGCAAGATGCTGGTTCTGATCATGTGACCTGGGGTTGGAACCAGCCTAGAAACTCATGGTACATCCGCAATAGAACCTGGGCAAAGTAAGCATTGAAACCCTCCTTGGAGAACCCTTTTTGATAAAGAACATTACACTCTAATATTAAAGGGTCACGTGTAAATATGGCTATATGCATAATTAGGCAGATTTACTATTCAATTTGAGCCAAAATGGGATATGTGCCATATTTAGTAATGGTTTTAGATGCTTTTTGTGCCTCACTGGACACTTTTGTAAAGTTTCCAGAAAAGGAGATATGGCTAAGTGGATTCATAATATTTGTCAGATATATTAATGGCATGTTCCAGTAGAATATTGGTCTAAAGATAGCATAAGT
The DNA here is from genome assembly GCA_947044405.1 of Leptodactylus fallax. Lineage (NCBI taxonomy): Eukaryota > Metazoa > Chordata > Amphibia > Anura > Leptodactylidae > Leptodactylus > Leptodactylus fallax. The sequence goes on from CAMRHE010000245.1 coordinate 2,411,801, forward strand.
AAGAAAACAGTGTGAAACTTCAAACAAGGTGCACCAAAATCTATCACATAGTGTTAGCCACTGTCATAGATTTGCTGCATCTTATGACTGCCTGCTCTAAGTTTAGGATGTCTAAATATAAGACAGCATTAGAAACTCTTCTCTAATATTTCTCCAAAGATCTTGACAAATCATGGACATCCATCTAACATTTTCTAAGTCCAGCTTCACACAGGCCTATTAGTATACATCTGTAATTTGGGTCTGGAATACAGTATGTATAATGAAACAAGATGCTTCAGTATTCCATCAGTGTTTCATCAGTATTGCACCTGTCTGTGCAGACATTGATTTTATTTTTTGTTAGGCAAAACTGATCCGTTTTTTTTGCCAAATAGAATATAATATCAATGGTGGGCATATTCATATTGGAAAGCAGATTAAACTAGAGCGCTCTGTGTGTTTCAAATATGGCAAAAAAAATGGACATGTGAATGGTATGTTATCAAAAATAATAGATTATTATCAGCAATGAACTCTGGCCCTGAAAAACACGGATGTAATATGGATAGTAAATATGTCCATGTGAAGCTGGCTTAGGTCTACTCAATATATTCCATTAGGGGATAACACGGATTCAACACATTACCACATTAGACTGGGACCACACGGGCAGAAATTGCAGTGGGTTAGTTATGATATACAGTAGCTATTAAATGGATGAGATTTAGGCTAAGGTCACATGACCCGGGTATCGCCCAGTCGCACGAACACTTCTTGCCCAGTACCTGAAATAAAAACTCCACACCAACTTTGGATTAAATTGGCCACAGCAGCCATTTTATTAAATAAAATAAATAACCGTTTTAAAGTGCAAACAAAACCAACAACCCCACCTCAACACTGTCAGTAACCCTGACCCGACGACGGAGGTCCTCGAGGCCCAAAACCCAAGTTTTTCCACCGGTCCCTTGAGCACCAGCTCTGTTACCCCTAGCCGTTCCACACCAGCTCAGGGGCACCAATTTTATTAAGCTCCACGGTGCTCACTATCCCAGAGGGCCCTAAAGCCCTTAATACCCCTTTAACCATAACCAAAACAAAGCCCAAATGGTCTGGGGAGTCCAGCCCCTACCGTGGGGCCCTCCCCACCACAACCATTTCCGATACCCAGCCTCGAGGACCCCCACCGCCACGACGAGCGCCGGTGAAACCTCATCGGCGAGCGTCCCGCCACACCCGCAGCGCTGTCTCGACTCCCTGCTGCAGGCCCAAACACCACATGTCAATGCCCACGGCGTTCAGATGGACGCCGTCCCTCCTCCAAAAAGCACCTTCCCCCCGACTCCAGCTCCGAGTGACGCACTGACACTGCCCCATTCCGCGCCACGAACTTCCCAATGGCCCTGTTCACCTTTATCCGGGCCTTGTTAACTCGCTCGATTGACCGAGCCTCCCTCCAGACCTTGCGAGGGACTATGTCCGACCACACGGTCACCATCCCTGGGAACATCGCCCAAAGCCGTAATAAATCAAATTTTATGTCCTTAACTAAATCTCGAAAAGGGCGAACACCCAAATCATTCCCCCCCACATGTAACAGCAACACATCGGGAGGACGATCCAGCCTGGCATACCGATGAATCTCTGCCAGCACCTGACCCCACAACATACCTCTCAGCCCTAACCACCGCAAGATCACCTCGTCTCTACTGAATCCCAGCTGTCGCCCGTCCGGACGCACCGCTGCCCGCAACGCACCCCAGAATATGTACGAGTGACCCAGTAACCACACCAGACAAGGCCCGGCACCTGTAAAAACACCAAAGCAAAGAACATAACAAGAGGCACAAATCCCCCCCCCCCCCCAAACGTCCCACCCCCACAATTCGCGCCTGCCCAACCATCCTCACTCCAACCCCCCAGGGCGGACGTAGGACCTAAATCTCACTGACTCCCACCTCCCGATTCGTTGAATCACATCCTCTCCCAAACCCCATCTAGCGGCCTCCGTCGCTGCCCCAATACGAAATGAATGCCCACTAAATTGATCCACCCCTATTCCCAAAAACCGCAAACAACGCCTAAACACCCCTACGAATTGAAAACAAGACAAAAAAGAACCATCCCCATGGATCAGGAGGGGGCCCCCCGCCCCGCCCCTATCCGACAAATACTCCCGCACACAAGCCACCGGACACATCAAGCAGCCCGGCACCGCAAACAAACGTACCGCACATCCCCGACCCTCCTGGTCAGTCTTTGATCGACGCAACCGAAACTCCACCCTGTCCCCATACACGTCCACATCCTCCCACATCAATCCCCCTGGGCGACTCCTAGAGCCGCTAACTAACTCCCCTAAACGCAGAGCCCCAAAAAAGGCCAGTGAAAAAGCCGCCCTGAACAATCTGACCTCCCCCCGGTGTTGACCCCACCGACCCCAGAGCAACCCCCAAATCCTGCAGCAGCCGGAAAGACACTGGTTTCCGCGCATCCGCCCCCGACCGGAACCGCCTCCAACCTTTTACGGCCTGCCGAACCAAAAATGATTTAGTGAAGTCCGGCAAGCCCCTACATTTAAACCCAAACGTCAATCCCGCTAGACACCTGTTCAACCGAGACACTCCCCAACCCTTCTCCCTGCAATGCCCTATGAATAACACCAAAGGTATCTCCAGATCGCCCGACTCCCCGCCCAAGAATTCAATCCATGCCTCCCACTCCTCCCAAGCCCTGGTGTACGCCGCCCAGGTACCGTCTGCCAGGGAGGAACGAATCAATGCCTCTGCCGCCCGACCGGCACCGACCACAATTCCGTCGGCCACTCCACTCCGAACTCCTCTGCCTCCGGTGCCACCCGCCGAAATCGATCCCACTGCAAACGAGAGAGGGCATCTGCCACGTCATTCTGAACCCCCGGGACATGGACGGCCACCACACACGCATTCAACCTCAGGCATTCCAACACCAAACGCTGCAGCACCCGAACCACAGGAGGAGAGGAGGCTGACAATCTATTTATCGCCTGCACCACTCCCAGATTGTCACAATGAAAGCGAACCTTCTTGTTACGAAAAAACTCCCCCCAAACCATCACTGCCACCAAAATTGGGAACAGCTCCAGTAACGCCAGGTTTTTAACCAGCCCCTCCGCCAACCAAGACTCCGGCCACGCTCCCACGCACCAACTGCCCTGAAAATACGCCCCAAAACCCACGCTCCCCGCCGCATCTGTAAACAATTCCCAATCAACTGCCTCAACAGCTTCCCCCATCCAAATAGAGCGCCCATTAAACTGTTCCAAAAAGGTATCCCAGACCCTCAAATCCCCCCTTAACTCGCCGCCTAATCGAATAAAATGCGATGGAGCAGACACGCCGGCAGTTGCCGCCGCCAACCGCCAAGAGAAAACCCTCCCCATTGGTATGATCCGGCAGGCAAAGTTCAGTTTGCCTAGCAGAGACTGCAATTCCCGCAATCGCAGCTTCTTCCGCCGACATGCCCTCTGAACCTCGTCCCGCAAACCGCACAACTTGTCCTCTGGCAGCCGACACTCCATGCGGACCGAATCTATGGTGATGCCCAGAAAACTAATAACCGTGGACGGACCGGACCCTCTGTCTTGCCATGCGCCAATGGGACCCCGAAATCCGCCGCCACCCGTTCTACCGAATGCAGCAACATTCGTCCAAGTAATGGATGACCGAAGCACAGCCAGAGACATCCTTAACCACCCATTCCAGGAACGAACTAAATGTCTCAAAATACGCGCATGACAACGAACAGCCCATCGGCAAACAGCAGTCCACAAAAAACCTCCCATCCCAGCAACAACCCAACAAATGTAGGCTATCCGGATGCACAGGCAGCAGTCGAAACGCCGCCTCTATATCCGTTTTTGCCAGCAACGCCCCCTGCCCAAAACGCCGAACCCAAGATATCGCCGCATCAAACGAGGTATATTCTACTGAGCATAACTCCGGATCAATTCCATCATTCACAGACAACCCTTTGGGGAATGAAAGATGATGGATCAGCCGAAACTTATTTGGCTCTTTCTTTGGAACCACCCCTAGCGGTGATATCCGCAAATTTGGAAAGGGGGGCTCCAAAAACGGGCCTGCCATTCTCCTCAAAGCCACCTCTTTACCCAACTTGTCCGCCACCACCTCCGGATGCTCCCGCGCCGACCTCAAATTCTTCCCCCCTCCTAACTCCCCCACCTCAACAAAAGGAATCCTGAACCCCACACTAAAACCGTCCGTCAATAATTCCGCCGCCGTCCTATCAGGGTATCTACTTAGGAACGGCGCCATCCTTTCCAGCCGAACCGGAGTCGCCCCCTTTCCCAACCCCTTCTGTACCCTTAGATTTTGCCCTGAAGCAACGGTTGGCTCCATGAGTGCCCCCGCAAGAGGAGCACTCATGCTTGAATTTGCATTTTGCTCCAAATTTACACCCCCCTTCATTAAACAGGAAGCATAATCCCTTCTGCGCTGCAACAGAGTGCCCCGAAGACTCGGAGCCCCCGGTCCCCCCTGGAAAGGACGACCCCGACTTCGCCTGCGCCATAATCCTCAGCCACAAGCCAATATCCTTATGGTCCTAGCGTATGCTGGACCGCACCGCCTTCCGCTGACGAAATTGCTCGTCATAGCGGAGCCAGGCCTGGCCCCCATAAACCCTATACGCCTTCCCGATCGCGTCCAGATAGCAAAAAAGCGCCGAGCAATTCTCTGGCGCCTTTTCCCCTATCACACTTGCTAAAATGGCGAACGCTTGAAGCCAATTAGCAAATGTCCTAGGAATCAGCCTATACCGCCGCTTCTCCTCCTCCTCCTTTTTCTCCTCTTTCCGCGCCTTATCCAAGTTAAAACGTTCCAGCGGCAGAAGTGAGAATATGTCTACATATTCACCCTTCCATATCCGGTCCCTAACCTCCTGCTTTAAATGGGCCCCCAATGGGCCCTCAAAGCAGACGTAAACCTCGCCTTTTGCCGCGTCATCCAAACGCGGCGCATCCCCTTTGTCCTCCCCCTGAGTCTGGACCGACACTGACACACCCTGCGCAGGGGGCGGCGATGCCACCAACGGCGCCGGCGACCCCCCCACCCCCCATGCTAACGCCGGGGACAGGGAACCTAAACCACTACCGCTACCAACCCCCTGAACCGCATCCGCCAACGCCCCCATAACCACTAACAAACCCCTGCCTAACTCCCCGGGGTGACCCCCCAGCCCCCCTCCCCCAGGGACAGCTAACAAGGGCCCCATCAAAGGGAAAGAAGCCTCACCTGGTTGCCTGGGCGCTGTGAACCCAGCGACCGCAGAGTCCTGCTCCTGCCGTCCTGATGCTCCCATCGACGCTGCACCGCTGCCATCTTTCTCTGCCCCCCTGGCCGGGGCCTCCGCGAAGCTCCGCCCCCCAGCCGCTCCGCTGTGGGCGCCATCTTGCGACGCTCCCACTCTGCTTCACGCCGGCCTGTCGGCGCCCGCCGCAAGAGGCCCAGGCCCCGCTGACTCTCCGCTGCCGAAGGCCTCCTCGTTGCTCGGCAACCGTCTCCGACGCCAAGCCGACACCGCCGGTGCCGCCGCGGAGCCGACCGCTCCCTCTCCAGCCACCAACGAGGTAATAGAAGGAGGAGGGGGGACTCCCCTCCCCTGTCGCGGGTCCCGCCGAGTTCCTGGATTCCTCCCAGGCCGGGAAGGCCGCCCGGCAGTGCACCGAGCGGCGCCCTGGCCCGGAGGGTCCCGTGAGGGGCTCCTCAAACGGCGCCGGACCCGAGGGGTCTCCTCGGGGCTCAGGCGCGCCGGAGGCCTGGTCCTCCGCGGCCGTCTGCCTGGCGGAGAGGGGCAACGTACCTCCTCCCCAGAACCCTGTAACAGTCCCTGCAGCTGGGACTGCAGCCACTCTGTTCCTCTAACGGCAGCTTCAGCCCGCACTTGGGCCAGTAGCTCGTCAACCCCAGACATTTCTGGGCAAAAAGAGGGGTGATACTAGGCTGTGTGGGCTTCTGGCTTCTCCTGCGCTCTGTGCTGCGAACTGGCGGGAATATTCCCGCCTTTACTTTAAATACCCCCCCCCTTCCTCCCATGTCTCCTCCCTTACCCCTCCCCTACTGTTCCCGCTCCTCTGCAGCCATTTTAACCCCTAGTTGTCTCCTCCTTTCTGTGCTCCAGGCTAACACCGGTCATGGAGGCCTCCCCTTCCAGTCTTCGCCCTCGGTCCGGCCTTACTTGCTGGTTGTTGTGGAAATGCAGGAGAAAAAAAAAGCTTATCTCATCCACACATTGTGGAAACAAAGCTGTGGGAAAGCTCTCTTTTTTTTTTTTTTTTTAAAAAAGCATTTTAATTTTAGCTGGATAGAACTGGTGCATTGCAGCGCTGGCGTCCTAAATTCGAATCCAACCAAGGATGACATCTACAAGGACCCATGCTTGCGTGGATTTCCTCCGGCTACTCTGCTTTCCTCCCAAACTGCAAAGACATACTGATAGGGAATTTAGATTGTGAACTCTATATGGGACAGTGACTGACAGTGTTTGTAAAGTGCTGTGGAATATCATGGCATATAAACTGGGGAATAAAAAAAAAAAATCTGTGGAAACACAAGCATTTCCCCTATAGATTTAATAGGGGAAATAAAAAAGTTAGAAAAACGCAACACGTTATTTGCTGCATTTCACTACGTAGGGACTTATCTGTTAAAAAGTTTTTTTTCAGAACTATAATATTGATTACCTACCCTTAGAAAAGGTCATCAATATCAGATTGGTAGGGGTCTGAAAACCAGCACCCTCACAATTGAGCTGTTTGAAGGGATGCAGCTTTCAGACAAACGCTGCAGCCTCATCACTGTTTACCAGGACAGCAGTGTACATCGTATAGTGACTGTGCATGGTATTATAGCTGAATCCCATTCATTTCAATGGGACTGAGCTGCAGCATGGCCATGTGACCAATGATGTCACTGGTCTTAGAAGAGGAATTGGTGACTTCCCAAGCTCCATTGCATCTACAGGGATTTAGTCATACATGCCATATTTGTAGTTGGGAAGGAATTTTTTTCTCAGGGGGTGTCCGCCTTATAAGGATTTTTTGTTTTCCTCTGGATCAGCTTGGTAGGGTTATTGGCTGGAATTGATGGACCTGTGTCTTTAGTCATGTGTTTAAAGTTTACAATTTTTTCTGCTACAAATATTGGAAAAGCATTTTTTTTCATTTTTTGTTTATCCTTCACTCTGAATCACCTATCTTATTATTTTTTCAGGTTGCTATGCTTGTGTAGATACTAGGACTGTGGAGTCGGTGTTGGACAAATTCTGGTTCGAGACAGCGTCGGAACAAAGTTACCACCTCTAGTTTCAAAATAAAATTATTACCTTTAATTACATTATACAATTTTTAATATTGTATAACTAATTACATGGGTAGTTTGTTGTATATTTAGTTTCATAGGAATTCACTAGCTTTTTAATGCAATACAAAAGCTTTACTGCTTCTGGCTGACCATGGCTGTCAGTCATTTATGTAGGAGTCTGATTTGGAACAGGAATCAGAGTTGGAGTCAGTGTAGCCTACCAACTTCACAACCTCGGTAGATACAAGATCTAACGTGGGTTTTTTTTTTTGTTTACTTAATAAAATATACAGTGTATATTTTTTTAAATTGTATGTGTTTATTAGCGTTTTTAATCCCATTAAAAGATTGCAGTTTTACAACTTTAGGCCAGGGCCCCAGGTGGCATAAACACTGCAGAAAAAAACTCAGTGTTTTACAGTCAATGTATAGTGGATTGGATTCTAGAGAATCCCATCCCCACAGTGCGGGAAAATACATGCTGCAGGCATGCTGCAATTTCCAAAGCCTATGCGGACTTTCTTTAAAAAGCGCTATGGGGAAAACTGTGAAAATTAAAACGGATTAAGAAAAATTAATACGTTTCTGGTTTTAATTACTAGAAAAAAATTTAGATGATAAATTCCTTTTAATGAGTGAAAAAATAAAATAAAAAAATATTTTTAATTCTGAGACATTTATAAATGTGTATAAATGATATGGAAGAGTATATATATGCAAAAGTATTCGGCCCACTTGAACTTTTCAACCTTTTGCCACATTTCAGGCTTCAAACATAAGGAAAATTTTTATTTTTTGGTGAAGAATCAACAACAAGTGGGACACAATCGTGAAGTGGAACGAAATTTATTGGATATTTTAAACTTTTGTAAAAAATAAAAAACTGAAAAGTGGGGTGTGCCAAATTATTCGGCCCCCCTTAAGTTAATACTTTGTAGCGCCACCTTTTGCCGCGATTACAGCTGCAAGTCGCTTGGGGTATGTCTCTATCAGTTTTGCACATCGAGAGACTGAAATTCTTGCCCATTCTTCCTTGGAAAACAGCTCGAGCTCAGTGAGGTTGGATGGAGAGCGTTTGTGAACACCAGTTTTCAGCTCTTTCCACAGATTCTGGATTGGAATCAGGTCTGGACTTTGACTTGGCCATTCTGACACCTGAATACGTTTATTTGTGAACCATTCCATTGTAGATTTTTCTTTATGTTTGGGATCATTGTCTTGTTGGAAGATAAATCTCCATCCCAGTCTCAGGTCTTTTGCAGACTCCAACAGGTTTTCTTCCAGAATGGTCCTGTATTTGGCTCCATCCATCTTCCCATCAATTTTTACCATCTTCCCTGTCCCTGCTGAAGAAAAGCAGGCCCAAACCATGATGCTGCCACCACCATGTTTGACAGTGGAGATGGTGTGTTCAGGGTGATGAGCTGTGTTGCTTTTACGCCAAACATATCGTTTTGCATTGTGGCCAAAAAGTTCGATTTTGGTTTCATCTGACCAGAGCACCTTCTTCCACATGTTTGGTGTGTCTCCCAGGTGGCTTGTGGCAAACTTTAAACAAGACTTTTTATGGATATCTTTGAGAAATGGCTTTCTTCTTGCCACTCTTCCATAAAGGCCAGATTTGTGCAGTGTACGACTGATTGTTGTCCTATGGACAGACTCTCCCACCTCAGCTGTAGATCTCTGCAGTTCATCAAGAGTGATCATGGGCCTCTTGGCTGCATCTCTGAACAGTCTTCTCCTTGTTTGATATGAAAGTTTAGAGGGACGGCCGGGTCTTGGTAGATTTGCAGTGGTCTGATACTCCTTCCATTTCAATATGATCGCTTGCACAGTGCTCCTTGGGATGTTTAAAGTTTGGGAAATCTTTTTGTATCCAAATCCGGCTTTAAACTTCTCCACAACAGTATCACGGACCTGCCTGATGTGTTCCTTGGTCTTCATGATGCTCTCTACGCTTTAAACAGAACCCTGAGACTATCACAGAGCAGGTGCATTTATACGGAGACTTGATTACACACAGGTGGATTTTATTTATCATCATCAGTCATTTAGGACAACATTGGATCATTCAGAGATCCTCACTGAACTTCTGGAATGAGTTTGCTGCACTGAAAGTAAAGGGGCCGAATAATATTGCACGCCCCACTTTTCAGTTTTTTATTTTTTACAAAAGTTTAAAATAACCAATAAATTTCATTCCACTTCACAATTGTGTCCCACTTGTTGTTGATTCTTCACCAAAAAATTTAAATTTTATATCCTTATGTTTGAAGCCTGAAATGTGGCAAAAGGTTGAAAAGTTCAAGGGGGCCGAATACTTTCGCAAGGCACTGTATACAGTATATATAATAGTTCTAGATTAAACACAAGCACGGCACCAAAAATGACCTTATTCTCAGAAGTGTATATTTGGCACTGAAACAGGCAGTGGAATGGTTAAGATTAACAGTAATAGCTCCATACAATGCCTTAGATTTTGAAAGGCCAAGACGCTTTACATTAAAGTCCATGGCACCATCCTGATTCCCTTGAACAATCCAATTGGTCTTAAGTGTTGGAGAATTCCCTATAAACAATTCGGTTAGTGCAATCAGCTTCTTTAAAATAAATGAGGAACACTCTGAGCCCAAGCCAGCCTCTAATTCGGATACAAGCCGTTCTGATTGTCAAGATAACTGTGATGAATACGAGCCAAGTCACGACTGATTTAGACAAATATCTAGCTATTCCTTTTCTCCTCTCTGTGGGAACTGAACTGCCTTGAATCTGACAAATAGCTGCTCTAAAATAGAAGCTGATGACATAAGGCAACGGAAGGGTTAAAGCTGCACGGCGTCTCCGTGTGCTCCTGGCAATGAAAACATATTTAGAATTTTGCTTTGATTTCACACACTTACAAAATGCTATCTCTTTAAATATCTGCACATCATAGGCATTTTCCCATGTGCAGTATTTTTATCTGTCATAGGACGCTTCACATTTTTCCTTATACAGCTAAATAACATTGACCTTGGTCACTGATTTATATCGTCCGGTGTGTATTAAAGGGTGAAAACATATTCTTTATGCATTCTCTCAAAACTTTTTGATCCGGAGAAAATGTATTAAACATCTTTTTTACATATTTAAAACACATAAAGGTAGAGTTACAAGGAGTGTTTTAGTGTGGGATCCCCGAAAGCAAATAGGTTTTAGGTAAGGGTTATATGGCTTGTAGATTCCCTGTATGTGCTGCCACTCCATATAACTCCTTAGCGCTGTTTCCATATCTTCCATAGTGTCGATGGAGTGGCGATGGATGGCTCCTTACTTTGTGGGCTTTGAGCATTATACTATGTGGGACCTGGTATACTGTAGTGTGTGGGCCCTGAGAGCACTATAGTGTGTGGGACGCTGGGGGCACTATACTATATGGCAATAGGGGCACTATACTGTATAGAACCTAAGGACATTATATTATATGGGGGTCCTTGGGGTACACTATTCTCCCCACCATACACCCCCCTCAATATAGAGATATACAGAGTTAGTACCCACTACCACTATACATTATTCAAGTAATTGGCGCAGAGCTACAGTCTATCCACTGTATACCAGTGGTGCTAGGGAACTGCAGATCTGCACCTATTACATGAATAGAAATAGAGTTGCTTCCAACTCCATATATCTCTATAGCCTTGGCACCCAGAGACAGCCAGATCAACTGAAAAGTGTGGAGTCTAGATATTGATACCGATACTGATGACCTATCCTGATGATGAAGACACACTACTTCTGACTCTGTACATCTTTATAGTTCATAGACAGGTGTTGTATCAGCTGATCAGTGCAGGGTCTGGTGTTGGACCCACACTGATCAGTATGAAAAAACGCTGGGAATTCAGAAAACCTCTTTAACTGGTCCATTGGGTCACATGAACCAATGGTGACTTCCTGTGAGTCCCTGTTGTAGGAAGGTGTTGCATCTCCTAATGTGACCACCCCAAAAAAAATAACTCCAGAGTTCTTCTTTAAAGGAGACCTCTACTTTATTACAATATTCTCTACTTTGACATAGCAGCTTAGTGCTGTCGCTATCTGTCTGCAAACATTGCTTTTACTTTACGTATATGACTTTAATCTGCATGAGATTCTTCAACAACTCTCGTTCCCAAAATACTGTTAACCAAACATGAAAAAGGAAAAAAAGGTAACAGGCATGCATTGTTCAGATATGGGGCAATGGAAGGAGCCATACTCAGCATTCTAAAGACCCAAACAATAGTCTAATAGTCACCTTAAGAAATGTCTTTATAATAAAATAGCAGTGACATAACAGTCACATAGAAATACTGTACTTTACAGAGAGTTAATGCAGGCAGCTTTTGTTAGCACAGATATTGTCTGCCTGACCTTGCTGCAGATAAGGTCACCTATGGTTTTTTCAAGGAATTTCATTTTAATTTTTATATTTATTAATTGCTCTTAAGCAGACATTTTCTAAATGTTTTTCTCCTCTAAGCAGTTTTACTCCTGACATCTGAAAAAAGTAAAATCACACCTTTGCTAGCACAGTGAGAGGCACGAGCCAGGCTTGTTAATATGTTAGTGGTATTTTTAGAATATGCAGTCCTGGTCAAAGAGGCACAGGTTATATTGTGTATTTGCGAGGATGGAGAGGGGGAGTGAGAAGGAGGTTACAGTGATAACTGAACATATGGTATCTGCATATACACTATAGCCTTCCACTGCACTTCTCTACAAATCGGTCATTGGTCACAACATTCTATTTTCTATTTTAATCTTATGCTTGGCTTCACTTTTTGACACATTATTATTATAAATTGTGATCTTATGCTCAATGCTACCTTACAGTTGCAAGAAAAAGACAGTGAATTGTGAAAACATCAGAAACCCTCTTTGTCGCTCTGATACATACATTGTGATTTACTGATGATCACTCTTCCACGTCTACAATCTGTTCTGAATTGTCTGATTTATAGTTCTTACACTCACCCACCAATCCCTCCTGCACTTCTGTACATCTCCTACTTCTTCTCTGTCTACTACTCTATTTGTCTTCTCTGTTCTACAAATGACAGTAGACTTGCATCCTCTGTTATCCAAGCATGCCGATCCTGCCTCCAAGACTTTTCTCAAGCTGCAGCAGTTCTCTGGAATGCTCCACCCTGGACAATCAGAGTAATACCCAACATCTGGCAGTTCAAATGTACCCTAAAACACAGACAGGCTTATCACAGTACTTGATAACATTTTCTACATTTCCCCATTCTAAGCTCACATTTATTACCAAAAGCAACCCTTTTTACATTATACTTAGATCCTGATCCCTCCATTCAAAAGTTATCCTGCAGTCCATGCACTTAGTATCTGTACATTCACAGATACCGGCTGGTGACTAACTCATACAGCTTCATATGTATTATTTTATTTATTAACAGATGGCTGAACCATTGGACCAAACAAGCACTCCTATTGTTTGATAGGTTTCTATTTATATTATTACTTTGTTACATTGTAACATCTGATATTCTCTGCTCATGTACCTTTTCATTTGTAAAGAGCTGCGGAATATGTTGGCGCTATATAAATAAACTAAACTAATAACTCTGTCAACTGAAAGTTGTACTGTTCCTGTCTTTATTCAGCTCATTGAGTAAACATCTGCAGCGCCGGAAGAAAATTTAAGTAAACCACTGAATTTAATAACCTGTAGATTTCACCTTTAGCAGAACTGACCTCAACCAAATGTTTCTTGTAGCAACAAATAAGATTTGCACATTATTGAGGAACCATTTTGGACTATTCTTCATGTGTTTCAGTTTACTAGTATTTCTGGGATACCTTTGGGTGCACAGCCCTTTTCAGGTCTTGCCACAGCTTCTGAATAATGGTAAGGTAAAGACTCAGATTTATGCTTTCTGTCATTGATTCAAAGTAAGCCAGTTTTAGACACAAACTGTGGAGGAAGAGAAGAATCTCAGTGGTTAGCACTGTTGTCTTACTGTTCCAATCCAGCGAAGGACAATTTTTGCATTTTTGTTTATATGTTCTCCCCATATTTGTGGCTTTCTCCTATACTCCAAAGACATATCTCTATGGAGATTAGAGCTCTACTTGGGACAATGAATGACAACAATATCCATTAAAGGGATATTCCCATGAACATAACTATTTTTAAATTTGTAGATAATTAAAAGTTAAACATTTTTGCAAATAAAAGTAAATAAACATTTTGCAGAGTTTTAAAGATTTTCTCTAAATATCTTGTTGTCACAGTCTTGTTGTCTTGATCGGTTGCTAGTGGATACGACCATGAATGCAGGACCTTTCTAAGGTCAGAAAATCAGCTATGATTTCCTTATTGTGCCTGGGATATCTTCTGATACATGTAGTGTCCCTGCCTGATAACCCAGGTACAATAAGAAAATCATGGATGGGTTCCTGACAAGTCCCAGATCATAGAAAGTTTCTGCATTTGTGGTCGTAACCATTGGCAACCAATCAAGACAACAGATTCTCACCACTAAGAAAGTTAGAGAAATTCTTTAAAACTCTGCAGAATTTTTAACTACTTATATTTGCAAAAATGCTTATCTTTTAATTATTGTAAGTATGTGAGCCAGAGGGCGCTGTTGAGCGACCCAGGCCAGGCCATAAAAGGCTCTCAGTCACGCCTTTGGGTGGTGGCACGTAACTCCAGAGGGGCTGGAGCATCCTGCAGGAAGCAGGAAATGGTGGTGGACCAGCTAGGACAGAGAGAGAGGCTCTGTCCCAAAAGGGCTGGCGTCCACAGCGGTGGACCAGCTAGGACAGAGAGCTAGGCTCTGTCCCAGAGGGCTGGCGTCCACAGAGGACTGGCGTCCACAAAGGACTGTTGCTGGAGCTGAGCAATAGTCAGGACAGTTAGGGGCTCAAGGAGTGAGTTAGGCCTTAACTGTGGTCTAGGTTTTTTTTGTTGTTTTGCTGTGTTGCAGTTAAGCTGAATAAAGCCACTTTTATTTACTCTTGGACTGTCTGAAAGCTATCTTTCCGGCGCCCAGTACCATGAACCACCGCTGTCCGGACCAGGAGAAGCCGCCATTTTGAGTTGAATTCCCCAGATTATCACATTATCTACAAATATAGATATGATTATGTTCATGGGAATACCCCTTTAAGGGCTGTGGAGTATGTTGGTGCTATATAAAACAAATCGTGACTGCCATCATCTTGGATTTACCAGTTTTCAAATGGGATGGTAGTTACACAGTGACACATCAAACTGGTAGAGAATTCTCTAGAAAAAAACATAGTGTGCTACCCAAAACACTTTATTTACAAGTAGAGGAAGCACTTGAGGTTGACAACAGGTTAAAAGACCCAAAAGAAACGGAGCAAAAAAACATGTTTATAAACCAAAATTGTGTAAAGTGTGACAACAGTCCGGGAGCACTTGGATGCAGTTGGGAGGAGGAAAGCCCTCTATATAACAAAGAGAAGGGGGGGGGGAGGTGAGTCAAAGTGTATGGCTTAGCCATGAGGGAAGCTGGGAAATCTTATGCAGTCTGAGACCAAGTGAACAGGCTCTATTAAGAAAGAGGTCAAAGCCTTAAAGAATAAGTTGTAAGCAGGTAGACTCTAGAGAAGCAGTATGGACTCAGCACAAGAGAAGAACAAAAAGAGAGAGATGACGTGTAAGGCTGGGTTCACACTTGCGCATGTACTCCGTTTGGGGTTTCCATCCCTGAACCCGTTTAAAAAATGTGGAGAGATAAGTGCTGCATGCAGTGCTTTTCTCTCCGCATTTTTCTGGCGGAAACCCTACAGACTCCATTACAGTCTATGGGGTCCGCGGGTTTCCGTGGGTAACCGCTTTTTTAAGTGGATTAGGTTTCTGTTCAGGAGCCCCCAAGAGGAACCCGAACGCAGGTGTGAACCTAGTATTACTGGACCTATACTAAATTGTACCGCTCTATATCAATCCTGGAAGTGCACAGCTTTTTTTAACTTGACTTGTTTAGTTATCCTAAAACTACTTAATTACGTTTCTCTATCGTTACAGCCATCTTCTTTTTCCTCTTAAGTCATGTCTGTCTCCATTATTACTGGATATCTCTTCCTTTTTTTTTTTTCTCTTATTATTTTTTTAACGCTGACTTATAACAGTAGCTTATGCCTGGCAAGCACAATGAGCCCTGAGGTTAAAATTTTAAGAAAGGATCAAGTATCACAGATGAAATACATTTCTGAATTATGACTTTGTGATAAAAGATGGATGAGTATATAAGCAATTACTATTTTTTTCCCTATTTTTCAATGCCTTTTTTAGTCAATGTTTAATCTCTATGCAAAAATGATTTTAGGAACTGTATTATCAACTGCATAATAGCTGGAATGATATATAATAGTTAGATTAGAAAATTCTGCATCTGGATGTATACTTTAAGGTTGTGTTATCCACTGCCATGTTACCTTCTTCATTTAAACATACAACTGTTAAACTCATCCTAAGGCTAAGGCCCCACGTAGTGGGCCGCAGCCAAAAAGCACCGCGGGAAAAACCATGGCGGAAACACAACGCGTTTTATCCCGCAGGTTTCCTCTGTGGACTTTCTGCTTCAATTATATCTATAGGGAAACCACCAGCATTTCTGTAAGTATAATTGACATGCTGCGATTTCCAAAACCGCGACAGTTTTGGAAATTGCAGAATTTCTCCTGTGTGTATTTTTCTACAATGTGTGGATGGGATTCACAAGAATATCTTCAATGATTGGTGGCAGCGTGCACTCCAAGTATGCCACCACCTGCTGGTTCAGGTTCTGCTCTATGTCTAGCTGCTGGTGAGTAGTTTCTTCACTATGCGGCTGAAGAAAGCTGCTCATCAGCGACTCTAGGCTCAGGCTGCTGATGATGGAGCTGGTACTGCTCCTGCTCCCCACAGCAGCCATGGCAGTGCAAGATGAGCGCCCAGGAACCCCCCCCCCCTGGTCAGACCTGCGAGAGCATGGACCATGGTGCAGATAGGCAACGGCCAACTGACTACATAGGATGTCTCTATAGTAGTTCAGTTTGTCCTCCCTCTCAGCGGGTGTAAAAAAGGCCCCCATTTTTGACCGGTAGCGAGGGTCTAACATGGTGGAGAGCCAGTAGTCAGTAGTTATTTTTTTCCCCACTAATAAACGCCAAGAAAAGGCTTTATAACAGATAACTTTGGAGATTAATGCATAAAAATCCTTTTCTTTTGCCACTAATGCAAAAATGCCTGTAATTTTCTCCCTTCAACAAACAATGACGAATAAGCCACTTATTTTTTCCCCACTAATAAACACCAAGAAAAGGCTTTACAACATATAACTGCACAGCACATGGACTAATAGGACACCAATAATTTGAATTACACAGGTATAATCTACAGTCATATGAAAAAGTTTGGGCACCCCTATTAATCTTAATCATTTTTAGTTCTAAATATTTGGGTGTTTGCAACAGCCATTTCAATTTGATATATCTAATAACTGATGGACACAGTAATATTTCAGGATTGAAATGAGGTTTATTGTACTAACAGAAAATGTGCAATATGCATTAAACCAAAATTTGACCGGTGCAAAAGTATGGGCACCTCAACAGAAAAGTGACATTAATATTTAGTAGATCCTCCTTTTGCAAAAATAACAGCCTCTAGTCGCTTCCTGTAGCTTTTAATCAGTTCCTGGATGAAGGTATTTTTGACCATTCCTCTTTACAAAACAATTCCAGTTCAGTTAAGTTTGATGGTCGCCGAGCATGGACAGCCCGCTTCAAATTATCCCACAGATGTTCAATGATATTCAGGTCTGGGGACTGGGATGGCCATTCCAGAACATTGTAATTGTTCCTCTGCATGAATGCCTGAGTAGATTTGGAGCTGTGTTTTGGATCATTGTCTTGCTGAAATATCCATCCCCGGCGTAACTTCAAATTCGTCACTGATTCTTGTACATTATTCTCAAGAATCTGCTGATACTGAGTTGAATCCATGCGAACCTCAACTTTAACAAGATTCCCGGTGCCGGCATTGGCCACACAGCCCCAAAGCATGATGGAACCTCCACCAAATTTTACAGTGGGTAGCAAGTGTTTTTCTTGGAATGCTGTGTTTTTTTGACGCCATGCATAACGCCTTTTTGTATGACCAAACAACTCAATCTTTGTTTCATCAGTCCACAGGACCTTCTTCCAAAATGAAGCTGGCTTGTCCAAATGTGCTTTTGCATACCTCAGGCGACTCTGTTTGTGGCGTGTTTTCAGAAACGGCTTCTTTCGCATCACTCTCCCATACAGCTTCTCCTTGTGCAAAGTGTGCTGTATTGTTGACCGATGCACAGTGACACCATCTGCAGCAAGATGATGCTGCAGCTCTTTGGAGGTGGATTGTCCTTGACTGTTCTCACCATTCTTCTTCTCTGCCTTTCTGATATTTTTCTTGGCCTGCCACTTCTGGGCTTAACAAGAACTGTCCCTGTGGTCTTCCATTTCCTTACTATGTTCCTCACAGTGGAAACTGACAGGTTAAATCTCTGAGACAACTTTTTGTATCCTTCCCCTGAACAACTATGTTGAACAATCTTTGTTTTCAGATCATTTGAGAGTTGTTTTGAGGAGCCCATGATGCCACTCTTCAGAGGAGATTCAAATAGGAGAACAACTTGCAATTGGCAACCTTAAATACCTTTTCTCATGATTGGATACACCTGGCTATGAAGTTCAAAGCTCAGTGAGGTTACAAAACCAATTTTGTGCTTCAGTAAGTCAGTAAAAAGTAGTAAGGAGTATTCAAATCAATAAAATGATAAGGGTACCCAAATTTTTGCACCGGTCAAATTTTGGTTTAATGCATATTGCACATTTTCTGTTAGTACAATAAACCTCATTTCAATCCTGAAATATTACTGTGTCCATCAGTTATTAGATATATCAAATTGAAATGGCTGTTGCAAACACCCAAATATTTAGAACTAAAAATGATTAAGATTAATAGGGGTGCCCAAACTTTTTCATATGACTGTATTGCAAACCTGCAATGAGCAGCAGTATAATGGTAGTCAGTGCAGCACAGTGTAGTAGGATTGTTCCTATTACCCAGGCTGCAAACACCCCAAATGAACCCTGTTCTGCTTCAGTACTCTTGTATAAATTCCTCCCTATCCATTCCCTACACTTCGAATGCTCTCTCCCTGAACTTCGATTGAGCAAAATATCAGTTTTCAAGTCTTTTCTACCACTTTCCCTAGTGCTTGCTGAGGTCTCTCCCTGCACTAAGTACACTGGAAAATGCCTGAAACCAAAATGGAGGAGAGTATTTATAGGGCTGTGACATCACAGGGCTGGCTGGCTGCTGATTAGCTGTACACATGGCATTGTGGGTGATCCCGCATTCCCAGAGTTCCTTGCCCCATGTCCTAACATGTACAGCAGCCATTTTAGGAAAAAATGCCATTCGTTACCACGAAGCGTGAGGAAATCCGGATTCGATGCAAATCGAATATTTCCTGAAATTCGGATCAAATTCCACTTCGCAAGCTTCGATTCACTCATCTCTAAATATAAACAAAAAAAGCATACTTGCTTGTCCCCAGATCTGAGTTGCCCACCACCAATGTTGGTTCGTTCTTGTGCTGCCACCTCATTGCAGTACTATGCCTTATGTAACCACTGAGACCAATTAGTGGACTGGTGTGAGTTATAATATACTTATATATGTCAGGCTGAAGCGCCGCAGTCTGCACACATTTGCACAATGTGGCAATGGGGGTTGTGGTGCACATTTGGCATAAAGTAATTGATAAATTTCCCGTATTGTGTGACCATGAATGAATGAAAAACCTGAAATCGGTGATTTAGAGGTGCGTCCCAGTACTTTTTCCCATATAGTCTGTCTCTCTATCTCTCTACAATATATACACACATATCCATTTTCCATTCTTGCTGTTTTGTATAGTTAGCCTTATTATTTGAATAAAAGGACATATGCTTTTACTGCCATGGGATTATGTACTTGCATAAGTCTTTTTATATCAAACCATGAATAGTAAATGGTTTATACACATCTCTAGCATTATGTCTCAGCACAGTCCACAGGTTAAACTTTTCTAAAGCATTCAGCTCTAGGGAATTTAGGTAATAATAAACATATTGTGTACTGGTAATCCATTGATAAAAGCGCGTCTCCCTAAATTCTAGTGTACATTTGACTATGGAATAAAAAACTCATATAACCCTTTACCTACTATAATTTTTTTTTTAAATTGTTGTCCTGGCAACCCATTTAACATAGCATAATAACAAAAATTACATTAACACTTATAGCAAAAACCTAAAGTACGGTAAAATAACAGCAGGAAATCTGCAGGGTGCAGTAACTAAATGTAACACTAATGGATTGTACACAAGAACTTCACTCCAACATGTATTTTTAATAATATGGTTTTGGTTGGTTATATTGTACACAGTTATCTGGTCCATAACTATGTCTATGTGAAATTGTTTAAAGGGGTTGTCCACTTTCAGACCAATATTGAGAGACAAATGTTATTGTTTGTATATTAAAAAGTTGTATAATTTTCCAATACACTTTATGTATCAATTCCTCACAGTTTTCCACATCGATGCTTGCTGTCATTAATTCTGCTTACCTCTAGTGGATGAAATTTTAGTGATAATTATGTGATATACAATGCATGGTCATGTGATATACAGTCCATGGTCATGTGATGTACACACAGGTGCACAGCTCGTTATAGTCAAAGCACAGTAATCAGACATCTGCCTGGTAACGAGCTGTGCACCTGTGTGTCCATCACATGACCATGGACTGTATATCACATGACCATTGCATGTATATCACATGACCATGGACTGTATATCACATGACCATTGTATGTATATCACATGACTGTGGTCAGAATTTTATCCACTAGAAGTAACAAAATGAATGACAGCAATCAGAGATCTAGAAAACTGTGAGGAATTGATACAGAAAGTATATTGGAAAATTGTATTACTTTCCATTATACAAACAATAACATTTGTCTCTTAATACTGGTCTAAAAGAGGCCAACCCCTTTAATGTGTGCTTTATTACAGGCTGTGATAGGGAATTAGTATTTGTAGAAAATGTAATATATTGCTTGTATATATTTATGTACATTGTTACTTTAATGTGTTTGTGAACAGCATTGGCTGAGGATTGGTTAGCGTGGCCCACTTAATAAATCATTATTAGATTGATAAAGTCCAACACCCAGGATCCCAAATCTGCAGATTAGGCCTGTTCAAATGAATAAAGCTGAGGTGCAATACCAAGCACTGCCACTATACAATATATGGCGCTGTGCTTAGTAAGCAGAGAAGAGCACTTGTCGAAACACTGCAGTCCCTTCCATCAGATGATCATTAGGGATTCTAGGTATCAGACTCCCAAAAATGTCATATTGATGACCTATCCTAAGGACAAGTGATCAATATCATTGTCCTGG
This sequence comes from Leptodactylus fallax, assembly GCA_947044405.1. NCBI lineage: Eukaryota > Metazoa > Chordata > Amphibia > Anura > Leptodactylidae > Leptodactylus > Leptodactylus fallax. Next base: position 2,432,649 of record CAMRHE010000245.1, read on the forward strand.
ACATCCCCTCTTAGCCCAATAGAGGTGACTACAGAGATGTAGCAAATTAAGGTAAAATAAATCCCTGAATATGTTTCCTAATATTACATGATGCAACGGTCACTTGTGGCTCAAACATATATACAAGGCAAAAGCCAACAAAGCAGCATTTGTTGAAGAATACCAGGGGCTTTTGGTGGATAAGGTTTCTTTTCTAGAACCAGTGACCTGTAACCATCAGAGTGATCTCATAGCTCTCAAGCAGACAGCACAATGCCCTCTGGCAATAGAAAAATATTTTCTTTGGCAGTGGTATTCAGGTGTATTCCTCCTACTTCCTCTGCAGGAACGGAGCCAAATATATTGTGCGGTAATAACATCTGTCAGATAATCACAGGTGCACTGCAGCCTTGCAGGAATAAAACAAGAGACAAGAAAAAATGATGGCTCTCCAGCTATCCATCTAAATGCTGCTTATTCCATTAGATAAATGTGAAATATCAGATGTCACACCCTAGGACTGCTAAACAGATTAAGGGAATGATCGACACTGTATACATTGCAAAAAGGATCCGACTTTATATGTATTTTTGTGAGGTGTCAAAATATTTTATTCTATATTAATCCAATAATTATCTCCCTGAATAATATATATGAGGTTCGCTGATTTTACCAATCCCTCCAGAACGTCTTATTTACTCAGCAGTACAAGGATGTAAGGTTAAAAACATTTAGGTGCAAATGGAAGAGTGAAGAGATAAGAAGCTTGAAGAAAGGAAATGAATATTGTCACTTATAACATTCACTTATAATTCACTTAGAAAATCTACTGTGTCTGTTTTGCAGGTATCAAGCTGTCCTGTCAGTCTCAGATTCCTGGTAGAAGAGGAAAATGTCATATTGAAAAGTCAAAATTTACAAAAAAATATGCAAAATGTGGCTACTCAACAGCAACAAAGTGAAAATATTTTATTGTATGGTTATGTAAGTTTCAATAGTTTCTCGGATATGTTTATAATATTATTATCTTTATAATCCTTTATAAAACCTTTTGTTTTATTTTTTTTTGCTTTTTTTTATAAAGGGACACTCAACCTAAAAATAAACTTTCCATGTGCTCCATTATGATATTCCATGTGCCCGTCTCTCACCTGTTTAGTTTTCTCGCTGCTTCTATCTCCATATATCACACTGGGATGGCGGCGGAGCAGCAGTGTGAATCATAAAATCTGCCTGGACTGTTCTGCGCAAGATTCCCACAGGGGAGGATGGAAACTTCCATAATAGGTTCTGTTGAAGATTCCACAGGCTCCCGTCACACAGTTATAATGGAGAAGATGACACCTCAGCCTCCTTGACTGTATCATTTATGATCTCTTAGATTATTTAGAAACTATAAAGGTAAGGATAAAGCATGATCACAATGTACATACAGCAGGCAGAGATGGTACTGGCTCTAGCTGCCTATGTGATGCTGTGCTGAAGCATCATAGGATTCATGGAAAACCATACAGAAAGAGAAAGCAGGGAAAAACTAAACATCCAGATGAAATCTCTCTAGAGGTAGAGAGAAAACTGCATATCAAGAAGCAAAGACAGTATGCATAAAGGAATTGCAGAGTATAATATAGAGAGAGCTGGGGGGTTCCGGGATGGAAAGTTATGTTTTTGCTGCAGATCTTCTTTAAAGTGGTTGTCCGGACCCAAATGGATTTTTCATACTGATGGCATATCCACAGCATGGGACATCAGTATCTGATCGGTGAGGGTCTGACACCCAGACGCTGCACAGCTGTTCCTCCAGGTGTGGAAAGTTACAGCAGTGGACTGGGAGCATGTGGAGACTTTCCTATTCAACTAATAGGAGTGGTACTGCAATCCCCCATACCACTGCTATACAGTGGATGGGGCTGCAGCTCTCCTCTTGTTATTTGAATGGGAGAAGCTAGCTCGTACCCCCCATTCACTGCTGTAACTTCTGGCTGATCTGTGTGGGGTCTGTGCAGCAGACCCTCACACATCAATCACATTCTGGTGAGTGGTGACCTTTCCTGTGGATAGGTATAGTACGACAAATCCATTTTGGGCTTTAAGAGATTGGCAGGGATATTAGGATTTATTCATTGTATTATTTTGTTTTAGTTGTTTTATTTTAGATTTACTTTTATTTTATATTACATGTTCCCCAAATGGTCAAAAAAGACTTTTGTTTTACACTACATATTCCTCTACAACTGAGGCTGTGATTGTATTCCTGTATAAAAAGATGGGACATAAGACAATATAATAGAATACATACAGAAACAGCAAAACAACATAAAATAAGCATATTCTTAAAAAAAATATACATGCAGTATTTTGCTGTGTATAGGGGGTCGTATGAGGTTCAACTCCCTTACATATCATATCACATGTTGCCTGCATTTCCATACTTTATATATTTTTCATAAATTATATAAAGTGTACAAAATTCCATATGTCATGTGTATCTGTTGTTTGCAATTTATACTGTAGTGTTGACTGGTTTTTAGGTTTGGGTTACTAGGGAACAGTTATAGGATCTATTCCTACATATATAAAGCAGTTCAGGAGCCTGGTGCTCCATTTTGCTTTTGTTGCCAGCATATAGAGACTGTATATAGCCATTTTGAAACCAGTTATATGCAAGTTGCTGCTGTTGGATTGTTACAATTTGCTTGCTGTATTCTCTCCAGTAAAGAAATAGTTAATTGCAATAACAGCCTCAGTCTAATTGTTGCCTATCCACCTGCGCCTTACAGGCTTTCAGCACAGCAACAATAGATCAGTGACAACTGTAAACAACAGAGAACAAGAATACTATCAAGTAACCAACATGTTCAGCTCTGCTATATCTGTGTAACAGCTGGTTCTGTATTACTGTAGACCACTGTAAACTCTAATAAATTGTATAAAGCTATGCAATGTGATAATGTTCCATAATCTAATAGTATTATTAATAATATGAATCCCATAAGATGATTATGGTTGGAGGATATCTGTGAAAGTGTATCTGTATATTGACTAATCTTGACATGATTGATTTCTGTCTCCTGTATATTGGGTTTTAAACTTTACTTTTCATCTGCAGTCATACAATCTCTTTCCTTTCATATCTATCATTATTCCTTGATCTACCCAAGACCATTAAATAAATCCCACTACAGAGCGGTTTGTCCTCACTTTGGGTGCTGTTCCATTAGAGTGCCGCTTACTGAAGCGTACACGAAGCCAAAAAGCCTTAATACAACTTGTAAAATGCTTTAGTTCTAAGTGGCAGCAGATCTTACTCTTTTATAGCTTAACCAGCATTAACTACTTACTGCCATATGATATGTGGTTGTCACAAGTGATGGTGTCACATAGCAGGCGGATGTTTACAAACATTATATTCAGGACAGGAACTGACCCCCTATACTTTATCTGTGGCCTTTGGGCTTTTTTGTGGTTTTATTTGTTTTGGTTTTGTAAATGTTATAAAAATCAAAAAACAAAACTACAATCTACAACATAGATTCAGTAGTAATAAAAATCTCAAGTAAAAATGTTTAGATTTTAGTTGGTTATAAAAGCACAATAGACAAAATGCACTGGTAAACTAAAAGCTGAAGTGGTCCAATAAGTGGATGAAATGACAGTAGAGAGTGGTTTTATACTCAGCATGTGACAGCTTAACCCTTAGGCATTTTTGTGTTTTTGTTTTTTACTCCTTACATTCCAAAAGCCATAACTTTCTCATTTTTCTGTTTATGTAGTCATATGAGGGCTTGATTTTTGCATGACACGTTGTACTTCAAAATGGTACCATTTATTATTTTGTACAATGTACCGGGAAGCAGGAAAATATTTCAGAATGACTAGGAATTGAGAAAAAAACGCAGTACCGCCGTTTTCTTATGTCTTTTTTTTTTTTTTTTTTTTTTACTGCTTCCACTCTGTGGTAAAAATGGTATGTTAACTTTATTCTGCAGGTCAGTATGATCACGGCGATATCAAATTTATATAGTTTTTTCATGTTTTAATAACGTTAAAAAAAATTCTAAATTTTGAAGAAAAACAATTATTTGGATCACCATATTCTGACCCCTGTACCTTTTTTATATTTCAGCGTATGGAGCTGTGTAAAGTGTCTTTTTTTTGCGGATCAATATGTAGTATTTATTGATACCATGTTGGGGAATGTATGATGTTTTGATCACCTTTTATTCCATTTTTTTAGGGAGGTAATTTGGAGAAAAAATGCCAAATCAGCCATTTTGATTTTTTTTTTCCTGCTGCGACGTTTACTGTATGTTACAAATGTTTATATATTTTAATAGTTTGGGCATTTTTGGACTTGGGGATACCTAATGTGTTTATGTTTACTTTTATTTATTTATATTTATATGTGATCTATGGAAAGGGGGGGTGATTTAAACTTTTAGTTTTTATTTAGATTTTTTAATATTTTTAAAAACTTTTTTTCAGCCCCCCTAGGGGGCTCGAACATGTGAACATGTATTGCAGTCTATGGCACATTTGCTATGTAACTATTGAAGCCTGCTGCAGGCAGGCTTCAGTAGTTACAATTAGAGATGAGCGAATCAATTCTGCAGAAGTGGAATTTGATCTGAATTTCAGGAAATCTTCGATTCGCCACGATTCCGTATTTCCTGATGCTTCGCAGTAATGAATATTTAGTAAGGACCTTTGTGACATCAGACGGCCACATGATGTTCTCTAGTGATGTGATTGGGTAGGCGTGTCTTTACTTGTTAGCAGATCCTTCCACATGAATAAAAGTTGCCCGTGCTGGAGAGAGAGAGAGAAACATGACTGCGGCATCCAAGGGCTTCCGCCATTTTGCTTTGATGTAGTAATGTAGTCTTATTTTGATGGAATAAGACTATTTGTATATTTCTATTTGTTCCTGCAAAATCTTCTTTAGCCGTACCTGCTATTTCAAATTGTGTGAAAAATGTGTAGGTGTATAGAAGAATAGAAAGAATGTATATAATTTCCAGATCCATAAGAACAGTATTTGAGAATGTTTTAATAAAAGAATTTCCCCATGAAATGCAAACAAATTGAAAATCAGACTGAACTAATGTACAATGAGAAAACTATAACATCAGAAATTCGGAAGATAAAATATTTCACTCACTAACTAAATGTCTTTATGTATGTCATAGCTTGGGGCTTATAAATTTGAGATCTGTATTTGTTACGGTGATAACTGCTATTTTCATGCAATGTACATTGAAAATAGCCTAGCATACTCTACCCTATGCCATATATCTATGTACCCCTGCAAGACTGCAGAGAAAATGATCAGGAGATGGCAACTTCAGCTGGAAGTGGTGTAACTAGAATATCATGGGCCCTTATGCAACATTTGTAACTGGGCCCCCATTTACCATGTGTCTCATTATTCTATATTGAGGCCTTTGGCCCCCTTCAGCCTCCAGGGCCAGGTAGCGACAGCTACCTCAGCACCCCCTATAGCTACAGTCCTGTCTACTGGCAAATGAGCTGTTTGCATGGTTACGCTGCAGCTGATTGTTTTTTGCATTCCTTATATTAACCAATTGTATCTGATGAGACAGCCCCCTTACATCCCAAAATTCTGTTTTGTATAAGGCTAGGGCTACACAGATTTTGGCCATAACATCCATGATGCATCCAAAGATTGCTGTCTTGCCCTGCAACATCACAAGTAATGTAAGTGAATCGGATCACATTGTGACAACTAATCTCAGTGGGAAAAAATAAAACAATGATCAAGTCTAAGACTAGGGCTGCATTGTAACTTTTTTGGGACACAAGAAGGCTGTTGTAGTCCTAGCCAAAAAACTAAAATTGTAGGGTACGCTTAGGTTTTGCTGTATAAGAAATGCTCTCTTCTGCTGCTACTCTATCCCACAGGTATAGGGTTTAAGGGTCAGCGTACATTAAATTAAGTAATGCACTTTTGGTGCATTTAGTTCTAAGTATTGCATTTTCTTCTGTGTTTTTCCATACACTTCTGTATAGGAAAGATTCTTTAAACTGGGTCACTGATGTGACCACAACTGTAATGTGTGGGAGAACCTGACAGCAAGTATTTAAAGTGAAACTTTCACGAGCTCCACCTTTCACCAAGTCTAGCTCTTTGCATCATTTAATAGGTACTCCTCTACTGATTTCAGCACAGTTAGAATTTTTTCACTATCCCCCACTGTTACCGAGCAGTAAATGCTGTTAGTTTTGGTACCTCATATGCTATTTAGGCTCTGAACTGTCAGGAGGGCGGTGTCTGGCAGTTGCAGACAAGGGGTGTCATTCTGAGCTCTGACATTGTCCACCTGGTTGGAGCTCTGAATTACACCACCTCGCCTGCTCCTGCTTAACACTGCCCACCTGACAGTACAGAACCTATGTAGCATATCAGGCACCACAACTAACAGCACTTATTGCTTCTGAATGGTAGAATCTAGAGAAAGAATTCCAACTGTGCTGGAATCAGTGGAGCAGCACCTATTAACAGAGGCTAAGAACTGGAGGTGGTGAAAGGTCCTCTTTAATCACCACCAATGGGAAATATGTTGCATTCCACAAATCATCAGGCTTTCCTATCGAACAAAACATGTTTGGTCATGAAGAGTAAGAATCACTCTTTGTAGTTACAATACCCTTCTCTATGTCTAAATACTTCCATTTAAGAACTCAGAATTCCCCAATAGCATACTGAAAAATTCATTTATAAAACCAGACATATTTAAATATAAACTTAATTAAAGAGGCATATTATTTGATCACCTATCCTTAAGATAGATCTTGTTGATCAGTTGCTTGAAGAGACCCCACTGATCTTAAATTGATAATTTCTTCTAAGGATAGTTCATCTATTTGATGAAACCCCGGAAAACCCCCTTGAGGCTGAGGCCCCACGTTGCGGAAAAACTGCTTTTTTGTAGAAGATTTTGCTAAAAAATTTTGAGCCAAAGTCAAGAATGGCTGCAAAAAACCACAGCAAAATCAACAAAAGCTACCTTTCTACAACATGGGGCTTTAGCCTTAAAGGGAGTCTGCCAACAATAAATTTGCTATAAACCTAATCCCAGTACTTTGTAGAGGTGATTCTATAGTTTCCAAATATGACTCTGTTGCCGTTGTGGTTGTATGTATATGAAAATAAGGGAAATTTGCTTTTGAGGCGTGTCTTGGCTTGTCTGGGCTTTGGTTTCAGCCATAGATTCCCGAGCAAAGTGCCATTTCCTCTCATTTGTAGATAAATGAAAAAGAAAAAAAAAATACAAACACAATTTACATGAATATGAGGATCCAAAGCTGAATAACAGAGACATATTTGGAGACTATAGAATCACCTCTACAGCATACTGGGGTTAGGTTTATAACCAATTTAGTGCTGACAGACTCTCTTTTGCTTTTTTTTTTTATTTATGAGCTCTATTATAAGGCTTACATATACATTTTGATTTAATAAGAGCAGGCTATATATGGTTACATTGGATGCATAATAATATCAGCACTATTCACATCTCCAGCCCTGACCCTATGTTTTAATGGTTTTCATGTCAAGGACTTATAAACAGAGCAATGGCTTTGGAGTTGTCCTTACAACATACATTTACTCCTACAGGTCAGGACTGTAAATGAGATCATGTCACAACCCAATGATGCCAGTAATAGGGACAGTGCTATGACACCTCTCATTAATTTACATGAAAATAGACAAATTGATGAGAAAGCTGTTACTGTAGGGAAAGGCAGATGAATGACATGAATACCTGATTAGATCTCAAGCAGCTCCGTGGTAAAGCCAAGAATAAACTATGGAAATTATAGAGGCATTGTTCAATTTTGGTTGAATAGGTAATATCAAGTTAATTCATTTTTAGAGATCAGTCTCTGCATTCTGCTAATTCTGCCAGTAAGATTACATTTACATGTCTGCAAAAAGTGTTGAGTGATACTTTTAGTGCAATTTACTGTACAGCTGCTTAGTTTACATGTAATACTATTATATTAAAGGTAATTGATGGAGTATACACATGTGGACAAAATTGTTGGTACCCCTCGTTTAATGAAAGAAAAACCCACAATGGTCACAGAAATAACTTGAATCTGACAAAAGTAATAATAAATAAAAATTCTATGAAAATGAGTAAATGAAAGTCAGACATTGCTTTTCAACCATGCTTTAACAGAATTAAAAAAAAAAGAAAACTCATAAAACAGGCCTGGACAGAAATGATGGTTCCCTTAACTTAATATTTTGTTGCACAACCTTTTGAGGCAATCACTGCAATCCAACGATTCCTGTAACTGTCAATGAGACTTCTGCACCTCCCAACAGGTATTTTGGCCACTCCTCATGAGCAATCTGATCCAGTTGTCTCGGGTTTGAAGGGTGCCTTTTCCAGACGGCATATTTCAGCTCCTTCCAAAGATGCTCAATAGGATTTAGGTCAGGGCTCATAGAAGGCCACTTCCGAATAATCCAATGTTTTCCTCTTAGCCATTCTTGGGTGTATTTAGCTGTGTGTTTTGAGTCATTATCCTGTAGCTAGAACCATGACCTGTGACTGAGACCAAGCTTTCTGACACTGTCTGACACTGGGCCGCACATTTCTCTCTAGAATCCCTTTATAGCCTTGAGATTCCATTGTACCCTGCACAGATTCAAGCAGTGGTGAACCTAGCCTCTTTGCTGCCTGAGGCGGACTATAGAAAGATGCCCCCCCCCCAAAAAAACAAAACAAAAAACTGAGTTTCCATGCTACTAGTTTAACACACTGTTATCGTCGCACAATATACACAATACACAAAGTTATAAAACAGTTTTTAAGAATTCTTCTTCCTGTATTACTTCAGTATCAGATCAACAACACGGCATTAACAATGAAAGTAACTTCACACATCTTCTGCTTGGTGGATGGACGAGCCCACGTGGCCCCCATTCTCTATAATAGGAGCCCCGCAGATAGCTGAGTACTGGACTTCGGCTATCTTTGGCACTCCCATTGAAGTGAATGAGAGCCACGCGGGTTCGTCCATCCACCAAGTGACACACCTGTATATATGGCTGCGGTCAGGCTGAATTCCCACCTAGTGGGGGGGAAAACCCAATTCTCAGGCTCAGTGGGGGTCTCAGCAGACAGACCCCCATCAATCAGGTATTTATCCTCTATCATTTAGGTGAATACAGGGCAGTAACATTCTGTGACTTACAGGTGACGTCTCTGACTAATCCTTCACATTTCCCTTCTCTTCCCTTTGGACCGCCATGACCACTTCTTCCAGCTGTGACTTGTCTCTGTAAAGTTTACAACACAGACATCTTTCGCTCCTCACTTTTCCAGGCATCCAACCCACATTGTCCTCACCTGCACAAAGCCCCCATCCTGCTGCTACCCCCAATTATATAATATATGATATAACCCCCCATAATGAATAATACCCCCAAGTGCATCTTTATATTAATAACATCCGTGTGTACCCTGTATAAATAGTGCCCCTTATTAATAATGCCCCAGGTGTTAACTAATTAAAAGGTTTTCCAGGTCATTAATAAACTAATCAGTGGGGTTCAAAAACCCAGGACCCCCACTGATCAGCTGTTTGAATGGTACCTGTGTAAGCGCCGTGACCGCTTCTCTGTTTACATAGTGTATTTCATCTCATAGCGGCCATGTCATGTAACTACAGCCTCGTCCTGTACATGTCTACAGTATGTGACAAGGCTACAATTACATCACACGGTCACTATAAACAGCGTATAATATAAACAGGTGCCATAGCCCATGTTTATAGCGCCCCATTTACACACACTATAATGTTCCACAGCAGCCCCTGCACACAGTATTACACAGTGTTATGGCCCGCAGCGGCCCCTGCACACTGTATTATGCCTCTCAGCGGCCCCTGCACACGGTATTATGCTCCATAGTGGCCCCTGCTCACGGTATTATGCCCCGCATTGGCCACTGCACACGGTATTATGTTCCGCAGCAACTCCTGCACACAGTTTTATGCCCCATATTGGCCCCTGCACTGGTATTATGCTCCATAGTGGCCCCTGCACTTGTATTATGCTCTATAGTGGCCCCAGCACACGGTATTATGCTCCATAGTGGCCCCTGCACTGGTATTATGCTCCAGAGTGGCCCCTGCACAGGGTATTATGCTCCATAGTGGCCCCTGCACTGGTATTATCCTCCATAGTGGCCCTTGCACTGGTATTATGCTCCATAGTGGCCCCTGCACTTGTATTATGCTCTATAGTGGCCCCTGCACTCGGTATTATGCTCTATAGTGGCTCCTGCACTTGTATTATGCTCCAGAGTGGCCCCTGCACAGGGTATTATGCTCTACAGTGGTCCCTGCACAGGGTATTATGCCCCATAGTGGCCGACCCATGAACTATTATTATACTCTGGGGTCTTTTCAGACCCCAAAGTATAATGATTGGAGACCCAGGGGAGAATACAAACATAAAAATCAGAGTTACTTACCTATCCTGGACACCAGTGCACTCCTTGCAGCTTTCGGCCCTGTTTAATTGCGCACACACGTCACGTGATCAGACCGGCGACGTGACCTGATGACGTCACCACAGGCCTCAAGCCTGCTCGGAGTTACATCGGATCGCAGGAGGTGAGTAACACTGGTTTTTATGTTCCCTCACCAACCCTAGGCTTCCGATTATTATACTCCGGGGTCTGAATAGACCCCGGAGTATAATAATAGTAGTATTTGCGGCCCACGGCCTCACTTACCGATGCCCGCTGCCGCTCACAGCAGCATCCGCTTCCCTTTCTGCGGCCCATAGCAGAAGGAGAAGCGGGGGGCGGCCACGAGCAGATGCGCAGACGCGGGGTAGGTAAATAAATAGGCCCTGACCTGCCGGGGATACTCCAACAGGTTACGGCCTATTTATATAGATAAAAAAAAAGCTATACTCACCTGCGATGCCTTGATGGAGCCGCCGCCTCCCCCTTCTTGTCCGCGACGTCTGTGTCTCAGCGTAGGCGGCGTGATGACATCATTGTATCGCCGCCTGCGCTGTGATGCGACGTCTTGTAAACCAGCCCAGGACAGGCCCCGCTCAATTCTGTTTTTTTGTTTTTTTTTTTTAAAGCGGCCTGTCCTGGGCTGGTTTACATTAAATAGTAAAATGCCGCCCCCCGGACAGTGCCGCCCGAGGCTGCCGCCTCACCTCGCCTCATTAGCGGTGCGCCCCTGGATTCAAGACACCCTGTGCCAGATGCAGCAAAGCAGCCCCAGAACATAACAGAGCCTCCTCCATGTTTCACAGTAAGGACAGTGTTTTTTTCAAGATATGCTTCATTTTTCCGTCTGTGAACATAGAGCTGATTTGCCTTGCTAAAAATTTCGATTTTTGTCTCATCTGTCCATAGGACATTCCCCCAGAAGCTTTGTGGCTTGTCAACATGTAGTTTGGCAAATTCCATTCTGGCTTTTTTATGATTTGTTTTCAACAATGGTGTCCTCCTTGGTCGTCTCCCATGAAGTCCACTTTGGCTCAAACAACGACGGATGGTGCAATCTGACACTGATGTTCCTTGAGTTTGAAGTTCACCTTTAATCCCTTTAGAAGTTTTTCTGGGCTCTTTTGTTACCATTAGTATTATCCTTCTCTTTGATTTGTCATCAATTTTCCTCCTGCAGCCGCGTCCAGAGAGGTTGGCTACAGTCCCATGGATCTTAAATTTCTGAATAATATGTGCAACTGTAGTCACAGGAACATCAAGCTGCTTGAAGATGGTCTTATAACCTTTACCTTTAACATTCTTGCCTATAATTTTCTTTCTAAGCTCCTGAGACAACTCTTTCCTTCGCTTCCTCTGGTCCATGTTGAGTGTGGTACTCACCATGTCACCAAACAGCACAGTGAGTATCTGTAACCCTATATACAGGCCCACTGACTGATTACAAGATTGTAGACAACTGTGATGCTAATTAGTGGACACACCTTGATTTAACATGTCCCTTTGGTTACATTATTTTCAGGGGTACCATCATTTCTGTCCAGGCCTGTTTCATGAGTTTTCTTTTTTTTTAAAATTCTGTTGAAGCATGGTTGAAAAGCAATGTCTGACTTTCATTTGTTCATTTTCATAGAATGTTTATATATTATTACTTTTGTCAAATTCAAGTTATTTCTGTGACCACTGTGGGTTTTTCTTTCATTAAACGAGGGGTACCAACAATTTTGTCAACCTGTGTATATACATAAATGTAACACAATACATGTAATGTATACATATCTTGTAAAATACCTGCCTTATGGACTTTTTCTGCATTTCAGGACATTTTTGATTTTTGAAACTTTTGCACTTAATTTTCAGATTAGGCCCTAGGCTAAATAAAATTGTCTTTTGCAAAATTTTCAGAGCATTTGTAAATATAACCAGGGGATATATTCAAGCGGGTAGTCACAGTTGTAAAAAGACGCCTTCTTGTAGTCCCCAGCTGGCCAAAAAATATCCTATGAAGTCCCGTTGCGGCTGGAGAGTAGTGGCATGCTGCTTTCAAGAGATCAGTAAAGGGACATGAAGAAGACGGATGCCCGTTGCATTCCATCATTGGATGTGGCCACAAAGGTATATTTGTGTTCATAATGAGTACCCCACATAGCTCTATATATACACAGTGGGGAAAAAAAGTATTTAGTTAGACACCAATTGTGCAAGTTCTCCCACTTAAAAAGATGAGAGAGGCCTGTAATTGTCATCATAGGTAGACCTCAACTATGAGACAAAATGAGAAAATATATCTAGAAAATCACATTGTCTGATTTTTAAAGAATTTATTTGCAAATTATGGTGGAAAATAAGTATTTGGTCAATAACAAAAGTTCATTTCAATACTTTGTTATATATCCTTTGTTGGCAATGACAGAAGTCAAACGTTTTCTGTAAGTCTTCACAAGGTTGGCACACACTGTTGCTGGTATGTTGGCCCATTCCTCCATGCAGATCTCCTCTAGAGCAGTGATGTTTTGGGGCTGTCGCTGGGCAACACGGACTTTCAACTCCCTCCAAAGGTTTTCTATGGGGTTGAGATCTGGAGACTGGCTAGGCCACTCCAGGACCTTGAAATGCTTCTTACGAAGCCACTCCTTTGTTGCCTTGGCGGTGTGCTTGGAATCATTGTCATGGTGAAAGACCCAGCTATGTTTCATCTTCAATGCCCTTGCTGATGGAAGGAGATTTGCACTCAAAATCTCACGATACATGACCCCATTGGTGTTCTTTGGATGCAACTCAGCATTCACTCTCCACCAAACCCGACGAGTTGTGTTTCTACCAAACAGTTCATCTGGTTTCATCTGACCATATGACATTCTCCCAATACTCTTGGAACATCCAAATGCTCTCTAGCAAACTTCAGACGGGCCCGGATATGTACTGGCTTAAGCAGGGGGACACGTCTGGCACTGCAGGATCTGAGTCCCTGGCGGCGTAGTGTGTTACTGACGGTAGACTTTGTTACATTACCCCAGCTTTCTGCAGGTCATTCACTAGGTCCCCCCGTGTGGTTCTGGGATTTTTGCTCACCGTTCTTGTGATCATTTTGACCCCACTGAGTGAGATCTTGCGTGGAGCCCCTGATCGAGGGAAATTATCAGTGGACTTGTATGTCTTCCATTTTCTAATTATTGCTCCCACAGTTGATTTCTTCACACCAAGCTGCTTGCCTATTGCAGATTCAGTCTTCCCAGCCTGGTGCAGGTCTACAATTTTGTTTCTCGTGTCCTTCCACAGCTCTTTGGTCTTCACCATAGTGGAGTTTGGAGCGTGACTGTTTGAGGTTGTGGACAGGTGTCTTTTATACTAATAACAATGTCAAACAGGAGCCATTACTACAGGTAATGAGTGGAGGACAGAGGAACCTCTTAAAGAAGAAGTTACAGGTCTGTGAGAGCCAGAAATCTTGCTTGTTTGTAGGTGACAAAATACTTCTTTTCCACCATAATTTGCAAATAAATTCTTTAAAAATCAGACAATGTGATTTTCTGGATTTGTTTTCTCATTTTGTCTCTCATAGTTGAGGTCTACCTATGATGTCAATTACAGGCCTCTCTCATCTTTTTAAGTGGGAGTATTTGCACAATTGGTGGCTGACTAAATACATATATATATATATATATATATATATATATATATATACAGTACAGACCAAAAGTTTGGACACACCTTCTCATTCCAAGAGTTTTCTGTATTTTCATGACTATAAAAATTGTAGATTCACACTGAAGGCATCAAAACTATGAATTAACACATGTGGAATTATATACTTAACAAAAAAGTGTGAAACAACTGAAAATATGTCTTATATTCTAGGTTCTTCAAAGTAGCCACCTTTTGCTTTGATTACTGCTTTGCACACTCTTGGCATTCTCTTGATGAGCTTCAAGAGGTAGTCACCTGAAATGGTCTTCCAACAGTCTTGAAGGAGTTCCCAGAGATGCTTAGCACTTGTTGGCCCTTTTGCCTTCACTCTGCGGTCCAGCTCACCCCAAACCATCTCGATTGGGTTCATCTGGCGTAGCACCCCATCACTCTCCTTCTTGGTCAAATAGCCCTTACACAGTCTGGAGGTGTGTTTGGGGTCATTGTCCTGTTGAAAAATAAATGATGGTCCAACTAAACGCAAATCGGATGGAATAGCATGCCGCTGCAAGATGCTGTGGTAACCATGCTGGTTCAGTATTCCTTCAATTTTGAATAAATCCCCAACAGTGTCACCAGCAAAGCACCCCCACACCATCACACCTCCTCCTCCATGCTTCACGGTGGGAACCAGGCATGTAGAGTCCATTCGTTCACCTTTTCTGCATCGCACAAAGACATGGTGGTTGGAACCAAAGATCTCAAATTTGGAATCATCAGACCAAAGCACAGATTTCCACAGGTCTAATGTCCATTCCTTGTGTTCTTTAGCCCAAACAAGTCTCTTCTGCTTGTTGCCTGTCCTTAGCAGTGGTTTCCTAGCAGCTATTTTACCATGAAGGCCTGCTGCACACAGTCTCCTCTTAACAGTTGTTGTAGAGATGTGTCTGCTGCTAGAACTCTGTGTGGCATTGACCTGGTCTCTAATATGAGCTGCTGTTAACCTGCGATTTCTGAGGCTGGTGACTCGGATGAACTTATCCTCCGCAGCAGAGGTGACTCTTGGTCTTCCTTTCCTGGGGCGGTCCTCATGTGAGCCAGTTTCTTTGTAGCGCTTGATGGTTTTGGCCACTGCACTTGACGACACTTTCAAAGTTTTCCCAATTTTTCAGACTGACTGACCTTCATTTCTTAAAGTAATGATGGCCACTCGTTTTTCTTTACTTAGCTGCTTTTTTCTTGCCATAATACAAATTCTAACACTGCATTCAGTAGGCTATCAGCTGTGTATCCACCTGACTTCTGAACAACACAACTGATGGTCCCAACCCCATTTATAAGGCAAGAAATCCCACTTATTAAACCTGACAGGGCACACCTGTGAAGTGAAAACCATTTCAGGTGACTACCTCTTGAAGCTCATCAAGAGAATGCCAAGAGTGTGCAAAGCAGTAATCAAAGCAAAAGGTGGCTACTTTGAAGAACCTAGAATATAAGACACATTTTCAGTTGTTTCACACTTTTTTGTTAAGTATATAATTCCACGTGTGTTAATTCATAGTTTTGATGCCTTCAGTGTGAATCTACAATTTTTATAGTCATGAAAATACAGAAAACTCTTGGAATGAGAAGGTGTGTCCAAACTTTTGGTCTGTACTGTATATATATATATATATATATATATATATATATATATATATACTAGAATATCTTTGTTGATAACTTTAGAAATTAATAACAACAAAAATAATTCACTATGTTTTCAAGCAAGGAGGCTAGACGTGTCCTCTGTTTAATAGAATATCATGAAGGTTGTTCCCATTGCTGCAATTCATATTTTAGTAGACCAGCAGATAGAACAATAGCTAAACGGGTTTTCCAGGGCTAACATATTGATGGCCTATCCTTCAGTATGGCCATAACTTTTTTATTTTTCCATTCACAGAGCTATATGAGGACTTAATGTTTGCCCCTCAAATTGTACTTCTTAATGTTATGATTTAATATGCCATGTGAAGCACTGGGAAGCTGGAAAAAAATTCAGAATGGGGTGGAAAAGGAGAAAATCTGCATTTGGGTGGCTTTCCTACAGGCTTCATTTTTACGACATTCACTGTGCAGCCAAAATGATGTCATCTCTATGTCACGACAGGCTCTATATCTCTGGTGTGAGTTATAGTATTGCTGTCTGGCTGAGGTGTCCACACCTTAGCCTACCTTGAATTCCACCGCACTTTGGCAACATTCCTGGAAAATGTCAAGCAAGTCGGAAAATGCTCAGTGGTACATATTTTGATGCATTTTTTGTGTAAACAGCCAGAAGCCAAAAATACGCCACTTTCCTGCCAGAAAACTTTTGTGCCCACATTGGTATATTACTTGCACTATTTGTAAAAAGGTGCCTTATTATATATCATTCAAAAACTGAGGGCTTTTTGAAAGTGAAAATATGAGAATTTCTTTGTCAAATAATGCAAGATGCAATTCTTTTATTTTCTTTCCTTTTTTTTTTACATATATCTACTGTTAGTTTTTGCAAAGTAAGAAGTTGCTTCACAAGGTTATGTAGGTATATTTTTTCTTTTTAGGTTCATTTGGTGCATGCAAACCTTTGTGACAAATTTCATATACTGTATCCAGGTACACTAGTCAGAATATGTGTCAGCCTAATATTGCGCAGCTTAGACTATTATGTTAAGTGTTTTCCTGAGACCTCTTGATCATTTAGTGGAATAATGTAGACATGCTTGGCATTGTAAATGTATCTTGTGAAAATCTTGATACTCTAGTGACATTTCATAATACCTTTCCTTTGATATAATCTTTTTCAGCCCATGTGATGGGGTCAGATTGGGTAAATGACTTTGGGTTTTGCAGTCTTGTATCATGTAGTGAGACAGCCTGCAGGTTTGCCTTGGGCGTTTTCTGCTTCTCGACTTGTTAAAAGTTAAAAGTCCAAAGGATATGATAATGCAGGCAAGCTGAAAGTTAATTGCAGATGTAATATTATGAGCTGTAAATTACAATGCTCTGTTCTGTCATGGTGTGCTGAGGTGAGCAGAAAATCTTCTGGAATTTCTACTGGGGTATAATGGAGATGGTATTTTGCTTATTAAATCATCTTACTATACCATTCAAGGAGACTAATCATAGCTATGTAACATAAACTTGGGCCCTGTTAGGAACATGTCCTTTCTACTGATGCATCATGACGAGCCAACTTCATTATGAATTTTCCAAGATTTTAGGGGCTCTCCACCCATGAATCACTTTATACTTGGGGACCTCTTAGACTCCAAAATATAACAGGCACAGATCAAGGGGAGGTGCAGTAAAAAAACCAAACATCTGTGCTCCCTCACAGCATCTGGCTCTTCGCTGTTCTTTTAGGTCTTCTTATAGGCCTCCTGGATGACATAACTGGCCTCGGGCCCATGACGTCACCCAGGAGGCTGAAAGAGGCCCACAATGGGGCCTAGGTGAGGTGAGGGAAGGTAAGTATCAATGTTTATTAACTGTTCCTTCCTAGGCCTCTACTTATTATAGTCTAGGGTCTGAACCCAAATAACAGTTTCTAAACTGGTGGTAAACTTTGTGAGTATTTGCAAAATTAATCTTTCAAGTTTTGTCCTTTTCATGTCCTATCTGATGAAAGGGAGTCCACCACCACGAAAGTCAACTGTAAACCATGTATGTACTTTTAAAAGGACTGTTAGTGACATAGTGCACATATCTCTTTCGTGTCAAAGTGCAATCCTTTTGCCAAGAAAATTAGCATTTAATCCAGCCATAACTTTGGCAGATGTGGCCATAGCTGTGCGGAACAACTCATTGCATATGGATTAAAAGATGTTTTTCTCAACAGCAGATTACACTTTGTCTCAAGAAAGGTATGATCTCTAAGTCACTATCAAACCCTGTAACTGCATATACACCACAATCCAACTTATTATGCAAATTGGATTTAAGTGTCATAAAGATTAAATTTTTTGATTTTCAATTAAACTCAAGGCTGTTCTTGTGTCTCAAAGCTCTTTGGATCACTAAAATCAGCCTCTAACACTTGTGATAATTAGTTTGCCAGGTGAGCCCAATTATAAGAAACCTACTTAAGAAGGATGTTCCACAATATTAAGTAGGCCATAAGTTTTCAAGCAATATGGGAAAGAAAAATGATCTCTCTGCTGCTGAAAAGTGTCAAATAGTGCAATGCCTTGGACAAAGTATGAAAACATTAGCTATTTCACAAAACTTAAGCGTTATCATCGTACTGTGCAGAGATTTGTGGCTGATTCAGAGCACAGACAGGTTTGTGCTGATAAAGGCATAATGAGGAACGCTTCTGTCAGACAAAGCAGCAAACATGTATTTGAAGCTGCTGGTGCCTCTGGAATCCCACTAACCTCAAGGTGTCGGATCCTCCAGAGGCTTGCATAAAACTACTCCTCAGCCACCCCTAAATATTCCTCACAAGTAGAAACGGTTGCAGTGGGCCATACATGAAGATGTAGGCTTCAGTCACATATGTGTCAGAGTCTCCGAAAATCAGCGGGCTCTTCATTGTTCGGATCCCAAGGCAGATACAAATGACAGAGAGCACGACGCAAGTGTGAACCTAGCCTAATTTTGAAAGTCTTGTTTACTGATGAGTGCCGTGCAGCCCTGAATGGTTCAGATGGATGGAGTAGTGGATGGTTGGTGGATGGCCACCATGTCCAGCAAGGAGTTGAGAGCCATGCTTTGGGCTGGAGCCATGGGCAGAGAACTTGTAGGTCTCTTTAGGGACCCTGAAGCTGTATAAATGACATCTTCAAAGTATATAGAGTTTCTGACTGACCACTTTCTTCCATGTTACAAAAAGAAGAACCTTGCCTTCCGTAGCAAAATCATCTTCATGCCTGACAATGCACCATCACATGCAGCAAATAATACCCCATTGGCTGGAATGGACATAAAAGTAGAGAAACTCATGGTGTGGCCACCATCCTCACCGGAGATCTATGAGGGTGGGAGGCAGTTCACATCATCCTGCAAAGAAATTCAAGCATAAACTATTCAAAAACTCACGAGTTCAATGGATGCAAGAATTGTAAAGGTGATATGAAAAAAGGGGACCTATAGTAACATGTAAATAGGACTCTTAAAATGTTTTCAATTGAAAAATCATGGGGAACACAAGTATAGTGAACTTGAACATTTTATATAATAAATTGATATTTGGGTGTTACTATTTTCAAAGGGGAGTGTCCCTATACAGTCTGATTCTGTCAGCACTGATTTGGTCAGGATGGACACACCCCTAACTGTCTACATCAAGTTGTCAATTTATTCATACATTCATAGTTGGAACAAAAGAGAAATGACACAACATAGAGCTCTTAGAAAAGATGTTCCAGGATTTTTATATTATGGAAAATACAAATATTTGCTAAAATAGAAACATTAGTAGAGGTGACAGGTCCTCTTTAAACCCAAATTTATTGTTATCTAGCTGATGATATACTGAGCAAAATTATATCCTTGGCATGCTGCGTCCACTGAACACAATGATATCTGATTATGTTGCCCTATCATTACAGAGATATTTATGTAAACAAATGCAAATGAGAAAAGTAGGGTTCTCATAGTAACCAATCAAGAGGGTTTGTTGGTCCTATTATAATAATAATAATAGAAATTAAAGCTAAATCAGAATTCACAATGGAGAAAACCACTCCAGGCTTTATGTCAATACCGAGAGCTTTCTGCTTCATTTTAACGGTTTCCTTCCGTATTTTGGATAATAAGGTAGAGAAAACTATCAGAAAGGAAGCAACAAACTTTCATTATTATTATTTATTTTATGCTAAAAGGAATTAGGCATGGAAAGGATTAAAATAATAAAAAAAAATTTAAGTATACTCACTTCTCCTATGCCCCCCTGCTGTCCCAGCCACATCACCTTAGTCCCCAATTCTGGTCTTCTCTTATGAAAATCTAGCGCTAACATGTCTTCTTTAAGTTCCCCTGCAGGGAAGATGCATCCAACTACCTGCGTGTGACTTCTGTGGCCAGTGAGTGGCTGCAGCGACCATGGTGGGGGGCAAGAGACATCATCACTGTAGCTCAAGAACAGATGACTAGTGACCAGGGAGCTGGAGTTTTATTTTAACCCCTTTCCTGTGCTTTCCTCATTTTCTGTCCAGGCCAAAAAGCCACTTTAAGAGTTTGCATATGGAGTAGGAAGTCTCTGAGTTAAAGTTTCAGACTACAGCTGCAGAGCAGGTGGAGATGTAAGAGAAGGGGGCATGGAGTAGTTTTGGCAAATTGTGTAGCTTAGTATCATTCAGTCATTCTGCTACTGCCTATAGTGATAAGGATCTATAGTCTATAGAGAATCTTGAAATGTTGAATTGAAAGGACCAGAGTAAAATAATGAACAGTTTATGAATGTTATAAAGTCTTATTGGAAAATATGACTAGAGTTGTTTTTAAGAGACACTTTTTTAACTTTGTTGGTTTCCTCGTGTTGTTCCAGACATAAAAAAACTTAGTAATGTAAAACATTTCTGCCCTAGCATTAAATGCTATGTGCAGAGAATCTGATATGAAACTTATGCCCAAAATTGGATAAAAACGTGAAAAAACTCTAAATACACAATTTTATTACAGCAAAATAAAGTAGTGTATGTGATACATCATAATTCCCAGGATTATTAGATCGAATATCAAAGGCTTGTCATACTGACTGCAATTATAACTCATGGCTGCGAAGGTCCAGATTTTGAAACCCCCCACCACGGTCAGGGTCCCATACCATAGGAGACAGTGCTATCTCACTTCCCACCTAAGTTTGTTCACCGCAAATATTTTTAATGATATAGTTAATCCTGTTAACATTGTGTATTATGTGTTGAGTTTGAGTTTGTTTTTAAGGCCTTGCTCTTTTATGTATTATGTAATTTTTGCATACCTTTTCCTACTTCCATGTGACTGTAGTGACTGAAAGATTGGTTCCTTTGCTAGCTTAAGTCTTAAGTGTCTTCCTAAACATCATATGCCGTTAACTCGCTCCCTGCTGTATTCTGTACCTGTTATGATTGTTCTTTTTCTTGTCACTCAATAAATACCTTTGAAATTAATGGGAGTCTATCACTGCCCCTAGCTACTTTAAACCACTCCCATAGTAGATGCTGTTAGCAGAATAAAAACAATACCTTTCTTATATTTCAAAGCCCCAGGGATTCTGAGAAAAATCACTTTAATTATTTATTCAAATGAGGATCTTGGAGCACAGGGGGAGTTTTCTTCTGTTGCTGAGCGCTGCTGCACTGACTCCTTTTAAATAAATTCATGCAACCTGTGCGTTAACAGAAAACCATCTCCCATGTAGTTTAGGGGCTTTTCCCCCATACCACCAGGGAGCTGATCCTCTAGCTCACAGCAGCCTGGGATATACTGCAAGAGGAGAGAGAAACTCTGTCCAGTTTGGAGCAATAGAGGAACTGTTCTTTGGTGCTTCTCTTCACAGACAGAGACTATGACTGGTGACTGTTTAATTGAGGTTTACTATTCATGTTACTGACAGAAGTTGCATGACTGTGCTGCAATTTATATCTGTATTTTAGCCAGGATCCAGTTACCAAGTCATCTCCCAGAGACTATCTGTGGGACGAGTGGGATGCTCCCTCCCCACTGGTGAGCCATTGAAGAGAGGGTATTCCAATAGTGCATATCTCTTCCTGTTTGTGATAGTTGAAAGTGTAAAATTTTGTTATGCTGGGGTGTTATATCATGTAACAAGCATTGTCAGAGTTTGTTACCACTGTTCCACACCATTACACCAATATGCTAGACATGCTATCATTGTTAAGATCAGTAAAACAGAAGTAAAGGAAAGTATTTGTAAAGTTTTCAACATTATATGTAAATTTATCTGGAAAAAGCTATTTTAAAGTAGAACAAAGCTTTAATTTATTTTTCATTACAATATTAAATCTGTTTTAATGCACTGTCCTATTCCTTGTAATGATATCATTATAAATTGTTCATCTCTGCTCCAGTTGCATTTTACAAGGCATTATGGGAAAGGAGCTGGGGAGCTCATGCGCCCTCTGTTGGATGTAACAGATTCTCAATTTGCTTTTGACTCACCGAGTCTTAAGACAGCAAAAGGGATTTTAGCCAAGCCAATTTCACTTATCTGCATACAGCGCTGTTTCAGGATTGCTGTCCTTCATCAGTACAGAGCAAAGTGAACTGGCTGGCTTTGTGGGAGGCAATGAGTGGGTTAGGGACAAGAATCTCTCACATTGAGGAGAGCACCAGTGAAGGTGTGTAGAGATTGAATTGCCTTTTGCCCTCTACTTAGCATCTACATATCACAAGGCATTATGGGAAAGGAGCTGGGGAGCTCATGCGCCCTCTGTTGGATGTAACAGATCCTCAATTGGCTTTTGACTCACCGAGTCTTAAGACAGCAAAAGGGATTTTAGCCACACCTTCACTGGTGCTCTCCTCAATGTGAGAGATTCTTGTCCCTAACCCACTCATTGCCTCCCACAAAGCCAGCCAGTTCACTTTGCTCTGTACTGATGAGGGACAACAATCCTGAAACAGCGCTGTATGCAGATAAGTGAAATTGGCTTGGCTAAAATCCCTTTTGCTGTCTTAAGACTCGGTGAGTTAAAAGCAAATTGAGGATCTGTTACATCCAACAGAGGGTGCATGAGCTCCCCAGCTCCTTTCCCATAATGCCTTGTGATATGTAGATGCTAAGTAGAGGGCAAAAGGCAATTCAATCTCTACACATCTTCACTGGTGCTCTCCTCAATGTGAGAGATTCTTGTCCCTAACCAGTTGCATTTTGTCATGGAGGTGATGGAAACGGCTTCTTCCTATGCACATTAATACACACTATGCTTCTCTGAGCAGCACTTTCAAATGAAATGGAGAGTTATGTCTATCCTCAATTAGAGGAAAGTATGATTCTCTTACATCTAATTTCAATACATTTCCCTACCCTCTGAACTTTCACTGCACCATTTGTTATGAAGTACATCTTAAAGTAGAAGTCGGCATTGGAATAAGAAATAACACATATTTGTTTCAATGCTCAAAGTATTAAAACTTTATAATTTACATTCACTCAAAATTAGGTATAATTACTGAGCTGAAATCCAAAGTTATGGACATGTTGTGTTCCAGTCTCTTTCAGTATTTAGCCTGTACATAAAATATGCTATGCAGACAGGAGCAGAACTACTGTATAGAGCAGAGATTCCCAAAAAAGGGTGCTGTGACATTCTGAATGCGAAGATGACGGCCTGCCTTCATGCACTGGGTAGGGTTGCCCCAATTAATTTTTTTTTTCCAAGTGTGCCTTGAGTCTGAAAAAGTTGGTTAACACTGGTATAGAGGATGCAGTGGGTGTGATTATACCTGGGTGAAATAAAGAAGTACCAGTGTATGTAACCTTGGTGCTATAGATTAATTTGGTCTAATTTATTAATGACAATGCTTCTGAATTCTGGTGCAATTTGTGCAAAAAACTGGTCTTAATGCTGTGCATCACATGCTGTGTAGGTGTCCATCCGGTGCAGAGTATATTTGAAATCATGGATGGTAAAGTTCTGCAAACCCAACTTTTTCTTACGTTGATATCAGGGAAAAAATAAAAGATACTTTACTGACCCCATTATCATCAGTGGTGTTCCTTGGAATCTGTTGTTGTCTGTCGTTTAACAGATCCATTTTATTGTTTAATCTGTTCTTCTGGTCCTACGATGGACCAGATTTACAGATGAAAAGTTCCTTATGTGAATGCACTTACCTAACACTTACCTTACAAGGGGCATGTGTTAGCAGCAAAGGGGCAGGGCTTACATACAATGTTTGCAAAAAGATGTGCCCAAATTTTGAATTTCCAGAATGGGCAAGGATTGTTCACCATAAGAACTGTGAATCTGTGAAATAGTCAGCTAAGGAGCTGGTCACAGCAGTAACAAATACTGTGTTTCACAAAAGGCTAATGCTAGGTTCACACTTGCGTTCGGGTATCCATTCGGAGGGGCCGCTTGGGGACCTTGGGGACCCCCCCAACGGAAACCTAATCACTTAAAAAAGCAGTTACCCTCGGAAACCCGTGGACCCCATAGATTATAATGGGGTCCGCCGGGTTTCTGCCTGGTATCCGAATGGAAAAAGGCGGAAAAATGCGGAGAGAGAAGTCCTGCTTGCAGGACCTTTCTCTCCGCATTTTTTAAGTGGATTTGGAGATGGGAACCCTGAACAGAGACCGAGTACAGATGTGAACCTAGCCTTAGATGATTTCTTAGAGTATAATAACGTTGATGTTTATTGAAATGTAGAGAATTTTTGTAGATCCAGTCTGATCACCACTTATTACATATTAAATAATGTTGTTTGGTGACTGTGCAAACTTCTATAGTAAGTGCTTTACTTGAACTTGTACAGTCCATCCCTTTCTCACATTAATTATGCCCTATGCAGTCTTAAGCTTTGTATAGTGCTCCATATTAATGAAGTGCCTTGTACGCAGTATCCCCTACAAGAAGATATTTCACATGAGTCAGACTGCTACTAACATTCTAAATGGAAATTATGCAATGAGTCACAAACTTGGCAAAGTTATTGATAAAGTTTCAACTGGAAATATTTTTATTTTAGCTTCTTGACTGTGTATATACAAGCAGCTTGGGCCATCCTCAGAGAAGAAAATATTGCTTGAATCTTTTTAGATATATTTAGACTTATTCAACAGATCTGAGACATTGTATCAATTAAAGTAATCCGATAGTATAAATTGGTTCAAGAGAGTCTGCCACCATTTTCACTCCAATGAATTACGCATAGGAGGATCAGGCCAAATCATAACAATATTTATCTACAAGACATGTATTATGATTCCTCTGGTTGAGAACAGCACAGCCGAGTTCAGAATCAACTTAGTATTCATGACAATATGATAGATTTGGTTTGACTACTGGTTTCGAGTTGACTTTGGCATTGCACATCTACGCTGGTTTTCCTGTTGGCATTATTAAATAGTTTATTGGCGCTCTGTAGTAAAGTCTTAGGTTCTTTTCACATCACATGTGCTTTAGACTAAGCAAAAAAGCGTTGGGGGAAAAACCGTGGTGGAAACAAATTGTGTTTTTTCCCACATTGGAAACCTATGCAGACTTTCTACTTTTATTATACTTATAGGGAAACTGCCAGCATTTCCGTAGGTATAATTGACACACTGCGACTTCCAAAACCGCAATGGTTTTGGAAATCACCACTTTTGCGCTGCGTGTATTTTTTTGCAATGAGTGGATGGGATTTGCTAGCATGGACTGTAAAACGCCACAGTTTTACTATACAACCAGCAATGCTTCTTTGGAGTCTAGTCCTTTCCTTGCAGCAAGTGGGTCGTGGCTACCTTCTCTTCTTCAGCCGAGAAGATGATATCACCGGGGGGAGGCATTTAAATTGCTCTCCTCCTTAGCACTTCCTATAACTGCACCTTTGATGTGAGCCCTATTGGGGACAGGACTGATGTAATTGGTCACAGTCTCTGTACACTGCCACATAACATTATGTAAGTAATGGGAAATAAAGCCATACCTATAGTATACATTGCTATTTTCTTCCAAGTGCTCCACTTACAAACTATAATATACCATGCAAATAACCTATATATATTACAGTTATAGTAATTTGTTGTGTTATATTATGCTTTACAGAATATAGCATTCTACTACACCGCATAAAAATAACAAGTAGTAATAACCTGTAAAATTAGCAAACAGCAAAGAGATGACAAACGTCATGAAATTATACATTGCTCTATAAATATGACTAAACCCAAATGTTTGTTTCTGCGAGTTCATAGATTTATACTCTATGGCTTATTGTTGTTGCGTTCTTTTGCAAATTACAAGCAAAAAGCATGGCTGGAAGTTGTTGCCCTTAATAAAAATGGCACGCTGACCTTTGAAGAAATCAAGAACATTTTTCCTTGCTACAGAGATTCAGGCGCAATGGGTGAAATCTGCCCGTGAACTGTATATTACAATCATTCATTGTGCTCTGTCTTTAATACTTCAGCGCACAATGCAGCCAAAATTTTAGCAGCTCTGGAAAGAGAACGTTGCACAATGAGATAGAGAAGAATGTCTCTCTTGGAAACGGAAAGCTAGCTAACAATAAACAGAGATTATACTGTAGACATTTCTTTTCATGTGGGTCACAGACTTTATTTTCTAATAAACTAAATGATACGGTGCTCTCATATAATCTTTACAGCTAGTGTACAATAGTTAGCAATTTCCTCCTATCATTATTTTTTAATTAATTTCAGCATAGCTGGATTAGTTAATTAAAAAAAACAACATTTAATCTCATTTTGTCTTGCGGAGTGCTACTTTTGAGTGTACGGGACGTATCCCCTACCAAAAGACTAAATTGAGTAACTGACAGTCCAAAATGCTCTGGGTATAGGAAAGGATGCAGTTTTATGTGTCCTATAATCCACTTACTTTCTGAATGTGCTATGGATTGATGAACATGTAGAACATAGAGTGCAATGAAGTCTTGGCTTTTAATGGACTTTAATACTGAACAGGTTGCGGTGGTCTGGAACAGGCAGCAGAGCAGGCATGGCTACCTTCATTGTGCAGTGGTTGTGAATGCTACTGCAACTTTCTTGTAACATCTCTGCTTGTTCTGGTCTCTGCGCCACCCTCCGCTCGCACGCTGCGGCGAAGGAGGCGTGTTCAGTTTGATTCCTTGCTTAAGGTTCCTGTTGCGCAGTCTGAACACTGTCCTAGACTATGTAATTGAATTTCAGCCACACCTGTCTCCTGCACCTTGTTTCTTCTGCTCCTCAAATAGTTAATCTTAGCCTTGCCTGTGTGATTAACAGCCTGTCTACCAATCAAGTCTGGGTCAGATCCAGGACTTGCTATAAACAGGTCATCAGCTCACACATGGTCGCTGGCTATTGAAATTCTGTCTTGTGACTTGTCCCTGCTAGCTCCTTTTCTGCTATTACGTGTATTCTTATTCCTGACCTCTGGCTTTGACTTTGACTATTCACTTGGATTTTGATTCTGTACTGCATTGCTCGCCTGTTACCTACCCCTTGTCTTGCTGACCTCCCTTTGTTGTTGTTTGTCCTGTCTGCGTTCTGTGTTGGAACTTATTCAGAGTAGGGACCGGCTCCAAGTTGTTCCTGTCATTAGGACAGTGAGACAAGTAGGCAGGGACAGGGTCTGGGTCTACTTTAGGGTTTACTGTCTCTGTATTCCCTTTCTCTCAGGTTTCTGCAGCAGCACTGGGGAATTGCTCAAATGGCAATTCCCTTACATTTCTTCTATTCATTTGAAGAAGTGAAAGGACCGCAGCGCTCATAAGTGAATGGGAGAAAGCTGATGTACCTTTCCCAACCTCAACACAATGAATGGAGCTGTGCCTTTAGGTGTCTGTTCCAGAGGACCAGGGTGCCTTCAATAATTTGATTGGTGGGGGTGCCAAGAGTCAGACCCCCAAATGGTATGATATTGATAACCTATCCTAAGGGTAGATCATCATTGTCATAGTCCTGGAAACCCTTATTAAGGCTAAGACTCATGTTGTGTACTTGCAGCGAGTTAACCGCTGTGACTCGCCAGTGGCTAACCTACTGCAAAGTACAATGGCAACGTACTGGATAGGATTTAAACAGATCCATCTGCAGAAACCAGTAGTGGAAAGTGTCTTATGTTGCGGGTTTTGACCACGCAGCATATCAAGTATTGCCTTTGGTTTTCAACCTCTGCAATGCAAAGGTTGAAAGGTGGGGCCAAATGCCCAGAAATTGCAGCTGAAAGCTTTCCATGTGTAATATATGGAAGAAAAAACATTAAAAAGGTAAAAATCACCAAAATAGGTATGTATAGTAGCTGGTAGTGAAAAAACACAAAGCAAAACTGTATGTATTTTTACTACATGTCTTGTCTTCGTGGGCAAACCTATTTAAAGCTGTAAAGAAGAAAAACATATTGAGCAAGCAGGTTAGTTTTAGGTTAGATTAGAATTAGCTTGCACAGAACCCTACTGGTTTGTGAGTACACTCTTAGTTGTTAAATTTTATTTGGCTGCAGGCTACGAAGCCATCCTGTGTGGACATGCAATGATATAACCGAATTGCTCATAGCGTTATTACTCACTCTTGTGTGGTATGCCATTGTGTTTATGCTCATACATAACACAACAAACATAGTGAATATAAATGTATAGTGACAATTATAAGACGTACATGTCCTGCTGATTAATTCTTAACACATAAATTGATATCTACATGTTACCCCATATTTAGAGAAAATACATTTATAAGAATGAATAAAATATTGTATAAGTTATTGTGATGCTTTTTTTTCTTTACATTGGGTTTGCCTTCAATAAATGTACAATATTCGATATGCAACATGGCAGTGTCTTTAAGGGGTTATGTGGGGATACAAATTACCAGCAATGTATACACATGCTTACTATATAGAAAAGGGTCCCTGATGTTTTGCTTTGCAGTGGGGTGGTGGTGACAATCAGTTTCATTCCTCAGCCTACCCTGCTGTTGCTTGCTCCAGCTCTCTCTGACTGTACTACTCCTACTCCTACTCCTGTACTACTAGAGTAGGGCAGAGTCAGTCATGTGACTGAGATTTGGAGGGTTAACAGGGGAGGCTGAGAACAGTCACTAAGGAGCCTTATTATGGTACAGTGGGGGAAAAAAAGTATTTAGTCAGCCACTACTTACTTATTTTCCACCATAATTTGCAAAAAAATTCTTAAAAAATCAGACAATGTGATTTTCTAGATATGTTTTCTCATTTTGTCTCTCATAGTTGAGGTCTACCTATGATGTCAATTACAGGCCTCTCTCATCTTTTTAAGTGGGAGAACTTGCACAATTGGTGGCTGACTAAATACTTTTTTCCCCACTGTATATATATATATATATATATCTTATGTTCTTTATGCGCGACCAAACGAGTGGATCGATTCTCACCAAATTTGGCACACAGGTACATCAGGTGTCCGGGAAGATTTTAGGACATACCATTCCTGAGATACAGTATTCCCAAAAATGGCCTGCTTTAGCCAATACAAGCCTGCAAGTCTTTCACTCATATTCCAACTGCCATACACACAGTCACATATCCCTTATCAGCCAATAGAAGCTTGCAGGCGCTTACTCTCCTTAGGCACAAAGCTTTACATCAGGTTTCCATAGCAACCAACTATTTATGACCTGTATCAGTCAATAGCAGTTCGCAGGTCCTTAAATATTCTGTCATATCACATGTATCAGCCAATGTAACTTCACATTTAATTTACCAGGGTGCACACCTTTCCATTTTCTGACATCTCAGCAGAAACAGTGGCAGAAAATATTAGTGGGTGCAAAAGTAAGGTCGTGACATCAGAAATAAGCATAAAGCAGTACATATTGGCAACTTGTAGCTTTTGCTTAAGTCTTAACAATAACATTTCTAAATTCCTTTAGCAAGTTGTAAACTATATCCTAAAATGAGCAACATGTAATTATGTGCAGCAAAAAAGCAAGAAGTGAATATTTTTAGAATGAAAAGAGAGATGAAACCTGCTAAAAAGCCAGAGGTTAACTCTGATTCTACTGTACTAAAACTGTTATATTTTAAGAGTACAGTTGGAATATCACATTTCCAGGACTATTTTATAATTTTATAGATATCTCTAAATGGTGGCTTCCATAGTTATGAGACATATTTTTGGGTTGAGGTATATGAAAGTGAATAAAGTTTGAGGAAATAAGCACAATGCACAGAAATCTGAGCTATACAGTACATATGAGACATAATAATATAACCAGTACCCACTTGTCTAAGAATCCTATGTTAACCACCCAAACAGACGAGAACTATTTCAGTAACCACATAGTTACATTTTTCTTAAAGGTATGTTTATTATATACAAGTATGGGCTGGTTATCTTTAGTACCAACTATAAATGCTCTTATGTATGATATAGATTTCATGTTCTGATCCTTCCAGGTCAAAGATGAGAGAAAGTGGGATAGGCTTCACCAATTTCATGACTAGACTGCTAAAATGAAATCCTGAAATGATCCCTGTATGGTAAAAATTAGTGGTTCAGAGTTTATTCAAGAAGTAGAGATGAAATCTGCAGTGCATTGCACAGTTATGCAAGTCTATGGCCAACTTAGGTCTAAACACTATGTGGGGATACATACGAAGTATTGTATAGCGGTCTTTAGGTCCCCTGAGGCAGGGGAAGGTGTGCCTAATTCATGATGAGAGTTAGACACATCCTCCCAGCATCCTTACACCTAAGTAAAAATTTACATTAGCTCCTCACTGGTATAGATTTTGCCAACATTTAACCAACTTTTGTGGTGTAAATGATGGCACATGTGATGGCCCTGTAATTCCCCACCGTGGCCCTTCCCACTTTTGGAAAAGTGGAGAATCCAGCTCCAAATGCTGCTATTTAACTCACACATGGCGTTAAGTTAAAAAAAAAAAAAGTTGATGTATCAACATTAATGCATTTTCCCCAATAGCTGTTCTAGAGGAATGAGATAGAGATAGACCTGATTCTAGACCCAAGTCTGGGATAACAATCCTAGACATGGCAAACATAGAAAATACCACTTCTCTGCCACTATAAAACACACACTACCCAGCTGTTCTTCGTTCTTCTTGCTCCAGTGATAACATGACTGGGGTAGCCAGCCACTATACCACTAAAGCAGCAAGGGAGAGATAAAGTGAATATTACTGATTTTGCTATTTACACCAATGTAAGTTGTTAAATCTCATGGATTTTGACAACCCCTCTAGGGGGAAAGTCTTGTCCCCTTCTTACCTAAGTGTTCCCCTTGGGCAGCTTTTCTGTTCCCATTCTTGAAATGGAGACTGATGGAGAGGCACATGATATAAACCCATCTATCAGAGCCTGCTGTTGAAATGTACTGGGAACAATTTATCATAAGGCACTTTTTTGACTTGGCTTCTTTTTTACTAGTGTGTGCTTTTGTGACAAATTTATCAAAATGTCTAACACTGGTTCATAAATTTGTGCAATTTGTGTAAGGGAGAATGCCAGAGATCACAAAGGATTTTCGGTGCATTTTTTAAGGAAAGCTAGAAGTGGAGTGTGCTTCTGCAAAGATTTGGCTACTTTTTATAAAGTCACATATAGTGAATTAGACATACAACTAAACCACACCCAAGTAAAAATCACTTTTGTGAAAAGGCATACTAGGTGAAAAGAAAGGGAGAAATTATGATTTGCTTGTTCCTATTACGACAAAGAAGGTACCCGTGGGGGATCCAAGGACAGGATTGAAAAGGATGGTGCAAGTTTCCTATCAAGCAAAATACTCATCTGAGGAAGAAGATGCCGCAAAGGTGTTTTTTTTTTTTTTTAATACTGCCTCATCCCACAACTTCAACAAGAGGAGACACTTGGTTACTCCATTAATAGTTTTAGACATTTGACACACTGGAGATCCTCAGTATTGGATCTTAGAAAGACCCAGCTACAGATAAGATTTCCTGTGAGCTGTTGCCATACCTATTCTACCAGCCAGTATATTATCATATGTCTGTGCAGGAGATTTTCAGCTCAAGGCAACAAAGCTATAAAATATTTGCACAGAATTTTGTAGCTGCATTTGACTTAATAATAAAAACGGCATATTAAAGGGGAGTAATAAAGCTTACCAGTGCATTACCTGCAGCAGTTAGGCTTTATTACTACTGTATATCCTGGTCCCCCAAAGCCCTATTCATTACTTTTGTGGAGGCCAGTGGGGAAAGCTGTAACGCTAGTTCCGGCCTCCCCCTGCAGCTGCTCTCACTTTCAGTCACATGATCGAATTCATTCCACTGAAGGGGAGACAGAGGGACAAGAGTTCTTGGATCCCCCACAGCTCTCTGTAAAAGTAAACAGCGGGGCTCCAGGGGATCAAGGCGTACATTAGTAATAAAGCTTATCCAGTGCAGGGAATGCACGGGTAAGCTTTATTAGTCCCAGGAAAAGCACTTTAGAGTCCATTGTCTTAAATGAGGCAAAATGGTTATGGAAAAATGCCAAAATTTGCAATCCAAGGAATTGGTAAACTGGCATATTTCTAGGGTTTACAATAATATCAATAGTAATACCAATGATAATAATAATAATCTAGTGGTTTGAAGTTACGAAAAGATATTTCCTGTAAGAATCGCTATTATAATGTAATAATTAATGCTATAATTAGTAAGATGTTACATAACTACAGAACTCTTCCTAGAACAAACTCACCCTTTGAACAAAGCTGATATGTGTTGCATACTGCGTGAATGTCTTTCAACGTTGTATATACTTAGTGGCACTAAGCTGTCTCCAGCTATAGCAGCGACGTCTTAAATGATGCAAATATGTATTTTCTCTTGCCATGTTTGCTGGAATAATAGGCGGAAGATTAAATTCATAAACATAATAAACCATTAAGCTCACAAGTGTGTCTTATCCTGCCTGTTTATGTAGCTTCAATGAATGTTATCAAGGAAGAGAGGTTTAATACTAATTACTTTCAATGTGACAAACAGCCTGTTCATTAACAAAAGCTATTTGTTTTTTTCCTCTCTTAACCTATATTACATTAAAACAGATTTAAATACATACTGTTTCGGTTTTTTTTTTATTATTTCCACATAATAAACTTTTTTTCCATCTCAATGAATAACGTGTTTAGTACTTCACAAACCTGATGGCAAAATGAACTTTTTATTTCGAATAAATAGGCAATATTTTGCAAACAGGATATAATAAAAGGAATGCAAATGTGTTTGAGTCATTAACTATACTTAATTATTTTTGTTATGTGCTGTTGTTTAGTCAATAAGCTTATTTTCATAAATAGTTATTATGGGACATTAGTTTTATATCTACGCTTCCTGCTAGTCAAATGTCTTAGAGGAATATAATGGTTCAACAAGTATTCCAGAATCAATTCTAGCTGATGTCACCTGAGTGAACTTATTAGATTGCAGTCCATACTATTGATTTCTTCAGAGCATTTAGATTGTGCTAACATTTTCTCCTGCGACTTTCTGTTTCCCTGTACCACACGATCAATGCCGCGGGTAATAACTGCGTTTTGATGAAGCAGAATTTGCCACTATTCATTTTTTTAAGTCACCGGCGGTTGCAGCTTTAAATATGAATAGTACATAAAGATAGTACAAAAAGGCAGAACAAGTTCTTCTAATTTCTTTTAGATTCTTTTCCTCTGGTATAAAGATATTTTCTATGTACATTATTTATGGGGTAGTTGACTGTGGACAACGCTATGACCGGACATAATCGGTCACCAACAACAGACTCATATTTAAGGATAGTAGAGCTCATGTTGCTTTTCTCAACATAGATAAGGAAAAATAAGAATGTCAAAACTTGTCTATGGAAATTCTAGTACAATACATTTACAGTATGTTAAGATTTTGAAGTTTGATAACTTTAGTAAAAGTTTTAGCTGAATGAAAGTTATTTCTGTGATGTCTATAGGTGGCCATATGAATTCACATAATAGAAACACTTAAAAAACTACAGGAATAAAATTATTACATTAATTAGTTTAGTGGTGCATGTGCAGTGATGTAGAAGTATACCACCCTGGCTTTAGTAAACCAATAAGCAAGAGCAAGGAGCACCAGACATGAATCTGATGAAACTCTTTGGACTCATCTTTAGGAAAGCATTAAGTATATATATATATATATATATATATATATATATATATATATATATATTTTTTTTTTTTTTATCACAGCCACAGACAGCCCAAATCCAGACATTAAACCACCAGTCCATAAGGAGGTGTTGGTGATTTTGAGTCCCAAATATACATAACAGGTTTCTATTAGCAGACTTAGAGTAAAGAGTATAGTACAGTATTTTCCAGAAAGTTGTTTTTGTGCCCCCTGTATTTGATGCTAAAGCCATTGGTAACATTAACAAGTATTGTGCACTAGTGCAACCTGGAACAGGGCTGGCTCCAGGTTTTGGCAGGCCCTTGGGTGACAGAATCTCAGAGGGCCTCCTGTCAGTCATGTTAAGGGGCATAATCAATTAAATCCAGTGATTGCTGGGATTCAGAAAGAAAGTTTGTCTTAGTTTTAAAATTGGAGTGAATGGTGGTGGTTGCAAATGAAGGATGCTCCGTCTGCATCTGTCATTCTGTCAGAACAACAAATTGAAAAGTGTGAACCATATCCTTACTCGTACAGTACTATAAGCACTGGTTGGATTTATACAATTACCTGATGCCGACCCTGACCTGGACTATATAGTAATACTTATATGTCATATAATGCTTATAAATCATATCACTGGAAATTAATATCAGGGTAAAAGGCATATCATTAGGTTGTACAGTACTGCCTTATTTAAAAATGGCTTGTCGTGAGCTACAAAATGTTTTAGACTTATGTTATTGTAGGCTGTTTTTTACCCTGTAACTAAGCCTAATATCTCACAGTTACAGGAGAAAAAAGTAATGAAAATGTAAAAAGCTAAACCTTTAACACTAATTGTGCCTTGCTAAACTAAAACTGCACTTATATCAAGAATGACTGAGCATTGCGGCAGGTAGGTTCACACTATGTTACAGCCGACCTGCCACAATAGTTAGACAGAGTAAACCAAGAGAGGGGGCCTGAAAATGTTCAACATTTTTCACAGTGGTTGATGCTAGATGATAAATCTGGTGTATCTTCAGCCTGTCTAGTCTATGCTTATACCACCTTTTAGTTTGCTTACCTTGAGCCACAATTTTATGACACAATTTTGGTACATTGTGGCACATTTAAAGGGAGTCTATCATTGCTCCAGCTCATTTTTCACTGAATCCACAATGGAATAGCCTTTTTAGCTATTCTAATAGCTATTCTACTCTTACTTTTTTTTTCTTTTGTGTTCGCTGCCATTTTTTGAAGTATTACGTTTTATTCCTTTATGCAAATGATGCTCAGGAAGTACAGTATCATCATCCCTGTAACACCGCCTCCGGTGACTTTTACTCACGCCCCCTGGTTCTTCAAGACGTCCTCTTCGCTGTGTAAGCAGCCGACGCTCTGTTTATCGGGCTCGAAATCCCGCAAGCACATGCACGGGATTTCAATCCCAATGAACAGAGCGTCAGCTGCTTACGAAGCGAAGAGGACATCTTGAAGAACCAGGGGGCATGAGTAACAATCACCAGAGGCGGCGTTATGGGGATGACAATACTGTGCTCGGGAACAGCCCCTGTGCTCCATGAGCATCATTTGCATAAAGGAATAAAACGTAATAATTCAAAAATGGCGGTGAACACAAAAGAAAAAAAGGTAGGAGTAGAATAGCCTTTATAAAGGCTATTCCAATGTGGGCTCAGTGAAAAATGGGTTGGAGCAATGATAGTCTTCCTATAAGTCACACCATCATTTTCTGAGAATCTTCATCCTCATGTCTAACAAGTCGAAAAATTTTAGCCCAAACTAAAAGTAGTGCATCATTGTTCCAAAAATGCACCACTTTTATGTTAGTGTTTAGATATAACCACAGTAGTAAATCTGGGCCGCTATGTGCTATGTATCTCCAATTTATAAGCATATTAATATATAAATATAGCAGATAGACTGGCGTCACTCAGAATCTTTTTTCTGCAGTCCATTGCAGAGAAGCCAAAATGGATTCAAAAGGAATGGCAAATATAAAGGAAGAAATTTATTTCTTCTTCCTGCTGGATCCACTTCTGGCTTTGGTGCAAAAACTCCTGCAAAAAGATTGTGCGCAACACCAGCCTAATGTAATCTGAAACAATACAACTATTCCATGTTTTTATCTAGTTTAGCATTTGAAAGGTAATGTTTTTGCTTTGCAGTCACAGGACATATGCACCTGCCAACTTATTTCACTTGGTTAGTTGTTAGGAGGTGCTGACACTATCTTTGGCATTATACTGGAAAAGGAAAACCTATTTCAGGAGTTTTGTTTTATTGCAACGTTAGGGCTATAAAACCTTGGATTAGTAAAAATCTAAGGCTGGGGCCAAACAGCATGGACATAATACAGAATTTCCATCAGGAATATTCAGCAGCGTGCTCTCCGCAAAGCCGTCATGTGGTTTTTGCTGAGGCATATCAGCAAGAGTAATTGACATGCTGCAGAAACTTGCAACGCAGTTTACATTGTAACACACTTCACAATTTATAGAAATCTCATCAACTATATCGGTACTGTACATTACAGAGGGTTGGTCTGAGGTGAGTTACCCACTGCAAGTATTGTCCATACGTCCCTAGTCTACAGAAACATTTTTACTTATTTCTTTATTTACCCTTAAAATACTATTATTAAAAGTAAAGACTGATGTTTCCTAAAAAAACACAAAAATGATTGCCTCTAAATGACTTGTTTTGGTATTTTGTGAATTCTCTGCCAGTATGCCCAGGGGATATGTGTGCAGTATAAAGTACTGACATTGCAGGTTACTTGTAGATCCCAGTGGAAAAACTATCCTGTGCTATATGATGATGGGATACTTTATATTCTGTCTATATATTTTTATACTATTATGTGCTTATTTTGTGCAGTGTGCTAGCTAGGACACATTATAATAAATCATTGCTATCAGCTACTTTTATCGTCATTGTCTGTTTGAAAGACATAGATGTTTAAAGTGCAAGTGCTGCTTCACTTTTTTCACTATTGTGTGTGGGGTGTTTGATGAAGACTTTTGTAATATACTTTACAGACCTATTTTACTTACTTTTAGTAGAAAACAGGTTCTAAAGTTCTCCCTACCAATACTCTAAGCAATGCAAGGGAGAGTCTATCCAGTTCAGGGGTATCACTGCCTTACATAATAGCACTAAAAAAGCGAAATAACAGACTTTAAAGTATAGCTGTGATTTCATTTCACTTTTCAGAATAAACTGCCATATGAATGTACATGAGGAATAACACTATTTCTGGACATTAAATGACTTTCTACAGCTTTTAGCACTTTTCACCTCTGCATGCTATATCGGTAGTTGTCATTTTGCCGTATGCTGTTGAGGGACGATTAGCTTGCATACACTGCACACAGCAAGTAGAGAGGGAATCTGCTCTATAACTGTCTCTCTCTCACTCACAAACAACTCTAGGATTATGCAAGAGCAGGGCATTGTTTGCTGGGATGCTGATACCTACAGAAAGAAGTCCATTACCTCCAAAACTCACACAATCCTCCACAGTCGCTATTGACAGCAGCTTCTATAGGGTTAAACACATGGGATTGGTGGTTTTCCATTCACAATCATTAGCAGCTGTCTACTCACAGTTGGGCACCTGCATGTGAGAGTGCGGGAGGCCGTCCATTATTCTACCGCAACTGACATCAATTGCGGCATAATAAAGCCCATTAGTGCTAAGTCTGCACTCATTTCTGCAAAACAGGACTACTTCCTTACTGTTATATCTTCTCTATCGAACAGCCTCATACAATTACTTGAAATCTTTAACTTCCTACTCCGTCCTCCGATGCCTCTCCCACACCTCTCATCACAATAGACAGCATTAGAGTTAGCTTCAACCTATAGACCCTGCAATCCCTGCATACATTTTTAAAGAAGACCTTTCAAGTCCTCATGCACATGCGGTTTTATATACCGCTAGAAAGCCAACAGTGCGCTGAATTCCTGGCGTTCCTGAAAGTCTAGCTGGGCTGTGAGGAACGCCCCCTCTGACAGTACTCGTCCATAGCACTGTACTGTCAGAGGGGGCTTTCCTTACCACCCAGCGATGATGCTGAGCCATGAGGAACGCCTCCCTAGTACAAGTTTATGGACGAATACTGTCAGGGGGGGGTACCGATATATCCAGCCCCAGGGCACATAACGGGAAAGCCGACTGTTGGCTTTCTAGAGGTATATAAAGCCGCATGTGCATAAGGACCTGAAAATTCCTCTTTAACACCTTCCCTGGGCCTCCACCTATTATACTGTGTGGTCTGATGAGACCCCAGAGTATAATAATGTCACTGGGAGTGTTTTACACTATGTTTTAGGACAATTTAAGGTGTTTGTCCTGAAATGAAACGAATCCTGAGGAATTCAGCCATCTCTATTAAGAAGCCCATCAACTATATCAAAGTACTGCTCCATCTGTTTACTCCCATTTGGCTCAAAACCCCTTAAGCAACATCCTACCTCTTGTCCAATTCAGTACTTGACTATTTACAATCTGTCTTCAGACCCCATCACTGAAACTGCCATAACTACCAAAATCACTTATGATTTACTTACAGCCAAAGTCAAAAAACACTATTCTGTTCTTCTACTTCTAGACCTGTCCTCTGCCTTTAAAACAGCTGACCACTGCCTCATCTCTCATCTCTTGGCATCACAGACTTAAAGAGGACCTTTCACGTCCTCATGTATATGCTGTTTTATATACCGCTAGAAAGCCGACAGCGCGCTGAATTCAGCGCACTGCCGGCTTTCCCCGTATGTGCCCCGGGGCTGGAGATATCGGCGGTGTAAGTTTCATGGTTTACTGTCAGAAAGGCGTTCCTGACAGTCTAGCTGCACTGTGAGGAACGCCCTCCCTGGCTGTTCTCGTTCATAGACTTGTACTGGGGGGGGGTTCCTCACAGCTCAGCGTCATCGCCGGGCATTAAGGAACACCCCCTCTGACAGTACAGCACTATAGACGAGTACAGAGTGAGGGGGTGTTCCTCACAGCGCAGCTAGACTGTCAGGAACGCCTTTCTGACAGTAAACCATGAAACTACGACTCCCGATATCTCCAGCCCCGGGGCACATACCGGGAAAGCCGGCAGTGCGCTGTCGGCTTTCTAGTGGTATGTAAAACTGCATGTGCCTGAGGACATGAAAGGTCCTCTTTAACCCTCACCTGGATCTCTTCATACCTCACCAATCACACTTTTAGTGCCTATCACTCATACACCACCTCTTCACCCTGCCCTTTCTCTGTCAGTGACCTACAAAGCTCTGTCCTCCTGTGTCCCTGGTGTCCCACAAGGCTCCTGTCACCTCATGGACCCTACTTTTCTCCATCTATACCTTGGGCCTATGAAAGCTCATAAAATCCCATGTCCTTCAATACCACTATTATGCTGATCACACTAAAATATATCTCTCTGGCCCACACACTACCGTTCTACTATCCAGAGTTCAAAAGTGTCTATCATCTGTAGCCTCCCTCTTGTCCTCCCACTTTCTAAAACTCAACCTGGATGTAATAGAATTTATCATTTTTCCCCCATCTCATTCAGCCCCCAACTGACTTATCAATTACAGTTGATTGCTCCCCTCGCTTAGCAGGGATTCTGCCCTGTCTTGTATGTGTTCTTTCCTCTCCCTGGAGTTTACAAAAATTCTAGTCCATGGCCCTATCATCTCCCACCTAGACTACTGCAATAACCCAATCTGTGGCCTGCCAGCTGATGCTAGGATCACCAGAACAATGGAGAGGCAGACCGCTAAAATAGTGGTAACACACGGAGTCCAACAGACCCTATTGACTATAATGGAGTCCACCGGGTGTCCAGCCTGTTTAGATTAGCATACAACACACATTAATCTTATTGTCACTATACTACCATATGAGCAACTGTTACCCTTACCTATTATCTCCACCTACCTTATCTTATAAATTGTATGCCGGTGGCCAGGGTTCTCCTTACATATTGTATCAGATTAGTCATGTTGTTAGTTTTGTGTTTATTATACTTGTGGTTGTATTGTACAACGTATGTAAACCCTTTCACAAATATACAGCATGGAATTAATGGTGCTATATAAATAAATAAATAAATAATAAATAATACATAATGAAGCTAATAAAAATAATCATCACCATCAATAATACTTATTATTATTATTATCATTAATAATAATAATAATAATAATAATAATAATAATAATAATAATAATATGCTGTTGTTGTTTGGTGTCTAAGACAGTATTTTAGTTTAACATCTTTAATGATATCTTACTGTCCTATCTTCAAAAGAGGGCCTGGTTCAGGAAATGAAGGGACCGATACCCATATTTTTGCTGGAGGAACTGCTGCATAAATATAATTCATGCTTTCTGAGTGACAGGAAAAAGAAAGTTCCAAGCAAACTTTCAGATAATAAATGTGGAGTACTGCTGTGAGAATAGGATTTTTGCAAGAGAGTGAGAAAGCTATCTTCATTATAGACTAAAGTTGATGGCTGCTGTTCTGTGTGTCATTTTGCTTGGCCACTTGTAAATGACTTCGATATCCAACTGGTACATTACAGTTTCTATGTGTGTTATCTTGGTGTATTATCTAGTGCTTCCAGTTGGTTTTATTGGATTTATTTCTTATGTTTCCTTATCATTTTCCTCCTGCAAATGTTTTGCTGTTTACAAAACTGCTCAAAAGTCAGATTAAAGTGATCTGCTCCAGCGGAGTGATTTGCTTAGCCTTTATATAAACACACTCTTATTTACACAGAGGGCTATCCTGCAATGCATTTGGCTATGTGATGAATTCCGGCAGCAACAACAGATATATGAAGGAAAAATCATGTAGGATAACGGTGATAATCGGATGCTTAGTAAAGCATCCCTGAAGGTGTCTCTGCTACAAGCTTATTGCCTCTTGATATGACATGTAAGCCAGAGGCAGCAGAGGATGGCATCAGAGATAAGATCTGCAATCTGGTAACTTTTAGATGGTTAAATTTTACACTTTTACTGGGTTCTCTAAGAAGGGTTTCAACACTTAATCTATGGCTCTTTGTATTGGTAATGAACCATGGGTTTCAAGCACTTGACCCTGAGTCGTTCTGCCTCCTCCCTCCTAGTTTGTCTTTGCTACTATGTATCACCTATACCATGGGTCTGGAAGAATAGATTATTGTAATGGTATAGCCAGGCCCCACAGTACAGGTAACTGGAGGAGAACACAGGAGAGGAGGGAGGAGGTGGTGAGACTCGGGGCTGGGTGCTTGTTCTGATCACGTGACCTGGGATCGAAACCAGCCTAGAAAACTATGGTTTGTCCCAAGTAGAACTATAGAGGAAGTGTAGAAACCCTTCCTGGAGAAATTATTATAATAGTAAAGCCAGCTCCCATAGTACAGGTAACTAGCAGTGAACAGAGGAGGTAGAAAGACTTGAGGGTTGGGTGCTAGTCCTAATAATGTGACAAGGTCTCAGAACAAGCCTGGAAACTTGTGTGTGTATCAAATAGAACCACAGAGAAAGTAAGTGTTGAAACCTACCCTGGAGACCCTCTTTAAGGTGGGAATACAGATAAGAGCTAAGTCCATCAAACTCATTTCACTGATTTCCGCAGAAGTGACAGACTAATGTGTATTGGTTGTGCTCACATTGTCACAACAGATGATATTGAGGGAAGGAAGGATTGTTCTCATGGAGAAGAAACTGCCACCAGAGGTATCTGGTAGAGACTTTTTCCACTTTCTCCATTGAGAGCACCTGCATGATTGGCTTAACCAAGCAAGCATGTGTATGTGGGGGAGGTATACTGGGAGAAAAAGCTGAGCGTTCAACAGTCAAGATTCTAAGGTATATGCATAGAGAACTCATCATATAAAGTATACTTTACATTCTTTATTGGATCACGTATAAAACAAATAATAAAATATACTTAAGCAAGAAAACTGTACATATGATACACGGCAACCAGAGTGATACACTATACCCAACCTAACAATAAAATAAAAGTTATACTCCTATCAGATGTATAGACAATAGGTAGAGTATCAGACGCATGCAAAAGAACAACAGAGCAACATGCTACTATGGACAGTGTCTATGTATATCCATTGCACTCTTGCATGTGTCTGACATTAGCACCTGATGAACTTTGACTGCATTCAGTTGAAAATATGGAGATCTCTATTACAAATATGGCCCTGCCGTCAATCAAGAACAAACATAATGCTCTTGAAATTTACATATATATGGTGTTAACAGATAAGAGAGTGCAGTTACAGCATGTGTATTCTGTAAATGTCATATACACCCAAATCAGCCGTAACCACAAGAGCAGAAACATATTTCACATTTACCACACAGAAAGTAGACTTGTGTGCTTCCAAATGCCAGAGAAGAATTTCAGTCTCAGTCTAGCCCTGGTTACATAGTCATGTGATATGGGTTATTGTGTAGTTGTACAGACCGCATTTATGGTACAGATTTAGCAGAATTTAACTATACACAAATAACTATTTGCAGCACCGTGATGTCATGATATTACACAACACAAGAAAAGCCATTGAAAATCTATTAATTTGGTATGAAGTTAAATTTTTCTACATCTGTACATCTGTCTCTGCCTATGAATGTAGAGAGTAGTGACCCAGGACCCACTCTGACTATGCCAATAAGTGTCCCTCTAGGTCAGGATCAACATCAGCAGTACACAGAACTCTTCTCTCCACATAAGAATGCCAGTCCTATGGAGCACACAGAAACTGATCAGTTCTCACAGGGATTTGCAACCAACACACACAGTATCTGGTTCTCATGCTCACAACGGAATCAGCATGATAGCCTTCAGTCCTCTGGAATGGCGTGACACAGATAGAGCGCTGGACTGGTAGCAACAGAAGCTCGGACAAAAGACCCAAATTTCCATTTTATACCAGAGGCTTCCTGTCCAACATGACTACAAGGCATCAGATCATAGTGCAAGAAGACTACATGCAGAGCAATGCAAAAGAGACACTGCCTTCTGCATGGCTAATAGGCGCAACTAGTTTTCATCCATTTGGAGAGCCATTGCCCCGTCTCCTAGACCGAGGATGATGAGATGATTTAGCAACAAGTACAAAATTAAAGTGATAGAGTAACATACAGTGCAATAAGTCATCAGCATATACAATAAGTTATAAAATATCATTATAAGATGCACAAAAG
This sequence comes from Leptodactylus fallax, assembly GCA_947044405.1. Classification (NCBI taxonomy): domain Eukaryota; kingdom Metazoa; phylum Chordata; class Amphibia; order Anura; family Leptodactylidae; genus Leptodactylus; species Leptodactylus fallax. Next base: position 2,475,745 of record CAMRHE010000245.1, read on the forward strand.
CACAAGTAAATACACAAAACATGTATAAAAGCCAATCTTAGGAAAGGACCTAAACAAGTTGCCCACCTAAGGCATTTTCTGGGAGGTGATGGCTTCTACCACCTTTAAGGAACATTGTATATCGAGATAAATAATCATAACATAATCAATTTACACTTTTTTTCTTTGTGACGCAACACCTTAGTATTTTCATGCACTGGTGGAGATAAATAGCACTTACATTTTCTGTACCTCCTTATTTCAATGAGCGTTACTTCATATGCCACCTTACTAATGGCTGACACTCGTTCATTTAGCCAGAGTCTAATTGATTTCTAATAGGTACATTGTGGGATAACCTTTCAATGCAGCAGAGTACATCTATAAGGATCTATATTCACCTGAAACTTAATTCATACCCTTGGACTAGATCTTCACTTCATGCAGCAACAAGCATTCGCAATGTACTTAGAGTTGCCATAAGCAATTCATATACCTGCAATGTAGAAGGGTGTATTGTTAGACACATCTAAATGCTATGTATAGAAATTTCTAAATGCTATGTGTAATTATTTGATTTCCCATTGAAAAGTACAGCCTCACTAGCCCTAACATGTTTCAGGAGATGTTGCAACAGTTTTGATGATCAGATAGCTGGTTTGGACACATGTACTACACTGTTACAGCAAATCCAGCTCAAGTGCTGGACCCCGAACACTGATAATTGATTTAATTAGCAAAGATCTCAGGGGATTTTTTGTCTTCAAGACAAGACTCAGATTTCACATCCTTGACAAAACTGCTTGCAGTGATTAATGATAGATGATTAAATATTTCAGCTGTGATCTAATAGTTTATGAAATGCCTGTACGGATATAGACATGGTAACTATGTATATACTAGAGAGTGTTGGGATGGGAACTGAGCAGACATATGAAAACACACACAATCCTAGTAATGTATCACTTGTGATGCATCTTGGGTGTCCAATACAGAATAGCAAGTGCTATGAAAGCGTCAAATGGAATCCAGTAAGGTAAACACACATGTTATAGCTCACTTTCATACCCAATTCCAAACAAATAGGGTGGCTTCGCAGCTGTTTTCCCTGTCTCTGTTTTCTCTCTGTCAAGTTCAGATTACTGGATTTCATGTTCCTGATAGACTAAATTATTTTTTTTCTTTGCAAAGAGAGAAGTCAGAGGTTTAAAAAATCCCATGTGTAAACTGCTGGAAACTGAACAGATACAGTACATGGATAAAACCAGACATCTAGCAGCATGCTGCAAGAGAAATTGTTGTCCAAGAAGTTTCTTCATAACCAGAACACTTAGCTCTGCTATTTTTACCTTGTATGTTTGGTGTTTAATATATTGCAGATAATATACAATCTGCTCTTCCTAAATGTTGCAATTTGTAACAGCTGCAAAAGTTATCCATCCATCTATCTATCTATCTATCTATCTATCTATCTATCTATCTATGTCATTTATATACTTCTATCTATCTATGTCATATATATACTTCTATCTATCTATCTATCTATCTATCTATCTATCTATCTATGTCATATATATACTTCTATCTATCTATCTATCTATCTATGTCATATATATACTTCTATCTATCTATCTATGTCATATATATACTTCTATCTATCTATCTATCTATCTATCTATCTATGTCATATATATACTTCTATCTATCTATCTATCTATCTATCTATGTCATCTATCTATCTATCTATCTATCTATCTATTTATGTCATATATATATACTTCTATTTATCTATGTCATATATATACTTCTATCTATCTATTTATGTCACATATATATGTCTATCTATCTATCTAATCAATCCATGAAATGAGTCTGTGCTATTAAAGCCAGGGCCCCACGTTGCAAAAACGCCACAATAAAAAATGCTTCATTTCAAATTACCTGCAAAGTGTATGGGACTCTAGTTAATCCCATCCACACATTGCAGAAAAAAATCTGCAGTGGAAATGCTGCAATTACAAAAACGCTCAAATTTTTGTAAATCACAGCATGTCAATTATACCTACGGAAACGCTGCAGCTGAAAACTGTGTGGACTTTCTATAAAAAATGTTGCAGAAAAATCCAGATGCGTTGCCGCCGCAGTATTTTCCGAAACAATTTTTGGCTGCGGCTTGCTACTTGGGGCTTTAGCCTAACACTGTATTTTTTACCTTGCTCTGGATTAACCTGGGTTTCTAAATATGAACTTGACAGACCTGGGTAATTTTTCTATCTATCTACTGTACAGGTGCATCTCAATAAATTAGAATATCTTTGAACTGTTCATTAATTTCAGTGATTCAGTAATACAATTCATAATCAGCGTCTTCCATGATTATGTGTCCTACTGAACCAGACTGAGGGACCATTTAAAGGCTTAGGAAACCTTGGCAGGTGACACACTGAATTTACAATACTGAACTTTTTTACAATATTCTAATTTTCTTAGATTTGGGTTTTCATTACCTGTAATCCATAATCAACAGTTATAGAAATTAAAGCACTTGAAGTAGAACACTCTGTGTGTAAAGAATCTAGAAAATATAGGAGGTCACTTTTTTAATTATTGAAATAAATAAAGTTTCAAAGATATTCTAATTTATTGAGATGCACATCTATCTATCTATCTATCTATCTATCTATCTATCTGCTTCAGAGTAGTTAAAGTGGTTATGTAGGAAGAGTAATTTTTTCACAGTGCATATAGGTGAGGGTCTCCTGTTGTCCTGATTATTAGATTTGCAGAGTGCAGAGGGGTGTTGGAAGTCCCTTGGTTGAGCCCTCAAAAATTTCCAGGGTCTGGGCTACACTTTTAAATTGTGTTCTCTGTGTCTAGTCTTGGTGGAAATTATTTATTTCTTATGTTGTGAAGAAGCATAACACAAATGAGGTTTATGTGATTTGTGAACCAAAAATTAAAAAAGAAAAATGAATAGACTAAATACTGGCGGCTGAAACCCCACCCCAAAAAACAATACACATAGAACACGACATAGTGTAAAAAGTATAGTGATTGTATATTAGGTTGCATATAAAGCAAACAATTACACATATTGTAGCTTGGAAACTACAGCACATATTATACCCGGCAAACAGAGTGGCACACTCTGTGGCTGATAGAAAATAATGGGTTTTTTTTGTATCCCTGACTTATGAAATTGGAACTCATGAGGTGGCAAAATTGACAATCCAGAGATTGATTTTTTACATTACTGTGATATTAATAAGAACTACATTTTTCAGGGCTGGTAACCTCTTGGTGTGAAGTTTCCTCTGCTCCATAGAGGCACTGAGTAATGTAGAGATGGATATTTAGTAAAGCAGCAGAATTCAATATTGTAGCTCATGGTCTGGTAGAAATGGTCTGATATAATGTTTTCTTTTCCTTCTGTATAAAACCTATCTCTAGTGAGTCATCAATTTTGCACAGAAAATGTGCTTTTTTCTAATTCTTTTGTCTAAAATAGTTATAGTCCAAACCAATATACAGTATTGTAATGACATCATATGCCAACCGATAGTGATGGGCAAGCCGCTTTGGGACAAGTCGGGTTTCTAACAAAACCCAACAATTTGGAATTAGTGTCAGATTAACTAAAATGGCCACTGCGACATGCATTCAGGTAAATTATTATACTCTGAGGTCTCTCAAGAAGAATCTTCAGAGGTTTGCCCATCTCTATATGCAGAGGACTATCTCTATATCAAAGGACTAGTCATCATATTCTGCCAAATCCCGACCAATAAATAGGCAAACAAAAAACTTTTCTTTACAGATCTGTATTTGTGGCTGTTTTTTCCCCATATATTATATTAGGGCCCAGTCAAGCGCATTTCACATCCTTGTGCTGCTCGAGTCTGCATGGAAATAGCAGCATTCACTATTATGGTCTACTTTACATACCAGAATATCTTGTGTAAATGAGGCCATGAGGAAGGATATAAATCCGTAACATGTAGGCCAGCTGCATGGTTTGCATACAGGGTAATGTGATATGGACTTTTTAGTGGTTTTATAATATAGAGATGTTTTATGGATTCTCTTCCTTCAATTTTGGACTTGGTCTCCAGTCATCTGTGTATCAAGGTTTGCAGCTACTACATATAATTTTAGCTTTCACTAAGATTTGTACATCAGACTCATGATAGCTGCATGTGAATTGCTCTTTTTCCAGATTTTCCCAAGTTTTTTTTTTTTTACTTCTACAGTTATTTTAAACATGAGAAATGCATTTATTCAGAAATACAAAATTCTTCCTGCTAGATTTTTTTAATTAAAAAAAAAAAACATTATTATGCTAAACCACCTCTTTTCAAATATAGACACTATATAAAGGTGGCAGAATAATGTTCATTTCTGTAATATTACCATTGTATGTTACAATTTTCGAGGATGAATATATATCACATTTCTTGCACCAATTATCACATATCTCAAAATATGCATAAACTGGTGAATGTGAACAATGCTGCTGCTTGATGGAAGAAAAAGTATGTAAGTACTATATGAATATATAAGTTACTATAGCTTTTGATATGGTACTTTTTCAATTTTTCATTGTATTCAGACAACTTGCTACAATTAAATACCAGCATACAATGAGTCAGATTTACTAACACCGCCTAAGGTATAAAGAGTGCAAACTAAAAATAGACAGTTCTGGCGCATTGTTAGATTCTCTATTCAAAGTTTACAGCATGTATGAGTAGTTTCTGCTAAAATTTTGGAGCATTTTTTTGGTGCACAGGGTTGCGTATTAATCCAGCCTAGCAGCCCTTAAAGGGGTATTCCCATGAACATAATCATATCTATATTTGTAGATAATTAAAAGTTAAACATTTTTGCAAATATAAATAGTTAAAAATTCTGCAGTGTTTTAAAGATTTTCTCTATCCATCTTAGTGGTGACAGTCTGTTTTCTTGATCGGTCGCCAATGGATACAACCACAAATGCAGAAACGTTCTATGGTCTGGGACTTGTCAGGAACCCAGCAATGATTTTCTTATTGTAGCTGGGTTATCAGGCAGGGAATCTACATGTATCAGAAGACATCCCGGCCACAATAAGGACATCATGGCTGATTTTCTGACCTTAGAAAGTTCCTGCATTCATGGTTGTATCCACTGGCAACCGATCAAGTCAACAACTTGTGACTACAGGATATTTATAGAGAAAATCTTTAACACTCTGCAAAATGTTTAATTACTTATATTTGCAAAAATATTTAACTTTTAACTATCTACAAATTTAAAAATGATCATGGTAATTGTTAATACCCCTTTAAGCCCTTTCTGCTTAGCCCATACAGAAACTGTTAGAAAGTGGGTAAAACAGTTAAAGGGGTTTTCCGGGCAAAAAATAATTTTTAAAAAAGGTCTGTTAGTGCTATCAATGGGTTAATAAGTGCACCCAAATACCTTTAGCAGTGTTTTGAGTGATTTCTGGCTTTCTATGGGAGCTCCTGGTATCCTCTGCATTTGTTTACATGGGTAGCTTCCTGCTGTCTTAGCCTACAACTATCATTATGCATTGCAGTTCACTCAGATCCCCCCTCTCACTTCCTCCCTCACAACCCCTCCATTTCCCTAGCTAGCCCGCAGACTACTAGCCCTACCTACCTAGCTAACTAATTCAGTGACTTGGAAGTCATATAGGTCTCTAGAGCCCCATAAATGGGCTCTCCTCGTGGCACTAATGGCAACAGGGAGATTATAACACTATTAAAACTTATTACCATTGTAAAACCATAGTACTGGCAATAATTAGTTTACAAGTTGGCTGACATAGCAATATGTTTAATAGACTTTTTCCCTTTTACTATTTATTGTAACTTACCAAATCCTAATCTAGAAAGTAGCCTATGAGCTACAACAATAAAGAACCTCTGATCTACATTTATTGACAAAAAAATTTAAATAAATGAACACCCAATTAGAAATGTCGGATTGCTGCAAAACTCACCATGCAGTTCTGTCTCAGGCAGATATGTGAACGATTACATGTATGGTCTGATTAGACTGTACTTCCTCTGCTGCCCTTTAAAAAGGCTCTCAGGAGCATCTTTTGGGTAGTGTACCTCTTGGTGAGAGATTGTTGACTGTTAGACATGCATGTACAATGCACTAGAAAACATTTTGCCCAGTTTACAGTCTTTGGGGGAGGCGGGGGGTTTGCATCATTGGACTAAGAGAAGTAGGATGGTTGTTTCAACGGTTTGCTCACCATCAGCAGTGAGTGCAAGCTGTATATTACAGTGGACATTCACAGAAGTGGAGAAAATAGAATTCCCTTAGAATTAGTCAAAAGCAACTGTGGCATGCACGTGACTAGACAGATGAAGGGAACTTGTTCTGGCACCACATTGGCCCCAAGGCAATACAATTGCAATGTGCTAATACACTGACATTATGTAGTTCCCAGATCTGCCATATGTGTAAGGCAATGAGGCACTGCTGTCAGGGTAAAACTGAGCTGCTTTTTATGCTATGATATTACAAAGTTATATGCTCATTATCCTATAAATGTCTATGTGTGGCTACCCAGTGTTGTGATTTAAAGCCTTTCAAAGGTTTGCTAGCATGTCGCCATTTCATAAGAAATTGGAATCCTCCACTGAATTAGAGCAATGGGTGGACACAATTATATCTACTCCAAAATGGTACCAGTGAAAACTAGAAGTCACCCTGCAATAAACTAGCCCTACAAAAGTTTACAGATGTGTTGTGGGTAAAAAAAATGTTATGGCTCTCACAATGTGGCAATGCAAAAACAAATGAAGTGTATTTTTATTATGGAAAGGTAAAAAAACACAAAAACGCCATAGTCATAATCATAACAACCTGCAGAAAAAAGTTAATGTTGCAATTATACAACGTGCTGAACAACGCAAAAACAGAACCATAAAACTATGATAAAATGTATTTTTCTTCAGCCGCACCCTACAAAAAAATTTAAGTTATCTAATACATTATATTTACATCAAAATATTAAAATAGCAAGCCCTCAATTTGCTATGGTGATAAAAAAAGAAACAAAAAAAAACACTGTGTCCAAAATAGTTGCATCTTTAAGGGGGTTAAACAATTTTTCTTTACAGAAGTTAAAAGAATACTGAATAAAGTTTATTGGTAACAACATATATCATTCCTATTTGGTGATCTCAAGCAGTGCATAGAGAAATAGGATGTATAGATATAAATTGCTCCAAGAAAAATAGATGGTATAAATGAAATAAGTAGCAAGAATCATAAATTCTCCGCTGTGTTTCAGAATACTATAACAAATTGTGCTTCACTGAAAAATGTGCTAGATGCATTGGAAAATTAGAAAATCTAACATTGATAAAATCTAAAATATATATCAGTTCTGTTTTCTATGGTAAAGCCACTGCAAATACTTAGACAAGACTTTGTATTAAAAAGAGCAGTGCAGTATCTGCCAATATCTATGATTATTGGTAGAGATGAGCGAATCAAAGCTGCAGAAGGGGAATTCGATCCGAATTTCAAGAAATTTTTGATTTGCATCGAATCCGAATTACCTCACGCTTCGTGGTAACGATTCGCATTTGGTTCAAAATGGCTGCTATACATATTAGGACATGGGGCAAGGAACTCTGGGAACGCGGGCTCACCCACAATGCCATGCGTGCAGCCAATCAGCAGCCAGCCCTGTGATGTCTCATCCCTTTAACCCCTTCGCAAGCGCACACGGCATTTTTGACCGCTGCATCCAAGGTGTTAAATGTTATGGAGCAGTGTGTTAGCTGTAACTGACAGCCATTTTGATGCCCACTCGCACACCCCGGCTCTCTGCAGCCAATAAATAGCTGTTTTTGTTACGCAATTCGCCGCAATTTAATTCCGATCAAATAGAATCGTATCGCGAAATTTGGCGAAGTTGCCAAATAGAATTTTTTAATACTTCGCTCATCTCTAATTATTGGCTAACAGTTGCATTTGGCCGCCATATAGTGTGTCACATGATGATGACATCATGCATGATGTATACTTAGTGAAAGAGCTCAGCTGTGCTCAGCAGATGAGGTATCTGTAAGATTAGGTTGTGGAAGACATCTTTAGCAGACACTCTGGGAGTATAGCAAAGCAAAGAGGACCTTTCACAACCTTCACCAGCTCCAGTTCTCTGCATCATTGAATAGATGCTGCTCCACATATTCCTGCACAGTTGGAATTTTTTTTCTCTAGCCCCCACCATTCCTGAGCAAGTTATGTTCAGTTTTGGTGCTGAATATGCTAATTAGGCTCTCTGCTATAAAGTGGGCAATGTCAGACAGGAGCAGGCAAGGAGAAGGTCAATTGATGACCTTCAACTAAAAAGTCCTGGAAATCCCATTTAGGCTCAATCCTCACCTAGACAAATGCAGCTAAAAAAAATGCTGTGGAAACATGCAACCAAGTTTTGGCTGCAATTTCCTTTGAATGTTTTTTCTCCTATTAAATTTATAGGGAAATCACTTGCAATTCCATAGCTAAAATTAACCTGCTGCATTTTTCAAAAACGCATATGTTTTTGAAAATGCAGCTTTTCTGCGGCATTTCAATCACTTTGCTGATACTGTAAAATGCAGTGATTTCTTTCCACTGTGTTTGTGTAGCAGCCAAAAATTCTGCGTTTCAGCAATGTGGAGCCTTAGCCTTATAGAGGACCTTTCACCTGTTCCACCAATTCAAGCTCTTAGCCCCTGTTAATAGACACTGCTCCACTGATTCCAGCATAGTTGGAATTTTTTTCTCTAGCCCCTACCTTTCCGAACAAGTGCAATTAATTGTGGTGTTGGATGAGTTATTTAGGCTCTGTAATGTCAGAAGTGCAGGCAGTGTCAGGCAGGGGGTGTGATTCAGAGCTCCAATCAGAGGCAGCCAGTGTCAGAGCTCAGAATCACACCCCTTGTCTGCTCCTGCATGACACAGCCCCCCCCCCTGAGTCTAAATAGCATAACAGGCACCAAAGATAACAGCATTGATTTTTACTGGTTGGAATTCCAGCGTACTGCAGAGTATCAGACGCTTCTGGGCTCTGGGCCCCCCTCCCGGGCTTGAATGCTGGTCTGTGAGCTCTGTGCATAGTCTCCCACCGTTAGCATTTGTCCTACCATTGCATTTGTTTCTACATCTGACCTTACATAGTGAACTTCAGGTCCGTCTACTGTGGCCCTGACATATGTTGTCCTCTGGGCCTCCCTCAAGGCCCACACATGGTATGTTACCCTGTTCACTCCCCCATTACCCTCTCTGCCTGACCAAGCCCCCCCTCCCCCCCTTTTTTTTCCTTTTCTTTTCTTTCCTCCTCTTCCTCTTTTCTCTTCTCTCTCTTCTCTCTCTCTGCTCCCCTTCCCTCCCCTCTCCACTCTTTTTTCATCTTCTTCTAATTAATGTTTATGTTGCCTTGCTGACTGTGGCCGTCTTGGGGTCCCCTTTGGTGGTGCCGGTCCGCATTGCTTGTATTTCTGGTGTCTTGTTTTATGTTGTTTATTCGTGAAAATTCAATAAAATATTTGAATTGAAAAAGACAGCATTGATTGCTCAGGAATGGTGGGGGCTAGAGAAAAAAAATCCAAGTGTTTCAGAATCAGTTGAACAGTGCCTATTAATTGATGTAAAGAGCTGGGATTTTTGGAGGAAGGTGAAAGGTCCTTTTTAAAGCTGCTTTGTGGCTAGAGGAAATGCCTCAATTGGTGTAATTTTAATTAGGGGACATAACTAAAAAAAATTGATTTTGAACATTTCTGTGGAAACGAAAAGCAAGGGAATAACTTTTCAAAATAGTATTTAATGATACATTGATGTTGAGTGAATGTTATTTCATAAGCAAATAAAATGTTATGCACTATAATGTGCCATAGTCTGTGAGACACTGTACATCTTCAAAATGTCAGTGCTCACATACTATGTTTAGATGCGTTTACTATGGTAATAAAATGTGGATGACTTTTACTTAGCTCTTTTATCTCCAAAATTATTTTATGTTAGTTTTGTACTGTAAAAGATGGTTAGGATGTGAGCAGGGGCGCACCGCTAATGAGGCGAAGTGAGGCGGACGCCTCGGGCAGCACTCTCCGGGGGGCGGCATTTTTACTATTTAATGTAAACCAGCCCAGGAGAGGCCGCTTTAAAAAAAAAACAAAACAGAGCTGAGCGGGGCCTGTCCTGGGCTGGTTTACAAGACGTCACATCTCAGCGCAGGCGGCGATACAATGACGTCATCACGCCGCCTACGCTGAGACACAGACGTCGCGGACAAGAAGAGGAGGCGGCGGCGGCTGAAATCAAGGCATAGCAGGTGAGTATAGCTTTTTTTTTATATATATTAATAGGCCGTAACCTGTTGGTGCATCCCCGGCAGGTAACGGCCTATTTATTTACCTACCCCGCGTCTGCTCGTGGCCGCACCCGCTTCCCCTTCTGCTATGGGCCGCAGAAAGGGAAGTGGATGCCACTGTGAGCGGCCGCGGGGATCGATAAGTTCGGTCTATTCAGACCCCGGAGTATAATAATCGGAGGCCTAGGGTTGGTGAGGGAACATAAAAACCAGTGTTACTCACCTCCTGCGATCCGATGTAACGCCGAGCAGGCTTGGGGCCTCTGGTGACGTCATCAGGTCACGTCGCCGGCCTGATCACGTGACGTGTGTGCGCAATTAAACAGGGCCGAAAGCTGCAAAGAGTGCACCAGTGTCCAGGATAGGTAAGTAACTCTGGTTTTTATGTTTGTATTCTCCCCTGGGTCTCCAATCATTATACTCTGGGGTCTGAAAAGACCCCAGAGTATAATAATAGTTCATGGGTGGGCCACTATGGGGCATAATACCCTGTGCAGGGACTACTGTAGAGCATAATACCCTGTGCAGGGGCCACTCTGGAGCATAATACAAGTGCAGGGGCCACTATAGAGCATAACACCGGGTGCAGGGGTCACTATGGAGCATAACACAAGTGCAGGGGCCACTATGGAGCATAATACCAGTGCAAGGGCCACTATGGAGGATAATACCAGTGCAGGGGCCACTATGGAGCATAATACCAGTGCAGGGGCCACTATGGAGCATAATACCAGTGCAAGGGCCACTATAGAGCATAATACCAGTGCAGGGGCCACTATGGAGCATAATACCATGTGCTGGGGCCACTGTGGAGCATAATACCGTGTGCAGGGGCCAATATGGAGCATAATACCGTGTGCAGGGGCCAATATGGGGCATAAAACTGTGTGCAGGAGTTGCTGTGGAACATAATACCGTGTGCAGTGGCCAATGCGGGGAATAATACCGTGAGAAGGGGCCACTATGGAGCATAATACCGTGTGCAGGGGCCGCTGAGAGGCATAATACAGTGTGCAGGGGCCGCTGCGGGCCATAACACTGTGTAATACTGTGTGTACCGTGTGATGTAATTGTAGCCTTGTCACATACTGTAGACATGTACAGGACGAGGCTGCAGTTACATTACATGGCCGCTATGAGATGAATTACACTATGTAAACAGAGAAGTGGTCACGGCGCTTACACAGGTACCATTCAAACAGCTGGTCAGTGGGGGTCCTGGGTTTTTGAACCCCACTGATTAGTTTATTAATGACCTGGAAAACCTTTTAATTAGTTAACACCTGGGGTATTATTAATAAGGGGCACTATTTATACAGGGTACACACGGACATTATTAATATAAAGATGCACTTGGGGGTATTATTCATTATGGGGGGTTATATCATATATTATATAATTGGGGGTAGCAGTAGAATGGGGGCTTTGTGTAGGTGAGGACAATGTGGTTTGGATGCCTGGAAAAGTGAAGAGCCAAAGATGTCTGTGTTGCAACCTTTACAGAGACAAGTCACAGCTGGAAGAAGTGGTCATGGCGGTCCAAAGGGAAGAGAAGGGAAATGTGAAGGATTAGTCAGAGACGTCACCTGTAAGTCACAGAATGTTACTGCCCTGTATTCACCTAAATGATAGAGGATAAATACCTGATTGATGGGGGTCTGTCTGCTGAGACCCCCACTGAACCTGAGAATTGGGTTTTTTCCCCCCACTGGGTGGGAATTCAGCCTGACCACAGCCATATACACTGTGTTCCAAATTATTATGCAAATAATATTTTCTCATATTTTCCAAAATTACCTATATGAATTGCAGTCATTGTAATTTTCCAGTCATCAACTATTCGAGTATAATTGAAAGGTTTTTGAACAAACTGCCTATGATAACAGTATATTTAAAAAAAAAATAAACACTCAAAATTCATGTTTTAAATTATTATGCACAGCAGAATTTGCAACCTTTTCATTTTTATTAAGAACAAAAAAATGGTCATTGTGAAATTATAAGCATTAGCAGGTTATTACAAACTGAAATCAAACAGTTTTCAAGCCAAAACTTTATTCGAGGTGATGTTACATTTGCACATGTTCGAAAGAAGCTTCTGAACTCTCTCGTCCATTGAATTTGTCAGTTTTTGGATGGTTTCTGCTTCAATTGTTTTGCATGAGAACAGAATACCCTCCCAGAGCTGTTGCTTAGATGTGAACTGCCTCCCGCCATCATAGACACTCCTTTTGATGATGCTCCAGAGGTTCTCAATAGGGTTGAGGTCAGGGGAGCATGGGGGCCACACCATAAGTTTGTCCCCTTTTATGCCCATAGCAGCCAGAGATGCAGATGTGTTATTTGCAGCATGAGACGGTGCATTATCATGCATGAAAATGATATTTCTGCGGAATGCATGGTTCTTCTTCTTGAACCATGGCAGGAAGTGCTGTTTGAGAAACTCCACATACATTATGGAGTTCATCTTTACCCCTTTAGGTATCCTAAAGGGGCCGACAATCTCTCTCCCCATGATTCCAGCCCAAAACATTACTCCACCTCCTCCTTGTTGGCGCCGTAGCCATGTTTGCATGGGCTGTCCATCAACAAGCCATCCTCCACTCCATCCATCTGGACCATCGAGCGTTGCACGGCACTCATCGGTGAACAAAACAGTTTTGAAGTCAGTCTTCATGTATTGTTTGGCCCACTGGAGCCGTTTCTGCTTGTGTGCAGTGGATAGAGGTGGTCGACAGGATGGCTTACGCACAGCTGCAAACCTCTGAAGGACCCTGCATCTTGTTGTTCGGGGGGACGTTGGAGGCACCAGCAGCTTCAAAAACTTGTCTGCTACTATGACAAGGCATTTTTGAAGCTGCTCTTTTAACCTGACGTAATTGCCTGTTGGAAAGAGTCCTCAATTTTCCCTTATCAGCACGCACACGTGTGTGCTGTGAATCAGCTACATACTTCTTGATTGTGCGATGATCACGATGAAGTGTCTTGGCAATGTTGATTGTAGTCATGCCTTGACCTAAACACTCCACAATTTGTTGCTTCTCAGCAGCCGACACATCCTTTTTCGTTCCCATTTTGGCTGAAAATGTAGGCTGCTTAATAATGTGGGACAGCCTTCTTAAGTAGTCTTGCCTTTAATTGGACACACCTGCCAAACTAATTAGCACAGGTGTCTGCAATTGCTTTCAGTGATATAAAGAGCCCTGACACACATCACCATCAATGAGTTTAACTGACAAACAAAAAAAATTCTTACCTTATCACTCCTAAACACTTTTTGCATAATAATTTGGAACACAGTGTATATAGGTGTGTCACTTGGTGGATGGACAAACCCGCATGGCTCTCATTCACTTCAATAGGAGTGCCAAAGATAGCGAAGTCCAGTACTCAGCTATCTGCGGGGCTCCTATTATAGAGAATGGGGGCCACGTGGGCTCGTCCATCCACCAAGTAGAAGATATGTGAAGTTACTTTCATTGTTAATGCCGTGTTGTTGATCTGATACTGAAGTAATACAGGAAGAAGAATTCTTAAAAACTGTTTTATAACTTTGTATATTTTGTATATTGTGCGACGATAACAGTGTGTTAAACTAGTAGCATGGAAACTCAGTTTTTTGTTTTTTTGTTTTTTTGGGGGGGGGGCGTCTTTCTATAGTCCGCCTCAGGCAGCAAAGAGGCTAGGTTCACCACTGGCTGTGAGAGAAGCAGATACTGTAGTGATGTGAAAATACTTGTGAAGCAGACTCAAGTAGATCTATGGATAGTGCTAATATATATCAAGTGCAGAAATAGAAATATGCAATATAGGTTTAGGTATTGAAATTTATGCCACAGTCCAGTTGCTTGGGTAGTTTAGTGAAAATAAAACCTTTTAAAATTCTTGTGTTCTTTGGTCTTTAACCAAGTGTCAAGTTAACAGGAATCTGTTATCTGAAAATGGCTTATTTTTATTTTTCCTTTAAGGCTAAAGATCCACATAGCCAGCCGCAGCAGAAAAACGCTGCGGGAAAAACGGCGGCAACATGCCATTCATTAGAATCCCATCCACTTTTTGGGGAATAGTAAAACGCTGCGTTTTTTCCGCCACGTGGGACCACGGCCTAAGTTAAACTTATCATTAAAGAATTTTGGGTGAGGTTTTTTCATTTTCTGTATCAATATTTTATTTATTTTTTTTAAATCCTAAAATCTTGCTCTGGCCACTAAAATCGTTCTAAGGCTAAGGCCCCGCGTTGTGGAAACGCAGCATTTTGACTTCTGCAGAAATACAGCACAAAAAAAACTGTGTTTATAGCACCAGCAAAGTGAATGAGACACATTGATGAAAAGAACACTGCAGAAAACCAGCATTTTTAAAAACGTATGTGTGGAATCTCGAGTGTCTTCCCTATAGAATTAATAATGGAAGAAAAACTGCAGAGAAAAACGCAGCAAAAAAAGCAAAGAAAAAAAAGTTTTTTCCTGTAGCGTTTTTTTCACCTGCGATTCCCTGTGTGGGTCCTTATAATAGACTAACACTTTCTATTCTTATAATAGTCTAACACTTTCTATTCTTATAATAGTCTAACGCTTTCTATTCTTATAATAGTCTAACACTTTCTATTCACTAGGAGATTTTTTTTGCAGCAGTCACCTTAACATGGGGAGGATTATAATGACAGGTATCATCTGTATATATATCTATATATATATAGATATATATACAGGGGTGAATCTAGCCCCCCACACCAAAAAAAAAAAAAATTGAGTTTCCATGCTACTAGCGTCACACGCTATTATCGTCGCACAATAAACATACACAATACACAAAGTTATAAAACAATTTTTAAGAATTCTTGTTACTGTATTACAGAGATCAACAACACGGCATTAACAATGAAAATAACTTTACACATCTTCTGCTTGGTGGATGTGCCATGTCCTCTTACGTTACCTGACCATCTCACAGTGGTCAGGTAATGTAACTACAGCCTCATCCTATACACGTCTATGTGACAAGGCTGTAACTACATGACACAGTCACTATAAACAGACAGCGTATGATATAAACAGGCCCATGGCCCCTTCATACAGCTGATCAAAGGGGGGTCCACTGATCTCTTAAGGATAGATCATTAATAAAAATGAGCTGGAAAGCCCCTTTAATAAAGCCCAAGTGCCACCTTAAAGGGGTTGTCCAGGATAACTACTTTTTTAATATGGGACCAGTGTAGGTGCTCCGGTGTCTCCGAGCACGTTCCAGTACTGCAGAAGTCCCCACCGCACTGTGACATCCCGTGTCAGTGACCCCAGCGGTCATGTGCGGTGGGTATTTCCATTAGAAGAAAACACCAGAGCAGCAGAACCAGACTGTGGTAGGAGACATCGGAGCACAAGGAACAAGTCAGTAGGTTTTTTTTTTTCCTTTCACCTTTCCTGGTCTCATATTAAAAAAGTGGTTATCCTGGACAACCCCTTTAATTAATTGTCCCCTTATATTATGCCCCTGATTCCCCCTGTCATAAATATTTCTCCTCTAATGACCCTTTATATAAATGATGCCCTCTCCTATTCATGTCCCTAATGCCCCGTTAAATAAATAACCACCCCCTTATATATATAATGCTCCCTAATGCCCCCTTATTTAAAGAGCCACCCCTTAAATTCAGAAAGCCCCCTTATATAAAATGCCCCCTCCTAACAACCCCTTAAAATACCCACAACTGTGCTAAAAAAAAAAAAAAAAGTTATACTCACCTACCTGCAATCCCTTGATGGAGCCGCGGCCTCCTCTTCTTCACCCGCACATAGGACGTCTGCGTCTCAACGCAGGAGTCGCGATGCTATGACGTCATCGCGCCTGCCTGCGCTAAGAAGCAGACGTCTTGAGTCTGTCTTCTCAGCATCTTGTAAACCGCAGGCCTGTAGTGGCTTGCAGTTTACAAGACAGAGTCACAGCTTGAGTTTTAACTAGATAGGTGTCTTGCAGTTAACGGTAAAGCGTATATTAATGGTGGCCTCGGGGTGGGCCCCACAGAGGCAGTGGGCCCGGGGCAGCCTAGGAGTAGGAGGGCAGCCTAGGCTGCGTGCATCATGTCAGGTAAATTTACCTGCAGAGCGAAGTGATCTGACGGGACGCACGCAGACCAGCCCTCCTCCATGCCGCCAATCCTGTCTGTCGCGGATAGTGCTGCCTGAGGCGGTTGCCTCACTTCACCTCATTAGAGGTGCCCCCCTGTATATACAATATATATATATATATATATATATATATATATATATATATGTAAGATAGAGACCATCGTGGCACTCCCCTTCTCTGCTTAATGATCTCTGCACAGGTCACAGAGCATGTCTAGTGTACTGTCCTACAGATCAGCATTGCCTATTGTTCATCTGCCTGCTGTAAAGCATATTTTAAACAGCTGCTCACGCAAGATGGCAGCCCCCATACAATAAAAACATACATACAATGAAAAAAAATCTACAATCAGAAAAACAGATTAGAAAAAGTAGTATGTTTCACTATCTGGTTCTATTTATTAAAAAAAGAGCAAAAAAAACAAACAAGCAAAAAAAAAAAAACCCATAAAGCTAAAACATTTTCCTGACATACAAAATTGTCTAGATACGCTATGGACTACCCCAACCTACCTCTTATCACTCGATTCCCCAAAAAGACTCGGACACCAGGTTGGAAGTAAAGGCCACAGCAGCATTTTATTAATTATTGCTTTAAAATCTTCATGTGAAAAACCGTTACAAAACACAGAACAACCATAAATATCAATTCAACACATTATACAGCATTTACTTAGCATTTACACAACCCCAGTATAAATATCATAGCAACCCATATATAAGGAGGGGTCTCTGAAGGCACTAACCGACACCATGTCTCCCAACCTCCGATTATTTACCCCCAGCCGTGATACACCTGGCCCAGGGGCATCAGCATCGGAGGGTAACTCCATCCTGGGTTCCCTGACCTCAAAACTTGTCCAACTAGTCTGGTTCACAAACCAGCCTCCAAATATCCATCCAACCAATTGGGGTGGAGATGACCCCTTAGTCCTCCACCCCCCCATTGAAGATTAATCTTTCCACTTATGCCTCCAAAGACCCCTCCTGTGCACAGCACGATGAGCATGCGTGAAACCTCAAGCTTGCTCGTCTCCCCACACCTGCACTGCTTTTTCAATGCCGTCTTGAATACCCAACAACCACAAATCCAAACCTATAGCATTGAGGTGCATGCCATCCAAACGAAACAGATCAGCCGAACATATCTCTAACTCCCTGTGCCGCACCACAATGCCACCATTCCTGGCTACAAACTTACCCACCACCCAGTTCACATTAGCCCGTGCCTTATTAATACCCGCCACTGACCGGGTGTGCTGCCAACGCAACCTAGCGACGATGTCGGACCACACAACCAGTAGACCTGGGAAGGCCGACCACAGCCGCAGCAAATCCAGCTTAATGTCCCGCATGACCTCCCGGGAAGCCCGCACGCCTAAATCATTACCCCCCGCGTGCACCACCAACACATCAGGAGGCTGGTCCATGTAATAATGCACCTCTGTGAGTAATCTGGACCACAGCATCCCCTGAATTCCTAGCCACCTAACCTGCACCTTGGCCCGATCAAATCCCAGCAGCCGTCCTGATGGCCGAACATCCGCTCGCATTTCACCCCAGTACACATAAGAGTGCCCCACGATCCACACCAGGCAAGGAGCTGCACGTAAAAGGCAACACAACACAGCAACAATCAACAGCAGAAAACCTACCCCGCCCGAAAACGCCCCTATACCCCCCACCAACTCAAGCCCCTCACAATAAGTGCGGCCGTACATAAATGTGGAAGTGATTGGACTCCCACCTGCCAATCCTCCTAATCATCTCCTCTGGCAGTCCACACCGAGAAGCCTTGGTGGCCACCCCAATACGAAACGAGTGGGAGCTGTACTCCCCAGAAGCCAGACCCAACTCGAGCAAACCCCTGTGAAAAACTTGTACAAATTGATACCTAGACAAACAAGAATAATTCTCATGAAGCAGCAGCACCATCCCTCCCCCACAGGCGCCGGCCCCTATATAGCCCAAAACACTGCAACGGACAGGCCACGGAGCCCGGCAAAGGACGTAACCGAACCACCACCCCTCTACCCACCTGATCCGTCTTGGACCTCCGAACCCGACACACCAGCTCCCCCTTGACCACCGAGCAATCAGACAGTCCCAGCCCACCAGGGCGGCATCTGCTAGGAGACACCAATTCTGAAATACGAAAAGCCCCTGTGATGATTAAGGGGACTCCCATATATGTATCTCTGTACACTTATGTATCTGGCTGACCCCTTAGAAGCCCATCCCCCCCCTGCAGACCATGTGTTCCAAGTTCCCCTCAGCTCAGTTACTCTGAGCCATGTCCCTGTTGTGGGTTAATTACCATCCCTTTGTTATATTGCTCTGAGTAATTAACACTCCTTTTCAAGTATCCTACCGCTCCCCAGGAGATTTCCTGATGTACCACAGTCACCCCAGACAGTCCGGCACCAATTATACATCAGAGAGATCATAGTTTTATGCCCATATCTCAAAAGGGGGGCACTTCACAGTTACTCCAATAAATTCTGTGGGTGCCCCATAGAAAGGCACACGCGGTCAGCCCAAACATGGAGCCGTTGTGAGCCCAAGGCAGGTCCAGACACCCAACTCCCTACCCAAAGGGATCTGAGGTGCCATGCTTGGTATGTATACGACGAGGGTTTCACCCCGAGTTCTCCCCTTCCACTTACCAGACCATACGGTCGCCGGATAAGGAGCCAGAACGATTTTCGAGTTCAGGGGCTCCATGCTTGTAGGTGTAACTTCCCTTCCCCGTGACATCACTCTGGGCGGGGCAGGGAACACACAAAAGCAAAGCACGCAGACAGCACATGGTCTTCTGCCATTTCACTCTGCTAAAGATCATCTGCTGCTGGACGTCATAAGCCAAGTGCCCTAGCTCAACACCTGTGGGTCAGAGATACCTTCACAAGCTGGTGTTGGTAATATATATTCTTTTCTTTCTATTATTCCCATTTTTATTTTATGTACCGTGTTATGCCGTTTTCACTTGTATCTGCTTGTTAATCGCTGCATGTATTCTATGTATGTGTTAAGTGTCTAGTGCCGACCCATTTAGGGGTTAATAAATATATAAAATTTAGAAGGCCCGTTTTGCGTATTATCCTCTGTTGACCCGCCTCACTCACGGAAAGTGGGTGTGAAGTAATCAAAGCGATCTTAGGTAGGCCAGGAGCGAGTCCTGGTAAAACCCGGATCCTTCACAGTGGTGGCAGCGGTGGGATAGAGGATAAACAGCGTTTGTGTGTGTGGTATCACTCAGATGCTGGGGATTTGCGGAAAAATCCTATGAAGCGAGCTCGGTACTAGGGCAGGCTATAAGATTCAGTGAAAATTTAGCATGGTGCTGTTCCCTTCCCTTTCTCTTTGTTTTTCTATCCTATCTTTTATTTGGCAACGGCTTCCAGTGAATGGTCAGTGGGCTCAAAAGCAGAACCAGAGGTCTGCAGCAATTGGCTTCTACTGAACTCCAGGAAATGGCTGATATGGAAGGTGCCATAGCCCTGCAGGAGGCAGAGCAGAGTCCTGAGGGGTTGGGACAAGCAATCCTTACCAGGCCAGAAGGTGCAGCAACTAGCCCTACCCCAGTAATCACTACGCCTGGAGGGACCAGTAGCACCAGCCAGGTTGGGAGATGGTACTTCTATTTGCAACTGGCCTTACGGCAGCTAGACACTGGGCAGATGTTACTCTGGTGCAACCTGATTTGGTCCCCCCGGACAGTATTATCCCTGGGAAAACTTTAACCCTGAGGGGAATTGGACAGGAACTGTACCCATGGCTTGTGTCCATCTGGACTGGGGTACAGGAAAAGGAATGCGGACTGTGGGACTAATGACTGATTTGCCTGTTAATGTACTGTTGGGAACTGATTTAGGACCTATGGTGTCCCAATATGGGGTGGGGAGCACCCCAATTTACTGTGATAAACTGTCTATGATTAATATTGATAATGTGTCTGTCATATCTGCAGAGGGGGTCCGTAACCCCCCTCTAAGATACTTCCCATGGCAGTCAATGTAAATGCTAATGAGTTGCCTTCAGCTGAGAGCAGGAAAGATGCAAATGAGCTTCCTGCAACCCAGCTCAGCAAAAATGTTATTGATGCTTTGTTCACTCCAGTGTTAGGAGTCAATGAGACCTGGTCTGTAGATACGCCCACATCTGCGGTGGAGTCTCCCTCCCAGCTTGGTAATATGTCTACCACAGATCTCATTGAGGCCCGGTGTGAATTAACAATTGCTAATGAATGTACTGTCAATGTAATTGTCAGTGCTTGTTGTGAAAGTGTACCGGGTAGCTCCTCTGAGGCACTGGGAGCGACTTCTGCTATTTCGCCTAGTGCCTCCGATCAGCACCCAACGGCTGGCCAGGTGCCAGGTGGTCGGGTAGGCCATGGGGATCTCACGGCCCATCCAGGTGAGGGGCAGACGGCTGGTATAGCGGTGGTAACCCGCAGCCAGAGTGCTAAGAAGGTGGAGGGTGTTCCGACCCTTGAGCCATCCCCTATATCACTCGGAGTCGGTACTGAGACCGCCGTGACTAATCCTCCCATCCTGTCGCTGGAAGGGTCTAGCGGGTATGTAACATGCATTCCTCTTTTGTCTCACTCCAGCCAAGAGTTCCGGGACGCTGTCCAGGCCGACACCAGCCTGGGCGTATTGAAGGAACGTGCCACTCAACCTCCCTCGGAGTCTGACAAGGACAGGATATACTGGGACCAAGGGAGGTTGTACTGGGAAACGATCCCCACAACGGGGGAGGAAAGTCTGCTTGGGGAGAAGCAGTTAGTGGTACCCCAACCCTACCAGGTGGAATTGCTGCGGGTCGCTCATGATATTCCCCTAGCAGGTCACCTGGGGATCGCTAAAACCACGGCCCGCCTCAACCACTTATTCTACTGGCCTAAGATGGGGAAGGACGTAGCTAGGTACTGCCGTTCATGTGACACGTGTCAGAGGGTGGGCAAGGTGGGGCAAAGCACAAAGGCCCCGCTGATACCTATGCCCATCATAGTCGAACCTTTCCAGCTGGTGGCTGTGGACCTTATTGGACCCCTGTCCATTCCCAGTCGCTCCGGGAAACGTTTCATATTAACGGTAGTAGACTATGCTACTAGGTACCCAGAAGCTGTCACCCTGTCCTCAACCCGGGCTGATGTAGTGGCCAAGGCCCTGGTAGGTATCTTTTCTCGTGTTGGGTTTCCCAGAGAGATGCTCACCGACCAAGGTACCCAGTTCATGTCTGCCTTGATGCAAGGCCTGTGTAAGGTAACAGAGGTGCAACATCTTTGTGTCCAGCCCGTATCACCCACAGACCAATGGCCTGTGTGAACGGTTCAATGGCACCCTGAAGCAGATGCTTCGAATGTTAGTCGAGTCCCACGGGCGCGACTGGGAGCCTTATCTCCCGCACCTGCTGTTTGCTTACCGGGAAGTGCCTCAGACCTCGACAGGGTTCTCCCCCTTCGAGCTCTTGTATGGGAGACATGTCCGTGGGCCCCTAGCTCTCGTGAAAGAATCCTGGGAAGGAGAAACAGCCATCCAAGGTGTGCCAATAGTGGAGTATGTCCTGCGATTCCGTGACCAAATGCAGACTATGGCGCAGCTGGTGCATGACAACATGGTCCAGGCTCAGGCTGACCAGAAGCGCTGGTATGATCAGAATGCCCGCGAGAGAACATACCAGCCGGGGCAGAAGGTATGGGTCCTAGTCCCTGTGCCCCAGGACAAGCTTCAGGCCAAATGGGCTGGTCCGTACGTCGTGCACCAGCAGCTCAGCAGCGTCAGCTACCTGGTCACAGTCGATCCAGGCCGGAACCGGCATAAGGCCTTCCATGTCAACATGATGAAGGATCATCACGACAGGGAAGCCAATGCCTTTCCAGCTTGCAGTCTGTTATAGGAGGGGGAGGAGGAAAACCTTGTTGACCTGCTCACTCATTTTGGTGAAAGGGGGTCCCCCAAAGATGCCCAGGTGGACCCCCAGCTGACTGAGACCCAGAGGTCCCAACTGACCAAGGTTCTATGCACCCTCCCCGGTCTGTTCTCTGGGAAACCCGGGAGAACTGACCGGGCCCTCCACCACGTGGACACCGGAAATCATGCCCCTATCCAGCGTCTGCCATATCGCATCTCCTCGGAGGTACGGGCCCAGATGCGCAAGGAGATCGTCGAGATGCTGGAACTGGGGGTGATTCAACCCTCTCACAGCGCATGGGCGTCGCCCAAGAAGGACCGGACTACCCGGTTCTGTGTGGACTACAGGGAGCTCAATGCAGTTACAGTCGATGACGCATACCCATGCCGCGCATTGACGACTTACTGGACACATTAGGTAAGGCCCAGTATCTGTCCATCATGGACTTGAGCCAGGGATACTGGCAGATCCCCCTGTCCCCACAGGCACAGGAGTGGTCAGCCTTTATCACCCCTTTCGGACTGTACGAGTCCATGAAAAATGCCCCTGCCACCTTCCAGAGGATGGTCAACTCCCTGCTGTCGGGATGTGAAGGGTTCGCAGCTGCGTACCTGGACGACATCGCCGTCTTCAGCTCCACCTGGGAGGAACACCTGCAGCACCTGTCGCAGGTGCTGGGGTGGATCCACCATGCGGGCTTGACCATCAAAAAAGTGTCAGCTGGGCAGGTGGGGGAACCCTGAGACCAGAACCTGAGAAGCTGGACGTAATCATGTCCTGGCCCACCGCCCGGACCAAGCGACAGGTGATGTCTTTCCTGGGCACAGCAGGGTACTATAGGAAGTTCGTCCCGAACTATAGTGCCCTTGCTGCTCCCCTGACAGACCTCACCAAGAAGAAGTTGCTGCAGACCGTCCAATGGACGGATACCTGTGAGCACTCCTTGCAGGCCCTGAAGGCGGCCCTTGCAAGCGCCCCTGTACTTCAAGCGTACGATGAATCCCGTCCGCTTGTATTACAGACAGACGCCAGCACCTACGGTCTCGGTGCCGCGCTGAGCCAGATTAACTCAGCGGGGCAAGAGCACCCAGTGCAGTACCTCAGAAGAAAGCTTCTGCCACGGGAGGTGGCCTACGCCACAGTGGAGAAGGAATGCCTAGCAATTGTTTGGGCCTTGCAGCATCTGCAGCCTTACTTGTATGGGCGCCACTTCACCGTGGTGACGGACCACAACCCTCTGATCTGGATAAAGCGTATCGCAGGTCAGAATGGGCGGTTGTTGCGCTGGAGCCTCGTGCTCCAGCAATACAATTTCGACATTCGGCACAAGCCCGGCCGGGCCCATGGCAACGCAGATGGCCTGTCCCGGCGCGGTGAGGCTGCAGAGGCGCTCGAGGAAGAGGAGCATAGGCTCCTACTTCCTCTAAGCACCATCTAAAGGAGGGAGGTGTGATGATTAAGGGGACTCCCATATATGCATCTCTGTACACTTATGTATCTGGCTGACCCCTTAGAAGCCCATCCCCCCCCTGCAGACCATGTGTTCCAAGTTCCCCTCAGCTCAGTTACTCTGAGCCATGTCCCTGTTGTGGGTTAATTACCATCCCTTTGTTATATTGCTCTGAGTAATTAACACTCCTTTTCAAGTATCCTACCGCTCCCCAGGAGATTTCCTGATGTACCACAGTCACCCCAGACAGTCCGGCACCAATTATACATCAGAGAGATCATAGTTTTATGCCCATATCTCAAAAGGGGGGCACTTCACAGTTACTCCAATAAATTCTGTGGGTGCCCCATAGAAAGGCACACGCGGTCAGCCCAAACATGGAGCCGTTGTGAGCCCAAGGCAGGTCCAGACACCCAACTCCCTACCCAAAGGGATCTGAGGTGCCATCCTTGGTATGTATACGACGAGGGTTTCACCCCGAGTTCTCCCCTTCCACTTACCAGACCATACGGTCGCCGGATAAGGAGCCAGAACGATTTTCGAGTTCAGGGGCTCCATGCTTGTAGGTGTAACTTCCCTTCCCCGTGACATCACTCTGGGCGGGGCAGGGAACACACAAAAGCAAAGCACGCAGACAGC
This sequence comes from Leptodactylus fallax, assembly GCA_947044405.1. NCBI lineage: Eukaryota > Metazoa > Chordata > Amphibia > Anura > Leptodactylidae > Leptodactylus > Leptodactylus fallax. The sequence continues at coordinate 2,500,238 of CAMRHE010000245.1, forward strand.
ACATGGTCTTCTGCCATTTCACTCTGCTAAAGATCATCTGCTGCTGGACGTCATAAGCCAAGTGCCCTAGCTCAACACCTGTGGGTCAGAGATACCTTCACAAGCTGGTGTTGGTAATATATATTCTTTTCTTTCTATTATTCCCATTTTTATTTTATGTACCGTGTTATGCCGTTTTCACTTGTATCTGCTTGTTAATCGCTGCATGTATTCTATGTATGTGTTAAGTGTCTAGTGCCGACCCATTTAGGGGTTAATAAATATATAAAATTTAGAAGGCCCGTTTTGCGTATTATCCTCTGTTGACCCGCCTCACTCACGGAAAGTGGGTGTGAAGTAATCAAAGCGATCTTAGGTAGGCCAGGAGCGAGTCCTGGTAAATCCCGGATCCTTCACAGTGGTGGCAGCGGTGGGATAGAGGATAAACAGCGTTTGTGTGTGTGGTATCACTCAGATGCTGGGGATTTGCGGAAAAATCCTATGAAGCGAGCTCGGTACTAGGGCAGGCTATAAGATTCAGTGAAAATTTAGCATGGTGCTGTTCCCTTCCCTTTCTCTTTGTTTTTCTATCCTATCTTTTATTTGGCAACGGCTTCCAGTGAATGGTCAGTGGGCTCAAAAGCAGAACCAGAGGTCTGCAGCAATTGGCTTCTACTGAACTCCAGGAAATGGCTGATATGGAAGGTGCCATAGCCCTGCAGGAGGCAGAGCAGAGTCCTGAGGGGTTGGGACAAGCAATCCTTACCAGGCCAGAAGGTGCAGCAACTAGCCCTACCCCAGTAATCACTACGCCTGGAGGGACCAGTAGCACCAGCCAGGTTGGGAGATGGTACTTCTATTTGCAACTGGCCTTACGGCAGCTAGACACTGGGCAGATGTTACTCTGGTGCAACCTGATTTGGTCCCCCCGGACAGTATTATCCCTGGGAAAACTTTAACCCTGAGGGGAATTGGACAGGAACTGTACCCATGGCTTGTGTCCATCTGGACTGGGGTACAGGAAAAGGAATGCGGACTGTGGGACTAATGACTGATTTGCCTGTTAATGTACTGTTGGGAACTGATTTAGGACCTATGGTGTCCCAATATGGGGTGGGGAGCACCCCAATTTACTGTGATAAACTGTCTATGATTAATGTTGATAATGTGTCTGTCATATCTGCAGAGGGGGTCCGTAACCCCCCTCTAAGATACTTCCCATGGCAGTCAATGTAAATGCTAATGAGTTGCCTTCAGCTGAGAGCAGGAAAGATGCAAATGAGCTTCCTGCAACCCAGCTCAGCAAAAATGTTATTGATGCTTTGTTCACTCCAGTGTTAGGAGTCAATGAGACCTGGTCTGTAGATACGCCCACATCTGCGGTGGAGTCTCCCTCCCAGCTTGGTAATATGTCTACCACAGATCTCATTGAGGCCCGGTGTGAATTAACAATTGCTAATGAATGTACTGTCAATGTAATTGTCAGTGCTTGTTGTGAAAGTGTACCGGGTAGCTCCTCTGAGGCACTGGGAGCGACTTCTGCTATTTCGCCTAGTGCCTCCGATCAGCACCCAACGGCTGGCCAGGTGCCAGGTGGTCGGGTAGGCCATGGGGATCTCACGGCCCATCCAGGTGAGGGGCAGACGGCTGGTATAGCGGTGGTAACCCGCAGCCAGAGTGCTAAGAAGGTGGAGGGTGTTCCGACCCTTGAGCCATCCCCTATATCACTCGGAGTCGGTACTGAGACCGCCGTGACTAATCCTCCCATCCTGTCGCTGGAAAGGTCTAGCGGGTATGTAACATGCATTCCTCTTTTGTCTCACTCCAGCCAAGAGTTCCGGGACGCTGTCCAGGCCGACACCAGCCTGGGCGTATTGAAGGAACGTGCCACTCAACCTGCCTCGGAGTCTGACAAGGACAGGATATACTGGGACCAAGGGAGGTTGTACTGGGAAACGATCCCCACAACGGGGGAGGAAAGTCTGCTTGGGGAGAAGCAGTTAGTGGTACCCCAACCCTACCAGGTGGAATTGCTGCGGGTCGCTCATGATATTCCCCTAGTAGGTCACCTGGGGATCGCTAAAACCACGGCCCGCCTCAACCACTTATTCTACTGGCCTAAGATGGGGAAGGACGTAGCTAGGTACTGCCGTTCATGTGACACGTGTCAGAGGGTGGGCAAGGTGGGGCAAAGCACAAAGGCCCCGCTGATACCTATGCCCATCATAGTCGAACCTTTCCAGCTGGTGGCTGTGGACCTTATTGGACCCCTGTCCATTCCCAGTCGCTCCGGGAAACGTTTCATATTAACGGTAGTAGACTATGCTACTAGGTACCCAGAAGCTGTCACCCTGTCCTCAACCCGGGCTGATGTAGTGGCCAAGGCCTTGGTAGGTATCTTTTCTCGTGTTGGGTTTCCCAGAGAGATGCTCACCGACCAAGGTACCCAGTTCATGTCTGCCTTGATGCAAGGCCTGTGTAAGGTAACAGAGGTGCAACATCTTTGTGTCCAGCCCGTATCACCCACAGACCAATGGCCTGTGTGAACGGTTCAATGGCACCCTGAAGCAGATGCTTCGAATGTTAGTCGAGTCCCACGGGCGCGACTGGGAGCCTTATCTCCCGCACCTGCTGTTTGCTTACCGGGAAGTGCCTCAGACCTCGACAGGGTTCTCCCCCTTCGAGCTCTTGTATGGGAGACATGTCCGTGGGCCCCTAGCTCTCGTGAAAGAATCCTGGGAAGGAGAAACAGCCATCCAAGGTGTGCCAATAGTGGAGTATGTCCTGCGATTCCGTGACCAAATGCAGACTATGGCGCAGCTGGTGCATGACAACATGGTCCAGGCTCAGGCTGACCAGAAGCGCTGGTATGATCAGAATGCCCGCGAGAGAACATACCAGCCGGGGCAGAAGGTATGGGTCCTAGTCCCTGTGCCCCAGGACAAGCTTCAGGCCAAATGGGCTGGTCCGTACGTCGTGCACCAGCAGCTCAGCAGCGTCAGCTACCTGGTCACAGTCGATCCAGGCCGGAACCGGCATAAGGCCTTCCATGTCAACATGATGAAGGATCATCACGACAGGGAAGCCAATGCCTTTCCAGCTTGCAGTCTGTTATAGGAGGGGGAGGAGGAAAACCTTGTTGACCTGCTCACTCATTTTGGTGAAAGGGGGTCCCCCAAAGATGCCCAGGTGGACCCCCAGCTGACTGAGACCCAGAGGTCCCAACTGACCAAGGTTCTATGCACCCTCCCCGGTCTGTTCTCTGGGAAACCCGGGAGAACTGACCGGGCCCTCCACCACGTGGACACCGGAAATCATGCCCCTATCCAGCGTCTGCCATATCGCATCTCCTCGGAGGTACGGGCCCAGATGCGCAAGGAGATCGTCGAGATGCTGGAACTGGGGGTGATTCAACCCTCTCACAGCGCATGGGCGTCGCCCGTAGTCCTTGTGCCCAAGAAGGACCGGACTACCCGGTTCTGTGTGGACTACAGGGAGCTCAATGCAGTTACAGTCGATGACGCGTACCCATGCCGCGCATTGACGACTTACTGGACACATTAGGTAAGGCCCAGTATCTGTCCATCATGGACTTGAGCCAGGGATACTGGCAGATCCCCCTGTCCCCACAGGCACAGGAGTGGTCAGCCTTTATCACCCCTTTCGGACTGTACGAGTCCATGAAAAATGCCCCTGCCACCTTCCAGAGGATGGTCAACTCCCTGCTGTCGGGATGTGAAGGGTTCGCAGCTGCGTACCTGGACGACATCGCCGTCTTCAGCTCCACCTGGGAGGAACACCTGCAGCACCTGTCGCAGGTGCTGGGGTGGATCCACCATGCGGGCTTGACCATCAAAAAAGTGTCAGCTGGGCAGGTGGGGGAACCCTGAGACCAGAACCTGAGAAGCTGGACGTAATCATGTCCTGGCCCACCGCCCGGACCAAGTGACAGGTGATGTCTTTCCTGGGCACAGCAGGGTACTATAGGAAGTTCGTCCCGAACTATAGTGCCCTTGCTGCTCCCCTGACAGACCTCACCAAGAAGAAGTTGCTGCAGACCGTCCAATGGACGGATACCTGTGAGCACTCCTTGCAGGCCCTGAAGGCGGCCCTTGCAAGCGCCCCTGTACTTCAAGCGTACGATGAATCCCGTCCGCTTGTATTACAGACAGACGCCAGCACCTACGGTCTCGGTGCCGTGCTGAGCCAGATTAACTCAGCGGGGCAAGAGCACCCAGTGCAGTACCTCAGAAGAAAGCTTCTGCCACGGGAGGTGGCCTACGCCACAGTGGAGAAGGAATGCCTAGCAATTGTTTGGGCCTTGCAGCATCTGCAGCCTTACTTGTATGGGCGCCACTTCACCGTGGTGACGGACCACAACCCTCTGATCTGGATAAAGCGTATCGCAGGTCAGAATGGGCGGTTGTTGCGCTGGAGCCTCGTGCTCCAGCAATACAATTTCGACATTCGGCACAAGCCCGGCCGGGCCCATGGCAACGCAGATGGCCTGTCCCGGCGCGGTGAGGCTGCAGAGGCGCTCGAGGAAGAGGAGCATAGGCTCCTACTTCCTCTAAGCACCATCTAAAGGAGGGAGGTGTGATGATTAAGGGGACTCCCATATATGCATCTCTGTACACTTATGTATCTGGCTGACCCCTTAGAAGCCCATCCCCCCCCTGCAGACCATGTGTTCCAAGTTCCCCTCAGCTCAGTTACTCTGAGCCATGTCCCTGTTGTGGGTTAATTACCACCCCTTTGTTATATTGCTCTGAGTAATTAACACTCCTTTTCAAGTATCCCACCGCTCCCCAGGAGATTTCCTGTACCACAGTCACCCCAGACAGTCCGGCACCAATTATACATCAGAGAGATCATAGTTTTATGCCCATATCTCAAAAGGGGGGCACTTCACAGTTACTCCAATAAATTCTGTGGGTGCCCCATAGAAAGGCGCACGCGGTCAGCCCAAACATGGAGCCGTTGTGAGCCCAAGGCAGGTCCAGACACCCAACTCCCTACCCAAAGGGATCTGAGGTGCCATCCTTGGTATGTATACGACGAGGGTTTCACCCCGAGTTCTCCCCTTCCACTTACCAGACCATATGGTCGCCGGATAAGGAGCCAGAACGATTTTCGAGTTCAGGGGCTCCATGCTTGTAGGTGTAACTTCCCTTCCCCGAGACATCACTCTGGGCGGGGCAGGGAACACACAAAAGCAAAGCACGCAGACAGCACATGGTCTTCTGCCATTTCACTCTGCTAAAGATCATCTGCTGCTGGACGTCATAAGCCAAGTGCCCTGGCTCAACACCTGTTGGTCAGAGATACCTTCACAAGCTGGTGTTGGTAATATATATTCTTTTCTTTCTATTATTCCCATTTTTATCTTATGTACCGTGTTATGCCGTTTTCACTTGTATCTGCTTGTTAATCGCTGCATGTATTCTATGTATGTGTTAAGTGTCTAGTGCCGACCCATTTAGGGGTTAATAAATATATAAAATTTAGAAGGCCCGTTTTGCGTATTATCCTCTATTGACCCGCCTCACTCACGGAAAGTGGGTGTGAGGTAATCGAAGCAATCTTAGGTAGGCCAGGAGCGAGTCCTGGTAAAACCCGGATCCTTCACAGCCCCGAAGAAGGCCAAGGAAAAAGCTAACTGGAACAACAATACCTCAAACTCAGTAACAGAAATCCAACCTAAAACCCCCAACAAATCCACCAGCAAATCAAAGGAAATCAGATGCCGCTGGTCCCTAACCACCAAGCCACGTCGGAAACCTTTAACCGCCTAACGAACCAGAAAAGACTTGGTGAAGTCACGCAACCCTTTAAACTTGAACCAGAAAGCCAGGGCGGCCAAGCACTGAGACAATCCGGCCGGAGACACCCCCTTCTCAAATGCCAAACCCACAAAATACAGCACTGTCACCTCCCAATCCTCAGGAACACTCTCCCTATACAAATCCTGCACTAAAGCCTCCCACTCTACCCAGAACAGGAAGTACCCATTCCACGTGGATGCGCTCAAGGACCACCGGACCAAGGACAACGCCGCCCTCACACCAGACTCCACAACTCCACCGGACAAGGCATGCCCACAGTGTCCGCCTCTGGCGCCAGCTCCCGGAACCTGTCCCACTGGAAAAGAGAAATGGAGTCAGCGATTACATTCCTCGCACCCGGCAGGTGCACAGTCACAGAATGAGCATTTAACTCCAACCCCCTCAAAACTAACTTGCACAGCAACCGCACCACAGGAGGGGAATTAGCAGACTGCGAATTGATGGCCTGCACAATCCCTAAATTATTACACAAAAACCGCACCCTCTGGTCCCGTAGCCGATCCCCCTAAATTACCGTTGCCACCACTATGGGGAACAACTCCAGCAGTGCCAAGTTACTAACATAGCCCATATGCCGCCATGACTCTGGCCATTCCCCTGAACACCACTGCCTTTGAAAATATGCCCCAAAATCCCGTGCCCCGGAAGAATCCATGAACAATTCCAAATCCACTTTAGAAACATGAGACCCCAACAGAAGAGACTGCCCATTATACCTTTCCAAGAAACCTCCCCAAACCACCAGGTCTTCCCGCAAATCAACACCCAACCTGACGAAATGAAAGGGGAGACGCACACCCACCGTCGCCCGGGCCAGGCGGCGCAAAACACCCGACCCATCGGCATAATGCGACAGGCAAAATTAAGACGACCCAGTAGGGACTGCAGGTTGCGCAACCGGATCTTCCTCTGCCTAGCCGCCCTACTGACCGCCTCCCTCAACTCCCCCAACTTGTCCGCCGGCAGCCGACACTCCAGCTGATTGGTGTCAATCACAATACCCAAAAACTTAACAAGACGGGGCCTTCCGTCTTTTCCAGTGTGAGAGTAACTGCAAATCCGCTCCATCGACCGCTGTAACAATGGGCACACCCACTTTCCCGGGGGGGCCAGTGAACAGGAAATCGTCCAGGTAGTTCAACACAGAGTCAACCTGAGTCTGCTGCCGCACCGCCCACTCCAAAAAGGAGCTGAACGTCTCAAAATAGGCGCAGGAGATCGAGCAGCCCATTGGAAGACACAAATCCACGTAATACTGACCCTGCCATTTGCACCCCAGTAAGTGAAAGCTTTCTGGGTGAACCGGCAAGAGATGAAATGCTGCCTTGATGTCGGTTTTTCCCAACAATGCGCCCGCCCCATACTTCCGCATACACTCCAGCGCCGCATCAAAGGAAGCATAGGACACCGCACACAAGTCCGGATCAACACTATCATTCACTGACCCACCCTCAGGGTGCAAGAGGTGGTGAATGAGGCAAAATTTATTGGGCTCCTTCTTAGGGACTACCCCCAAAGGCAAGATCCGCAAGTCCTCCAACGGAGGCACAGAGAATGGCCCTGCCATACGCCCCAATTCCACCTAATTCTTCAACTTCGCCCGAACCACCTCGGGCCATGCCAGTGCCGATGCTAAATTGCGCAGTTCCCCCCCAGTACCCAAATTTTTACACGGAATCCTAAACCCCTCGGAAACCCCCCCCCCCAGCAACAGCGCTGCAGCCGACCTATTTGGATACTGCGTAAGGAACTCCCCCATCCTTTCCACCCTCACTGGTGTTACTCCTCTTCTGCTCAGCGTCCCCCCCTTTTCCCCTTCCTTTTTTAAAGCAGCAAGAGAGGGCGTGTGTGCCTCCACAACCTGAGCACTCGAGATTGAAGCGGCAGTCATTCCCGAATTTACAATGCCCCTCATTAAACTGCCAGCAACAACCCCTTCCGCTCGCAGCCAACTGACCTGTTGCTGACCCAGAGCCGCCGGCCGCGTCCCGAAAAGGCTGCCCACCCCCCGCCCAAGGGGCCGCCATTGGCTTCATCCATGAGCTAATTTCCTTGTGATCCCACCGTAAAGAGGGGCGCACTGCCTTCCGCTAGTGGAACTGCTCATCATACCACAGCCATGCGGTACCCCCATACTCCCGATATGCCTCACCGATGGAATCTAAATAACAAAAAAGGGTGGAGCAGTTCTCCGGTGCCTTCTCCCCAATAACACAGGCCAGAATAGCAAAGGCCTGAAGCCAACTGGAAAAAGTCAGCAGAATTAAACGATAGCACCGCCACTCCTCTTCCTCCTTTTTACACTCGTCCGGTTTAACCCGGTCAAGGTCAAATTTTTCAAGGGGCAGCAGAGAAAAAATCTCAACATAGTCCCCTTTCCAAATTTTTTCGTGCACCTCAGGCTTCAAATGGGCCCCAAGGGACCCTTCGAAACAGACATAAACCTCTCCCTTTGCCGAGTCCGCCAGGCGAACCTCCTCCTGTTGCTTAATCGCCGGCGTCGCTGTGCCAGCCTCAACAGCCCCCCGCAGTCCCAGTCGCCGGCCCCAGGTCCCCTTGCCCTGAGGAACCCCCTACAACTGGCGGCACCACACTGCTCGCTCCCAGGGCTCCCCATACCCCCGACGGGGGCGCCCCGACAAAAACCCCCCCAGCCCCAAACAACTGCTGCATGCCCCGCACAAAACCCTGTAAACCCTCTTCCCACCGGTGGAAGGGGTGGTGTAACACTCACCAGGTCTCACCAGGGCTGGGGCCCCAGCAGCCGTCTCTCCACTTGAGCCAGCGCCTCCAGGCGGGCCAGAAGGAGTCCTTTGATCCGTGTTCGGGGCCAGCTGACTGCTGCCCATACTGTAGGCCGGAGAACCCGGCGGCTCCATCCAGCTACCTGCAGTGTTGTCCCGCCTTCTGGGCGTGTCCGGCCACTGAGACTCTATGGAAGCAGCAGGGGACAGAGGCTCCGCCCCCTCCCCGTTGTCAGAGGCCTCCGCGTCGAATATTGCTAAGGCCCTCCACACTTCCGGCCGCGTCCTGCCACTCACGAGATGGCCACCGACCCAGAACTTCCAGCCGGACCGCGGCGTGCACTCTGATCCTCTGCACCCGGCGCCCAGACTGAGCCGCTGGGCAGGAAGGCATCCCAGGAGGCTCCAGACTGGACCTGGACCTCCAATCCCGCTGGGCCCGCCCCCCGCTCGGAGCCTCAGCAACGCGATCTTGCCGCCAGGGGGAGGGGGAGAGCATCCTGGAAGCCCCCGGAGCTGCACTCCCAGGCTGCAAAGCTGGATTCCTCCCGGCCCCACCCCCAGACGACTGGGGATGCCGACTGGAGGGCGAGGCCAAAGGTTCCCTGACGGGGCTCCTCCTGCGGCGCCTGGGAAGCAGGAGAACGCCTGGACTCAGACAATCAGGGGGCCGCGCGCGCGCGTCTACGTGGCCTCAAATCCCTCACCTCAGCAGGAGCCTCGGAGGTCGGAGGGGTCCCCAGCAGCTGCTCCTGAAGCCAGCCAGGGCCTTGGAGAAGGGCAGCCTGGAGCACCCTCTGAAGCAGCGCATCAAGGTCGTCGGACATGGTAGGAAAAGTAAAAGTGACCTATTCCTAGCAACTCCGGAACTGTACTGTGCCCCCCCCCCCTGCACTCTCCCCTCCTATAAATATATCATAAACAGTAAACAACCCCCACCTCCTGCCCCTTATTTCACCTCCTAAACTTAACCTGACCTACTGTTAGCTGCTCATCCATTTTATTGTCATGAGCCCTTCTCCACTACCCCTTTGAGTCCGTTACATGGGGCTTTCTTTAAGCCTGTTTCCAATATCCCCTTTAAATGTATGTATGTTTCTCTGTTATACAAATTTGTGTTATCTGCTGACGCCCTAATATTTCTCTAGACATATGTACCTCTTGTGTTTTGCCTGACATGAATAAATAAAGTTAATGTGATGGATATCCGCAGTTGTAGTGCTGATGCTTTCATTCTGTTGTAAGCCCTTAAACACGTGCTGTGATATCACCACCATTATGATCCCTGTATTTATTATCTCTTATAACATCACAGTATTTATACTTATACTAAGACATTACTGTGTTTATTATATCTATACTGTGATGTCACTGTGTTTATTATCGCTGTACTGTGACTTTGCTGTGTTTATTATATCTGTACTGTGATGTCACTGTGTTTATCTTATATGTACTGTGATGTCACTGAATGAATTATCTATGTGACATAATGGCAACAACCATCTCTATGTCCATTAACATATCTAAAATTGTAATATCTACTGATTATAACTAACAGATGATAAGTTGAATTTCCATTTTAGCCTGTTTTGCTGTCTCATGATATGTAAATAAAAAAGTACAAAGATACCCTCCTTTTGCAGTTTATTAATAATAATAATAATAATAATAATAATAATAATAATAATAACTTTATTTACATATTCCGTAGTACTTTACAAATCAGAGGACACATGAACAAACAATATGAGACATTACAATGTGACAAAGAAATAAACATATCAAACAATAGGAGTGAGGGCCCTGCTCACAAGAGCTTACATTCTATGTGGAGAAAGGCGGACACAAGAGGTCAGAGGGCTTGTTTCCTACAATGGTCCAGCCATCTTGAAATGGGAACCGCCAGAGTGGTACATTCTTGGGTATGTGAATGCCAGCAAGATTGAACCAACACTTTGAATTCCTCATATAACATATCAGATATCATCACCACTATTATAAGAATTCTGTATCTTCAAAGAAAAACACAATTTTATTTAGGAACAGGGAACATTTTTGTGTTTTCATTTTTGAATTGGTCTATGGCTAAGGCCCCACATTGCAGAAATGCAGCATTTTTGGCTGCTGTGGAAATACAGCCAAAAAAAAGTGTCTTTTACAGTATCGGCAAAGCAAGGCTAAGGCCCCGGGTAGTGTCCCGCAGCAAAAAAGCGATGCGGAAAAAACCACGGCGGCAGCACATTGCGGTTTTTCACACTGGGCTTTTCACAGAAAGTCTGCAGACGTTTCCTCTGTGGACTTTCTGCTTCCATTATACCTATTTTCACACTGTGTGTGAATGGGATTCGCTAGAATCCCATACACTATACAGTGACTGTAAAATGCCGCTTTTTTCTGCCACTGGCGTTTACGCCACGTGGGGCCCCAGCCTGAAGGAGATTTCATTAATCTCATCCACACATTGCAGGTAAAAAACCTGCCAAAAAACTGTGTTTGGAAAAATGTGTGGAGCCTAGTAAACAGTAAGATGATGGACTTCACAATATATATACTTTTCTATGTTTTGATTCAGTAGTTTCACATCCCATTTTCAAAATGTTTTAAAATATTTTGTGACGATTGAAATGAAAAAAGAATACTGAAATCAGTAGAAAACATAAGACTGACATTTCCTGTTTTCTGCAGCACACTTTTCAGCTTTGCTGCTTAGACTAAGACAAGATCAGCAGGGTCATATCAGTATTGTCAGGAGATGTCTGATTTAATAGCATTTTTGTTATAACTTCTGAATGTCCAGACAAGGCAGGATTATAATATATATAATATACACAATGTAATCCGCCATCAAGGCCTCTTGCTGGCCACGTTGAGAAGGGTCTATACTCTATCACAGAGACTGTAGTTATTTATGTACACTGTTCATTCCTGCTGCCAAAAAGCACACCTCTGCTGAACTGTATATACAGACAGTTCTGAAAGTAAATGTGTGCCAACAATGTTGTTAAATATATTGACACTGGCATAACTATAGATATTGCAGTGGTTGCAGCTGCAACCAAGCCCAGAAGTCAGGTCCCCACAGTTCAACCTCAACATATTAGGGCTGATTTTTCCTTGATTTCCTTTCTAATTTCCTAGCAGCTTGTACATTGTAAATTTGTTTCCCCTGCCCTCTGGTGCACTAGAGTGAGAAGATTTATGATAAAGAGCTTTCCACTGTCAGAAAGGAAATCAATAAGGGATTCTGTGGGGGAGCCTGTGGCATTAAAGGGAGAATGGGGGGCACCGAAAGAGATGGGAATAATGAGAAGCTTGGGTGCACAGACATGGTGTGAACAAGACTTCATGGCAGACTGGATCTAGATGGAGAATGAATGGGAAATAATAAACGCTGCTAAATGTAAGGATGACACAGGGATGACAGATGTGAGGAGAAGTTGCACAGGATGACTGAGCTTTTCCACCAAGGCAGGTGAGCTATTAAAATACTAAATAATCAATTGAGAACAGACTGTAAATATAAGTACTGCACATTTAAAATTTTTTTTAAAAAAGTGTCAGTCGAACAAGAGAATCACCTGGGAATAATACTTTGTTTCAGTTTGACGCATATGGCAACAGAAATTTCAGCATTGTTTTATTGTAAGTAATGAGAGAATAGAGGATGTGAGCATAGAGGATACATAACATTGCTTCATGGCCATGCAGTCAAGCAGGGCCGCACTGGGCTAGATTAATGATTGGGATGCCATCTTGCTGTTGATTGGCCTTGATTAAGTGAGGTTAAGTCTGCGTAGTGAGGCCGGGAAACTCATTCAAGAGCAAAACTTTTCATGGAAGCAGAACAGATGTCTGTATAACAGGCTGGCTTTTCATTTGTCATTTATCTGCAGTTTGTAACCTGAAAAATATATAATCGGCGTCAAGAATAGTTAAATTTTACAGAATTCAAAGGGAAATTTTACAATTAAAAAAAATTACATTTAACCTGGATTACTCATATACATTATATTATACAGATTGCCAAAATGTATCTCCTTAGGGCATATTTTGGCAGGTAGGGGGACAATTTCCATATGTGTATATATATAGTTCATGTGAACAAGTTATAGAACACACATGATTTGTGTCCTGATACGATAGATACATACTGAAGAGACCCCAGAGTATAATAACAATCCATGATCTGCAAACCCCAAAATTTCAGGTTTGGCCAAACCGAAATATTTTTAAAATTTGTAATGACCCCGGCTTGTTACAAAGCAGTACGTACATCTCTAATTAAATACTGTTAGGCCAGGGCACCACATGGTGTAAACGCGGTTTGGCTGTGATGGAAATGCAGTGGAAAAAAATGCTGCGTTTTACAGTCCCTGCACACTGTGGAAAAATACGCGCAGTGGACATGCTGTTATTTCCAAAACCATTGCAGTTTTGAAAATCACAGCATGTCAATTATAGCTACAGAGACACTCGCGTGTTCCCTATAGGTATAATGGAAGCAGAAAGTCCTTAAAAATTCAGTGAAACTCCCCCAAAAACTGTAGTGTGAAACCACGCTGAGGCTAAGACCCCAAGTTGCTGCTGTTGAAATGCATGGAAAAAAATGCAGCATTTTACATTACTGGCAACGTATATAGGATTTTATTAATCACATCCACATATTGTGGGGGAAAAAATGCTGAAAAAGTGTGTTTTGAAAAATGTTTGCATTGGGAGCATTTTCCCTATATATTTTAACAAGGGAAGAACTAAACAGGATTTTCGCTACATGGAGCTTTGCCTCTCTAAATGTACACATATTTTGCCATGGAGAATTACTTTAATGCAATATGCATTACAGTTATTATTTAACAGTGAACCATGAAACATCTTAGAAAATTGTATATTTTTCAGTATGAAACAAGCAGTGAAAATACCTCTTGGTATTGTTATATTATTGAAGTCATGACAAGAACTTGTAGGTCAATATTTTTAATCCATTCAGTAATAGTAGCCTATTCAGGCAGGCCAGCAGGTGTTCATTCCTTGTTTCTGCCACCTGCTGACATTTGTGAAGCTTCCATTACTGAACCTGGAACATTTTTGTGTATACAAATTTAAATTTTATTTTTTGCTTTTTAGTGTTGTTGATTTTTAGGTCATCAAGTTTACTGCTGTATTAAAGGAATTAGGAGGAATTAGGGTAATTTGGAAAGACTAAGGCTGGAATGAAAACATTTTCATGGTAGAATAGGCTGAATAGGTATAATTGGCTGTACACAGTAGCACAAGACATCAAGGCATAGAACCAGCTGATACTGGTGTCAGAACCGAGGCTGTTGTCCTTCTGGGGCAAATAAATGGCCAGCATTCTTAATTTCTCAGAACATATGGCTCAGTAAATGTCAGAGATTGATGGTTTCTGGGGCTTCATTCAGGACTGAGGGTAGATTTGTGTTTTATAGGTGTACTTTGGGCACAATTTACATTGGTGCATTTTATATATCATAGTTTAAACCAGTATTTCTAAACTTTTTCTGCCCCTGAAAAAAAAAATTACCAAGTAATTTTTGTAAAAAAAAATTTTTTAGCACACTTTTAGTACAATTTGTTTTACTTAACTAAAAACACATCAAAACTGCATGTCTTTTTTTTGTATGCAATTTTGATGCAATCACAACTGCACCGTGGGAATGCACTCTCAAAGCTACATCTATTCGTTTCATTCAGCACATATAATTCACCTTTTACCATCACCAGACTCCCTTAGTGGCCCCCACATAGTATCATGCTCCCCCGTGGCTCTACACACAGTATATGGTTCCCAAGTGACCCAACACAGTATAATACTCCCCAGTGACCCACATTTTATAATGCTCCCCAGTGGTCTCCAGACAATTAATAATATTTCCCAGTGGCCCCCAAGCAACTGGTAATGCTCCATCGTGGCCCCCAGTTAAGTAGTAAAGCTTCCCAGTGGCCCCCAGGCAAGTAGCAAAACTCCCCAGTGACCCCAGGAAAGTAGTAAGTATCCCAGTGGCCCCCAGGCAAGTAGTGAAGCTCCCAAGTGACCACCAGGCAAGTAGTAAAGCTCCCCAGTGTCCCCCAGTCAAGTAGTAAAGCTCCCCAGTGGCCCCAGGAAAGTAATAAGCATCTCAGTGACCCCCAGGCAAGCAGTAAAGCTCCCCAGTGACCCCCAGGCAAGTAGTAAAGCTCTCCGATGGCCTTAAGGAAAGTAGTAAGCATCCCAGTGGTCCTCAGACAAGTGGTAATGCTCCCCAGAGGCCTCCAGGCAAATGATAATGCTCACCAGTGGCCCCCACACTGTATTTGTGCTATATAAATAGAAAAAGAAGTAACACTTAACCACCCTTGTTCTCCCAGAGTTTTGCTGCTCTCATCTACAGCTCACTACCAGATGCCTGAATGGTACAGCAGGAAGCACTGTTCTGTTCAACTATATCGACATCCTAAGGATACCAAAGTAGTTGTAAGACAACATGCAGCCTTTTCCCCTCTGGATTGTTGCAGCACTCCTGATGGGTCTCCACTGCATCTCGGTTGGGAATCACTGCTTTAACCAGTTATAGGTATGGTAATGTAGGCCGTTAGATGAGTCAAAAATGTCACTGTCACGTGCACAAGGCCTTACTAGCAAACATGTGAATTCTGTATGCATACTAAAATTCTAGCACACAGATGACTGGTGTTTGTGTGGCACACATGCATTAGGGAAATATTCATGTGTAATATTGTATGCACATGGTCTTTATATGTTTGGCACACGTGTAGTAGATGGATTTTGAGACCTATACTGGGTGCATGTGCCACTCACACCAGAAGTTTAGATATAGCCCCAGCAAGAATCAACTATTGGTATAGAATCCTCCTCCACTACCTCATAGATTGTAAGCTCTTGCGAGCAGGGCCCTCAGTCCCATTGTGTGAATTGACTATTACTCTGTAATGTATCTAAAAAGTCATCTGTGCTGGAAATTTTCCTCCGCCGATTTTCGATGGCCTATGTGATGGAGACTTCTGTGCAGATGTGAACATAGCCTGAGTGAAAAGTGGTGTGATCTAAATTATCAACTTTTTAGAAATTCTTGCATAAACTGACTCTACAGCGTATAAAATAGATGTTACAAATACAAGGGAGCCATCTATACACAGGAGTATATTATGCGGAAATGATTGTATAAAATTAATTCAACAACATGAGTCTTTTTGATACATTTTTCTCCCAAACTTACAGCATAGTGTAATAATGTGCAAGCATAAACCTAAAGTAGATTTTTTCCTCAAATGATACAGTTCCCTCGATGTATTCAACTTTGCGAAAAGAATGTTGGGAGGTGATGACAACCTCAGACAAATATGGTCATAGCTTATTATACTGTAAATCTCACAGAAAACCTAGTTCTCTCAAAATATGAAAGGGTTACTCATTTGTCAGAATTGTTAAGTTTTGGAATCTGTTCACACAGGAATTAGCAAAAGCAAAAGGCTTTGATAAATTTACGAAAAAGGTTGGTAATTTTTCTTAAGAAACACTTTCAGTTTCTTAAAGAGGACCTTTCACCACTCCCACCAACCCTTTACATTCTTAAAAGGGAATCTGCCATCTCACCCAAGCATATTCAACTGCCACCATTGCATTACAGAGCACATTACAGTGATAAAGAACATATCACTAAATTTGCAGAAAAACTGCTTTGAAGGCAAATGAGTCTGTCGTTCAATGGGGTGTGTCTTCAGTTCTAGGAACTCTGCTCTAGTGATATCATAACGGTGGGAAGATCAGCAGGTAGGAACAGTAGGGGTCTGAGTGGCAAGAGCAGTGCTCCATGAACTGTAGGCCCACCCCAGTGCACCAACTGCCTTATCTGCATACATCTAAAAGGTATATTGTTTATCACTGTAATATGCTCTATAAAGTGGTGGTGGCTCTTGGATATGATTGGGGAGGTGGTAGACTCTCTTTAATAGACTCTATTCTGATGATTTTGGTGCAGTTGAATTTTTTTTCTCTAGACCCCACTATTTCTGAGCAATCATTTCTGTTTGTTTCAGCAACCAGTATGCTAACGAGGCTCTCTCCTGTCATGTGTATGGCTCAGGGCTGGAGCAGATAGTCTGAGACCGCCCACCTGACAGTAGAGAGACTAATTTGCAAATTTGTGGGGGATAGAATGGTAAGGGATAGAAATAAAATTCCAACTGTGCCAGAATCAGTGGTGCAGCAGCTGGTGAATATGAGAATATGAAGAGTTGGAGTGGGTGAAGGTAATGAAATCTTAATCCTTTTGCCAGTAAGGGGCAGATAGTATTTTTTTTCTTCTTTATGGCAAATTAGATTTAGGTATTAATTTCTTTTAGGCAACCTAGTGTTTGTGAGTATAAAACATTAAACTTAAGCAAATGTCTTGTTCAAACCAATATTAAGGAAGACTTCTAGCAGGCAAGACATACCTAGTGTCACGTTCTGCAGTGAAGGAGACCATTGAAAAGTCCAAATAGTTAAAAAAAAAGGCCCCATACAGGTCTGAATTGAAAAAAAAAGTTTTGCTGTATGGAGCTTACAGTCTGTTCCACTATATGACAAATTCACAAACTCTTCAGGAAAAACTAAGTTACATTTTTGCTTTAATGTATTTTAACATTTCATTTAACACAAGGCAAGTACATTTATAGTAAAGTTCACTGCTAATAATTTCCATAACACAACCCATTAAACTTCAAATAACGTATTACACAGTTAAAAAGAACAAAAGAAAATATGCTTTGTTTTTCTTGTTATACAGCATTGGCCCGGTACATTTCACTCTGAACATTCGCTTTACAATAATATGAATGCTGATTATTTTGGTACATAATTGTTTCGTTTTTTGCCCACTCAAAGGATTGGCATTGTGTTCACATAAATAAAATTAAACAATCAAAAGAGATGGAAATAAACTAGATTTTTCACCTATTTATTTGCTTTTTTGCCATGAAACCTGAACTCTTTCAGCAAACTCTGAATAATTTATTCTATGAAAAATTTTAATAAATTTCCATCTAAGCAATAAATCTGTTATAAAGATTATTTTTAGTCTTAAACTGTCAACATTTTTCATTTGTTAGCGAATACTTTTCTATATAACTGGGGACAGGGAGTTGTCACATGCCTTGCCTTCTCTATTCATAGGTAGATTTCAGATATGCTACTTTATAGTCACACCCCTGAGCATGTCACACCCCTGAGCATGTTGGAATGAGTTTTGCAAGGGAACAGAGTCCTAAAATGAGAGCTCATATGCAATATGGGAGCTATAAAAGGAAACCTGTGGGGATTCTGTTAGTTAGAAAAAACTTTATGTTGTAATAAGTCCTATGAAATTTAACTTTGCAATGTAGTTCTTGAGCAGAGTCTTCCTCCTTTCTCAGCTCCATCACCACTGCTGAATATTCCTGTAAGTGACAGTGAAGATCCAATAGCAGTCAAAGCCTCCTGTCTCCTAGGCATCTGCAAGCCTCACTGTGATGCTCATATGTAGCAGAAATGTCCTGATGGATTTGGATGCTTTGGATTTGGATTTTGGAGGTTGTATATGGGTCTCTATCTTCTGCTGGAATTGTACAGTCAGTTAGAGGAAGAGCAGGGCTCTTATCTAGAATCTTGGGGCCTACAGTCAAAAAGTGGAAAAGAAGTATTGAGGCTTTTAGTCAGAGAAAACCTTCTCATTGAGAAGAATTGATTCTGCAGCTCACCTTAAGGTGTCTGACTCACACAGAATGGAGAAATCAGGCGATACCTTTTAGAGGCTAACTGAGTATATTTATAAGTAAGCTTTCAGGAGTACTCGCTCCCTTCATCAGACATGGTGTGATACAAGAACTGAAAATTAACAGATTTTTATACACATGGTTTTCAAAGCATTTTACAGTCTAAAATGCTTTGAAAACCATGTGTATAAAAATCTGTTAATTTTCAGTTCTTGTATCACACCATGTCTGATGAAGGGAGCGAGTACTCCTGAAAGCTTACTTATAAATATACTCAGTTAGCCTCTAAAAGGTATCGCATGATTTCTTCACTCTTCCACTACTTTCAATGGCTAACACGGTACAACATTATACTACTATCACACAGAATGGGGCTGTGACGGTAGTTTGACCATTTGTTTGCGGTTCAGGCATTTTCGGATGTGAGGATATCTAATGTGTATGTGTTTGCCCTGGGATCGAGGCCATTAGGCGGGGAATGCTTTCAAAGGTCTCAGAGTGCGAGTGCCTCTGGGGTTGGTGGCCCTGGAGGTGCCTGAACTCACTGAGACTGGCACATTGCACATGCACTTGAAACACTTTTGATTGCACCCACCCTGATGCTTGGTTTATGATGCTTGCACGGGTAATTTTTATAGAACCGGCAGATAGACCGGGCCAGTACATTGGCACTCTATTCACTTATTTATTTATGATTTTTATATGTCACGTTTGTCACTGTTTATCATTTTGCTGTGGATGAAGAGGTGCGGAAACCCTTTTGGGTCCTACCCGAAGTCTAGGGGTTGGAGTGTGTGGCCTTCGCGTTCCCTCCTTCCTTGTTTGCCTGGTCTGTCTCTGCTTTTGTGGAGACGGACAACAGTTGCAGGCCCAGCAGTACTCTTGGGGTGGAAGCCCTTGAGGAGACTGGGCAAGTGGCTGGCTTGGTAGTACTCATGGTGGTGGCAGCCCGGGAGGAAATCAAGCAAGAATCTGGCCCTTCTGTCTTGGCAGTTGGGTTAGTCTAGCCCCCTTACTCCTGGGTCTTTTGGCTCTGAGTTTGGGGACAGTTTCGGGAGACCCATTCTCTTTTGAGATGGGTTTTGCGAAAGACCGAATCCTTTGCACGTTTTTTCAGTGGCACCCCCACTTTTTTCCGTGCACTGGGGTTTCGTGGGCAGTTTTGAGACCTTCGATAAAAAAAAAAAAAAATGTGTATGTGTTTGTTTTTGTTTATTTCTTTTTATTTGGGATCTATTTTCACTTTTTTTAGACCCCCTACGGACCTTACACCTTAAGCGGTCTGATCACTTCTACAGTATACTGCAATACATAATGTATTGCAGTATGTTGACAAATCCATTCGCTTCTATCACAGGCTGCCATAGCAGATATATGGGAATCAGGCCTGGCAGCCATCAATAGGCTCCTGGCTGTCATTACTACAGGATACTGCCCCCAGATCTTGTTCTGGGTAATGACATCCCTGTTAAACATAGTGACATGCATGCACCACTGGAAATTCGATGCCTCAGCCTCATTTTATGGAGGCATCGGAAGGGTTAATGTTTGTGATCAGAGGGGACTCTAATCGCAGGCATTGCCACTGGGTGTCCACTGTATCATACAGTGGGCGCCATCTTTAAATTGCAGACATTTGCCTTAACAGTAACATGGATGTTGACAAGGGATTGATATTGTTTTGTTTATTGTGTTTGTTATTTTATACCATTTGCAGCTGTTTTATTTCTTTTGGAAGCAGATTACCCCTTTAAAACTGACACTGGATCATACGTTTATATACTTATAACTAGAACTGCAATTTAGGCTTATTGCATAAAAACTATTCTAAGGTCAAGTGTCAGTTTTACTCACAGTAACTAATCTGATTGGTTGCTTTCTTAGATAAATTTTTTTATTTTGCTCAAGGCCTATTTTATATCTATAGGGCACCAATCACACATCTGTACAGTAAACTTACAACAAAAAGCTGGAAAAATGTTTAAGATCTAAAAACTTAAAGAGTAAAATATTGTGTTGAAGTTTTAGAAATGCTTAACTCACCAGATATACTACTGAACTTAAACTTGTGGCTGATTTAGTGCCTTGTTTTCTGAAGTATATGACCATAGCTCATAGATCTAGGGTTTTTATGTGGCAGTTATAAGATTTTATGATCACTTTATAACATTTTATAGACAGTTTAATCATTAGTCAGGACTTTTGCTGCACCAGGTAATTTTATCAATAATAGTTACCTAACCCAGCTGTTCTCGCTCATGTACCACAGCACTCTATATTATATTGTAACACAAGCTTTCTGCTATTTCACTGAAGCTCGCAAAGTTTCCATAGGTATATAAGAAACATAGTATCCTACGGGCAAATTAGTATTAACCACTAAGCACATGTAAGTGTTGTACTATATTGAAGTGTTACTAAAACATTATGTTTCATGAATCCATAGTGTGGGTAAAGGTAACAAGCTTTGTGCAATTTTCAACATTTTATTAATCACTGGTGTATAAGGCAAATGCAAGTAATATATCCATATGCCATATGTAGGATTCCCGATACACGGCTGTGAATGAGCCGGGAACCCCGCTATGGAAGAAGTGCTTCTTCCATAGCTGGGTTCCCCACTCATTCACCATGCTGCCATGGCTGTACATCAGCAATCCTACATATGGCATATGCCAGTTCTTTCTATATATCCTGGAGTACTGAGAGTCTGAGGAAGGTCCTTGAGACTGAAAACGTTTACACATTACTCTACAAGTGTATATTTTACTGATACCTGATAACACCTGTGATGCACAAACAGTGTTGTTTGGATATATTACTTGCATTTGCCTTATACACCAACTTGGTGATTAATAAAATGTTGAACATTGAACTTTGAGTGTATAGTCTCTTACATTTATACAACGGGTTGTGATCCTACTTCGCTACTCCAAATAGAGAGCCAACCACACCCTGCTGGAAAAGATAACAAACTTTAATTAGCGCCATCATATGCCACAGTACTTAACAGACATTGACAATCAATGTCCCATATAGGGCTCACAATCTACATTCCCTATCAGTATGTCTTTGGAGTGTGGAAGGAAACCCACACAAACACAGGGAGAACATACAAACTCCTGGCAGATGTTGTCCTTGACAGGATTCGAACCCAGGACTCCAGTGCTAACCACTGAGCCACCATGCTACAATATAGATTGTTACAGAAAAGCACCTATTTTTTTACTTATTTGCCTCCTTCTGCCACAGATCAAATCTATACAATAGAAATCTATGGAGAGGGGAGAGGGAAAAAGAGGAAAGCTCCTCAAGGCAGAGAGATATGAGGAATTTAAAAGACTCCTCTTTGCTTTTAGTTTTCTGTCACAATAAAGCTGGGTTAACATGAGTGATTATCCATCTTTCTCCTGACAGAAATGACTTAATTCTGTAGATTGCTTCATACCTCTCTGCCCCTCCTTTACTTGCTACCCATCCCCTCTCCATAGACTTCATTGTAAACTGATCTGTTTGTGTACGGAGTCTGGACAGAATCACTAAGTCAGAAAGAAACAAAGGATAGACAGATGTAAATAGTTCCGGTCATCACGGTGGCTCAGTGGTTACCACTGTAGTGTTGCAGCGATGTAGTCCTGAGATTCGAATCCAGGCAAGAACAAAATCTGCATGGAGTTTGTATGTTTTCCCCGTGTTTGCGTGGGTTTCTTCCCACACACAAGACATACTGCTAGGTAATGTAGATTATGAGCCCTATATGGGACAGTGACTGGCAATGTCTGTAAAGCGCTGCGGAATATGATGGCGCTATATAAGTAAGCAAAATAAATAAATAATACTTGTAGACAGTTTTCAATAATAAAGTACACTGCGAAGTTTTTTTCCCATCACTTGCACTATTAAGTTATAAAAAATTATTTACTTACACTACAAACAGCATGAATAAAAGAAATCAAATATAATTAGTATTAGAAATGAAAATGAAAATAAAAAAGTATACATTAAAGTATTCTCACATATTATAAAATGGATTTGAAGCGACTCTGTCACCAGCTGATAAACAGCATATGTATGACATATAGAAACACCTCTATGGGACAACTACCAGAAATTGCATTGAATAGGGATCTTCTTAAAGAAGTTTGAGAAGTATACATAATACTGCTGGGACAGAAAATCTATTACAGAGTATCTGGTCTGGATAAGGGGGTGGGCTTTTCAAAGAAGATTGAGAAGTATGCACATTATACTGTATAGTCTGGTAACAGGGCGAAAAGGTTTTCACTGTAGTTCTGATCCTTATACTATTGGGGCTTAATTTATGGCACCACCCCACATCTATCTGTAGGGCTTGGATAGGATTGTTTTGACAGGCATTACATTGACATGCGTTGTAGTCTGTACTTCTTAATGTATTTCTTAGCCTATCTTTAAAGGGGTTTTCTGGCCCCTCATGCATGTTTCATACTGATGTATGACTCATGTTTCATCCACAGCAGACTCCAGTCACCGGAAGCTGTTGCAGTGGATAGGGAATGGATGCAGTCTGCTCATATTCTAGTAATATCAGTAGATATTCGTCCCATCTATCCTATAGCAGTGGTGTTGGGGGACTGCAGCTCCACTCTTATTACTTAAATATGAACAGAACTGCTTCTCACTGTCCACTGCAGCAGCTTCCAGTGCCCCCACAGAGTAGATACTGAAGACTGATTCTGTGGATAGGTCAGCAGTATTAAACATGCATCAGAGACCTGAAAACCCCTTTAAGGCTACGACCCCACATTGAGGAAACACTGCTTTTTTTTTTTTTTTTTGCAGATTTTGCTGCATTTTTCTGAGCCAAACCCAGTAGTGGCTACAAAGGGAATGGGAAATATATAGGAAGTTCTTATACTTTTCCCTTCTGCTCAATCCACTCCTGGCTTTGGCTCAAAAAACACAGCAAAATCTGCAACAAAAAAGCAGCTTTTCCACAAAGCCTAATGCTGCCCCGGACCAGAGGTTTGCACAATAAAGTCGCCCCCTCTGAGCCCCAAAGCTATGAGCATCTTAAAGGCTCTGTCTACCCAAATAGTTTCTTTTATTATTGTTGAACACAATCTCCTAAATTAGGTTTCTTATTGAAGCCGACCATCATTGTACATTACATTTCCACATTTTTATGAGATGCTTCGATGACTCACCACTATAACTAGGTATAATGCTAATAATTGAATGTTCTAAAATCAAGACATTATTATATTGTTTTAAAGGTTTTTAATCTCTTTAAACAATTACAATGTAGAACACAAAGCTTCAATTTGTGAGAAATCAATGTGCAGAGAAATGTTCAAGCTGCGAAATAAAACTGTAGCTGTCATCTGCCAATCACTTCTGTTCCTGCACGGCTTTCATGCTGCAGAAATGTGAATATATTTGTATTTGTGAAGATATTTTATGTTGGGAGCACTTTTAACATTTGTCATACTTATATTAACCTAACCCTTCTGACCCATTAACACCAACATGGTCAACCACTTCTTCATCTTATAGGTTTCCTAGAGTCAAGCAATACAAATGGCCATTTGCTCTATATTTCCTTTGTTAGGTAGAGAAATAAACTTTAGATGCCACTTTGCTTCACTCTGCTATACTCTATGCTCTCAACATTTTACCTTTTGTGTTTCATCTGAACTAATGCCTTATTTTTCCTGAAAGGTTAACTCCGCTTATGTTTTTGCCATTTGTGCTTCCCTATCACATGCAGCAAGATAAATCAATAAATAAAAATTAACCTTTAATATACAGTACAGACCAAAAGTTTGGACACACCTTCTCAATCCAAGAGTTTTCTGTATTTTCATGACTATAAAAATTGTAGATTCACACTGAAGGCATCAAAACTATGAATTAACACATGTGGAATTATATACTTCACAAAAAAGTGTGAAACAACTGAAAATATGTCTTATATTCAAGGTTCTTCAAAGTAGCCACCTTTTGCTTTGATTACTGCTTTGCACACTCTTGGCATTCTCTTGATGAGCTTCAAGAGGTAGTCACCTGAAATGGTCTTCCAACAGTCTTGAAGGAGTTCCCAGAGATGCTTAGCACTTGTTGGCCCTTTTGCCTTCACTCTGCGGTCCAGCTCACCCCAAACCATCTCGATTGGGTTCAGGTCTGGTGACTGTGGAGGCCAGGTCATCTGGCGTAGCAACCCATCACTCTCCTTCTTGGTCAAATAGCCCTTACATAGTCTGGAGGTATGTTTAGGGTCATTGTCCTGTTGAAAAATAAATGATGGTCCAACTAAACGCAAACCGGATGGAATAGAATGCCACTGCAAGATGCTTTGGTAACCATGCTGGTTCAGTATTCCTTCAATTTTGAATAAATCCCCAACAGTGTCACCAGCAAAGCACCCCCACACCATCACACCTCCTCCTCCATGCTTCACGGTGGGAACCAGGCATGTAGAGTCCATTTGTTCACCTTTTCTGCGCCGCACAAAGACACAGTGGTTGGAACCAAAGATCTCAAATTTGGACTCATCAGAACAAAGCACAGATTTCCACAGGTCTAATGTCCATTCCTTGTGTTCTTTAGCCCAAACAAGTCTCTTCTGCTTGTTGCCTGTCCTTAGCAGTGGTTTCCTAGCAGCTATTTTACCATGAAGGCCTGCTGCACACAGTCTCCTCTTAACAGTTGTTGTAGAGATGTGTCTGCTGCTAGAACTCTGTGTGGCATTGACCTGGTCTCTAATATGAGCTGCTGTTAACCTGCGATTTCTGAGGCTGGTGACTCGGATGAACTTATCCTCCGCAGCAGAGGTGACTCTTGGTCTTCCTTTCCTGGGGCGGTCCTCATGTGAGCCAGTTTCTTTGTAGCGCTTGATGGTTTTGGCCACTGCAATTGGGGATACTTTCAAAGTTTACCCAATTTTTCGGACTGACTGACCATCATTTCTTAAAGTAATAATGGCCACTCGTTTTTCTTTACTTAGCTGCTTTTTTCTTGCCATAATACAAATTCTAACACTCCATTCAGTAAGTCTATCAGCTGTGTATCCACCTGACTTCTGAACAACACAACTGATGGTCCCAACCCCATTTATAAGGCAAGAAATCCCACTTATTAAACCTGACAGGGCACACCTGTGAAGTGAAAACCATTTCAGGTGACTACCTCTTGAAGCTCATCAAGAGAATGCCAAGAGTGTGCAAAGCAGTAATCAAAGCAAAAGGTGGCTACTTTGAAGAACCTAGAATATAAGACACATTTTCAGTTGTTTCACACTTTTTTGTTAAGTATATAATTCCACGTGTGTTAATTCATAGTTTTGATGCCTTCAGTGTGAATCTACAATTTTTATAGTCATGAAAATACAGAAAACTCTTGGAATGAGAAGACGTGTCCAAACTTTTGGTCTGTACTGTACATGGGACAGACACAGGACACAAAAGTTGTACATCAAATACATTGACCAAGTGTCCCTACAAACTTAAAGGGGTATTCTCATGAATATAACCATATCTATATTTGTAAAAAATTTGGCAGTGGTGACAGTCAGTGGTTGCAAATGGATACGACCATGAATGCAGAAACTTTCTATGGTCTGGGATTTGTCAGGAACCCAGCAATGATTTTCTTATTGTAGCTGGGTTAACAGGCAGGGACACTACATGTATCAGAAGATATCCCGGCCACAATAAGGAAATCATAGCTGATTTTCTGACCTTAGAAAGGTCCTGCATTTATGGTCATATCCACTGGCAATTGATCAAGATAATAACTTGTAACCACAAGATATTTAGGGGAAATCTTTAAAACTCTGCAAAATGTTAAATTATTTATATTTGCAAAAATGTTTAACTTTTAATTATCTCCAAATTTACAAATGGTTATGTTACTGGGAATATCCCTTTAACTTCCTGAGGATAATCTTATATGAATTATTCTGCTAAAAAATAGAACACACTATATCATGTGTGATGTGTCTAATGTATATACATAGATGAATCTCTACCAGCCATTAAACAATAATCTCTCTCTTGTGTCAGATATTTCTTGTCCTCCTGTTTATACTGTTCATTTACTATACTATTAAAAAGGAATTAACTTCAGAATTACACTTATTTTTATTTAATCCTCACACAATATGTTGGTTTAACAGATTCATTTTCATCAGATAAATTCTTTCTGCTATGACACAACACGATGTTCCAGATTTATCACTACAATGGAACGTTCTGAGGCTATGTAATCTGTCAATTTAGTAATACGCCTCTCTCTCTCTATATATATATATATACACACAGTGGCATGCATAAGTTGGGACACCCCTGGTCAAAATGACTGTTATTGTGAACAGTTAAGCAAGCTGAAGATGAAATGATCTTCAAAAGGCATAGAGTTAAATATTAAACACACTTGTCTATTTAAGAAATATCAGTGTATTATTATGTTTGAGTACAATTTTAGAGTGAAAAAGGGAATACCTTGCAGAAGTTTGGGAACCCTTGTAGATTTGTGTGCTCAGGTAACTTTGACCAAGATTTCAGACTATGACTATATGAGTAGTAGTTGCTGGGAATTAATCAGATTGTCTGGGGTAAAGCATTCCAGAGCACCGGTGCAGTTTGAGAAAAGTCTTGGAGACGGGAGTGGGAGGTTCGGATAACAGAGGATACAAGTTTAAGGTTATTGGCATAACGGGTAGGAAGGTTAGAGTGGTAGTCAGAGATGAGGGAGGAAATGTATGGAGGTACATAGTGTGATAATTTTATATTGTATTCTGTGGAAGATGGGCAACCAGTGCAGTGACTGACACACATTCACCCCACATATTCAGGCATACACATTCTCATGTCACCTGCACCTTAAAAACATCTCTAGAATTTGCCATTTTCTCACTGTGGAAACATCAAAACCCTCATTGTCGCTCTGATTCTCTCTCGTCTTGACTATTGCAATTCTCTTCTAATTGGGTTTCCTTCTACTAAACTTTCCCCTCTACAATCTGTCCTGAATGCAGATGCCAGACTCATCTTTCCATCAAACCGGTACACAGGTGCATCTGTGATGCATCTGTAAGTCTAACATTTCTGTCCAGGACAATTCTACTTTTGTCCAAAAGTCGTAGTTGATAAATCAGGAGTGCAGACAGCTAGAAACAACGTCCACTCCCTTTAAAAAGTGGAAAATGTGGTGTAAAAGTTGCAAATCCTTATTTTGTGGCCTTCTTTATTCCAGAATTCTGGAGTGCAAGGCTTCATAAATTCCCCCTGTAAACTCTTGTTACACAGCTGTATTCTGCATATCAATAGGACAGCTCTGAACCAGGCAAATTCTTGAATTTTTCTGAAAAGCCATTACGAAGGGAACGTCTTAATCACTTCCCCCAAGTCAATTGTTGTCTTCAGAAACAGAAGGAAAATAGTTCCTTTCTCTCTGCAGTATGAGCTTAAAGTCTTTAATAAGCCATTGTTCACATCTGGGGTTACAGCCTCCTAATCCTTTACAGAACATATGTTTAAATAGCTTAAATCTGCACTTGATCCATTCTTCCCTCTGAAACAATATTTATCATTGGACACTTTTCCATTGACAAAACAGAATTAAGGACATAAAGTAACTATGTCTGTATAGTGAGCTTAATATCTAAATACAATTTGACATCTGCCAACAATAAAAAGACATTTACATATTATTATGTTAGTAGGTGCATAAAACCAAAGTAAAAATACTCATTTACAATTATACAATGGAAAATCATTTACAGAATCTTTAGAATCAATGGACAATTACATTTTCCTCTAAAATGGTAACCGATACAAGAAATAGTCCAATAACAAACAATTTTTCAGAACAGTATTTTAAAAAGGACATGACTAGAACAAGGCTAATACATAGATTGTATTGTATAACTGATATTTTTATTCATCTGAACTTATTTTTAGCATAATATAAATGTGACTAAAGACGATTCACACCAAGTAATAGTGTAAAACTATTTTCAGCTAGGTGAATACTGACTCATCTTAACATATCCCTGCTTTCCACATGCCAATACAAAGCTGACATTCTTTGACCTAATATACTTATAAACGTGGATTTCAGTATCATTGAGATGCTAAAAACATTAATTCACTCTAGAATCAAACTCTTTGCATTTCTCCACGTACAGTGGGGAAAAAAGTATTTAGTCAGCCACCAATTGTGCAAGTTCTCCCACTTAAAAAGATGAGAGAGGCCTGTAATTGTCATCATAGGTAGACCTCAACTATGAGAGACAAAATGAGAAAACAAATCCAGAAAATCACATTGTCTGATTTTTAAAGAATTTATTTGCAAATTATGGTGGAAAATAAGTATTTGGTCACCTACAAACAAGCAAGATTTCTGGCTCTCATAGACCTGTAACTTCTTCTTTAAGAGGCTCCTCTGTCCTCCACTCATTGCCTGTAGTAATGGCTCCTGTTTGACATTGTTATCAGTATAAAAGACACCTGTCCACAACCTCAAACAGTCACACTCCAAACTCCAATATGGTGAAGACCATAGAGCTGAGGAAGGACACCAGAAACAAAATTGTAGAGCTGCACCAGGCTGGGAAGACTGAATCTGCAATAGGCAAGCAGCTTGGTGTGAAGAAATCAACTGTGGGAGCAATAATTAGAAAATGGAAGACATACAAGACCACTGATAATCTCCCTCCATCAGGGGCTCCACGCAAGATCTCACCCCGTGGGGTCAAAATGATCACAAGAACGGTGAGCAAAAATCCCAGAACCACACGGGGGGACCTAGTGAATGACCTGCAGAAAGCTGGGACTAACGTAACAAAGGCTACCGTCAGTAACACACTACGCAGCCAGGGACTCAGATCCTGCAGTGCCAGACGTGTCCCCCTGCTTAAGCCAGTACATATCCGGACCCATCTGAAGTTTGCTAGAGAGCATTTGGATGTTCCAGAAGAGTATTGGGAGAATGTCATATGGTCACATGAAACCAAAGTAGAACTGTTTGGTAGAAACACAACTTGTCGTGTTTGGAGGAGAGTGAACGCTGAGTTGCATAAAAAGAACACCATACCTACTGTGAAGCATGGGGGTGGCAACATCATGCTTTGGGGCTGTTTCTCTGCAAAGGGACCAGAACAACTGATCCATGTACATGAAAGAATGAATGGGGCCATGTATCGTGAGATTTTGAGTGCAAACCTCCTTCCATTAGCAAGGGTATTGAAGATGAAACGTGGCTGGGTCTTTCAGTATGACAATGATCCCAAGCACACCGCCAGGGCAATGAAGGAGTGGTTTCGTAAGAAGCATTTCAAGGTCCTGGAGTGGCCTAGCCAGTCTCCAGATCTCAACCCCATAGAAAACCTTTGGAGGGAGTTGAAAGTCCGTGTTGCCCAGTGACAGCCCCAAAACATCACTGCTCTAGAGGAGATCTGCATGGAGGAATGGGCCAACATACCAGCAACAGTGTGTGCCAACCTTGTGAAGACTTACAGAAAACATTTGACCTCTGTCATTGTCAGCAAAGGATATATAACAAAATATTGAGATGAACTTTTGTTATTGACCAAATACTTATTTTCCACCATAATTTGCAAATAAATTCTTTAAAAATCAGACAATGTGATTTTCTGGATTTGTTTTCTCATTTTGTCTCTCATAGTTGAGGTCTATCTATGATGTCAATTACAGGCCGGCCTCATCTTTTTAAGTGGGAGAACTTGCACAATTGGGGGCTGACTAAATACTTTTTTTCCCAACTGTAATGTCTATTTTTTTTTTTATAAATTAGGAATCACACAAACTAACTAGTGATCTGTATCTACTACTCTTAAAATGACTATAGGCTTAGAGGGTATATATATTTTTTCAAAGGAATAATATTTTTAGACACCCAAGTACAATGTATCCATCTTTATCTTAGCTCTAGTTTAGTTGAGGACTACAATTTTTCAAAAACAAACAAAAAACACAATTCAATGCAATATTGGTGCATAAGAGAGGCCACATACAGTATAGTCACAATCATCTAGCAAGTCATCTTGTTACACACATATCTGAACAAGTCCAACCAAAAGGAAGCATCTGTTTATATTGTGTTATAACAAAAACCTTGAAAGGCTGAATTTCAACTCCTTTCCCCACTGGGTGTTCATACATAGATGCAAATAGAAAAGTTAGCATATCACTTTGTGATTACATTTCACAAAATCTTGTTGTATTGAGAATAGTACCTTAAATTTGATACACATATCTAAGCATATCCAGACATAAGGACAGCTATGGGAGGACAGATATACTGTATATTCTCCCCTTCAAAGCACAGACCTCTTCTCTGAACCTCTAATACAGTATTTTGCATGAACAGTATGTCAAACTCACAATGTAAGTCTTTTAGAGCCTCAATCTAACTCCCATAGACCTGCATAGTGAGTGTGGCCTCCTGTTCATACAGGAAATACTGCATGCATTAGAGGAGCAGTGAGGTCAATTCTTCAGAGGAGAGGATATATAATATAATATGTAGCTGTCAGTAAGTTATTCAGTAACTTAGCACTTTGCGCAGATTCAGATAGTGTATATGGTTAGCCTGGACCAAGCTAGTTATAAGTCAGCCATCAGGGGTGTTATATAAATTAAATGTCTGTCACTTTAACTTCTCATTAGCTTGCTGTTCTTAAAAATTATAGAAATGCATTTAGTAGAAGAAGCTTACAGCCTTCGATGATAAGGATATACACTGAGAGCAAGGCCAGACACCCAGTCTAGGGCAGCATGTCCTAGTGGACTTACTTGTTTCTAAACTTTCTGTGAGCTGTCCTTCGAGAAGGCTGGAGATTAACCCTACTTACGCAAACAGCCCCCAGCACGTAGCTGAGCAATTTCTCCCCTCAGATGTGCAATGTAGACCAAAAGGTCCCAGCCATGCTTTGCATTATGTAGCTTGTAGTACTAATTTACTTTGATTATTGAGATGAGTAAGGGGGGGTGTCAAGACCCTCCTCCCGCCAATGGTCAATCAGGTTTACCAGTTTTCACGCATGCTCTGTTATAATTCATAATTATTTACTGTTCTGTATAAAAGCTTATGCGATGTTTTTAATAAACACAACTTGCTTAACACCGACTGAGTGTGTCAAGTTGGTTCTTTCTCTGTGAGCTTACAGTATATATATATCAATATGGATTATAAATAATTTGGCACCACTTGACAATCAGGATTTTGAACCCAGTTTGGGTTTCGAAAACAGGGGTGTTTTTGAAACATATGTTTTCCCTGTTGTGTATATATGATATGTATATCTTCCTTTAATGTATTAAATCATTTCAGAATGGGTGCTCAGTGATAGTATGAACCAGACAAAGGGAATTCTGGGAGGAAGTGGAAACAGTGGGTTTTCCCCCTTTCCTCAGAAGAAGAAGGAAGTGGTATGAGGAGAAGCTGAGAGGCTGAGCCAGAACCTAAATAAGACTGGCGGAAAACCAACTAGATAAATCTTGTGTTATTCAGCAGTAAGGAGATGGGAATTAGGCCTGCTTAACTTGTAGACAAGAGAAAGTGTACTAGAGCAGAATATGAGGATAAGAGTTATAGTTACTATGGTGTACAGAGGTGTAGCTTAATGTTCATGGGCTCCAATGCAAAATAAGTAAAGTGGCCTCCACTTACCTTCTAGTGTTTATAATACTGGTGTCATCTTTGAGAGAAAGAGTATAGAATACTAGTTAAAGTGGAAGACTACCCCAGCAAGGGATATGCAGACTGTCAACAGGAGTACCATCAATCAGTTCAGCCCTAGCCTTCAGTGAAAGCTCCATAAGAATTGTACCTCCAGAAACTCAGTGTGGTTTTACCTTGTTCTACCTCAAGTAAAAAAAAAATTGAGTTATTCTGTTCTGCAAACATCCTGTCTGCTGACTCTTATTGCTGCACAACCATCATGGGCACTCCAACCACCACCAAGCTCAGGGTAGATTACAACTACTAGGACATGACCCATGAGAAACACCACCATCAAGTATCTTTCAGGAATTGGCATAACTACAGTCCTGTGGGACCTCATAGATACAACTCTACCTGTTAGCATCAGGTTAGATAAGGCACCCTTATCTGCACCCCACAGCTAGGGCAATGAAGCCATTTTGTGGATTGACAGAAAGACTTGAAGCACTTTCTTCAAAAGAAAGACTGACCCTGCAAGAAAGACACTGACTGACTGGGAAGTACTATCAACAAATTTCATCTCCAGTCCAGTGGAAGTTCTTAAGAATTGTACCTCTGTGATATGGAGAAAGTTTGCTGTTCTATCAGTAAACTGTGAGTGTTTGCAGTCTGCAGCAGCTGCACTCACCGCCAAGTGCACTTCAACTACAATCAGACTCTTACTACCATGACTACTGCGATTGCTGCCACTACTACTCCCATCCCTCTAGCCTTTCTCCACTCTTTTGCTTCATATGCTTTCTGTTACCCATTTTCCCTTAATTCCTATATTTGGATTATATATAAGGATTTGTAGCATGCAGTACAGTAGTAATATTATACCATTTTGACCACAGATGCCTTTAACAGTGCACAGGTGTGAGTTAGCAAGTACAATGGAGTTATACTCAACAGCAGGATCAGACTAGACATATGATTTGTTTACATACAGAATAACCATGACATACAGCAGCTGCTCTATCAACGTGTGATTCCTATAGATCTGCAAATGAGCTGTGTACAGAAAAGGACAGAATTATTTAATTAGGTTGTAAACATGTATGAAGTTACGCAATGTCTGTAGGTGGCCTTTGAACACATATTAATTTCTGACCACAGACCTTTATATTAAAGATGTCAGGTTATTTACTGGCTCATGAGAAAGGCATGTCATAAATACTTAGACAAGTTCTTTATACGTTGTGCTGATGATTTTCATTCATTGAAGCTTAAGCTCCTTTTCTTCTCAGTAGTTGACACAATATTTTCACTTCATAACTAATCACGGTAATAGGCAAAGTGCTCACCACTGCACCACGTATGTGTTATCATATTGCATAATGTACAGCTGCTGTATGGAATCATATGTTCACCATTGCTGAAAATTCTTAATTTGCATATTGACTTTTTCTAATTATATCTTCCTCTACTCTCACTGAATACATCTTAACACTAGCTTAATATCTGCAACACAGAATAATGAATGCACTACATATTATAACCAAAAAGCAAAAACCAAAAGAGGTTAAAACTTAACATTTATTAAATCCATTAAAAGACACCACAGGCTTTACCTCAGTAATAACAGTAGTAATATACAGGCCTAATTCAGTATCTAAAGCAGCCACACAATAAAGATAAGCCTTCATGTACAACACTGATCATGGCAATGATTACCAAACCTACGGAGCACCATTAAATCAAGCAGCTCGAAACGAAGCATCTAAAGGAGCAAACTCAAATGCCGCAACCCTGTACGCATTGGTGCAATCATACCAGGATTCAGTAGACAAACCTCAGGGATCATGTACTCCTAAATAGACTGTACATCCAACTAACATTGGGTCTTTCATGCAAAGGAGTGTGTTCCCAGCTCAAGCAACTTCCTTCAGATGTAGTTAATTATGGACCAAACCAACTCAACCTAGTGCTCCTAGGACCTGTTCCTAAGACCCCAAACGATAGCTTTCCCTTTTAAAAGGGCAGTACCCAAACTTTATCAAGCACTGGTACTAAGAAAGATAGGGGAGAATTCTTAGCAGGAGGAACTACAGCCTGCAGTCCAACAACAAAAGATGTGGATGATTTGACAATGGATCAGGGATGGCTAAAAGTAAAAGTAGGCCTATTTTGGATAGGTTGGTGCAGAGACATTTTGTGCCACCAGATATAGCTCATACCTATTGGGCAGGAAGACAGTAGGGTGCTACGGGTGTAGCGGGTGTTGCTTGTTGGATCTGAGTAGATGGTACACTAGGTCCTATAAGTATGCACGCCACTCTTCAACAGGTGCTGACAACCGAAGTACTACCCTTGGACCTGTCGGAGCTATCATTTGGACATAGGG
Source organism: Leptodactylus fallax (assembly GCA_947044405.1). Taxonomy (NCBI): domain Eukaryota; kingdom Metazoa; phylum Chordata; class Amphibia; order Anura; family Leptodactylidae; genus Leptodactylus; species Leptodactylus fallax. The sequence goes on from CAMRHE010000245.1 coordinate 2,534,611, forward strand.
AAATGTCCTAGGAGCACTAGGATGATGCTTTTTGCCCATAATTGGCTACATCTGGAGGCCATTGCTTGAGCTGGGACCTACCATCCCTTGCTTGAAAGACCCAATGTCTGTGGGACGTACACTCCATAGAAGAGTACCCAACCTATACCCTGCAATTTGCTTACTTAATCCCAGTATGACCGCTTTAATTCATATGGGGTTAGGGCGCCTTGAGTTTGCTCCTTCTGCTTTGTTTTGAGCTGCTTGCTTTATTGGTGCTCTGCGGGTGTGGTTAGTGTTGTTTATGTATGTGTATATGTGTCTCTATTGTGTGGCTGTTAATGCTCATTGAATACTGTAGTATTATTGAGATGAAGATTGCTTATGAGGCATTTTACTGTTGGTAGTGGTGTCTTTTAATGGATTTATTAAATTTTACATTTTAGCCTCTTTTGGTTTTTGCTGTTTTCACAATTGTGATGCTCAGAGCTCTTGCCAGAGGTCAAATACTGGTCCATCTGTTCCTGGTGGAGGATTACTAGCACAGTATGAGTTGCTGTTTTTTAACAATATATGTTATACCATATAATTGTGTTCAGAATATGTGTAACTTTACATGGATTCACAAAAGATGTATCAGAGCAAAAACACACAGGAACATTTTTGTTTATTGCTAATATTATACATATCTTAATGACTCATATGTATTAATATAAGTGGTATATTAAAATATTCATGTGTACTTATCTTTAATGTGTGGGGGTGTTTTTACAGATTTTACTTTTTGTACAATATAGTATTATGGATTTATCTTTCTGTGTTCTTTTGAAACATTTTCTTTATTACTTTATAGATTATATGCTGCATGTATTTCAATTTTTTTTTTAAATGAGCTGTCAAAATATCTTAGCATGAACTATTAATATGGTGCAAATACATTATTATATATGTGTTTATGTGGACTGTTATGCAACATATAGCGTGACCAGGGGCAGACTGACCATATAATTTACCTGCCAGATTCCCAGTGGGAGGCTCCTTTAGATCATGCATTGGGTTGTCTGTTTTGTTAATTTTTTTATTTATTTTAGCTCCAACATATTCTGCATTGCTTTATAAAAATTGTCATCACTCACTGTCCCAATTAGGGCTCACGTGGTAAATTACCTATCTTTGTAGTCTTTGGAGTGTGGAAGGAAACCAGAGTACCTGAGGGAACCCACGCAAACTCGGAGAAAACATACAAACTCCGTACAGATGTTATCTTTGGCTAAATTTGAATCCAGGACTCCAGCACTGCAAGGCACCCGTGCTAACCACTGTTGTCCCTTCTAACTCCATGTATGAATCATGAAGAGTTGTATGAAGAGTCTTTGATTGAATTTCAGTCTCTTATAAGTAGAGATCAGTGAGCCTGAATTTTGAACCAATAAGGAGATAAGTACTTTGTACTCCATCCCTAGTAACCCCCAATGACCTCCTGCGGAGATAGAAGCCTTCTCTGACCTGTAAGTGGGACACAGAATCTCCATCCTTCATGTAGCTGCTTTTAGAAACTTCTCCTGGCGTTCCATCTCAAGATCTGGTCTGTGGTGAGTTTTGCTGAGTTAGAGGGGAAGAAAGGCATGAATGCTTGAAATAAGTTGTATGGTTTATGTATATTGTTTAAACCTCTTATTCCTAAAGAATAAGTGGGCTTTTCATTATTCTGTAATGTTTGTTAGATCACTTTCCTGAAGGTGTCAACTGAGCTGAATACCCTGCATAGACCTGTGAGTCACATCTGAGTCTGTACAGGTATCCACTAAGAGTGAGTGGGGACATATACATGGATCTGAGCATGACACAGGGAGCACCCACAGAGATGTCGCTTTCTGACTGCAGAGCACTCACTACACTTATTCCCCCCCATACTCACCTCACAGCACATGGGTCAGTCTGTAAATTTGAAGGTGAATATTTTTATTTTTGTCATTGCTGTATAGTCCATGGAAAATGTAGCTGATGTAATCTGCAGTCCTAAGTGACACCTCAGATAACACAGTATAACTTTTTTGAGTAAAAGAGTTATCTGTGGCGTTACATAGGACTGCAGGTAGCATCAACTGCATTATTTGTACTCAGAGAGTTATCACTGAGTGTTATGTGTGGAGTTACATAGGACTGCAGGTAACATCTACTACATTATCTGTACTCAGAGAGCATTATTATGGTGTTATCTGAGATGTTACCTGCAGTCCTATGTAACAGCAACTGCATTATCTGTACACAGGGAATTATTATTATTTGTTATCTGTGGTGTTACATAGGACTTCCGTGGGAACAGAGAAGGGTGAGTCAATTTTTTTTTTTTTTAATTTGTATGTAATATAATGATTACATAGTCAATGAGTGAGTAGGGGGGCATTATATAGGGCTACTTGAAGGAACTCTATATTGTGTTGGCCTCTTAAGGGGACATTAAAATACGTGGGGGGCCCACTTATAAAACCTTTGAACGGGACCCTCTAGTGTATTAAAATGGCCCTGATGTATCCTATAATAGATTCCTGATTCTCATAAAGGTTTTATTAAAAGGATTAAAAAGTTGAACTAGCATGACACCAACATCACAAGAACATTGTTTTTTTTGTAAATTACAATAACAGATTGCACTTTCTACTAGTAAGAACAGTACTACAATTTATATTAAGAAGCCTGAGGTTGACTACCAAAGCTTAACATGGGAGAGATGTTCTCTTTTATTTAAGGAGAATGTCTGCACACAAATCAAGATCAATTAACATAAAGGATAAATACTAACACAATTACCATCTTGAAACAAGGAAAAAAAAACAATCTAAGAATCTCAGAGCACATCTTGACTTCGTTTCTAAATTATGTAAGCTTTGTGTGAGAATGTTTTATGAATAGCTATAGAATATGAGCTGTATAATAAGGTCAGATCTGTTTAAAATCATAGAGGAAAATAATAGAATAATAATGTGTTTCTGATTTGCACATGTAAAGAAAAATAACATTCAAGGTGACAAATAACATACAGTTTTTCATATAGTAAATAGCAGAATATTAGCAGATCCAAAGCAATGTGTCAAGATCAGAAATAATAGGATTGCAGAATATAGGGTATATTGATTTGCCCTTCTTTTAATTACAGCTATTTATGTAACCATGGTAATGGATTATGTCTATGTTGTACATACACACGTGAACAAAATTGTTGGTACCACTCGTTTAATCAAAGAAAAACCCACAGTGGTCACAGAAATAACTTGAATCTGACAAAAGTAATTTGCCAAACTATATGTTGACAAGCCACAAAGCTTCTGGGAGAATGTCCTATGGACAGATGAGACAACAATCGAAATTTTTGGCAAGACACATCAGCACTATGATCACAGACGCAAAAATGAACTATATCTTGAAAAGAACACTGTCCCTACTGTGAAACATGGAGGAGGCTCTGTTATGTTCTGGGGCTGTTTTGCTGCATCTGGCACAGGGTGTCTTGAATCTGTGCAGGGTACAATGAAATCTCAAGACTATTAAGGGATTCTAGAGAGAAATGTGCTGCCTAGTGTCAGAAAGATTGGTCTCAGTTGCAGGTCATGGGTCTTGCAACAGGATAATGACCCAAATCACACAGCTAAAAACACCCAAGAATGGCTAAGAGGAAAACATTGGACTATTCTGAAGTGGCTTTCTGTGAGCCCTGACCTAAATCCTATTGAGCATCTTTGAAAGGAGCTGAAACATGCTGTCTGGAAAAGGCACCCTTCAAACCCGAGACAACTGGAACAGTTTGCTCATGAGGAGTGGCCAAAATACCTGTTGAGAGGTGCAGAAGTCTCATTGACAGTTACAGGAATCGTTTGATTGCAGTGATTGCCTCAAAAGGTTGTGCAAAAAAATATTAAGTTAAGGAACCATCATTTCTGTCCAGGCCTGTTTCATGAGTTTTCTTTTTTTTTAAATTCTGTTGAAGCATGGTTGAAAAGCAATGTCTGACTTTCATTTGTTCATTTTCATAGAATTTTTATATATTATTACTTTTGTCAGATTCAAGTTATTTCTGTGACCATTGTGGGTTTTTCTTTCATTAAACGAGGGGTACCAACAATTTTATCCACGTGTGTATGTGTATACATACAGGTGCATCTGAATAAATTAGAATATCTTTGAAATGTTCATTCATTTCAGTAATTCAGTAATACAATCCATAATCAGCGTCTTCCATGATTGTGTGTCCTACTGAACCAGACTGAGGGACCATTTAAAGGCTTAGGAAGCCTTGGCAGGTGACACACTGAATTTACAATACTGAAGTTTTTTATAATATTCACATTTTCTTAGATTTGGGTTTTCATTACCTATAATCCATAATCAACATTTACAGAAATAAAACACTTGAAATAGAACACTCTGTGTGTAAAGAATCTAGAAAATATAGGAGGTCATTTTTTTAATTTAATTACTGAAAGAAATAAACTTTTCAAAGATATTCTAATTTATAGAGATGCACATGTATATGTTTTGTTTTAAAAGGTTCTGTATAACTTGTAATTTTAATTCCTGCTCATTCTGGACTTAGAAGTCCAGTGGGTGGTCCTAATAACAATGTCACCATATAGCACCACCCACTGGACCCATAAGCCCACAATGTGGAGCACTTGATATTATATTGAATCCTTTCCTGCAAAACTGTGTATCAATCTGTTCAGCTCTTCCTTCCTATAACATACTCTCTACAGATCAGACTTCATGCTCAAAGTGACCGGTTCACTATAAAGCTGACTTTCAGGTGCAACTAAAGTTACTCATTTCAAATAATACTCACAGTCATCCAGGGAGCTAAGATATGGAATGCTGTTTTGTGGTGTCCCAATTTTTATCATCCCTCTTAGCATACATTATATTTTTTTTTCTTAAACTATCTCCCCCATACTGATGTCTGTACTCACAGTAAGTGTGGGATTGTTAATTACCAATCCAATTCCCTTGGCAATTATAGAGGAGATGTTGCCCAATTCACCATTTATAGTACATGGCAGAAGTTTTATTTAGAGGTCTAGTCTAGGATCTGAATTTAGGTCTGGGGTATGTAAGAGAGTTGAAAATCAATACTGTCTGCATTTCTACCCCATCTGAACTGTAAACTAACTGTTACTGTTCTGCCTGTTTTATTTACTGTGTCGCCCATGTTATGTCTTTGACATGCAGTACTGTGCAAATATTTTAGTCTGGTATGGAAAATGCTGCAAAGTAATTTTTTTCAAAAATACAAGTGTTAATAATTTATTTATTTCCATTTACAAAATGCAATTTGAATGAACTGAAGAGAAATCTAAATCACATCAATATTTGGTGTGACCGCCCTTTGGAGGAAGGGTCCTGGAAGTGATAATATGGCCCCCATTTATTATACTTTGGGGTCTGAGGAGACTGTGGGTGGGGACAATTATACAATTGAGGCCCTGGGAACAGATTATAATGTGTGGGGCCACTGTGGATCATTATACAGTTGAGGCACTGGGGAACATATTATACTGTGTGCTGCCACTGTGGAGCATTATACTGTGGGGGGGGGGCCACCGTGGAGGATTATACTGTGGGGGAGGGAGTATTTTATACTGTGTGGGGCCACTGTGGAGTATTATACTGTGGAGGCCTCTGGAGAGAAGATTATGCTGTGTTGGGCCACTATGGAACATTATACTGTGGGGGAAGCATATTATACTGTTTGGGGCCACTGTGGAGCATTATACTGTGGAGAGCTCTGGGGAGAAGATTATACTGTGTTAAGCCACTATGGAACATTATACTGTGGGGGGGAGGAGCATATTATACTGTGTGGGGCCATTGTGGAGTATTACACTCTGGGTGGCTCAAGAGCATTTTGTACTGTGTTAGCCTGCTCTGGAGCATTATACTGCGTGGGGGGCTCTTGGGAGCATTTTGTACTGTGTGGAGACACTGTGGAGCATTATATATAATGTATAGGGGTCATAGGACAGGAAACTGTAAGATACATTGGGAAAGGCGGGCCCACAAATTCCTGATGGCAGAATAAAATAAAAATCAGAATACAATTCTAAAAGGCACAATAAGAGGAGGAATACATTTGAATAAGAAGCAGAGTACAGTGCTAAAAGGCACAATAAGAAGAAGATTTCAGGTAGAATGCAGCTAAGAACATTTATTTTTCAAATGCAGATAATTATGCTAGAGGGGGCTCCCTGGCAATATTCTCATGCAAAAGTTGGTCCCACATTCAGAAAGTTTGGGAACCACTGCTCTATAGTATATGACCCTTTGACATCCTAACACCTCTCCACTACTAAAATAACACACTTTACAACATCAGCGTTAGCGCCTTGAAACGAAGGTTGAAGATCTAAAAAATAGAATATTAAGCTTTTTAAGCAACCCACTAAATTATAGAATTATAGAAATTAAACCAAAGGGCATGGATGCAAACCGAACTGTTGTAAAGAAATCTGTAATAAATTATTTGAATTAACCAGAAAACAAAAATGTTTCCTTTTCAATGTCAGTGTTTAGTTTTGTGTGTCTAAAAAAAAATACCTTGTAAACATTTTATTACCAGACACTGATAGAATCTATTATTTTCAAATGTCAGATGTGTTTGTTGTTACTTTTTTGTTGGAAATGATTTTCTTGGTTGGAATGTTTTATTATTTGCCTAAAGCAATGGAAACACAAGAGTGCCTTAGTTCAATACATTAGTTAAATAAATAATAGACCCAGAAACTGTGACTATACACCCACCATGATGTTTTAGACACACAATATAAATGCAAGTATGCAGAGAGAAGGTAGGCATGCATGTAACTTTCACACTAATATTTTCTTTGGTGAATGCTTACTACAAGTGAATTTTTATAAAATGCCATCCTTAAGTAAATTCCACATTTTATTTTCAGTCATCTTAGAAAATAAATGAATGGGAAAAAGTTTCCTGTTTGATATTCTTGTCCCTGCTGTGGGAAAGTGAAAAAAAAAAATATTAAATATAGATTTGTGGGAATTTCAATTTCAGCTCCCATTCATGAGACAAGTCTTCTTTATAGGAATTGTATTATTAATTTTTCATAGAGATTATACATATTTATTACAAGTCAACAATGTCATGTGCAAGATAAAATAAGAGCTTAAGACTTAATACTGTTATATGGGAAAATAATAGCGATGCTTTGTTACGTACTACCATTTGCAGGAATTATCTGGTTTAGAGAACACCCTGTATAATGCTGTAACAGGGCATTTTTGTGTAATAAAGGGAATCATCCTATTGAGACTCTCTTCCCATATCAAAAAGAAAAAAACATTCCAAAGAGAAGCATAAGCTTCACAACCTTTTTTGACTTGGGCTTCACCAGTCAACCTGTGGTGATGGCGGGGCCACATCAGCAAAGAAATACTGTCACGGAGTGTCAAACAAATGCCACTGTGCTGTACACATAACATCCTCACCAGTGGCAACCACATACCAAAGAACAGCACACATTATACCAATAGCAGCCCCAAATACTACACTGCAGCACAAAATAGATTCCCAGCAGCATCAAATACCAATGTGCAGTGGAAATACTCCCTAGATGTGGGCTTTACTATCCCCAACACCCCCTTTACTGCTCCTTTTTCTTCCCCCCACTCAAACGCCATTGGTCAGACAAGGCTCTCGCTACATGCTACTTGCGCATCAAATCCTGGGCACATGCAGAGCTCAAGAAACAAACTACAAAATTCTAACCTGTTTGGTATAGCGTTCCCTCTATCCTACATAAGATCTTTCCCTCAACCTCTGATCGTTTTTGGAGATGTGGTACTGCATGGGGCACCATGCTTCACATCTGGTGGAATTGTCCTCTCCTACATTCCTTCTGGTATGAGGTCCGCAGACTAACCCAACTAGTTACAGGTGTTTCCTTGGCAGATGACCCAGCTTCTTTACTCCTCTCTATCTTCCCTCGCACACTCAAAAAACACATCCACAAATTGGTTGGCTTTCTGTTAGTGGCAGCCAGGTCTGACATACCCAGATTGTGGAAATCAGATTCCACCCCATCTATGTCGGCCTGGCTTCAGGAGATCCTTCATGTCCAACATATGGAGGACCTGGTTGCAGAACTCAGGTCAAATGATACTGCACATCCAGAGGTACCTTCTATTATTCTGCTGATTTCCAAATCTCTTTCCTCTCTTTTCCTTCCTGAAATTGTTCTACCCAGTCTTCCTACTCTATTCCTTTCTATGTAATCGTCATTATCCGCCTTTCCCTCCCTCATACCTCCTAGCTCCCCTCCTAATGCAAGTTTATTTGTACTTCACTATGCATTAGTACTTTCTAATAGTACTTTGTTCTAACTATGTAGCTTTGCTGCGTCACAGCTCTTTTGCTTCCCTCCCTATATAGCTTTGTGTGGCACCTTCCCTGAGTATTGTTTCCCCCTCTATCCTTCCCCTAATCCCTTCACCTTGACCCAGTTATCATTGTTTACTGTTTTATTTACTGGATTGCATTTTTGATGAAACTTAATAGAAACTTTAATAAAAACTAAAAAATCTACAATTGCAAAGTAAAATAAAATTAGAAAAAAAGTAAAATGTTTTACGATTACCATATATGTTTTATTGGTCCTTATTGATCCTTTAACAGTCCTTGCTGCAGGATCGATACCTGCCTTTGTTATCCACCATGAACATCTTGTGGTACAGTTCTACACTTAATATTCCAGATTAATAATTTTGCGAACACAAAAAGTGGTAATGCACTCTGCTAGAACCAAGAGCATTACTGCTATACCATATATATAGAGAGAGAAAAGACTTTGTGGTGTATGCTAAGTGTAATATGGCTGTAATACACTTGCCCGTAATATATTGGATGGCCAAGGCCTAAACAAAAGTTTTGTGTATGGTCCCATCTAAAAGAGGTCGCCATGTCGTGGGAGATGGGTTTATACAGTTTCATCAAAATGTTTTATTTACTATTATTTATTTTCAGAAGACTATTTCCATGTTGCTGTACATTTGAGGGTTTACATACAATACACAAAATACACAAAACAAGTATAATACTAACAGTGACCAACTAGTACAATGTGATAAAGGACTTACAATCTATGAGGAAAGGGGGATAGAGACAGAAGGTGAGGGTAGAAGTTGTTCATATAGTGGTGTGGTGACAGTAGTCCTATTGAAGGCTTCTTGAAGTGGTGAGTCTTCAGGATCCTCTTGAAGCTTGTGATTGTGGGGGGACAGACTTATGTGTTGTGGTAGTGAGTTCCAGATTATGGGGGATGTGCGGGAGAAGTCTTAGAAGCGGTTGTTTGAAGAACAGATAAGAGCAGAGCGGAGTAGGAGGTCTTGAGAGGATTGAAGGTTTCTTGTGGGTAGGTAGCGGGAAATTAGGTCAGAGATGTATGGAGGGGGCAGGTTGCGGATGGTTTTGTATGTCATTGTTAGCAATGGATAGCCAGTGAAGGGATCGGCAGAGGGGAGAGGCTGATGAAAAATGGGGGGAGAGGTGGATTAAGTGAGCAGTAGAGTTTAGGGTGTACTGGAGGGGAACGAGAGGATTTGCTGGGAGGCCGTGGAGAAGGGTGTTACAGTAGTCTAAGCGAGAGATTATAAGTACATAGACTAGCATTTTTGTAGTTTCAGGGATTAGGAAGGAGTGTATTTGATGGATGTTCTTGAATTGGAGGAGGGAGGAGTTGTTGAGGGCTTGGATGTAATGCTTGAAGAAAAGGATAGAATAAAATTGTACCCCCAGGCAAAAGACTTGTGGGACTGGGGTAAGTGTAGCACCATTCACTTTAACAGATAGGTCAGATAAAGGAGCTGTGTGAGGTGGGGAGACATTTTCTTCATGTTGAGTTTGAGAAAGCAGGAGGAGAGGAAGGAGGCTATGGCTGCTAGACACTCTGGAACTCTGGATAATGAAGAGGTAATCACTAGGCCAGAGAGATATATCTGAGTTTGTTACCAAGACCCTCATTTTCATGTATTTTTTATATGCAGAAGGAATTAGCAGTAATGCTCTTGATGCTAGCAGAGCACTGTTGCAACTTTTTGTGTTACATTTCTATTGCAGCCATGGCAACGTGCACCTGCATTTCTTGTTCACATTGTGAACAGATTTCTAAACATTTCACAAATCAAAGATGGCCTAGACCTAAATTTACAGTAAATTTGCGGTTCACCTCCTTCCACATTCTAAGTGAATAATTCATCATTGGCAAACACTGAAATATTGAAATCACCTTTATTCACTCATTTTTATTTTTTATACACATAAGAATTTGTAAGATGTTTTCTGCAATAACCACAATGCATGAATTTTCCTTTATAGTTTGTGAGAAATAATTGTAAAGCTTTTGATTTTCCATAAAACACTTAGGAAACACTACAATTAAAAGTAAGCATTTATTTATGTTAATACAATATTCTATTTTCTTGTTAAATACAGTTCATTATTCAATTATTATTTTTTGTAACCATGATGCATAGAAAATGCCTTGTGTGAATATATGAACAGTTCAATATGTTTCCTGGGAAAGAATATTTTAAGATTTTGGGCAGTCTGCTGTTAGAACATTCCATAGTCTAGGCAAAAACAGATAAGGCGTCTTCTAAAAATATTCATAAAACTGGATAAAAGCCAAGAAATCCAAACATGCATCAAAATGGCACATAACTTTAATCCTACTCCTGACCCTCTTACTGATAAACTGCAATATTGCTAAGTGGCTAATACGCTGAATACATGTTGCTACTTCAGCTGGTTCTACAATATTGCGTTGATCAATTTCTTTAAATATTTTTATAAGGATTGGAGCTCTGTCTCCCTGATACTGCCTGCCAACAGCTGCCACTAGGGAGGGGGCTTACTGTCTTAGGCTCTGTTCATGTCTGCTAACCATTTCAGTTGTTGTACTTTGATAAAGGGACACTTCAGTGTCACTTAATTTTTTTTTTTTTACTCATTATATTAGCTAAAAGACCACCCCCTTCATAGTAATAGTTTTTTTTACTAGTAATAGTTGTTTACTAAGTAAGTCATATGATCACAGTGTGACCTCTTTTTCTGGCATGGGTTGTTGTACAAACTGGAGGTCTCTCTCTGCTACCTGCAGATATTATTGAAAACTACTACTACCCACTACCACTATCACGTGACCTCATATTCATCAAAGTCTCGCCCCCAGTTCTTCTCTTAAGCTTTTCTGTTAAGAACTACCTGCTTCACCTATGCTTCATACATAATCTGCTCCCTATACCACTTCTCACAATCAGGTCACCCTGTTCCCTTTTACCCTCCCCCATGTTGTCAGCAGCAGTTGGTGCAATTTTCAGGAAATGTGGTGACATCATCTTCACAATCTAAGGTCCTGGAAGGTTTTGATGGGATGTGATTGGAATTGTATTAGTGAGCTGGATTATTTGGCTCTTCTCTATGAAAATAACTGACTTCTGCTCTGTATTTAATGAACTTTTCTGTGCTTTGCAGATAGCCACAATAAGGTTTAAAGGAGGATTAGGTGGTCTAGGGTTGGAGTTAACAGTTTACTAGCAGAGACAGCTGTATGCAGAGAAGAAAATATAGAAAAAAAATGACACTCAGCTCTCAGCTTGGAGGCAACTCCCATTGTTCCGTTGAAAGAGTTGGCAAATAGAGCTGGCTCATTCACAAACAACATCACTAGCAGATATATAGTATCATGAGCTCTGCAGTGTTTTGCAGAACCAGGAAATAGACATGGCTAGACGTACTAAACATAAGCACAGATCCTAGTCATGGGTGACAGCATCAGCAAAGCCATATTTTGAATCAATTTTTATGGCTACCTTGTATAGCTTGAAAAAAACAAAAAATGCTAGATGTAGTGTTAAAGAATAAGGGGACAGCAGGGTCAGATTTGTCATTTGAGTCCATTGAGTTTCCGTCCTGGTGTCCATCACTTTACTGGACAAAATAGCACATCATGCTACTGTATTTTGTCTGGCAATTTTTACAGAATCTGTGACCGAGGCTTCCACAACAGAACACAGCCTTACTGCATGCAATTCATACGTTCAGTAACGTTATCAATAAAACAGCCTACAGGAAGCTTCCCATTAGGCAGCCTAAATCTATGTGTATATACGGGGCTATAAGAAGGATGTTAATTATCAATACAGAATGTCAGACTTAAGACAACATGGTGTCACAAGGTGGAGATTCACTTTTAGACTAATAGTAAATGCAGATGGTATTAGTTTAAAAGAAGTATTTCTATATTTATATATATGCAGGGGTCACATCTGTTTTGTGATACATTTATGTTCATCATATTAGGGTAAAATATCTGTCCGTTTTTAATAACATTTCGCAATATAAAGTTGTAAAAAATCTTCTGTAACTTGGCAAATACTTTGCACTTTATTTAGTACAGATTGTGAGTATATCATGGTTTATATTTCACTTTATTCTTTATGTAGGACATTAACACTAGCATTATACTTCAGTCTTAATCTGTGGTCCCCTGGCATCACATGCACCAGAATTATTAAGAAACAAAGGCCTCTTAATCGTTATGGCACATCTTAGGAAGTCTGTGCACCAGAAACTAAAATCTACTTTTTGTGTTTTTCTGTCATTGCATATCATAAGTCATCATTTATTATTTTTCCATCAATGTAACTATGAAGACTTGTTTTTCACAGGACAGTTTGTAGTATTTAAAGAGTTTGTCCAGTTTCAGTAAATAAACGTTATTGTTTGTATAATGAAAATTTTTACAGTTTTCCTATATATTTTCTGTATCAATTCCTCATGATATTATCTGCTTGTTGTCTTTCTTTGTTTACAGTGGGGAAAAAAGTATTTAGTCAGCCACCAATTGTGAAAGTTCTCCCACTTAAAAAGATGAGGCCGGCCTGTAATTGTCATCATAGGTAGACCTCAACTATGAGAGACAAAATGAGAAAACATATCTAGAAAATCACATTGTCTGATTTTTAAAGAATTTATTTGTAAATTATGGTGGAAAATAAGTATTTGGTCAATAACAAAAGTTCATCTCAATACTTTGTTATATATCCTTTGTTGGCAATGACATTTTCTGTAAGTCTTCACAAGGTTGGCACACACTGTTGCTGGTATGTTGGCCCATTCCTCCATGCAGATCTCCTCTAGAGCAGTGAAGTTTTGGGGCTGTCGCTGGACAACACAGACTTTCAACTCCCTCCAAAGGTTTTCTATGGGGTTGAGATCTGGAGACTGGCTAGGCCACTCCAGGACCTTGAAATGCTTCTTACGAAGCCACTCCTTCATTGCCCTGGCGGTGTGCTTGGGATCACTGTCATGTTGAAAGACCCAGCCATGTTTCATCTTCAATGCCCTTGCTGATGGAAGGAGGTCTGCACTCAAAATCTCATGATACATGGCCCCATTCATTCTTTCATGTACATGGATCAGTCTTTCTGGTCCCTTTGCAGAGAAACAGCCCCAAAGCATGATGTTGCCCCCCCCCCATGCTTCACAGTAGGTATGGTGTTCTTTAGATGCAACTCAGCATTCACTCTCCTCCAAACACGACGAGTTGTGTTTCTACCAAACAGTTCTACTTTGGTTTTATCTGACCATATGACATTCTCCCAATACTCTTCTGGAACATCCAAATGCTCTCTAGCAAACTTCAGACGAGCCCGGATATGTACTGGCTTAAGCAGGGGGACACGTCTGGCACTGCAGGATCTTAGTCCCTGGCGGCATAGTGTGTTACTGGCGGTAGCCTTTGTTATGTTATTCCCAGCTTTCTGCAGGTCATTCACTAGGTCCCCCCTTGTGGTTCTGGGATATTTGCTCACCGTTCTTGTGATCATTTTGACCCCATGGGGTGAGATCTTGCGTGGAGCCCCTGATGGAGGGAGATTATCAGTGGTCTTGTATGTCTTCCATTTTCTAATTATTGCTCCCACAGTTGATTTCTTCACACCAAGCTGCTTTCCTATTGCAGACTCAGTCTTCTCAGCCTGGTGCAGGTCTACAATTGTGTTTCTGGTGTCCTTCCAAAGCTCTTTGGTCTTCACCATAGTGGAGTTTGGAGTGTGACTGTTTGAGGTTGTGGACAGGTGTCTTTTATACTGATAACAATGTCAAACAGGAGCCATTACTACAGGTAATGAGTGGAGGACAGAGGAGCCTCTTAAAGAAAAAGTTACAGGTCTGTGAGAGCCAGAAATCTTGCTTGTTTGTAGGTGACCAAATACTTATTTTCCACCATAAATTCTTAAAAAAATCAGACAATGTGATTTTCTAGATATGTTTTCTCATTTTGTCTCTCATAGTTAAGGTCTACCTATGATGACAATTACAGGCCTCTCTCATCTTTTTAAGTGGGAGAACTTGCACAATTGGTAGTTGACTAAATACTTTTTTTCCTCACTGTACTTGCAGTGAATAAAAATCAGTCCATGGTCATGTGATTGGCAGTTCATGGTCATGAGATGGGCACACAGGTGTATTGCTGGTTACAGGCACAGCTCAATATTTAGACATCTGTTTAAGGAGTCGGGCACCCATGTGTCCATCACATGACCATGGACTGATTTTTATCCACTTGAGGTAAACAGATTGAATGGCATCAAGTAGAGATATAGAAAACCCTGAGAGATTGATACAGAAAGTATATTGGAAAATTCTAGAACTTTTCATTATACAAGTAATAACATTTATTTGTTGAAACTGTGAAACCCCTTTTAATGGCACCATTTTGGCTCTTTGACTAACCTTATTAACTTTTTCTGGGAGGGAATCGAAAAAAAAGCAATTCCCCCACTGTCACACTTTAAATTTACACTATAAATTTTGCATGACTTATTGTAGCTTAAATAAACCGATAAATGTTTGGTTTTATTCTTTTACTATTTTTGCAAAGTAAAACCCCTTTTTCTACAGATTTTTTTTTCTTTGCATCGCTATTTTCCAAGACTCATAATTTTATTATTTTTCTGTTAACAGAATTATGTGGGGATATTTTTTTTTTTTTTTTTTGCAGGAGGACCTGATGTTTTAATTGATACCATTTTGGCAACCAAAATACTTTTTTCATGTTTTTTTTATTAAAAATAATTTTAATGGTCAATTTTGATGCAAAACATCATAACTTTATTTTCACCTCATTCTAAGAATACATGGCAATAATTTATACAGGTTTAGGACTCTGACACCAAACTTCATAACAGCATGCTAGCAGGTTAGTGGTCCCAAACCACCTGGCAAGTTTTCGTAAGGCCAAGGATACACTGTGACTTTTTGTAGTGCTACAAACTAATTTTAATAAATTTTATCAAAGCATTCAATTGGACTGTAACCTTAGCTAAATAGTTAAAATTGAAAAGTAGCACTATAGAAAGTCACAATGTAACCCTAGCCTTAAAGTGAGCTTATCAGGTGATTTATGCATACTCCAGAAGCTCCAGTTCTGCTTACTCCACCCACACCTAGGAATTGATAGTGAGAGTCCTACTCACCCACCGATAGCGAGAGTCCTGTATACCCTGTCCTCAAAGAATGATTGACTGTTTCTCCTGTATAAATCTGTATACAAAGAAGACTTTCAATCAGCCTGTGTGGGTGGGGGACGGAGGACTTTTGTTGTGGCTCCTAAGAGTCCAGACAGGGCTCTATCATGTCCTGCTCTCAGATTATGCAACAGAATTCAACTAAAAGGTTTGTTGTAAGTATGTGCCGATGTCTTTTAGTAATGTAATCTAGTACACATTGACTCTAGTGTTAAAAAGGACTTACAGAGAACTTGTTTTATAAACTTTATTCCCTCTATAATGCTCTACCACTTTAAGAGTAATGTAAAACACAGAACAACAGAATTTCACACATTTTCTTACTCAGAAATAAAGATGGCACCAGGCATGTTGTGAAGCAAAACTGTCCACTTATTGATGTCCAGATTTGCAAGCAGTATAAGTTTGTCTTCACATCTATCAGATTTTTCAGCAGCAAATATGGCAAGTGTAAATTCTCCCAATCAATTACTTATAGCCCCAATGGCTCCTGCAGTAAAGTTTGATAACCCTGTGCCAAAGCATATTTTCTACATATTTGATCTTTACACTTAAGAACTTCATGAGTAATATCAACAAATAGACATATTTGGTCTATGTCAGTAGGTAATATGAAGCAGCATAATAAAGTGTAATTGATATTTAACTAACAGTCTCTACACAGCAATTTCTTATGTTATTTATCATGAAAGAAATCTTTATTTATTGTTAAAGCCTATCATAAAGAAAAAAATTCTTGTAGTATAACTTAACAATGTAAGATTCTTGTGAATAAGATCCATTGTGGGTTCTGCTGAGGTTTCTGTAAATGTTACGACAACAATAGAACTTCCTGCTTTGCTTTTCTTGCTCTCAGAAATGATTGAAACCATGGTGGAAACCTTTCATGGAGAAGCAAAATGACAATGTGAACCTAAGGATATGCCCTTCCTTATGTGTGTGGTCACCCAGTGGTTGTGTTCTGTGATCTGCAGCCTGTCAATGTTTAGGTGGCATGTAATAATGATCTGGTTTCATTAGGAATTTAAGTTTTTAAGACTTTCAGAATATCTATAGCTCTCTCTCTCTCTACATATATATATATATATATATATATATATATATATATATATATATATATATACAGTACAGACCAAAAGTTTGGACACACCTTCTCATTCCAAGAGTTTTCTGTATTTTCAAGACTATAAATATTGTAAATTCACACTGAAGGCATCAAAACTATGAATTAACACATGTGGAATTATATACTTAACAAAAAGTGTGAAACAACTGAAAATATGTCTTATATTCTAGGTTCTTCAAAGTAGCCACCTTTTGCTTTGATTACTGCTTTGCACACTCTTGGCATTCTCTTGATGAGCTTCAAGAGGTAGTCACCTGAAATGGTCTTCCAACAGTCTTGAAGAAGTTCCCAGAGATGCTTAGAACTTGTTGGCCCTTTTGCCTTCACTCTGCGGTCCAGCTCACCCCAAACCATCTCGATTTTTTTTTTTTTTTTTCCCAAGATGGCGCCCCTGGAGTGGCAGCCTGTTAGAGCAGCTCTGAGACTCTCTCTCTTATTTTTCTGTCTTTGTATTGTTTTTTATCTCTCTACTTAAAGGACTTTGCACTATGAAGAAACACACAAAGACTTGGAATTGGACCTTTGTGATACTTTTTTGTTTTTATCTGTCTTTTCATTCCTGTACATGTTGTATTTGTATTTGTATCTGCTTATCTTTATCTTTGCTGCTGTAACACACTGAATTTCCCCATTGTGGGACTATTAAAGGACTATTATTATTATTATTATTATTATTGGGTTCAGGTCTGGTGACTGTGGAGGCCAGCTCTTCTGACGTAGCACCCCATCACTCTCCTTCTTGGTCAAATAGCCCTTACACAGTCTGAAGGTGTGTTTGGGGTTGAAAAAAGGTGTGTTTGGTCCTGTTGAAAAATAAATGATGGTCCAACTAAACGCAAACTGGATGGAATAGCATGCCGCTGCAAGATGCTGTGGTAACCATGCTGGTTCAGTATCCCTTCAATTTTGAATAAATCCCCAACAGTGTCACCAGCAAAGCACCCCCACACCATCACACCTCCTCCTCCATGCTTCACGGTGGGAACCAGGCATGTAGAGTCCATTCGTTCACCTTTTCTGCGTCGCACAAAGACACGGTGGTTGGAACCAAAGATATCAAATTTGGACTCATCAGACCAAAGCACAGATTTCCACAGGTCTAATGTCCATTCCTTGTGTTCTTTAGCCCAAACAAGTCTCTTCTGCTTGTTGCCTGTCTTTAGCAGTGGTTTCCTAGCAGCTATTTTACTATGAAGGCCTGCTGCACACAGTCTCCTCTTAACAGTTGTTGTAGAGATGTGTCTGCTGCTAGAGCTCTGTGTGGCATTGACCTGGTCTCTAATCTGAGTTGCTGTTAACCTTCGATTTCTGAGGCTGGTGACTCAGATGAACTTATCCTCCTCAGCAGAGGTGACTCTCGGTCTTCCTTTCCTGGGGCGGTCCTCATGTGAGCCAGTTTCTTTGTAGCGCTTGATGGTTTTGGCCACTGCACTTGGGGACACTTTCAAAGTTTTCCCAATTTTTCGGACTGACTGACCTTCAGTTCTTAAAGTAATGATGGCCACTCGTTTTTCTTTACTTAGCTGCTTTTTTCTTGCCATAATACAAATTCTAACACTCCATTCAGTAGGACTATCAGCTGTGTATCCACCTGACTTCTGAACAACACAACTGATGGTCCCAACCCCATTTATAAGGCAAGAAATCCCACTTATTAAACCTGACAGGGCACACCTGTGAAGTGAAAACCATTTCAGGTGACTACCTCTTGAAGCTCATCAAGAGAATGCCAAGAGTGTGCAAAGCAGTAATCAAAGCAAAAGGTGGCTACTTTGAAGAACCTAGAATATAAGACATATTTTCAGTTGTTTCACACTTTTTTGTTAAGTATATAATTCCACATGTGTTAATTCATAGTTTTGATGCCTTCAGTGTGAATTTACAATATTTATAGTCATGAAAATACAGAAAACTCTTGGAATGAGAAGGTGTGTCCAAACTTTTGGTCTGTACTGTATATATATATATATATACTGTATACCTCATTTAACATGAATCTGAATACTCCTTTGTGGTATCTCAAAAAACAAAAACCATACATAACCATTGAAGAAGTCAAGTTGAAGATGGCTGCACACACATGCATGATATATGTGCAGCATACTTCTAATGGTTTTGGCTCATACTATCCCAAGTGAGTCTTCTTTTTCAGGTCTTATCTGTAGAGTATATATTTTTTGTACAATCAAGTACTGGAAGTACAACCTAACTAGACTAGTGTGAATGCTGCCTAACTCTCATCAGAACTAAATACACCGGTCATCAAACTGACAGAACGGTCAATTTTAATTATTTAGTTATTGTGACTGATGAAGACGGAAATAAGGAGATGTCAGTGTGTAAATACATGTTGATCATTAGTGGTAGACAACCCTCTAAATCAATACATTATCAACAAAGTCTAATGATTCCTCCACATATAGATTTTTTCCTAGGTTGCATCAGTCAGTTGCATGCCATTTGTCTGAAGAGACTTTTCCTAAAACATGTTACTTGGACACCACTGTAAAAAGAAAATCTATAACAAACACTTAACATTCAGGGATCCACTCGCATGAATCGTGAATATCTGTACATACACTTGCAATCCCTGACTTTACATCTGATTTTCCACTTTCTCAGTTTTCACATTATTTCTTACT
This sequence comes from Leptodactylus fallax, assembly GCA_947044405.1. Lineage (NCBI taxonomy): Eukaryota > Metazoa > Chordata > Amphibia > Anura > Leptodactylidae > Leptodactylus > Leptodactylus fallax. The sequence goes on from CAMRHE010000245.1 coordinate 2,553,952, forward strand.
TTTTCATTGTACAATACATTTCAAAGGCCAATTTCTCTTATTTTACACTATCATTTCCCACATTTGACATCACAGAGTTTCAAGATAAATCTGGTTGTTAACTATTACAGTGCTTGCTATGAAGACATTTCATCTTGCTCTTTACAAGAGGAAGTGGTAAAGCACGAATGTCTATGATATACTAATACTTCTATTAAAATTATTTACATAGACTGGTATATATACACTACATGATATTATTTAGTAGATAGATAGATATATATATATAGATAAATAATAGATAGATACATAGAAAGACAGATGAATCTTTGCCTGCAAGTAAAGAAAAGTCTAGTTACAACTCGGCACTAGAAAGAAGAAAAAATAATCTTCCCCTTATATCTTAGGTTTACATTCTTGACTTTGGCTTAAAAAATGCATCAAAAGCTGAAAAATACACAAAAGCGTCAGGGCAATGTAAGGGGCATTAGTAGTAATAAATGTAGCCAGAATAGTAATAAAGCTGACACAGTGGTGATAGTAGGACACTACTTCTGCTGCAATCACTATTTTGGTCTATATACTGCTAGAAGTGATACTGTATTATTAGCAGTAAGTGTCTTGTAGAACAAAGGAGAGGCAATGATAATAATATATGTAATGATGATGTAGTAGGAGTATTGAAGATATATTGGCACTCCTACATTATTCAGGTATAGCCTGTTGGCGAAACACGTGTCAGGATGGAGTGCAGGCCAGGTAGGATTATACTGGGATGTTTGTTATTCTATGCATATGTTTTGAGCTTATGGGATCTGAGTTATATCACTGATTGTTACCATATATATTTCTGTGTATTTGGGGCTCTTGTTTTCCCAAAGGTGTACTAGATAGACTGTGATTGTTAATGTTTAAGTGGTTCTCACAGACCCTGCTCCAATATTGTCCTATATTTATATCTATATACCCCTGTATTTCTCATATGGCCTTTATCATGTGGTATCTCCATTTTTCACATCCCCTTTCTTTTATTTGTGGTGTTTCATGTATTTATTAATAAAATGCAATTGTTTTATTATTTAGTGGTCATGATTTTTTGGATTGGATTTGGTTGTTATCACATTGTCCACAATTGTTTTTGGATTGATGCAGTTTTAGTCCTTGTTCATGCTTAAGGTATAGAAGCAAGGGCGTAGCTACCGGGGTAGCGTCTGCCACAGGGCCACATTCGGAGCCCCCAAGTATAATGATCGGAGGCCAGTGGGAGGTGAGTGAACATAAAAAACACTGTAACTTACCTCTCCTACACTCCGCGGGCTTTGAGCCTGTTTGGTGATGTCACGTGGGTTGGGCCTGCGTCATTATACATCGCAACGCCGGCCCGGCTCTCGCGAGATCTGGTCCAACATTGAAGATGCTGAAGAAGTGTGGAGTGCTCCAGGGAGATGTAGGTAAGATTGTTTTTTTTGTTTGTATCCTCCCCTGAAAAGACCCCAGAGTATAATAATTGTTCATGGGTGGTCCACTATGGGGCATAATACTGTGTTCAGGGGCCCTTATGCTGCATAATACTGTGTTCCGGGGCCACTATGGGGCATAATACTGTGTGTTGGGGCCACTATGGGACATAATACTGTGTGCAGGGGCCACTATGGTGCATAATAGTGTGTGGTTGGGGTTGGGGGCGGCGGTTCAGGGGGTCCCCATGTCAAATGTTCACCTTGGGGCCCAGCCATTCCTAGTTACGCCACTGTATAGAAGTAAAGTAGTAATGCAGAACTACAAACAGTACTGAGTAATGTGGAACTAGTAGTAGTTGTAGTAGTGCAGAGTATTTGCATCCAACATTAAACCTTGGCTTTCAATCATCTCCTATCACCATCAAATGTAAGACACTTGAAGAGAACCCACTTTTCCTTATTCTGTTTATTTTAATTTATTATAAGTTATTATAAAATATGCTACCTAAAGTATGTATGCCATTTCAATCAAAGACCCTTTCTTGTAAGGATATATGTGAAACCAAAAATTAATCTAAATGCTGAAACTTTAAGAACTGGATCTTCAGATGTGACCTTAAAGCACTATCTGCCTTTGAAAGGATCAGCAATAACACTAAAGGCTTCATTTTTCTACTTTATAAATTAAACCTAGTCACTAAGATCACCTAGGTCACTAAACCTAGTCACCTTAAATACCAAACTACCACATAGCATGTTTCCGAGGCTGTTATAATAATGTTCTACATACCTGGTGGTCTTGCCCTAGGTTGACAAGATTCTGTAGCCAGGTGTTTGGCCTTCTGGAGTGGCTATTTGTCTCAAATACATGTAAGTATCATAAAGCAACCCTGCTTCATTATGAACCTCCTTCTCTAGCATGCATAAATTTGAGCCATTAACCTTTGTTTTACTAGGCGCTAAACAGCCAATTTCACACCCCTGGAAAAAATGGTTAGTCCCTTTCTATGAAGTGAAATTTTAACTTTTATGTTAATGGAAGATTTACCAATATTCTCCTCCACAGTGCCCATCCTCTCCTTTCTTCCCAATGTCTTACAGGCCAATGACCACTAATCTACTCATTAAAGGAGTTTACCCACAGACATAAACATATTTAAATTTGTAGACAATTAAAAGTTTAACATTTTTTCAAATAGAAATAATTACAAATTTTGCAGAGTTTTAAAGATTTTCTCAATCTTAGTGGTGACATTCTGCTGTCTTGATTGGATTCCAGGGGATACAACCATGAATGCAGGAAATTTCTATACTCTGAGACCCAGCCATGATTTCGTAATTATGGCCAGATTATTTACTTGTGAATGCTCTGTCCCTGACTGATAACCTGTCTACAATAAAGAAATCATAGCTGGGTTGCTGACAAGTGCCAGACCATAGAAACTGATCAAGACAAAAGACCGTCACCAGAGGAAATCTTTAAATCTGGAATATTTTTAATTATATATACACACCTGGACACAATTGTTGGTACCCCTCGTTTAATGACAGAAAAACCCACAATGGTCACAGAAATAACTTGAATCTGACAAAAGTAATAAATATAAAAATTCTATGAAAATGAGCAAATGAAAGTCAGACATTGCTTTTCAACCATGCTTCAACAGAATTTTTAAAAAAAGAAAACTCATGAAACAGGCCTGGACAGAAATGATGGTTCCTTAACTTAATATTTTGTTGCACAACCTTTTGAGGCAATCACTGCAATCAAACGATTCCTGTAACTGTCAATGAGACTTCTGCACCTCTCAACAGGTATTTTGGCCACTCCTCATGAGCAAACTGCTCCAGTTGTCTCAGGTTTGCAGGGTGCCTTTTCCAGACGGTATGTTTCAGCTCCTTCCAAAGATACTCAATAGGATTTAGGTCAGGGCTCATAGAAGGCCCCTTCAGAATAGTCCAATGTTTTCCTCTTAGCCATTCTTGGGTGTTTTTAGCTGTGTTTTGGGTCATTATCCTGATGCAAGACCATTGACCTGCAACTGAGACCAAGCTTTCTGACACTGGGCAGCACATTTCTCTCTCGAGTCCCTTAATAGTCTTGAGATTTCATTGTACCCTGCATAGATTCAAGACACCCTGTGCCAGATGCAGAAAAGCAGGCCCAGAACATAACAGAGCCTCCTCCATGTTTCACAGTAGGGACAGTGTTCTTTTCAAGATATGCTTTATTTTTCCGTGTGTGAACATAGAGCTGATGTGCCTTGCCAAAAATTTTGATTTTTGTCTCATCTGTCCATAAGACATTCTCCCAGAAGCTTTGTGGCTTGTCAACATGTAGTTTGGCAAATTCCAGTTTTGTCAGATTAAAGTTATTTCTGTGACCATTGTGGGTATTTCTTTCATTAAACGAGGGGTACCAACAATTTTGTCCACGTCTGTATTTTAAAAAATATTTTACTTTTAATTGCGTACAAATTTACCGTATTTTTTGGACTATAAGACGCACATAGGTTTTTAGAGGAGGAAAATAGGGGAAAAAAAAATTTGAAGCAAAAAAAAAAGTGGTAAAATATTTTATAACATACACACGTGGAGAAAATTTAGCAGCCACCTCATGGCCATTTTATAAACAATGAGAACGAATTAATGTATTCACATGTCTATTTTTTGACAAAAAATGGCCATGCTTTATTTGTTTCCTTTTTGATGGACACACAGACCCAATAGATATCACTGGAACTGTGTTAAGTCCATTATAAAGAGGTCAGCGGGTTGGGTAAAAAAAAACCAATGAAATTCATCAGGTTTTTTTTTTAACAGGCTGTTAAAGACAGATGCATAAAGGATGTCACTCGGCCAACATAAATGGAAAGGAAGCAATACAAAACGGCCATCAAAACAGACATTCATGGCCATTTTTATAAACCGTAAGATCTGTCAAAAATGTCACTGTTATATGAATAGGGCTTAAAGGGGTATTCCCATGAACATAATCATTTTTAAATTTGTAGATAATAAAAAGTTAAACATTTTTGCAAATATAAGTAATTAAACATTTTGCAGAGTTTCAAAGATTTTCTATAAGTATCTTGTGGTGACAGTCTTTTCTCTTGATCGGTTGCCAGTGGATACGACCATGTATGCAGGACTTTTCTAAGGTCAGAAAAACAGCCATGATTTCCTTGTTGTGACCGGGTTATCTTCCCATACATGTTGTGTCTCTGCCTGATAACTTGTCCACAATAAGGAAATCATGGCTGGGTTTTTGACAAGTCCCAGACCACAGGAAGTTTCTACATTTGTGGTCGTATCCATTGGCAACCAATCAAGACAACAGATGTCACCACTAAGATGGTTAGAGAAAATCTTTAAAATTCTGCAGAATTTTTAACTACTTATATTTGCAGCAATGTCTAACTTTTAATTATCTACAAATATAGATATGGTCATGATCATGGGAATACCCCTTTAAGTTAATGGGTAATGGGGCCTTGTTTTCTTTCCCAAGAAACAGGTAATTTTGTGTTATCAGTGTAAAAGCCCTGCAATAACCCTGTCATTCTGTTATTCCTTTTGCTATAATAAGATGGTTTTCTTAATTTATTCTAAAATATTGAAAAATGTAGCATTAAATTTCACAATAGCTATTAAAAAAAAATTGCCATGTCTGATGATTTAAAAGGGTTGTCCCATACGGACAACCACTGCCCATATGCCCTGTAAAGGAATAGGTGTTCATAGACGATCTCAAAATCATTTCTAAATCAAATGAAACTTATTGAGATAAAACACATATAGTCCATGAGCTCTCCTCAGTGTCTACTTAGTTATACCTGTTTTTGGAAATGTAGGTGACATTTGATATGATTTCCAATACTGCTCCAATAAGAGCACCCAGCTGCCTAGCTGCAGTGATATCATAGCAGGGCTATTAGTGTCATAACTATATAGTGAAAACTAGAAGATTGAACAGTTCAACTCAAAGGATAGTAACAGGTGATTTTTTTTCTTTTTTATGGGGAAAGACTTTTTAGATTTCCTCATGACTAACATATCCTCAAGGGATGAAGTCACACAACCAAAATGTATCTGGAATTAAAAGAATATGAGATACAACACGTTTTGTATTGCAAGCAATTTTCCTTGAAGTAGTCATTTATTACCCTTACACATGTCAGAACTGGTATACCATTACCAACATTATTAATTTTGTGATTGTTTCATAGAAAATCAAGAGAAACAGTATGCCATGGCTCCTAGAGGATGCAGCTCCTGAATACACTATTTGTGTATTGAATTCTAAATGAATTATATGTAGGACAATATAGTGCATTGCCACCCACTTGATGTTGAACAAAGCTCCACTTATACTTGGTGTGGAAATTCCATATTATAGGCTTTGGTAACTCAGATCTGCTCCAGCTCTTATTACTGAAAATGATAATAAGAGATATACACATTGTGGTTCACCTTATTTAATCACTTCATGATTGGGACATTTTCTCTGTTTCATGGTTTCCCTTGTTTAGTTTTAGCATATTTTTTCCAGTGATACATGGGGCTTTATTTTTATATCATTTTTATATTTACAGGGTTTTTTCCCCCCCTTTTTTTAAATATCCAGATTAAAAAATGTGAATTTTTGAAAATTGTTTTTCCTCTCCATTACAGATATTTTTATTTAGGTGACAAACTTAGCTGTGGCTCCAATGGCAACCTAGAACTTGTGATGTGGGCATGGTAGTGGTGTTCTTTTTTATTTTAGTTTTTTTTTTTGTCTTAATATTTTTAATTTCACTTTTTTACACATTGAAGCACATTTATTAATAGTGTCTAAGGCAGTGATGGTGAACCTTTTAGAGGCCGAGTGCCCAAACTGCAACCCAAAGCCCACTAAATTATCGCAAAGTGCCAACACGGCAATTTCACCTTAAATTAACCTGCCGCCCCTGCATCCCCCATTCCACCCTCTTGCACGCAGCCTGCACCCCGCATCTCTCCCCCCCCACACTAAACCCTGGATCCCACATCTCCCCCCCACACTACAACCTGCACCCCACATCTCCCCCCACACTATACCCTGCACCCCACATCTCTACCCTCCACACTACACCCTGCACCCCACATCTCCCCCCACACTACAACCTGCACCCCACATCTCCCCCCACACTACACCCTGCACCCCACATCTCTCCCCCCACACTAAACCCTGCACCCCACATCTCTCCCCTCCACACTACACCTTAGATCCCACATCTCTCCCCCACACTACACCCTGCACCCCACATCTCTTCCCCCACACTACACCCTGCACTCCACATCTCTCCCCACCACACTACACCCTGCACTCCACATCTCTCCCCCCACACTACACCCTGCACCCCACATCTCTCCCCCCACACTACACCCTGCACCCCACATCTCTTCCCCCACACTACACTACACCCTGCACCCCACATCTCTCCCCACCACACTACACCCTGCACCCCACATCTCTTCCCCCACACTACACCCTGCACCCCACATCTCTCCCCCCACAATACACCCTGCACCCCACATCTCTCCCCCCACACTACACCCTGCACCCCACATCTCTCCCCCCACACTACACCCTGCACCCCACATCTCTCCCCACCACACTACACCCTACACCCCACATCTCTCCCCCCCACACTACACCCTAGACCCCACATCTCTCCCCCCACACTACACCCTGCACCCTACATCTTCCCCCCCACACTACACCCTGCACCCCACATCTCTTCCCTCCCACACTACACCCTGCACCCCACATCTCTCCCCACCACACTACACCCTGCACCCCACATCTCTCCCCCCACAGTACACCCTGCACCCCACATCTCTCCCCCCTACACTACACCCCATATCTCTCCCCCACCCTACACCCTGCACCCCACATCTCTCCCCCCACACTACACCCCACATCTCACCCCCCCAACCTTCACCCCACATCTTTCCCCCCACCCTACACCCATCATCTCTCCCTCCACCCTACACCCTGCACCCCACATCTCTCCCCCCCCACACTACACCCTGCACCCCACATCTCTCCCCCCCACACTACACCCTGCACCCCACATCTCTCCATGTTCCTCCAATGCTCAGGATACTTTTCTTCATGTAGAAGGACCTTCTTACAAGTAAAGACAAGCCTACCCTGTCACGTGACCTTATGAAGTCAGAAGGTCCTTCCAGAGTACAGTATTTAGACTTTATTGATTTAGCATCTACCGTGTAAGCAGCTGTCCTGCGGACCGCGGTCTACACTGACAGTTTTTAGCTGTATGTCCATTTGCACATACAGCTGAAAGAAGCGATTGCTCACTAACAGGGAATCCTGTACTGGACAAATTTCATCTAAAATCGGTGGAGAGAAAGGTCCATCAAGGACAGTATAAAACTGACGGAAACCCGGCAGACCCTATTATAGTCTATAAGGTCCACAGGCATCTGTGGGTAACCTCTTTTAAGTGGAAAGGCTCTCCATCTTTCAGGTCCCCATGCGGACCTGAATGACGGAGACCTGGGCGCTAGTGTGAACCTAGCGTCAGTTTTAAACAGTAGAAATTTAGACTAGACAGTCCTAAACTGTGCCAGATTTTTCAAATTGTCTAATGCCTAATAATGTCTAATGGTGATAAATCTGGCATTATTGTTAGAATGTCTAGCCAAACATTACTCCACTTATTTGGCTTAAACATTTTGGCGCATTTTTGTTGCACAGTGTCACAACTTAGGCCATGCTCTTTTCCCATGAGATCACGCCCCTTTCTTGAAAGTCCATGGTGCTTTTTCGTAAAAGTTGTAAAAGTGTCTAAAACACTTAATAAAGTGCCACACAACACGTTAGAGGTTTTTTTGGCCCACATTATACCAGAATTATTGCACATTTTGCTTTATTCCCTATTGAATCCACCCATAAACTCATAAGAGACCTTTGGGGGCAGTTTAGCATTACAAATAGTTCCCAGCATTTGAGAGATCACATGATGGCTGGGAGGATGCTGCATAATGGTGACTTCCATAGCCATATACATAGCACTCATTGAGCGTTGTATACAGTTTACAGCTATCAGGAAGTCAGGGAGTAATAAACCATCCCCGTCTTCTGTTTGGAATATCCAGTTGTCACTAATAGGCTGCTTCCTGCTGCTGCAGCTTCAGGATCATGGGCGGCTGCTAACTCTGGAAGAACATATAGGTACAGTGGGGAAAAAAAGTATTTAGTCAGCCACCAATTAAGTTCTCCCACTTAAAAAGATGAGAGAGGCCTGTAACTGACATCATAGGTAGACCTCAACTATGAGAGACAAAATGAGAAAACATTATCTAGAAAATCACATTGATTTTTTAAGAATTTATTTGCAAATTATGGTGGAAAATAAGTATTTGGTCCCCTACAAACAAGCAAGATTTCTGGCTCTCAAAGACCTGTAACTTCTTCTTTAAGAGGCTCCTCTGTCCTCCACTCATTGCCTGTAGTAATGGCACCTGTTTGACATTGTTATCAGTATAAAAGACACCTGTCCACAACCTCAAACAGTCACACTCCAAACTCCAATATGGTGAAGACCAAAGAGCTGTGGAAGGACACCAGAAACAAAATTGTAGACCTGCACCAGGCTGGGAAGACTGAATCTGCAATAGGCAAGCAACTTGGTGTGAAGAAATCAACTGTGGGAGCAATAATTAGAAAATGGAAGAAATACAAGACCACTGATAATCTCCCTCGATCAGGGGCTCCATGCAAGATCTCACCCCATGGGGTCAAAATGATCACAAGAACGGTGAGCAAAAATCCCAGAACCACAAGGGGGGACCTAGTGAATGACCTGCAGAAAGCTGGGACTAACGTAACAAAGGCTACCATCAGTAACACACTACGCCGCCATGGACTCAGATCCTGCAGTGCCAGACGTGTCCCCCTGCTTAAGCCAGTACCAAAGTAGAACTGTTTGGTAGAAACACAACTCGTCGTGTTTGGAGGAGAGTGAATGCTGAGTTGCATCCAAAGAACACCATACCTACTGTGAAGCATGAGGGTGGCAACATCATGCTTTGGGGCTGTTTCTCTGCAAAGGGACCAGGATGACTGATCCGTGAACATGAAAGAATCAATGGGGCCATGTATCGTGAGATTTTGAGTGCAAACCTCCTTCCATCAGCAACGGCATTAAAGATGAAACGTGACTGGGTCTTTCAGTAAGTAGAAAACCTTTGGAGGGAGTTGAAAGTCCGTGTTGCCCAGCAGCAGCCCCAAAACATCACTGCTCTAGAGGAGATCTGCGTGGAGGAATGGGCCAACATACCAGCAACAGTGTGTGCCAACCTTGTGAAGACTTACAGAAAACGTTTGACCTCTGTCATTGCCAACAAAGGATATATAACAAAGTATTGAGATGAACTTTTGTTATTGACCAAATACTTATTTTCCATCATAATTTGCAAATAAATTCCTTAAAAATCAGACAATGTGATTTTCTGGATTTGTTTTATTCATTTTGTATTTCATAGTTGAGGTCTAACTATGATGTCAAATTACAGGTGGGAGAACTTGCACAATTGGTGGCTGACTAAATATTTTTTTTTCCCCCCTGTATGTCCTTGCAGAGCCAATTGCCAACCACCTGGACGTATAACGTCAATGGGAGGCTGGCAAGAGGTTCATGTCATTGACCAGATTGAGAACTATCAGTGTTTGCTATTTGGAAGACCCATTTTTCCTTTCTGAATGATACTGGGGCTTGTGTATGTGGTACTGACGCATAGCTAATGGAACATGGGCCCCGGTGCAGCAGTCCACCCGCACAACTACAATTTATGACTAAAACAAAATATTTTTTGGTATATAAAAACACACACACATATATAAATACATTTTTTTAAAATTTAATTCATTTTTTATTTATTTTTCTCTGATGTTAATACAAGGCAATGCTAGTAAGTCTGGCACATAACTGCTGCAGCTAGTCATGTTCTACTTCAAGCAACAAAATATACCTAAATATATACAATGCCTTGCAAAAGTATTCATACCCCTTGAACTTTTTCACATTTTGTCACCTTACAACCACAAACTTAAATGTATTTTCTTGAGATTTTAAGTGGTAGACCAACACAAAGTAGCACATAATTGTGAAGTGGAAGGAAAATGATACATGGTTTTCAAAATTTTAATCAAATAAAAACCTGAAAAGTGTAACGTGCAAAAGTATTCAGCCCCCCTTTATCAATACTTTGTACAGCCACCTTTTGCTGCAATTACAGCTGCAAGTCTTTTGGAGTATGTCTCTACCAGATTTGCACATCTAGAGACTGAGATTTTTGCCCATTCTTCATTGCAAAATAGTTCAAGCTCAGCCAGATTGGATGGAGAGCGTCTGTGAACAGCAATTTTCATGTCTTGCCACAGATGCACGATGGGATTTAGGCCTGGACTTTGACTGGGCCATTCTAACACATGAATATTCCTTGATCTAAACCATTCCACTGTAGCTCTGGTTGTATATTTAGGATCATTGTCTTGCTAGAAGGTGAATCTCCTTCCCAGTCTCAAGTCTTTTGCAGCCTCCAACAGGTTTTCTTCCAGGTTTGCCCTGTATTTAGCTCCATCCATCTTCCCATCAACTCTGAGCAGCTTCCCTGTCCCTACTGAAGAAAAGCCTCCCCACAGCATGATGCTGCCACCATCATGTTTCACAGTGGGGATGGTGTGTTCAGGGTGATGAGCAGTTTTACTTTTCTGTCACACATAGCCCTTTGCATTTAGGCCAAAAAGTTCAACCTTCAACCTTCTACCATATGTTTGTTGTGTCTCCTATATGTCTTGTGGCAAACTACAAACGGCACTTCTTATGTCTTTCTTTCAACAATGGTTTTCTTCTTGCCACTCTTCCATAAAGGCCAGATTTGTAGAGTGCACGACTTATAGTTGTCCTGTGGACAGATTCTCCTACCTGAGCTGTATATTTCTGCAGCTCCTCCAGAGTGACCATGGGCCTCTTGGCTGCTTCTCTGGCCAGTGTTCTCCTCGCTTGATCTGTCAGTTTAGATGGACGGTCATGTCTTGGTAGGTTTGCAGTTGTATAATACTTTTTTCCATTTTTGGATGATGGATTGAACAGTACTTCTTGGGATGCTCAAAGCTTGGGATATGTTTTTATAATCTAACCCTACTTTAAACTTCTCCACAACTTTATGTCTGACCTTTCTGGTGGGTTCCTTGGTCTTCATGATGCTGTTTGTTCACTAGTGTTCTCTAACAAACCACTGAGGCCTTCACAGAACAGATGTATTTATACTGGGACTATATTACACACAGCTGGACTCTGTTGATTAATTAAGTGACTTCTGAAGGCAATTGATTGCGCTAGATTTTATTTAGGGGTATCAGAGTACAGAGGGCTGAATACTTTTGCACGTCACACTTTTCAGATTTTTGTTTGATTAAAATTTTGAAAATCATGTATTATTTTTGTTCCACTTCACAATTATCTGCTACTTTGTGTTGGTCTACCACTTAAAATCTCAAGAAAATACATTTAAGTTTGTGGTTGTAAGTTGACAAAATGTGAAAAAGTTCAAGGGGTATGAATACTTTTGCAAGGCACTGTATGTTGTTTTGGTGAAAATGTCTGACATCCTGTTAATCTTTCTGGAAAGCTAGACTCACCTTTCCTTGGTAAGAATCCTAATTACAATTAACCAATATGTATGCCTTTATCTTAGTGGATGGATTTATGAAATAACTGTACTGCACACACAGTATCAGTGTCATATATCCTGTATAAAATACTTCTTAATATCAAGGTGATAGTAAAGCTTCCATTTTCATCTTTCAACTTTTCCTAAAAGTGTTTTAGGCTTGAACGTATTCGTAATGACAATTCAATTTTTCTTCAAAGTCTTTCCATAAGACATGAATTCTCCTTCTCTAAGTCATTTCATGGAAGTAGTTTTATATTTTAACATCTGGACACTGTCTGTTGTATTTCAGTTTGAAGTCACATTTTCTCCTAAATATTGCTGTAATGCCCATTATCTCATAGAAAACCATATGGAAATCATTTTATGCAAGAATTGTAGCGTTGCTGTGTTTGCAAAATATAGTGTAAATTACATAGCTATTGTGCATTGCCATTTCAATAGAGTATCAGTGTGCACGTGCCCAAAACCTTATTAATATAGTGGCTGTGAACGTGTTTTATAGATGACATGCTTTCCATGGTGATGATAGATTTTCTTTAAAGCTAATTGAATGCATATTTCTAAGTAAATACTTTCACAACATGTATTCTTCATTTCTTAGTAGACTAAGATATCATATACACTGCCATATTACAGCTCTGTGCAAACTCTGAGGCGCATTTAGACACCTATGCAAGTGTAAGGACTCTTACTGTACCTCCATATGCCACTGAATTCATATGGAATCATATGGAGGTTTTTTTTCAATTGGACTTTGTATGAATCCAACAGAAGTAAAATAATGCTGTAACCCATCGTATGCCATATGCATGTAAGTCCTCTTAACTAAGAATTCAAGGGAGAATTTCTGCGTATAAATTGCATCTGACAGAACCTGTTCAGCAGCACATGAAGGCAATGTTATCCCACAAAAGAGACACACGCAGAAAGGTGTTTGCACAACGTTTATCAACAATAAATTCATTATAAACCTAATCCCAGTACCTTGTAGAAGTGAATCTACAGTTTCCAAATATACCTTTAGATTTATTCAGCTTTTGACATTGTTTTCATGTAAATCGTCATTTTATTTATATATACATGAAAGGAAAAGTGCTTTGTCTAGGAATCTACAGTACACCCCCAAAACGCATTTCACCTCATTTGCATATGAATAAAACAGCAATTTCCTGATAATGGGGCTAAAAAGCTGAATAATAGAAGCATATTAGGAAACTGTAGAATCACCTCTACAAGACACTGGGATTAGGTTTATAACAAATTTACTGCTGATAGACTCCCTTTAATCCTGTGGGCTAAATTTTTGAGCTACACCCATGGGCAACATGATTTTCAAGCATTGAATTAAAAACATAAAGTTATAGTATATGCACAATCGGGCATTCTTCAAAAGGTTTAAAGGTGAGCTTGAGAGATTCTGCCAGTAGGGTGTTTCATCTGGTCACCCAGGTGTACATACAATACTAGAAGCCTACATAAGGCTACATAACTGGACTGAGCACTCTCCTAGCTACATCTTCTACCCTTGCAGGAGACATGACTGCACCTGGAGTCTTTAACCGCTTGAAGGTGAAGGTCATTTGGTTTTTGTGCCTCTGCATTCAGAAAGCCATAACTATGTTATTTTTTTTATCAGTGAGGACTCATTTTTTACAGGATGAATTGTATTTTCAATTTTTGGGGGTACGGATCACTTATTGATTAACTGTATTTGACTTTTTGGGTGGGGAAGATGGAAAATGTTTTCCTTAATGTTTTACTACTTTTGCAATATAATTTGCTTAGATGCTGTTGTCGTAATTGACAGTGAGAGTCTGGTGGTCAGACACCACTGGACTTCCATGGTGAGAACTTCTGAGCGCATGAAACCATGTAAGACATTCTACAACGGGTATATTATTTTTTACTAAAGACTACACAATAATTACTTTTTACTTTACATATGAACAAGGATTGAGAGATGTTTAGCATTATAGGGACTATCACATACAATGTGTTCACGAACTACAAAAAAATTTGTGCAGAATTTACAGGACCAATCTCTAAACATTTCTCATCTCCTTACCTTTAAAGGCAGTCTGTCACTACAATCCAGCATATCCACCCAGCCCTGCAGATAGATAGGTTAGGGTCACCTGAATGAAAAAGTGTGTTCCCCTTCTGAATAGGTGCCTCTATTGCTGAGATGATAAAAGATCTCACACTTCAAGAGTAATTTCAGAAAATTGCATGTTTTTTATTCACCACACCGGTTAGACAGGTAGAGTCATTTTTGTGACATCTTGGCCTATATAACAGCCTTCATCAGACTCCAAAATATAAATCACAGAAGAAATCACAATCAAGTGCTGCAGACATAATGCTGGGAAAGCTGGGTGGCTCTTGGTCAGATATGCTTGTGAAAAAGATAAGGGCGCCAGAGTACACGTTGGTGGCGTATGGTAGGTGCAGCGGTGAAGGCCGATATATAGGCACAAACGTCACAAAAATTACTCTACCTGTCTAATACATGTGATGAATAAAAAACATGCAATTTTCTGAAATTACTCTTGGAGTGTGAGATCTTTTATCACCTGTACACTAACAGGTTGGGACCCTATCTCTACACCCTTTTCTATTGCTGAGATGTCACTGTTTTTGTCAAAGAAGCTCTTTGGAGCAAAGAGGACATTGCTGTTGCTCTAAAGAGGTAAGCAGCATCTCCCTCATTGCTCCAAAGACCTTATTTGCAGATTAACAAAAATGGTGACGTCTCGGCAATGGAGGCACCAATTCACAAGGGGATAACACTATTTGATTCAAGTGACCCTAGTCTATCTATCTATCTATCTATCTATCTATCTATCTATCTATCTATCTATCAATACAAAAATGGACAGCACTCCAATATTGAAAATCAAAAAGGTGCCTGGAATAAATCTTCACCTTTTTGATTTTCAATATTGGAGTGCTGTCCATTTTTGTATTGTATGCTGGAGATCATGTGTCGAATCTGTTGGAAATTGCACCCATAAACCTAGTGATTCTGGTGCTGCTCTATATTTGGTCTCTCTTCTATCTATCTATCGTGAGTTACTGTGGTTTGTTCTGGTGACAGACTCCCTTTAACTGCATTCTTTACCAAGGTAATGTAAAATAAAGCAATACCACACAGGCAAATATTTGTGTAGAATATGCAATTTATGTAAAATGTATCATATTTTATTCTTAAATAACAGCGTTGATTTTACTCAATTTCTATTATATTTCTATATTTGACCAGGCATAAAACACTTCTAAAGCCAATGAGTGTTTTTCTTCCTGTAAATGTTATTTTACTAAAGGTCACAGAGTAATAACTTTGTTTTGACGCTTCCAGATTGCTTTTTGGAGTCACTTCCCATAATTTTAAGTTTTAGCGAGTGCATGGAAACCCATTCAAACATTCATAGTCATTTATTTCTTCTTCTATCGGATGCAGAGTTTGCCATCCACAATACTACTCTTTAGATTATCTAGTCATGAGCTGTAGCAGGAGACTGCGGTGATCAAAATCAATGTTAGATGTAAAATGTAAACATTACATTGTGAAATTCTCTGCATCATTATCTTCCCAGCAGGGACACATCTGTGCAAAGGAGTATCTCTATACAGCTGGGGACCTGGCAGTGCATGAAAAACTGGGACATGGTTACTGACTTTCTAGTGATAGGAGCTTATTAACATTAGCAGAAAGCAAAAACAGAATTGAAATTTTTTTTAGTTTATATCCTGTTGCATCCTTTCATTCACATGGTTATCTCGTGGTGAAATCCTATTTCAGTCACTGAGTGGGAATTGACAACTGATATGTTGTTAGTCTACACTATCTTCCCTTTCTTTACTGAAAAATTGACTTGGACACCTTATTCCATTATAAAATGTGAATTTCATTTTTCAAAAACATTAAAATGGTTGAACTTTTGGAAATGATATGTACCTTCCTACCTATGAGTTATGCATACGTGATATTTATTTACAATTGGATGTGTGGT
This sequence comes from Leptodactylus fallax, assembly GCA_947044405.1. Lineage (NCBI taxonomy): Eukaryota > Metazoa > Chordata > Amphibia > Anura > Leptodactylidae > Leptodactylus > Leptodactylus fallax. Next base: position 2,570,135 of record CAMRHE010000245.1, read on the forward strand.
GGCTTTTTGGTTCTGATTTATTAGAACATACAGTAAAGTGCAAAAATGTGTGGAAAAAATGCTGCAAAGTAAGAATGTTTTCAAAAATAGAAGTGCTAATAGTTTATTTTTGTCAGTTAGCAAAATGAAGTGAATGAACAAAAGATAAATCTAAATCATATCAATATTTGGTGTGACCACCCTTTGGTGGATGAGTCGTGGAAGTGATGATTTGGCCCTCTGTCATGATCTCAGCATCATCCAGTCTGTCTCGGATTATATGAAGAGACAGAAGGATTGGAAAAATTCTATATCCACAGAAGATCTGTGCTTAATTCTCCAAGATGTTATGAACAACCTCCCTGTCTTAGTTACTTCAAACACTGTCTATGCTCTTTTGAAGGTAAAGGTGGCCACACAAAATATAGATGTGATTTAGATTTCTATTTTGTTTATTCACTTCATTTTGCTAATTGACAAAAATAAACTATTTACGCTTCTATTTTTGAAAGCATTCTTACTTTGCAGTATTTTTTTCCCATGCCTGCCTAAAACTTTTGCACAGTTCTGTATATGAGTCTGTCCTCTCATGCTGTGTTTTCTATATATATTTTTATGTGGCTGCATCTAGCAATTATCACATGAAAATGACCCATAGAAATTGTATTAAAAGAACATTAATCACTATCAATGTCATTGAAATGAATATGTCATGTTAACAATTTGTGCATCAGGGAATCACATTGTATGTCAAAAAAAGTTTTTTTTTTTGCTATAGGTCATATGTCAATTGAATGGCCTCCTGTCGTTTAACTCTGATCAATGTTATTAATGGAATTGTTCTTGACCTATTGTAAGATCGCTGTGTATAAACTCTTTATGTACAATTGTGTGCAGGGCCGGTTTTAGACAAAGTGGGGCCCTGGGCAAAAATTAAAAGCGGGGCCCCAAATGCTGATATGCAAACAACACCATCGTCTTCCAGTGACAACCCCTATAATAACGCCTCCTTTCTGCCAACAAAAAAGTAATAACAAGCCCCATTTTACCACATACAATTCAAATGAGCACCTTTGTACCACCTATTAGATTTTTGCACCCAGTCATCAGTTATTATAGCGCCTCCTTATAAATAATAGTCCCTGCTTATAAATAATCTTACACCTTTATTAATAATAGCTCCCTTATAAATGATAAATAGTGCCCTGTATCAGTAATATCCCCCCTTATCAGTAACAGTCACCCCGTAAAAATAATACTGCTCCCTTAAAAATAATAGCCCCCTCATAAATAATAGTTACCCTTATAAATAATAGTCCCCATTATCACTAATAGCCCCCTTTATAAATAAGCCCACTTAACAATTAAACCCCCCTTATAAATAGTTCCTCTCTTATAAATAATAGCCCCCTCATACTTAAGTTTCCAATTATATATAGTAACCCACCCTTATATATAATAGTTCTCTGTTATACAGTGTCGGACTGAAGGGCCTTAGGCCCACCAGAGGAACTTGTTCTGGGGCCCCACCCAACAGCTTCCTGCTAATAGCCTACACCACGGCTCCTTCACTGAAGTCTTACATATATGCTGACTATCTGGTGTTACTGAGTATGTTCCCAGTATAGTCAGCCCCTATAGTACTGTGCAGGCCCCAATAACTCCATGGCCAGTTCATGCACAGTACTGTATGGGGAATGACATGGCCATGGAGCACTACACGTATGTGCAAGATTATAGTGAGGGAGCTGTGATGCAGTCATAGCACACAGGGCTGCCAGCAGGAATTGTGAGCCCCCCCCCCCCACAGTATAATGCTCTACATGGTATATAATGCTCCACAGTATAAAATGCTCTCCTGAACCCTCCAGTTTCCCCACATGGTATATAATGCTCCACAGTGACCCCACACAGTATAAAATGCTCCCCTGAGCCCCCCATTGTGGTTCCACATGGTTTGTAAGGCTCCATACAGTATAATACTCCACAGTGGCCCACACAGTATACTACCCCTTAGTGGCCCCAGACAGTACAATATGCTCCCCAGCAGCCCCACACAATATAATATGCTCCATACAGTATAATATGCACCCCACAATGCCCCCCCAGTATAATGCTCCACAGTGGCCTAACACAGTATAACATGCTCCATAATGACCTCCACACAGTATAATATACTCCCCAGAGGGGTTCCCCCAGTATAATGCTCCACAGTGGTCCCCCACAGTATAATATGTTCCCCACAGTCCCGCCCAGTATAATGCTCTACAATGGCCCCACAGAGTATAATATGCTCCCGAAAAGCCCCACACAATATAATACACTCCACAGTGGCCCCACACAGTATAACAGGCTCCCCACACTGTCTATTCCCCCAGTATAAAGCTCCACAGTGGCCCATAGTATAATATGGTCCCCAGAGGGCCCCCCAGTATAATGTTCCACAGTAGGCCCCACGCAGTATAATATGCTCCCCAGAGGGCCCCCTAGTATAATGCTCATTAGTCCCCCCAAATAATGCCCCACAGTGGCGTCACGCAATATAATATGCTCTGCTGATGCCCCCCCCCAGAATAATGCTCCACAGTGACCCCACTCAGTATAACATGCTCCAGAATGGCCTCCACACAGTATAATATACTGCCCAGAGAGGTTTCCCCAGTATAATACTCACAGTGGCCCAAAACAGTATAATATGCTCTCCAGAGCCCCCCCCAGTATAATGCTCCACAGTGGCCCAAAACAGTATAACATGCTCTCCAGAGCCCCCCCAGTATAATGCTCCACGGTGGCCCCGCACAGTATAATATACTGGGGGGCCCCTCTGGAGAGCATATTATATTGTGTGGGGCCACAGTGGAGCATTATACTGGGGGGGGGGCTCTGGAGAGCATATTATACTGTGTGGGGCCACTGTGGAGCATTATACTGGGGAGGGGGCCCTATGGAGAATATGTTATATTCTGCGGGGCCTCTATGAAATATTATAAAGTGGGGGGGCTCTGGAGAGCATGTTATATTCTGTGGGGCCACTTTGGAGCATTATACTGGGGGGCCCCTCTGGAGAGTATAATGCTCCAAAGTGGCCCCACAGAATATAACATTATCTCCCGAGCCCCCCCCCACACACATTATAATTTTCCACAGAGGCCCCACAGAATATAACATGCTATCCAGAGGGGCCCCTTCCCCAGTATAATGCTCCACAGTGGCCCCACACAGTATAATATTCTATCCAGAGGGGGCCCCCCAGTATAATATGCTATCCAGAGGGGGCCCCCCGTATAATATGCTATCCAGAGGGGGCCCCCAGTATAATGCTCCACAGGGGCCCTACAGTGCTATTATTATATTATATTCTGGGGTCTCTTCAGACCCCAGAGTATAATAATCGAAGGCCCGGGGTAAGTAAGGTAAAATAACAAAAAGTTATACTCACCTTGTCTTACCTCTCCTGGGCCTCCTCGCACCGCTCAGCTATGCCCGCCGGCGACCACTTCTTCTTCTCTGCGGCTGACGTCACGCGTTGTGGACGTCACCTCTGAGGCCTGTGATTGGGCCTCAGCGATTACGTGAGGCACGCCCCACGTGACCGCTGAAGCCAGGCCTCAGCAGTGATGCCCGGAACGCCAGAAGATGACGTCGGACGCCGCGGACAGGTGAGTAAAAATGTTTGTTATTTTTACTCACCTCGGAAAGGGACCCTGCACTCCCTTTCTGTTAGTGCTTTGGCCGGGCCTGACTCCGGGATCCGGAGTCATCAGGTTCCGGATCCCGGGGGCCCCTTTGGGGACGGGACCCTGGGTAATTGCCCAGTTTGCCCCCTCCTAAAACCGGCCCTGATTGTGTGTAATGATAACTGGATTGTATTGGGTATTTGTAGGCATGTTAAGTACACAACCAGACTGAGGGCTCATGCACACAGCAATATCACATGCACAGACACTATAGGTCAGTATAATGGAGCTATAGGCAATCTGTTCTGCCATATGTTGCACTAAAAACAGAAAATGCGGAATAAAAAAAAAAATCCCAGCACTTTCTCCTTTCCTTTGCTCCTATTTTGTCCTATTTACATTCCAATTATAACTAGGATATATATAAAGAAATCTCTGTATGTTTCAGGATATCAGCGATGCCCTACCTGCTCCGCACTGCCTGTAAGACAACTGTCTGTAGAAGGAACTTCTCTGCTGTGCTTTGTCTAAAGCATAACAGAATATTTGCACTCCATTACCTTGGCTAAGCTATACCTTCTCTGGGCAGCCACCAGCCTAAGACTGAACAGATCACCAGAAGATTAAATGGAATATGTCACAATTTTTATTTTTTTGCAAATTGAAAGTTGTGTGTGTTGCCAATATGAACATGTGTATTGCACTGCCGTAGGTGTATTATTCTGACATATTAAGACTATTGCTCTAAGGGACCCCTTATTGTCTCAGCATTTCATGAATATAAACTCCTACTAGAGCAATACAAACCCTTTACATTGACAATACACAGCTCTTAAAGGGGCTGTTCCTACCTATTATTGGGTATTATCTGCCTATATATTATGGGAAGAGTGAAGAAATCAGGAGATACCTTTTAGAGGCTAACTGAGTATATTTGATAGTGAACTTTCGAGAGTCTAGCTCTCTTGTTCAGACATTCTGTTATACAAGAAACTGAAAATTCACAGACTCTTTATACACACACAAGACATGGATCTTCAAAGGCTCTTAGAATGACAAAATGCAATATAAGTAGAGAAGTTATTTACAACAGGTCAAGAAATAAACAATCTGGAAACTTGTGGGGCGTGACGGAGGGATCAGTAATTCTTGCTGTTATCTGTTTGCAATCAGGTGGTGATTTGTGTCCCTCACAGTTCATACATAGTGTATATGTATGAACACACCCCACAAGTTTTCCAGATTATTTATTTCTTGACCTGTTGTAAATAACTTCTCTACTTATATTGCATTTTGTTATTCTAATATCCTTTGAAGATCCATGTCTTGCATGTGTATAAAGAGTCTGTGAATTTTCAGTTTCTTGTATAACACTATGTCTGAAGAAGAGAGCTAGTACTCTCGAAAGCTTACTATCAAATATACTCAGTTAGCCTCTAAAAGATATCGCCTGATTTCTTCACTCTTCCGCAACTTTCTATGTCTAACACGGTACAACATTATACTACTATATATTATTGGGGAATGTACCTAGTTATGTTTGGGGCTGTGCCTAGCTATTATGTTTGGGACTGTGTCTAGCTATTATGTTTGGGGCTGTGCCTAGCTATTATGTTTGGGACTGTGTCTAGCTATTATGTTTGGGTCTGTGTCTAGCTATTATGGGGGGGGGGGATGAGCCTAGCTATTATTAGCTATTATGTGTGGCTGTGCCAAACTATTATAGGGTCTGTTAGTTATTATGGGGGACTGTGTATGGATATTATGGGGGACTATGCTAGATATTATGGGTGGCTGAGCCTACCTAGTGTGGGGGATTTTGTGCTTAGCTATTAAGGGAGGATTGTGCCTAGCTATTATGGGGGCTATGTCTTCCTACTATGGAGGATTCTGTGCCTAGATATTATGGAGGAATATGCCTAGCTACTATGTTTTAGCCTGTGCCTAGCTATTATGTTTGGGATTGTGCCCAGATATTATCGGAGGGACTGAGGCTATCTATTATGGGTGGAACTAATTCTAGCTATTATAGGAGCTGTGTTAGTTATGATGGGGGACCGTGTCTAGCTATTAAAAGAGATGTATCTAGCTGTTATGGTGGATTGTGTCTAGCTACGTGTACTTTTTAAGGCTTAGGCCCAAGTTGTGGAAAAGTTGCTTTTTCGTTGCAGATTTTGCTGCCCGTAGTGGCTTCAAAAGGAATAGGAAATATATTGCAAGTTCTTATACTTCTCCCGTTGGCTAAATCCACTTCTAGCTTTAGCTCAAAAAAGCGCAGCAAAATCTGCAACAAAAAAGCAGCTTTTACGCAACTTTGGGGCTTAGCCTAAAACAGTTTTTTTTTTCTGTGAATGCCATAGGTAAAATGACAATATTTCATTTTTTAGTATACATAATGACACAGAAAATTCAAAAAGAAATAAGCAAAAATGTTTAAAACTATATCTTACCTAAAAATGTGGTTTAAATGAGTTCCCTAGATTTAGAGTCCCTTTAAGAATACTAAAAGTTTGGAAATTCTTTTCCATCTCACATACCATTAAGTACAAATGAGAAGTATTTTTAAAGCAATGGTACTGACAGAATGTGGGTCATTATCAAAACTGATGTAATCTCCTGTCTATAGCTATGTGAATGAACTGCAACAATAATGTGGCTTGTAAGAAAAGGAATTGTCAGAAAGTTTTGTTAGGAGGCGAAAAATACTTTTACAAAAACATAGTTAACATTGCTCATCAATCACTAGTTCAGCCTATTAGATAATTGCGGAATGTTGGAAGTTGCAGATTTAAAATCTTAATTGAATTTGCAAGTTATAAAAAGATAACATTTATAAACCAGAAGAGAGCAGAATGGGGAGTTTCTTCTCCGTCTGTGATGAGAGATATCACCCGCCAATGCAGTAAGTAGCTTCAAGGAAGAATCTCAAACCCTTTTAGCACAGCGGGAAATACAGAATTGTAGTAATTAATTTCTTCACAGGTCAGAAAAGTTTGAAGTAAAGAAGGATTTTCCATCAGACTAAACGGAAAATAGATTAACTTAATATAATTGATACATTAGGGGTATAGATGTTATAATTTAGCTTTTGCTTTAAAATTTCCTATATCTATCTATCTATGATCTATCCATCTTTGTAAGTGAATGGGAATTTTCACTGTTTACATCAAGGGGATGAAAAATGTCCAACACGTAGGCCACACACCTTTATCAGGTGGACATTACCAGGACAGGTTTTAACTCTTTTATCTATCGACAGTAAACAGGGATCTTGTAAATAATGAAGCATAAAACACAGAGATTTACTGGGCAAAATTCATCAGATTTTCAGCCAAAACGATGATAAAACCAGCATATAGTGCAGCAAATTTATTATGAATTTTAAACACTTTTCACCTGCCTTCACAGTTTTGTGTAATTTGCTACTTTTGGTGTAAATGAGGTGGAATCCATTCTTACCATTCTCTGTTTATAGAGGGGACTGTGGCATATGGAAAGGAGTTGCCTCATGATGGCTTTTTTCTGCCTCTTGCACATACAGTAGTGTGCAAACGTTTTAAGTAGCTGTGGAAGAAATACTGCAAAGAAGGAATGCTTTAAAAATAGAAGTGTTAATGGTTTATTTTTATTAATTAACAAAATTAAATGAATGAATGAAAGAGAAATCTAAATCATATCAAGATTTGGTGTGACTGCGCTTTGCCTTCATAAAAGCATCAGTTCATCTAGATACACTTGCAGACAGTGTTTGAAGGAACCCAGTAGGGAGGTTGTTCCAAACATCTTGGAGAGCTAAGATCTTGTGTGGATGCAGGCTTGCTCAAATCCTTCTGTCTCTTCATATAACCCCAGACAGACTGATTGATGTTGAGATCAGGGCTCTGTGGGGGACATATTATTACTTCCATGACTCCTCGTCGAAAGGGTGGCCACACCAAATATCGATTTCATTTCGATTTCTCTCTTGTTCATTCACTTAAAGTGTAACAAAATTTTCAGACAACTTTTGATTTTCTAGCAGCACTTGTGTCATTAATACATTTTGTAATATACTTTTTTAACAAATTTTCCCTCTTTCCTATGAAATCCGGCATTTCTTTATTCTTTCCCTTACTTCTGTATTGAAAGCGTTATATAAATATCCAGTTCTGACTATTTTCAACCAGTGATATCTCTGGAAATAATATACCCCCCACCTTTATTTTTGTGCTTTACTCACACAAACCCATACACCATACAGTGCGAAGCAGGGTACAAGTCTTATAGTACTGTAGATAAGGTTGGATGAAGACACAGATCCATCAAGTCCAACCTATAACCCTACAGTGTTGATCCAGAGGTAAAAAAGTACCATGACACTTTGCTCCATGTCAGGGGAAAGAAATTCCTTTGTGACTCCTATCTCAATAGAGAAGCATAGCAAAAAATAAAGAAATGCAGGATTTATTTATTATGCTTACTTATATAGTGCCATCATATTCAGCAGTGCTTTACAGACATTGACAGTCACTGTCCCATATAGAGCTTACAATCTACATTCCCTATCAGTATGTCTTTGGAGTGTGGGAGGATACAGGAGTACCCGAAGAAAACCCACGTAAACACGGGGAGAACATACAAGCTCCTTGCAGATGTTGTCCCTGGCAGGATTCGAACCCAGGACTCCAGCGCTGCAAGGTTGCAGTGCAAAATTTATTAATGGCTCAAGGGTCAGTAATTGGTCTCAGAATTCACGTGAGGATAAGGACTTATGGTATCAATGCACTGGCACAAGAATGAACGGACAGCGGCGGAGTGCTAGGGACAGGTGAATATGCGTTATTTTTTTATTTTATACCTCCCACTGCCTCCACACAGGTTGCTCCAATTTCTGGACAATCTCTTTAATTTTGCTAATAGACAAAAATAAACTATTAACACTTCTACTTTTTTAAAAGCATTTTTACTTTGACACATTTTTTCCACACCTTCCTAAAACATTTGTACAGTGCTGTAAGTTAATGGCATATAAAAGTGGTTACCCCACAAAGGACATCACTAATCCATAGGTAAATGTCTGGTCAAATGGGGACTCCACCGCTGAGCCCCCTATTCCTCCCCACTGACATCATTTGGATGGAGTCTGAATGGAGCAGGGATCATGCATGCACATTGCCACTCTATGCACTGTCTATGAATACCTATAGAACTTGGCCTTTTTATTCAACTCATGGATAGTGAATGGAGGGGCACAGCACATCTGGCATCGTGTAGTAACAAGACACAGTGGCTTGGTGCCTTTGTTCTAATATTTGGGAGGTTTCCTAGCTGTGGGCCCCTAGCGATCAGTCATTTATTACCTATCCTCTGAACAGGAGGTAAATGTTCTCTGGGGAACAACCTCTTTAGCAGCGTTCCCCTCCAACTTTGTCTATACCATTATAGTAAATCTCTTAGGGCTGTCAAGTTGAAAAGGCCCAACTAGTAAACAGAATTTACATCTTGTCTAAATCTGTTCATCTCTTCCATTCAACTATATGAGCACTTGATCTTGGCAAAAACTATAGAGAAATTACACCTCTATCAAGTCACAGGCAATTCACTACTAAAATGATAGGGAATCCCAAAAATATGGTAAGATTTTATTTCCTGATTGCCAAAATACATCTAAAATTACAGACTCTAATGCATAGCGCTACTATAGCCAGTGTCTTGTATAATTTATTCATGGCTCGTTTGAAAAGAACTGAAATGTAGGCGTATATTTTATACTGTGTCAGTTACTATACTTATTTTTATGAATACACAGTTTTTTATTGTTTCCACTTGATGTGAGCCTTTATATTTCAATTATTTGATATTATTCCAAAATGGTAAATGTGCTGTAAACAAAACTTGCTTTCTACCGAGAGTAATTTGTATTCAGATTCCTCACATAAAGAACAATAGACTTAAATATAAATGCCACTCCAAGATCAATTAGCATTAAAGGGAAAAAAAGGATTCTTGCATGGCACCAAGCTAAGGAGTGGGAGAAACAATATCAAATGTCATTGTTACTTCTTTATGACCTTCAGCATAATCTTCTTGCTTATAAAATGTCTGGACATTCATAGATATAAACAATACAACGTATGTAGCCTCCACCTTCTATTTCATTAATGAAGCTTTCTTATTGTGGAACTGGGCAATATAAAATAGACATGGACATACCATACTTCCACTGTATTTCCATTATCCCATTGCATAAAAGGGAAAATTACAATAAGCAACACATAGAGATGAAACAGCATGAAGATCAGCATTTCAGGCTTTGGTGTCTTCCCATACTGCAAAACATGATATATGATTTTATTGAGAATAGGCTAAGGACTCATGCACCAAACTATATAATTAGATCTGTTCAAGATCTAAGATGTATCACTGTGTTCATACTTAGGCTGTGTTCACACGGCGGAAAATGATCTTCATTTTCCGCCGCTGGAATTTTCGCCGCGGTCTAGCCGTGACGGGATGCTGATGCAGTGCATCAGCATTCCGTTGCAGCATCCCGCTCCTGATTAGGCTCGGATGAATGGAGCTAATCAGGAGGGTGTCTCAAGCCATGGACACCGCGGACGGAATCCGCGACAAGTTCGAGCAAGACACTTCTTTTTTTCTGCGTCCTGCTGCGATCTCTGCCTCTCATTGAAAACAATGGGAGGCGGTTTCGGGGAGAATCTGCTCCAGATTCGAGGGCAGAATCCGCCCCCAAATTCGCTGCAAATTCCTCTGTGTGAACACACCCTTAAAGGGGTTAGCCACTTTCAGGCCAATATTGACAAATGTCATTGTTTGTATAATAATAATAAAAAAATATATACAATTCTTCAATATACTTTCTGTATCAATTCCTTATAGTTTTCTAGATCTCTGCTTACTGTCATTCTTTCTGTTACATAGTCATTCAAGGCTGACCATGGTCATGTGACTTACGGTCCATGGCCATGTGATGGACACACAGGTGCACAGCTCGTTACCAGGCAGATGTCTGATTACTGTGCTGTGACTATTGAGCTGTGCACTTGTGTGTTCATCACATGACCATGGACTGTCTATCACATGACCATGGTCAGAATTTCATCCAATAGAGGTAAGCATAATGAATGACAGCAAGCAGAGATCTAAAGAACCGTGAAGAATTGATACAGCAAGTATATTGGACAATTGTACAACTTTTTATTATACAAACAATAACATTTGTCTCTCAATATTGGTCTGAAAGTGACCAACCCCTTTAAAGGGAGATTGTGAATAGAACTCAGCATATCATCCCAGCCCCACAGATAGATAGGTTAGTGTCACCTGAATCAAACAGTGTTATCCCCTGGTGAATAAGTGCCTCTGTTCCAAAGATATTGCTGTTTTTGTCAAAATGCAAATAAGCCCTTTGGAGCTATGAGGGCAGTAATGCTCTTGTTGCTCTAAAGATATCAGTTGCATATTGACAAAAACAGAAATATATTGGCGATGAATGTATCGATTCACCAGCGGATAACACCATTTGATTAAAGTGACCTTAACCTATCTATGCTGGGTTCTGATGACAGACTCCCTTCAACTTAGCTTGAATTTGAAAACAAGTTCTCAAGAAACCAAGTCAGTAAAATATTGTCACATGCTACCGTTCAAAAGTTTAGGGTCACTTAGAAATTTCCTTATTTTTGAAAGAAAAGCACAGTTTTTTTTAAATGAAGATGATTAAATGAATCAGAAATACACTCTATACATTGTTAATGTGGTAAATGACTATTCTAGCTGCAAGTGTCTGGTTTTTAATGCAATATCTACATAGGTTTATAGAGGCCCATTTCCAGCAACTATCACTCCAGTGTTCTAATGGTACATTGTGTTTGCTAACTGTGTAAGAAGGCTAATGGATGTTTAGAAAACCCTTGTGTGAGTATGTTAGCACAGCTGAAAACAGTTTTGCTGGTTAGAGAAGCTATAAAACTGACCTTCCTTTGAGCTAGTTGAGAATCTGGAGCATTACATTTGTTGGTTTGATTAAACTCTCAAAAAGGCCAGAAAAAGAGAACTTTCATTTGAAACTCAACAGTCTATTCTTATTCTTAGGAATGAAGGCTATTCCATGTGAGAATAGCATGAGCATGAGCAACAAGACAAGTACATTAGAGTCTCTAGTTTGAGAAATCGACGCCTCACAGGTCCTCAACTGGCAGCTTCATTAAATAGTACCCGCAAAACGCCAGTGTCAACATCTACAGTGAAGAGGCGACTCAGGGATGCTGGCCTTCAGGGCAGAGTGGCCAAGAAAAAGCCACATCTGAGACTGGCTAGTAAAAGGAAAAGATTAATATGAACAAAAGAACACAGACATTGGACAGAGGAAGATTGGAAAAAAGTGTTATGGACAGACGAATCGAAGTTTGAGGTGTTTGGATCACACAGAAGAACATTTGTGAGATGCAGAACAACTGAAAAGATGCTGGAAGAGTGCCTGACGCCATCTGTCAAGCATGGTGGAGGTAATGTGATAGTCTGGGGTTGCTTTGGTGTTGGTAAAGTGGGAGATTTGTACAAGGTAAAAGGGATTTTGAATAAGGAAGGCTATCACTCCATTTTGCAACGCCATGCCATACCCTGTGGACAGAGCTTGATTGGAGCCAATTTCATCCTACAACAGGACAATGACCCAAAGCACACCTCCAAATTATGCAAGAACTATTTAGGGAAGAAGCAGGCAGCTGGTATTCTATCTGTAATGGAGTGTACGGCGCGGTCAACAGATCTCAACCCCATTGAGCTGTTGTGGGAGCAGCTTGACCGTATGGTACGCAAAAAGTGCCCATCAAGCCAATCCAACTTGTGGGAGGGGCTTCTGGAAGCATGGGGGGAAATGTCTCCAGATTACCTCAGCAAATTAACAGCTAGAATGCCAAAGGTCTGCAATGCTAAAATTGCTGCAAATGGAGCATTCTTTAACGAAAGCAAAGTTTGAAGGAGAAAATTATTATTTCAAATAAAAATCATTATTTGTAACCTTGTCAATGTCTTGACTATATTTTCTATTCATTTTGCAACTCATTTGATAAATAAAAGTGTGAGTTTTCATGGAAAACACTAAATTGTCTGGGTGACCCCAAACTTTTGAATGGTAGTGTATATAAGATATTACTTTGTGATCACAAGAGTTTATATGTCACCACCATAAAAGCTCCATTCATGACTTCATAGGAAACCTAATTTAAGATCCATTAGAGACAAGCATTGAAGGCTATGTTCTGTTTACAATAATGTTTAATATGAAGGTGCTATCAAGTAATGGAAATAAAATTATTCCAGTTCACTTTTTTGCATTCCTTAGTTCTGTAATTCTGTATTAAACAGCTCCTGCTGATTTATTACTCAGTTCCCCATGGTCTGATGTCTAGCATTCCTGGTTGACCTAGATGTCTAACTCTGGTGACCCAGAACGTAACATAGTAGACATGCCAGATGACCTGGTGGTCATGTACTTACCTGTCACGTGTTTTCAGGGTTGACACAAAACCATTCTCTGTTTCAGCTGAAGCATGCAGCCAGGAGTGAGTAATCTACAGAATGCAATGGTGCACTGTAGGAGAGTGAGGCTTCTTCCACAGCATTGACGTCTTTCATTGTATCACTTCCTTGTATACACAATTAGTGTGAACATTTTGCATTTAAGAGACTGATAGGAATGTTATTAGAGCCTTTTCCTATTGTAAACTGCAAGGACAAAGCTACATGTAGAACATGCTCATACACTGGTTTTTCTCTACTATAAAACATTGGATCTATAATCTTAAACAAATTCAGCACTAAAAGAAAAGCAAAATTATACATATAAAGTTTTATGTACATAACGTTTCTTAAAATATAAAGTAATTAAAATTTAAAAAAATTAAGAAATTGATCCCTTGCTATATAAAAGCTAATAGAAATCTTATGGTTTTAGAATAAAGGTACTACTTTTCATTACAATCCATTTCTTTGCCCTTGCCAACAATGTACACAGCTCAAGATGAAAAATGATATCTGTAAAACAGGACATTTTAGTCTATTGCGAGTTCAGAGTGATCAGTGAAAACTTCAATATTTTAGGATCTTTTTTAAATAGTAGAGACAATTGCAAATAAAAAAAGAACACGTTTATTCAAAAAAGATGTTTAACATTAAAAACATACCTGCTATACCTGCTGTGTGGCACATTGCCCCTAAATACTGTACTATAACTATAATTACACCCCAAAACAAAATAGAGCTACGCAAACATTGCAACCTGAAGTTAAGAGACAGATGGTGCCCCTAAAGATAAATGGTGGCAAACAGATATTGCCCCATATTGTACCCTACTTGGTACAAAATTATTCATTGTGCACCACAACGTATAAAAAAAACATTTGTGCTTCCACATAGTAAAAATTCCCTGTGTCTCCTAAAATTATTAATACCTCAATGTGTCACCTTAAGACATATTCCTGAGTGCAACCTTAAATTAATAATGCCCCCTTGAATTATTAATACACCCTTATGTGGCCCCTTTGAAGTAATAATTCCCTCCTGATGTGTCTCATTAAAGCCATGCCCCTGATGTGCATTATCGAATTTATAATACCCCCTGATGTGCCCCATTGAATAATGGCCCTGATTGCACCAAAAAGGATTATACTTACCTACCCAGACTCCTCATTGAGTGTAGCTGCAGCCCCCTATGTCCTGTAGTTAATGTTGGGATCTTGAAAAGGACATCAGCATCATGGTGAAAGCAGGATGATGCAGTGACAGCATTGCGCCACGCCACCTGCACTGGGAGCCTATAACTCCCTGCTCTACAATGGATTTCAGTTGTACTGGTGCTCACCACGGATGAAAAATGGACATGGAAGTGTGAATAAGGCCTTATACACATAATTTCTGTGAAATTTCTTGTGAAATAAGACAACAATGCCCCACATCATATTAATAACATTATTTCAATTCCAACCACTTTTAATTTTCCAATTATTTAATATATCTTTAACCCCTTACTGCAAAATAAAATGCATAAGATGTAAGTCAGGAGGTAATTCCCACACAATACCCTACATGTAAGCAATGGTGATCACAGTCACAACCGCTGTGTTGCTGTGATTGACAACTGCACTAATAGAATAGGATTGGCAGTGGTTGACAGTTGCGGTATTTTATATGCAACATGCTAGGGGGTTCATGCCAATGCTGCTACTGTATGTGGTCCAGCTGTCAATGAAAATTTAGGCTACACAGTATATGCAGTCTTATATACATCAGTGTGAAACCTACAGATAAACAGTATAATGGGTATTGCATTACTTCTATATTTCAGATCCCACTACTGTTTTTTGTTTAAAACTACTGAGGCAAAATACTCACCAAATTAGTCCTAAAAGAAGGTATCCTAAAGGAAAGAGAAGCAGATAAAGACCTAAGATGATTTGTATTACAGTGTCCATAACCTGCAGCCAATTTTATATGGAAATTTTTTTTTATAGTTACATAGATTGTAAGCTCTTGAGAGCAGGGCCCTCAGTCCCAGTGTGTGAATTGACTATTTCTTTGTATTGTATCTTTTTTGTCAGTACTTGAACCCTACAAGTTGTACAGTGCTGCGGAATATGTTGGCGCTATATAAATAAAATGTATTATTATTATTATTGAATCTGTGAAATAAAATCTTAGCTAATAGCATTATCTTTTGGTGAGAATACAGCATGCCACAGTGGTACCACATGCATTTGTAGATGTGGTCTCCAGGAAGAGAAACATTGTTTTTCTGCACATTCCACGTTCCTTATAGCCATTTTTTGGGGTATCTATCTGTTCCTTTGGCACTCTGTGGGCCTCCTGACACTGGGATTTCATGCTGTCACAAGCACAGGATCCAAGAAACCATAAAACTTAACCTTCAATGTAAATTATAATAAATATTTAAGACGGTCAGAAAATATCACCAATTAATGTGCACAAAAGAAACCGTGCTCTAGATAAAAAAGGGAACGGTCTTACCCGGACCTACTGAGAGACGTTGGGGACTCAACGGGACTTACAGATGAAGGGCTGGTACAATCATTCCCTATCTCTCACCTATGTCCCACAATGACTCCTGTCCTAACAAGGACAGTCCCAAAACTCTCCCTGTATCTCCCTATCAAATTAGATCCTTTTTTCCAACGCGTTTCATGTCCCAACCAGATGGAGGGGCAATCCTCAGGGGATCTGGAAATAATACACAAAACAAAAGAAAAGAACACTTACTATACCTAACAAAAATTCATTGTTGCAATAAATACAGTATCTAGTCTATACAGTGTTGGATTGCCAATATTGACCATGGTATTCAAGATGTTAAACATAACCAAAATGTTCATTCAACTTCCAACACCATATACACAGACAGTACCATAAGTGCACACTATAAAATTGTGGCGAATTAACTATCATTTAACAGCAAAGCCAATACACTTACTTCAGAATATAAGCCCAGTGGGGAGTAAAAGCCCTTCAAGCTACTCAACCGTGTATTATCATAGCTTGCCAGTTGTAGAGCTGTGCAGATGGATGCTCCACCCTGAATGCAGGGGAGCATATGTGTCAGCAGTAGTCCTGTAAGTAAAGCAGAGCCACTGCTTACCTCGTCTTAAATGTAAAAAGCCAAAACAAATCACCCATGGACACCTCAGGGGAGAGGCGTGGCTCCCCATTCTAATTGAGTAAATGGCAGAACTGCATCCCAAACCGCACCCACCCTTGGTGTCCATGGAGGGGCATAAACACCCACTCCAATCAAAAATGGAGGGGTTCGGTTGCTATTAATGTGCTAATCCATTCTTTACTATGGAGTTAGCACTTAAAAAATAAAGTAACAAGCATTACAGCAGGTGGAGGTTCATAATCAGAGAACTCCATACTGGCGATACTAAATAAGACAAAGCAAAAAGATGTGTTTATATATCTGATGTGGAAAAGTCATCCACAATCACCAACTTCATAAAGTAGCAGGTACCTCCAATCTAAGGCAGCACAGTGGCTCAGCGGACAGCACCGCAAAACTGCAATGCCGGAGCCCCCGGTTCACTTGCAACCACAATACTAGTAATATATGGGGTAAACGCCAAGGGCATTGATATTATAATCTATACCTATTATGCCAAAAATGTTCAATGCATATAACCCAACACACATATCCTTATAGTCCACTTAAAGGGATAGTCAGCCCTAGTGGATAATTGTAAGCTCAGATATAGGAATATATAAAATAATTAGTCACAAACTGATGGAGCAGAGTTAGCATATAGAACATAGAGAGAGAAAAGGATGAATCCTAAATAAAACATCCAAAATACAGCTGTTCATTCAGTCCAGATGGATACATAGTCTGGAGTTCAAAGATCCACCTTGTCTCCCTCTACAAGATCATTCTATTCCAATCACTACTTCTAAGAGGGGAAGGGACATGGTCAATTCCCATGGACTTAATCATAGATCTCCCCCATGTATTTAATTGGCTGTATTGGCTACTGGTGTCTCCCCTTTATGTAGGATATCGCCAAGATGATCACCTATTCGTCTACGGAGCTCCAGTCGTGTTTTACCTACATATTCTTTGCCACATGCGCATGTCATCTTATAGATAACACCCATTCCCTTTTTTATCTAGAGCACGGTTTGTTTTGTGCACATTAATTGGTGATATTTTCAGACCCTCTTAAATATTTATCATTATAATTTACATTAAAGGTTAAGTTTTATGGTTTATTGGATCCTGTGCTTGTGACAATTGATTGTTGGATCATCAAGTTTGTTTGATAACGTAATTGTATACTTTGGAAATGGGATTTGATGCTCCAGAAAGTATGGGAAAGTGGGAAAGTATGACAATATGGTGACAAGGAAAAAGGCAAATTTATACAGTGGAGACTTGAGCCAGGCAGACTAAGGATAACTAAATTTATTTTTATTGAAATTTTTTTTATTTACATTCACACTTTTTAACTTTATACCTAATAAAGAAAAAAAAATAATCATTACAGGTTATGCCAATAATCAGTTGTTAATCTATGATATTATCATTATATATATGTGTGTATACTGATTTTTAATTCCTTACAATATTAAGTATTAAGAAATAATCTTCACTTGCTTTTGTTTTGATGTTCTAAAATGGAATTTGGCTTAATCTATCCCATACACTGAGTTAGTGAAGGCCTTCAGATAAGGATAAGGTCAGTAAGGGAAACAAGCGTATTGTAACGTCTCTGCCGTTTCGGATCTCGGCGCCGCCCTCCGCTCGCACGCTGTGGCGAAGGAGGCGTCTTCAGTTTGGTTCTTTGTTTAAGTTTCTTGATGCTCAGTCTGAACATGGTCCTAGTTCCCTTGCTGTGTAAAGCCACACCCGTGTAATTAGGAACATTTCTTTCTGGATTGCATAGAGTTAATCTCTTCCTGGCCTGTGTGATTGACAGCCTGTGTACCTATCAGATCTGTGGCTGGGCCCAGACTTTCTATATACAGGATGTCATTTCTCAGCAGGTTGCCGGTTATTACACTTGTGTTTTGCCTGCTCTCTTTCTATACTCCTTGATACTTTGTTACTTGATTCTCTGACCCTTTGGCTTGCCTTTTGACTATTCTTTTGGATTTTGACTTTGTACTGCTTTGCTCGTTTGTTACTGACCCCTTGGCTTGCTCACTCTGCTTCTGTGTTGTTTTTGTCATGTCCTGTTCTCTGTGTCACTTACCCAGTATAGGGCTTGTCTTCAGGTTGTCCTTTTACCATTTAGGGTAACTGTGGCAATAGGAAGGGACAGTGGCTGGGGTGAGATTAGGGCTCACTTGTCTCTGTCCTTCCTCCCAGTCCCCTGCAGTAGTGTCAGGGTATTGCTTCGTTTGGTAAGACCCTTACACGTATACTTTAGACTTCATTATCCTTTCAGAATTAATAATATGCTATATGTGCAAATTTCTTAGGTACGTCATTTGTAAGGAGACTCTATGTTGTCAAATGGACAAAACTTTGACTTAAGAACCCCTGTCTTTGGGATAAGAGCTAGATTTCTCTGCCTCTTTTTATTATTTTACTAGTTCTCTTAAATTACCTCTGCCTAAATTCTTTCTCTGTAACCTTTTATTCTAAATAAACTTTCAACTGCTTCCTGTAAGATCGGTTTTTGTACTTCTATGCCCCACTTATTGGTTGGCTTACTTTTTGCCATACTTTTGTGGCAAATATTGTTGCATGTTTTTGCACACAGTGGCACATTTTTTAGCCACAACCTCTTTTCACTAACCCATGCCCCTACACGATATTTTAGTACAAAGCATGTCCATCAGTTTTTTGGTGTAGTATTTTGACATATTTAATGTAGTAAATCTAAGCTTAAAGGTTTCCACCACAAACCCATAAGAACTCACCATACATGGCACATTACATGGCTATGTGTATGAATATTATAGTTGTAATGGTGTACATATTAGATTCTGATTTTTCTCCCTTTGTCAAGACTGTTTCTGGCTGGTAGACTGAGCAAATACTAAATTACTTTTAGATCAATTAGAATTTGCCTAAAATATACAAGTAATAAACATATATTCACATATATGTCAAGACTTGGTTATTTCTTATTTTCTGCTCCTATAATAGAACTGAGAAATGGAAATATAAGTTTAGATATGAACCCAGACTTAGTTCATTTTCTAAAAATGCAGTGTGAACATGAGGAGTTTTTTTTGGTTATTCTCCAAGATTACCGCAAGCTAACCTGTTCTAGATGGAGCATTGTATTGATAATTTTATTCACGCATACTGTTATGTCTCAATTAAAAAAAAAACAACATGTTTTATGGACTTTGGCTTATAAATATGTATTGACATGGCAAAGTAAAAGGCGAGTAGACTGGTATAATGCAATGTATCTATACAATCTCTGTTAAGTAAGAACTGGCTTCTGAATTTGATGCAGACTGAAGCAAACAGAATAATAAAGTTTGACATGCATCAGGGAGCCCGCATTCAGCTCATCCAAAGTGCTTTTCTACTCGCTCAGTAAAACAGAAAATTCTTCTGCACTGGATTTTTTTTAGGTTTTTTTTTTGTACTAAAGTCTGTGTATTGCTGATATCAACTTGTAAAATGATTGATGACACCAACATTTTACCAACAGATTTATTCATGAGATGAATTGAATGTGCTTTTCAAAAAGTACAACCCAAAGCTAAATTGAAGTATCATTTAATTTACATATCCAATAATAAAAAAAAAAGCATGTTAGAATATCTAAAATAGCAATGTTCCCAGAAACAAATGGAATCTAAAAACGAACAAGAAGATACAAAAGGAACTGATAAGAAAGGAATGCCTGAATCAAATGAAAGGGAACCAAAGTGGCAATAATAGCATGCGAGGTGGAAAGCATGAGGAATCTTAAGAGTATGTGTCACTTTCCAAGGAGCCTCCACATAGCATAATACAAAACATAGACACTTCTAATATATACAAAGATAAAATAGCCATTTAGCTATGAAAACCTAAAACAGCAAATTATAGCCGTGCTGTCAGCTACTATTCCTGCTGCTCAATGAGAGGTATGTAATGATAGCCAATTGTGACGATAACGTTCTACCAAGCATTGTTATCAGTTCTGGAACATGTGTCACCCATTGCTTTTAGGAACAAGTAGCATTTTAAGGGAGGCTTATACCATTCCACTAAATTTGCAGAAAATACAGTGTTGTAGAAAGATAGATTTATGTGGAAGATATGGGGAAAGGTTCTTAAAAATATGGAATTTGCTGATACAATGTGGATGGTAAGTAGTGCCGACCACTTACTGAAGACAAGAGAGTAGCCTTGAAAGGTCAGGTAGAATTATTTAAAAAGGGCATGTAAAGATATACATTGTAATATATTTTTATTAAAGTCTTATTATAAGTATTCACTTATTTGCCTCCTTCTGTGACTAACCAGATCTCTACAATAGATTTCTATGGAGAACATAGGGAGTAGGAAGGGGAGAGAGATATTTGCACTGTAGAGAGACAGTTCCTGGGTTATCAGGAATTACTATGAAGGCTTCTCTTGACAGAAAAGACTCATGTAATGCTGTAGACAGCCTTATATCTTTGCCTCTGTTCTTCTCTTCCTCCCCCAACCATAGACTGCATTGGTAACTAATCTGCTTGTGTATGGAGTATGGCCTGAAATCACTGAGATAAGAAGTAAAGACAGGGGTAATACTTAAAGGGGTTTTCCCCACAAAGAGAAGACTGCAGGAACTTTCTCCCACTCAACATTGAACCTAAGCACAGCAAGGCTTTATCTGGGTGGGGCTGGTGGCAGCCGGTGCTCCCATTCACTTCAATGGGAGCCCTGGAGCTAGCTAAGTGATGTACTTCGGCTATCTCAGGTGCTCCTGTTGAAGTGGATGAGAGCCCTGACCACAACCAGTCCCACCCACATTCAACCATGGCTGTGCTCCGGTTAAATGTGGATCCGGAGAAAGGTCCTGCAGTCCTCTCTTCATGGGAAAGCCCATTTAAAGACCCAGGCACTTTTCTTTAGTGCAAAATATTACAAGGTCTGATTCTTTCACCTGCATTATAGATTTATGAAACAATAAATAAAAGTTTACTTACAGTTTAAAACTGCAGATTATGTGGTTTTTTTCAGCCTTGGTTATCACAAAATCATAGCAACAAAGGTGATGGGTCAGCAAAACCGCAACAGAGATGCAGTATTTGTAAAACCACAGCATTCTCAATGTAGTTTTGGAAACCAACTATTGCTGCAAATTTGCTATGATTATGGCAAAAAAGACAGAAAAACCAACGTGCAAATACAACAAATGGACAAATTACAAAAATAAAATTATTTGCAAAATACCTGCAAATATTTTGCCATTCCCTCACTGCTGGTATCTCTCACTCCTTGTTAATAGCAATGCAAGATGATGTCTTGTCACCTTATACAGGTCACCTTGGTGATGTGGATTGCAATATGCATACTTGGAAACAGGATTTCTTGTCAGTGTTGAAGTCACCTGAGGATCAATGCTATAAAAAAAGGAATGGAGCTCCAGCCCTAATGCCAGATACTAAAACATTTACACTGCAGAAGGTGCGCGTAAAAATCCTTTAAGCCTGGTTGAGAGCACTAAGTAATTGCTCCTTTTGCCCTCTCCCCTTAGAGTAACAGTAAAAGTTCAGTGCATAGGTAATAAATGTTAGAACAGCGACCCGCACTGGTTACAACTAGACACTGGCATGCACATGGCTCATCCTTTTTGCATCCTTTGTGCAATGTGGTGTATCTTTGGACAATAGGATACATCTACTTTGGGTGAAATTTTTTATGATATGCTAGACATGTGGGTGTGCATGCTCAGAAAAACAGGGTGTGGTTTAAATGCACCACAGTATGCCAAAAATGTGCCAAAATAGTGTTGAAATATTCTGGCGCAAAGTAAGCCAACTAAAAGGTGTCCAAAGATGTCTAAAGACAACTTATAGATATGTTAGATTTACCCTCCAGCACCAGCCAATGCGATCAATCTGGCATATTATCATGAGATTAGTGGGGTATCCTATTCTAGCTTTCAGCAGGACTCCCAATGATTTAACATTTATCCCATATCCCTTTGAAGATTGAATTGACTTTTTCTTAAACCAGTAAGCATGGTGTACACAAACAATATGGAGATAGTTCTCTAAGAATGTCCTCCTTGCATATTTAATGTCAAATGGTGGACCTACTATAGAATGTATACTTTAAAGTGGTTGTCCTGGATATAGATTTTATGGCCTATCCTTAAGATCTGATTGTTGGGGTGCCTACACCTATCAGCAGTAAGGTTTGCTTTCGGCACCCATACTATATACAACACGGGACAGGAAGCAGATAACTTTGGTACCTTTGTAGTGGCAGGGCACTTATACTGCAGCTCAGCTCCTATATCTTGGACAACTCCTATAAGTCTTAGTTTTCTTGATTCAGTTTGACATTAACCTCATATTACTTTAAGATACTTTATCAGGTTCTCTTTCTGTCACTTCCTACCAGCTGAAATTCCACTCATCGCATCAGGACACTGCGGCATAACATTCATTCCTGACTGGCACATGCTATCATATGACTAGTATGGTCACTGTTCCTGCCTGACCTTATTATGCCTATCTTCAGAGAGACTGTATAGTTAAGCTCTGCAGTACAGACCATCAGATTGTTGTTTTTACATTTCAGGTCAGGTGAATAATCCGCTCAACATTTATTCCTATTTACAGTCATTGGAAATGCTCGCTGTGAATGCCAAATCCACTTATATGGGTGACTGTGTACATAAATAGGTGCAGGAAGCTTAACATACTGTATAAGAAATCTTTTTGCTATATGAGACACTGTTATGTCGTTCGTAACAGTAAACAAGGACAAGGTCAAAGGTTAAGGCAGTGATTCAGTTCACATTCTATGTGTGCAGCCGCTGTTAAAGGTTTAGCCCTAGCTGGTGTCTGCATAAGATACAATGTCTGCTCAGACGGGAAATATATTTATTACATAGATTGGGTATGGAGCAGAAAAATGTGTTCCAGTGAAAAATCTGCTACAGTTCCACTTCCCACCGCCTACCATGTGCCTCTGCGGTTGCTGGAGAGGGACCAGTGACATCACTCACGTACATCCACACTGATTGGTCCCAGCAGTCATGTCAGCCTCTCCACTTCTAGCCCAGGGGATAGGTGAGCATCATTTTTTTTTTTTTACACCGACCTGGTGCCCCTGAGTTTGCTATAATTCATGGACAACCCCTTTAAATGAAGCTTCTTCAAATGATCATTTTCAGAATGACAAGAAAATCACTCTGCTAAAGAAAGGTTAAAAATGATCCAGATGTATTCAGATAAGGTAATGGTTGTTTTTAATGAATTAAAACTCATGTATTAAGTGTACATCTAAAAGAGTAGTGTGTGCTTCTTCCCCAACATCCACCTATTCCAAGAACTATGCATTACAGTATCTTACATATGTTAATAATGTATGCAAATACATTCCATATCCTAATTAATACATGTATTGCACCTATTAAATATTAATTAATAGTATGTGTGGCTTGAAGGGAAGCAGAGATAGGAGAGATAAAGAAATTTACATTGCATAAATTGGTTCTATGAAGTGCAGGAAGGAAGGAAATACATTTTTCACCTTTAGTGCTAGAAGAGCAGAAATGCAGAAAATTAATGGGGACAATGGTGAATGAAAAATTATTTGATAGCAACAACACACAGCCTGATTCTATTTGGAATTACATATTTTCCAGCATATATCAATGAACAAGGTTAAAGGGGCACTCTGGTGTGTTATTCTTTAGCTCTGCAGTACAGGGCATACTATTGTCTAATGAATGGTAGGTTTACTCACCCGGTGGATTCTTCTTGCAGCCACCAAATGGGTTCTCCAGCTGGTCAGGTGATCAGCAGACTGTTAAGCCAATTCACACACCAGCTGGAAGTCAATTTATATGTAAGTTTTTTGAATACTTGGAAGTAACACTGTCATAGATAGCATAGAAAACAGGGACTTCCAGCTGGACAACAGAACAATCTGTTTGGCAGCTGTTTTACAAGAAGAATCCACCAGGTCACCATTTATAACACAGCAGTACGCCCTGTAATACAGAGCTAAAAATGAAAAACCCACCGGGCTGCTGTTTTAATAAACTCTACAAAAAATAGTTTTTGGTATCATGCAGAAACATTCTTCATGATGAGCCAGGACACCTCCGCAGGTTCCAGTGATGGTTCCAAAACTGGTCCTCATGTAGGCTGGTAAGAGCTCAGATATGTGCAGGGATCCTGCCAGGATACAGAGACAAATTTACAGCATATTAACACATATAGAGAATATACACACACATTCACATATGATTAACGTTACTGACATCAAATTCAAAGATACACATGCACAGATTTTTTTCAATATTCCCTCTGATAGAATACATAATACGTTAATATCCTGGCTCTTTGAAGCAGTCAGTGCCCATTGTATGCTCTCTTGCCCCTCATACACTCTATGAGCTCTTCACATACTAGATATAGCCTAACTACTGTACTCTGATACAATTGTATAGAAGACAACCGGAGGCAGACTATTCTGATTGTAGTGAACTCTGCTTGACTGTATTATAGACATGCCATGGATCTTGAGACTGAGTTCATATGTTTCAGCCATGGTGTGGCCCAAAGTGGTGCAGACATGCTATTGGGTGGTATTTAAATTTATTGTTAATGGTCACATTATTTTCTGGCGAACATGCAGGTTCACTACAGTACCACATGGCCAGAAGCATGATTTTATCTGCCTTTTTCCATACCCGTAAAGTTAAAGGGGTTGTTCAGTTTTAGCAAATTAATGATAATAATTGCATAATGAAAAGTTATACAATTTTCCAGTATACTTCTGTATCAAATCCTTATGGTTTTTAGGTTTCTTTCTTGGTTTACTTTCAGTGAATAAAAATCAGTCTGTGGTCATGTGATGGACAGTTCATGGTCATGTGATGGACACACAGGTGCACAATTCGCTACAGTTACAGCACAGTAATCAAAGCTATTGGAGCAAGATCTTGTAATGAGTTGTTCACCTCTGTGTCCATCACATGACCACGTACTGTCTATCACATGACCACGGACTGTCTATCATTTGTTTATGGACTGATACTTAACCACTGGAATTAAACAATGAATGACAGCAAGCATAGACCTAGAAAACTATAAGAAATTGATACAGAAAGTGTCTTGAAAATTGTATAAGATTCATTATATAAACTTTTATCAACTTTTCATTATACAAACAATAACATTTATTTGCTAAAACTGGACAATCCCTTTACATCTAAATACTGCACTGACAGCATACACGGACAGTTTTCAGTAAAAATATGTGAACATAAACCCCAAAATAAAACAGACCCCTAGACCATACCCTCCAAAGAATAAAATACAATCCCAGACCCTAGGCAACACCCCAAAATGAATACAAAACCTAAATAACTACATGCTCTATATCAAGTATGAGTAGAGACTGGGCCTAACACCCAACATGTGGAAGGGAAGAAAAGTGGTTCAGTGAAATGTCTCTATATAAAGGTGAAGAGAAGCGGTACTGTGTAGTGTATATATATACAAGGAAAGATAGTGGTATTGTGCACTGTCTATTCTGTACATTCAGAAAAAAAGCAGATGCTGAGAATTACACCCAGAATTCAGTACAAGGCAAATGAAGTGTAACTGTGCAGTGTCTTTATTTACAAAGCAAAAGTAATGATATTGTGCACTGTCCATAAATTCAGAATAAAAGCAGATACTGAAAATTACACTCATCTTATAGGACAAGAGATAGGTATTGTGCAGTTACCATAGTACCTGGGGTACTCAACTACATTTAGTAACGGTCTGCCATGAAACAAAGGTCCAAACGGAAGAGTAGCTGAATGGATCCAGTATTTACATAAAAGACATGCCTCTATGCTTGCTCAATCATGCTCATGTTTCCTTTGACCCTACTCAGTGCCGTTATTCCCCTTTTCAGTAACAGTTCCCACCACTGGGTGACATACAGTGATGAAGCCTTCTTAGTGTTGCCACACAGTATAATGTCTCTTTAGTGCCTCTGTATAATGCCCCCTTAGGGGCCTCCACAGATTATAATGCCTATTGATGCCCGCACACAGTATAATGCTTAAATCTCCCATTGTATAGTACCCAAACACAGTATAACGCCCCCTAAGTGACTGAGTTATTACAGTAGTGGCAGCAGGGATCTACAATTGTCCCTCCCTCATTCTACTTCGATTACTGCTCCTTGCTGCAGCTAATGTAATACCTCAAAAGGGACAGCGGTCAGTAGCAGGTGCGTTTCTTGACCACTGTCAGTGTCATTGTGCAGCAAGGAGACAGGAGTCTTGTTTCCCTGAAAAATTCCTTTAAGAGAGCTGTGCTTAAACAAATGCCCTCAAACCCCAATGAACTTAAGCAACGCTATAAAAAAAGAGTGAAACTAAATTGTTCCAGCCGTGAGAGACTAATAAAATCATACAGAAAATGATTACTTTGATCATCTTATTGATGCTAAAGATGATTCTGCAAGCTATTGATTCATAGGTGTACCTAGTTTTTCACACCTGACTTTTCCAATTTGGTCTAGTTTTTGTTAAATAATGGCAGAATCTCTTGTGTGTTGTAGTTCATCTGACGTTGTTTGCCTAATTATAAAACCTTCTAGGGACCTTTTTTTATGTCCTGGTATGTAAAACCATAGAATTAACAGAGGTTGTTTTTCTTTTACTGATGACTATAGAGAAGGCAACAGAAGTCAACATGAACGCTACCTGTGGAAAGCACTGCTTTTCACTTGGAATGATGTTGTTGAAGTGGTTTTAGAGCGGCTTCTGCGTTTTCCAAAGATTCCTTTCTTATTCTGCACTGTAGCTCAAATTTCATGAAAATCAGAATTTTATTCAAATGCAGATTAGCTGAAAAGGGCTTTAGGGGCGTTTCTTTTCCTGCTGGGGCTTCACTCTGTGCTCTAGATAATAAGAAAGGCATCTTTGGAAATTGTAGAAGCAGCCCTGCAAGGTACTGACAGACTCCCTTTAAGAGAGGATTATGCTATTCAGACTGCTTAGAGATCTGTAAACCGGAGTGGCATTTCCTCAACAATTGTTCTTGGAGGTGGGTGGAGATAAGTAATAGACATTCATTCCCTTAGCCATTGAGTAGTAGTTGGAAGAGTCTAGGCCAGTTAGAGTTACAGAGCAGCTCTAGTATTGATTTTATATATAGTCTCTGTTGCGCAATACAAGGCATGTAATGGGTAGATCACCCGTTTTGGTGAAGAGATCTGCAGACACTGTAACCTTTGATTAAATCAATGATAGTAGGATAGACGGAGCCAGCAGATACAGTGAAATACATGGTCACAGAATTATGTGTTTTTAATCATCATTTTTCTTAGAACAATAAAAGTTATATTTTAATAGTTTAGGGATTACAATTGCAACAATACATGTGGTGTAAATTGTGCTTTAGTGACCTGTAATACAGCAAGTTTACAAATTAGTTAGGGAGCAGTTGTGTGCTCAGAATTTCAGCAGTAATTTCAGACTACAGACACAGGTTGCCTCACACCACAGGGCCTCAAGAAGCTCACAGAGCATATTCTTTCAAGAGAAGACCTCCACTGCTATATCATGAAGACCTATTTCTATGGCTAAGGTGCAGTACCCTAGCCATACAGAAAGTAGACTGGATTGCATATCCCAAGGGAAGCTGCCCCAGAGACTTGGACTGTATAGTTCAAGAGAACTACCAAGGAGGAGACTTGGATACTAGGCTAGGGTTGCCCCAGATTAGCCACAGGAAAGGAGCGGGGAGAATAAAGAGTGAATACTGCACCTATGCTATGTATGTGGATCCTGTAACCAAAAAGACTGAGCGTCCAAGTGCTGTGGGCTGTGCCTGTTAACTCCCAAAAGGTCTCCAGCTTCATTATAGCATTTAACATCAAGGGCAGCCAACATTTAACACCATCCACCAGCCAGGAGAATGCCACAAGGGTGTTCCCCAGGGAAATCCTAACCATCACCATTTACCTCAGTGCATTCTCCCTTTTCAACGCACCACCCATGGACCTGTTGGAGGTTTGGTGGGAATGAGACATGTACCACTATGACCAGACTGTGACAGAACCAGGAAAGGTCAGTTACCGTATAGGGCCAATCTCCCAGCAATCTACACAGAGGCCCCACTGGGGTGGTGAGTGCTACATATATATACAGAATAAGAGAAAATATAATTTAAATTATACATTTGAATAGTTCAGGCATTTTCAGATGTGACAATACAAGTGATACCAATGCTTCTGATAAACCACCTAAGCCTCTGAGGGTCAATAAAGGTGACAGAGAGAAGAATATGAGTGTGTAGCATCATAATTATTATTGTCAGCAAGGGCGACAGAGAGAAGATGATGGGTGAGAAGTATCATTATTTCTCAGGAAATTCATGAACAATTACAATAACTGGAGAAATTAGAATGACCGCAGTTTCCATGTTCAGAAATGGAACAGTAGGTACATTTTACATTATATGATGTCTGTGAGCTATCATTACTTTTCTGTACTATAAATGAACGTGTTAGATCTTCAGTAATAAGACATGTTATCTCCTGTAAGACCCTTACTCCACAAATCTGTAGTCTCTGAAATATATGATAAAGTCCTCGAGTCGATGATATCATCAACATATCCCTCATATCAAATGTATAATAGCAATTATAATTTTATTTCTTTCCTATAGACTTCTACTATGTTGAGTTAATGATTGCAAAATCACCATATTAGTGATTGTGGCTATGATCATAACCATTGTGTATATTTTGTAAATTAGGAGGACTTTCTTCTATCCTTGTTTCCATGGTGACCATTGTATAATAATTCTTTGGTAACATTATATATTCTATCAGTCTAACATTCTCAATCACACATTTAAAAGACAAATATTATATGTTAAGAGAGTTTCAGAAGGTGTCTCAAAAACCCACAGATTTTCAATAAAATAGAATCCTGGTGCCTTGATTCCCTTGGAACTACCAGGAGAAAGGAAATCTCAGATAGAGTATCATATTCTATGTAAGATATAAATTAATTATTGGGTGGTGTTGTAGAGCTTTGGACACATTTAGAGAATTTCTTTGGTGATCTTACCTCAAAGGCCTGCACCATTGTGATCTTCTGATAGGTCAGTTTAGTATTTTCTGGTTAAAACTAATGACGTAGCTAGTGGGGGGGGGGGGCACTACTTATAACAAATACTTTTAGCACAGTTTTCTTTTTGTATTATGCTCATAAAAAATGAACGATGCATTGTAATTGGTTGCTATGGGTAACTAAGACAGTTTTTCTTTTGGACATTTAAAAAAAAAGAAAACTGCCTCGAAGTGTATGGTTTGGGAAATGGGTACTACTTGTGCCCGAGTCATCAGCAGCAGAAGATGTCAGATACTCACAACTCCAGCTATGTATTTAGTGCCAATAGGTTGTCATAGCTGGCAGGGGCCTAACAAAGGTCCCCTGGTCTGCCATGATTGTGAGCCTAGTCAATGTATTATGTAAGTGATCACAGTATCACAAGATCAAGTGAAGCAACAAAAAGTCAAGTAAAAAACATAAAAGTTTTTTGCCTTAGACAAAATAAATGGTAAAATAAAAACTAAACATAATTGATATTACCACAACCATAGTAATGATGTTAAAAAGAAACAATGGCTATAATTGCTGTTTTTAATTGTAATGACTTTAAAAGAAAAGTGATTCAATACATTATATATATGAATTCTATTTTTTCATGAAGCCGCCAAGAATAGATTTTTTTTTAACAAAACAAGCACTTATACAGCTACAAGAAAACGAAAAATTGCAACTTCATGACCGTGATGATGTAAAATAAATGCAGATTTACTAATACTGTCTAAAAGTTAGACAGTGAAAAGTTAGACTAGACAGTCTTAAACTGTGCCACATTTATCAAAGTGTTTAATGCTGTTTTATAAAGCTGTCACATTATTAAACTTTATACTCGCATTAGCTAGCTATACACCAGAAAAATGCACCAAATTTTGATGCATTTTTTGGCGTATGGTGGCACAACCTAGGCCATGCCTACCTCCTGTTAAGCCATACCCCTTTCCCATGAAGCTAGGATCATTTTCATCCAAGTCGTAAAACTGTCTAAAAAGTGTCTAAAACACTTGATAAATGTGGCACAATCATATTAGACAGTTTATGTTGGCTTCAATTACACCAGAATCTAGTGCATGTCACACAAATCTACCTCAGAGTGTTCTGATGGCCATAAATAGGCCATATCCTTAAAGAAGAAAGGCCTGCTCTCGACTAAGCATTACTACTATGGTGGACAGACTGTTTATGCATAAACACTTTTACTACTCTAGGGGAATTGTGGTGGCTACTATTATAGCACCATGTTGACTGATGTTATGGGGTGCTGCTGCAAAAAAGCTTTGATATGGCCACTGCTGCATATATATATATATATATATATATATATATATATATATATATATATAAATATATATATAAAGATATTGGCAGCCTAGACACAAACTACTCTATGGGGGAGATTTACGAAGACTGACATTTTTAACGAGGGTGCTCATTTATGATGCGGATTACGCCTATTCATAATTGAGGTGCACCACCGGCTGCGTATCTGTCTGGAGTAAAATCTACGCCAGCTATAAGCATCCAGCAGCATTTATGTTAGTTTTTGGGCACATCGTTTCCACACCCGTTTTTGCAAAAGTGTTTTAAAAATCCCAGCTGTGACACTTTTTGGTCTGTGACTTTTTTACTCTTTACCTGAAATAGTATAATAAATCTTCTGCAATGAGCTCTGATATTTGATGGCTATTATCATATGGACACTACTTTGAAACATATCTGCTGCAAATCTAAGAGGGTGGCTCAGTGGTTAGCACTGCAACCTTGCAGCATTGGAGTCTGGGGTTTGAATCCTGCCAAGGGAAACATCTGCAAGGAGTTTGTATGTTCTCCCTGGGTTTCCTCCCACACTCCAAAGACATATAGTTAGGATACATAGATTGTGAGTCCTATATGGGTCAGTGACTGGCAATGTCTGTAAAGCGCTGAGGAATACGATGGTGCTATATAAGTAAGGAAAATAAATAGAATATTCTCTGCCTGACAAAAGGGAGGGAGGGAGGGGAGGGGAGGGGAGGGGAGGGGAGGGGGGGGGTGTTATGTATTGACCTATCTATGCCAATTTTAAAGCTGAGATTGGTGTTAATATGGCACATGGCCTTTTCTTGTGCCAAAGATTCGACCCATCCCATGCTGTGCAACTTGCCCACCACTTTTTGTGAAAGTGGGCGGAGAGCAGGGCAGGCTCACTTGTGTGCGTGTGTGTGTGTGTGTGTGTGTGTGTGTGTGTATGTGTGTGTGTGTTTGTGTGTGTGTGACCACCCGGTGTGGACAGCAAATTTCAGGAGGTTACTCCTTTGTCATGGTTACAAGCCTAGGTGTAGATCATAATAAAGACATCTGTACTGTGCATTTATATCTTTGTCCCTTGAATACAATGATAAGCTTTTATTAGTTGACTTTTCCAGTATACAGTAACATTATTAATTAATTATTTTACAGTTAAAGACAATGAACAGAATATAAACTATTATTATTATTGTTTATTTATATAGCACCATTAATTCCATGGTGCTTTACATTTGAGGATACTATCAGTGACCAACTGGCACAGTGGGATAGAGGGCCCTGCCCGCAAGCGCTTACAATCTATGAGGGAAGAGGGATAGAGACAGAAGGTGGGGGGAGAGGCTGTACAGATGGTGGTGTGGTGGCAGTAGTGTTATTGGAGGTTGTAGGCCTTCCTGAACAGGTGAGTCTTCAGGGCCTTCTTGAAGCTTATGTGAGGGACTTATGTGTCTTGGTAATGAGTTC
Organism: Leptodactylus fallax; assembly: GCA_947044405.1. Taxonomy (NCBI): domain Eukaryota; kingdom Metazoa; phylum Chordata; class Amphibia; order Anura; family Leptodactylidae; genus Leptodactylus; species Leptodactylus fallax. The sequence continues at coordinate 2,602,353 of CAMRHE010000245.1, forward strand.
CAGAGTATGGGGGATGCACGGGAGAAGTCTTGGAGACGGTTGTGTGAAGCACGGATAAGAGCAGAGCAGAGTAGGAGGTCTTTGGAGGATCGGAGGTTACGTGCGGGCAGATAGCGGGAAATTAGATCGGAGATATATGGAGGGGACAGGTTGTGGATGGCTTTGTATGTCAGCATTAGTAATTTGAACTCTATTCACTGGGCAATGGGTAGCCAGTGAAGGGATTGGCAGAGGGGAGCGGCCGATGAAGAACGGGGGGAGAGGTGTATTAGGCAAGCAGCACAGTTTATAATGAATGTAACATCAGGGATTTTTTTAATCCTTTTTTTTAACATTTTCTTTTTCTTCAATATTGTACAGAGGTTACATTTGCACTTTAACCCCCTGCGAAAATGAAAACTTTGGGGATAAAGTGACATTTTAATAATTTTTCATTTACACCTCACAATGTTAATAAAATCTGTGAAAAGGTTGTTGGCTCACTATACCCCTTGATAAATTCTGAAAAGGGTGTAGTTTCCAAAATGGGATCACTTTTTGGGGCTTTCCTTTGTATTGGTACTCTAGGGACTCGGCAAATGAGACTTGGTACTGAAAACTATTCCAGCAAAATATGCTTTTCAAACGTCCAGTGGCACTCCTTCCCTTCTGTGCACTGCCGTGTGCCCAAACATCAGTTTACACCCACATGTGGGGTATTTCTGTGCTCTGGAGAAATTGTATAACAAACAGTGAGATGCATTTTCTCCTTTAACTCTTCGTGAGTGTGTTAATTTTAGGGCTAAATGAATGTATTGTTGAAAAAAAATGAAATGTCTAAATTTCACCTCCATATTGTTTTAATTTCCGTGAAATGCTTAAAGGGTTAACAAACTTCCCAAATGCTGTTTTGAATTATTTGAGGGGTGCCATTTTGAAAATGGAGTTATTTATGGGGGAGTTTCTAATATATAGGCCTTTATAATCCTCTTCAGAACTGGTCCCTGAGAAATTAGTTTGGAAAATTTCCTTGTTAATCTGGAAAATCGTTGTTACACTTGTAAGCTTTATAATGTCCAAAATAAATGAAAGGATGATTAAAAGATGATGCCAATATATAGCAGAGATATAGTAGATAATATTTATTAATGTATTTGGGTGGTATGACTATCTGTTTGAAAAGCAGAGCATTTCACATTTTGAAAATTGCGATTTTTTCCAAATTTCCATCAGATTTCCTATTTTTTTTATACATAAATACAAAAATATTGATCGATGTTTACCACTAACATGAAGTACAATGTCTCACGAAAAAACAATCTCAAAATCACTTGTGTAAGTTAAAGCATCTTAAAATTATTGCCACATAAAGTGACACATGTCAGTTTTGAAAAATGAGACCTGGTCACGAAGGTACTTTTAGGCTCTGTCATGAAGGGGTTAAGCAACGCTATATAAAATGGAAAAAAAAAAAGATTACAAGATAATTTCCACAAACAGAGAAATAAAAAGCACACAAAAAGACAATAAACTAAATGTGTTGCCCAATTCAGAATGCCCACTTGAAAAAACATATCAAAACAATGAAACAGATGTCCTTGCATAAAGATATCAAAAGTGTACACTTACATTTTATCCATCCAAACACTACAATAGGAAAATTAAGCTTGCATTTTTTTCTCTGTTGATGTATGTGGACATTATACACCTTTTTCAAACCCAGCCAAAACGTTTCTAGTTGCTTATGCAACAGGTCATATATTAATAAACACTCATAATACTTATAATAATAATACTATAATAATGTAATAGTTATAATACTTATGCTATAGTACTCATACTAGAAATGTAAAAAAATAAACATGTATAAACCTGTTTTGTATCTCAATATAATCAAAAGCAGTTGCATCGAATTATTACGTTCAGAAAAACACCTTTATTGTATTTAACAAAACAAATATACTGTCATAACAACCACGTTGCGAAATAGAACATGGGATAGGCTGCAATAAATGAAATAGTGGCAAAAAAGATGAGAACATGGAACAGATCTACTGTAGGTTCATAGAAGCTAGCACATACAGTATTAAAGGAGAAAAAGCACCACACAGGTTGTTAAACAATTCCACATGAACGCGGCAATACCCCATATGTGGTTGTAATCTGCTGTATGGGTACATGGTGGGGCTTGGAATGGAAAGAGTGCTATTTGGCTTTTGGAGGGCAGATTTTGCTGGATTAGATTTTGGGTGTCATGTCACATTTGCAGAGCCCCTAGAGTAACAATACAATGGAGACCTCCAAAAGTGACTCCGTTTTGGAAACTACACCCCTCACAGAACATATCAAGGGGTATAGTGAGCAGTTTGACCCTACAGCTATTTCACAGATTTTATTAACATTGGGATGTGAAAATGAAAAATTACTTTTTTTCCAATAAACCATCAATTTAGTCCCAAATTTTTTATTTCACAAGAGAATAAAGGAGAAAAAGCTCCCCACAGTTTGTTACACAATTTCTCCTGAACATGGCAATACCCCATATGTGGTCATAATCTGCTGTATGGGTACATGGTGGGGCTCAGAATGGAAATAGCGCTATTTGGCTTTTGGAGGCCAGATTTTGCTGGAATAGTTTGCAGGTGCCATGTAGCATTTGCAGAGCCCCTAAAGTATCAATACAATGGAAACTCCCAAAAAGTGACCCCATTTTAGAAACTACACCCCTCAAGGAATTTATCAAAAGGTATTATTTTGAGCCCAAGAGTGCTTCCCTAAAATTAATGTAACAAGTGAAAATTTTAATTTTTAAAGAAATATGTCATTTCGGTGCCCAATACATTGCGCTCAGTTTGTGTCATCAGAGACACACACTCCTAAAACTACTAAGTGGGCTATCCCAGGTAGAAAAAAGTTGTATGTGTGGGTGTAAACTGCTGCTTGGGCACACAACAGGGCTCAGAAGGGAAGGAGCAGTGTGCTTTTTAGCTTTTGTAGTACAGATTTAGAGGGATTTTCTGGACGCCATGTTGTTTTTGCAGAGCCCTGGTGGTGCCAGTAACTTGGAATTCCCCAAGAAGCGACCCCATTTTGTAGGGGAAATTTTAGAGTCTATACAAATGTGACATGGCGTCCAAAAAACCTAAAATCTAAATCAGTGATCCAAAAGCACATAGCTCTCCTTGACATCTGCGCCCTCCTGTGTGTCAAAGCGGCAGTTTATACCCATATGTATGACACTGTTGTACACAAGATAACGTACTTAGCAACGCCATATGTGGGTATAAACTGCTGTTTGGGCACAGCTGGGCACCGAAGGAAAGGAGCGCTATTTTGGTTTTTGGAGCACAGTTTTGTTTATGGAAGTCATGCCACTTTTGCAGAGCCACTGAATTGGCAGTAAAGTAGAACCCGCAGACACATAAAACCCTTGTGGGGTGTACCTTCCAAAGTGGGATTATCAAGTGGAATGCGCGGCATCCAAGGGGTTAAAACACCCCGATCGGAGCTTAGTTCTGATGTGGGTTAAGAAGCAGGGTGTTAATAATAATAATAATAATACTAAATTTTATTTATATAGCGCCAACACAGATGTAGCATTGTTTGTACAATGGTCAGACAATTCTATAATAGAGGTTACTGTCATTACACATATATAAAACTGTATGAGCCGTCATCAGTCGGGTCCTTTAACGTGCAGATGGTGCCTGGACATATAAATTTAGTCTGATACGGCATCATATCCTGTGAGGTAATGTTGGAGCATCAACAGAGGAGGGTATGTTTTAGGGATTCTAACTACGGAAGGGTTTACATTAGGAGTTGTGATAGGCCTGTCTGAAAAGATATGTCTTTAGTTTACGCTTGAAGCTGTGGAAATTGGGGGTTAATCTAATAGTCTGGGATAGAGCATTCCAGAGAAGTGGTGCCACTCGGGAGAAGTCTTGTATACGAGCGTGGGAGGTTTTGATAATGGAGGATGATAGTCTTAGGTCATTGAGTGAACGGAGAGTACGGGTTGGGCGATAGACAGAGATGAGGGAGGAAATGTAGGAAGGTGCAGCATTAAGGAGAGCCTTGTGAATGAGGGTGATAAGTTTATATTGTATTCTGTATTGAATAGGCAGCCAATGTAGTGATCAGCACAGACCGGAGGCATCGCTGTAGCGTCTAGACTGATAGATGAGCCTGGCTGCTGCATTCAGAATAGATTGTAGAGGGGAGAGTTTAGTAAGGCGAAGACCGATTAGTAAGGAGTTACAATAGTCAAGGCGAGAGTGAATCAGGGCAACAATAAGTGTCTTTAGTGTATTTGTGGTAAGGAAAGGGTGGATTCTGGAGATACTTTTGAGGTGGAGATGACATGAGCGTGCGAGTGATTGGATATGGGGGGTGAAGGAAAGGTCTGAGTCAAACAAAACCCCAAGGCAGCGGGCATACTGCCTAGGAGTTATGGTAAGTCCGGAGACTGCAATGGAGATATCAGGGACAGATCTATTAGATGGTAGAAACAGCAGTAGTTCAGTCTTTGAGATATTCAGTTTCAGATAGAGTGAAGACATGATATTTGAGACAGCAGAGAGGCAGTCACCGGTGTTCTATATTAGTGCAGGGGTGATGTCACGGGATGACGTATATAATTAGGTGTCATTAGCATAAAGATGGTACCGGAAGCCAAATCTAGTGAGGGTTTGTCCAATGGGGGCTGTGTAGAGGGAGAAGAGCAGGGGACCTAGGACCGAGCCCTGAGGAACCCCAACGGCAAGGGGAAGAGGGGAAGAACCAGAGCCAGCAAATGATACACAGAAAGTGCGGTCAGAGAGATAAGAGGAGAACCAGGAGAGAGCGGTGTCTCTGAGGCCGACAGAGCGGAGCATAGTGAGGAGGAGTTGATGGTCAACAGTGTCAAATGCTGCTGAGAGATCTAGAAGAATAAGAAGAGAGTAATCACCTTTGGATTTAGCTGTCAGGGGATCATTGGAGACTTTTGTGAGGGCCGTTTCAGTAGAGTGCAGAGTGCAGAAGCCAGATTGTAAGGGGTCAAGAAGAGAGTTAGCAGAAAGAAAGTGGATTAAACGAGAATAGACTAAGCGTTCCAAGATTTTGGAGATAAAAGGAAGGTTAGAGACAGGTCGATAGTTAGCAGCACAGGAGGGGTCAAGGGAGGATTTCTTCAGTAGTGGGGTTATGACAGCATGTTTGAAAGAGGATGGGAAAATTCCAGAAGAGAGAGAGAGGTTAAATATTTTAGTAAGATAAGTCGTGACGGCAGGTGACAGAGACTGGAGAAAGTGTGAGGGGAAAGGGTCACTACTACATTTTGTAGGGCGAGAAGAATAAAGTAGCTGAGATACTTCCTCCTCTGTAACAGGTTCAAAAGATGAGAATGAACAGTCTGAAGTGTGGCTGGTGAGGGGGGCAGTGCCACCTGGGGATTGGGCAGTTATTTCCTGACGGATCTTATCAATTTTATCATGGAAATAAGTGGCCAGGTCATCTGCGCTAAGGTCTGTGAATGGCATCTGCACCTTAGGGGTGAGTAAGGAGTGAAAAGTTTCAAATAGCCTTTTAGGGTTACAGGAGAGAGAAGAGATGAGAGTGGTGAAATAGGCTTGTTTGGCTAGGTGAAGGGCAGAATTATAGGTTTTAAGCATAAATTTAAAGTGGAGGAAATCTGCAGGTGTACGTGATTTTCTCCACAGACGTTCAGCACACCTAGAGCACCGCTGAAGAAAACGTGTCTGTGGCATGTGCCAGGGTTGCTGCCTCCTGCATCTAACCTTTCGAGTGGAGGGGGGAGCCGCCTCATCCAATACACTCTTAAGGGTTTCATTATAGTGACTGGTGGCTAGATTGGGGCAGGACAGTGAAGAGATGGGGGACAGAGTGGACTGTAGAGTATCTGAGAGGTGTTGGGTGTTAATAGCACGTAAATTCCTATATGTATGATGAGTAGGTGTGTCCTGTGAAGGAGAGAAAGCACTGATGGTGAAAGACAGAAGGTTATGGTCAGAGAGTGGCAGAGAAGAGTTATTAAATTTAGAAACTGTGAGGAGTCGATGGAAGACAAGATCAATGGTGTTGCCATCTACATGTGTGGTGGAAAAGGAAAGTTGTGAAAGACCAAAAGATGTGGTTATTGAGAGAAACTGTGAGGCAGCTGGGGAGACAGGGGTGTCAGTGGGGATGTTAAAGTCACCCATGATGAGGATAGGAATTTCACTGGATAAAAAGAGGGGAAGCCAAGAAGCGAAGTGATCCAGAAATTGGTAGGGTGAGCACATGTGTAAATGCACATTGGTTAATATGCACTTCGGTTAAGATGGATTCTGCATTAGGAAATGCCCCCCATTCAGAGTTGCAGAATGAGCTGAAGGTAGACACAGCAAGCAGAGATGGGTTCAAGAGAATACGTACCTGTATGATGAGAAGAAGAGTGAAGGTCAGATTCATGCCATGTGTAAGTGCACTTTGGTTAATATGCACTTCGGTTAAGATGGATTCTGCATTAGGAAATGCCCCCCTGCATTGGAAATGTTACAGTTACAGCTAACACCCGCTCCCGATACCGCCTGCAGGTGGGCTGCTAATATCAGGGAAAGTTTGTTACTTCAACAAACTTTCCCTGATATGGCGGCTACATGATCGGGACCTGAACCTATCAGTGCCTGATCATGTCTCCGTGAACACCAGCAGCTATTAGCGCTGTGTTCACGGAGTTCCTGACCCTTGGGGAGACCCGATCCCCAATTTAGCAGGTTCAGTTTATAAACGTCGGCACTGCACAAGGCCCAGCAAGAGCCGTCGATTATATACAGTGGGCGGTCGCGAAGCGGTTAATCATCAGCAGTTAAAGGGAATCTGTCAGCAGGAAATCAGTATCAAACTAATGACAGTACCTTGTAGAGCGGCTTCTACACTTTCCAAAAATATCTTTTTTATTCTGCATTTCTGCTCCATTTTCATAAAAATCAATGTTTTATTTTTATGCAGAATAGCTAAAAATGGCTTTAGGGACATTTCTTCTCCTGCTGGGGATTCTCTCTCTGCTGTAGATAATCATCCCTAACAGGCATTCAGTTCCATATCCTCCTATTGCTTTAGTGACATCTCCCACTTTGTCACACTTTGTGTGCAGTTAGGAGTGGTTATCTAGAGTGGAGAGCGAAGCACTGGCAGGAGAATAAACGCCCCTAAAGCCCTTTTTCCACTAATTTGCACAAGAATAAAACACTGATTTTTATGAAAATGAAGCTACAATGCAGAAAAAGAAAGGCACTGCCATTAGTTTGACACTGATTTTCCTGCTGACAGATTCCCTTTAACCCTTTTATATATAATTTGTTTGCCACATCCATGTTCAAATGCTTCTGCATGCCTGCCACGTATGGTTAGCACTATTATATTTCAACACTGGAGTCTTAGTTTGGAATCTCCTCCCATAACCCAAAGCCATACTGATAGGATATTTGGCTTCCTATGAAATTGTCCTGCGGAATATGATGACACTATATAAGTGCAGAGGAAAATAATAAGTAAATGAATCTAATAAAATATTATTCCATATAGCCTATCGAATTCCCCATTGTTTTATGTTTAGTATAAAAGTTTTACCAGCAATGCTGTTATCAGAGATAAAATAATTTAGTAGTTAGTGAAATGGAAAACTTCTTCCATATAATTGTAAAGTGTTATCAAATTAGCCTAATATACTGTATTTTGCCTAACATAGTAGGCATGTTATGCTGGAAAAACTCTTGCATTTTGGGAGCAGTTTTTGAGTCAGGAATGGATAAGAAGGAAGGAAAATGTAAAGAAAACTTCTATTTTTATTCACTCCTCTAGCTCATATACACTTCCACAAAAACTGCATGAGTGATTCCATTTCTCTTCCTTACGTCAACTCTTGCTGCTGTATACAGTATATACAATACACTGATAAAGTAATTTTCACCAAAAATACTACAAGTCTAAATTTAGCACGTTGTGCTGCTTTTACCCATGTCCTTTTCTCTTGACACTTTCCAAAACGTGGCCCAGATTTACTAACAGACAACATAAACTTAGAGAGTCAGTTCCACAATGTACCAGGGCTGATACTGGATAATAAATATGATGCATCTTTTGACTGTCTAATATAAATTTACACCAGATTTTAGTTGGATTACTTTGAGACAAATTTAATGAAACAATTTTAGTGCAGATTGGCGCATTAAAGCCACTCACCCTTTTTCTGAGAAGCCACACCTACTTATTTAGTAAGTCAAAACATTTTAGCCCATCTTAGATGTGCCATAAATGTGTCACATAGCACCAAGTTGGCAGTGCCTAGTCGTAACCACAATAGTAAATATGTACCTATAAAGGTAAGTTAATAAACTGAGAACTGTTTAATTGGAGAAATTTTTCAATCTTGATCTTCCTGAAGTCTGTTTTAACCCTTAGGCTAGCAGTTATCATAATCATCTCCAGCAAAATTATTACTTGAAAATAATCCTTCATTGGTTTTGATTTTAAGGTAATTTTCCTTTAAATAATCTGGTTCACGTAAAGCTACATGTGGTTTCTTATTTTGATTTCCTTTCTGAATTGTATTCAACATGCACATTGGATTCATCTGAAGTTATTCACTTAAAGAGATTGGACAATGATCTAAGTCATCCAAGTAATCAACAAGCGGACCAAAAATATTGGAAAACAGAAATTAATGTTCAAAGCCAGAAACCGTCATCACATGAATAATACTAAACATGCAGAAATAAAGAGTGTATAATATGCAGACATTCATATGGGAATTTACTTGAAATGTGGCATCTTTGTTAATAATAGCAAAATAATGAGATACCATTATGAAACAGTTCATCAGTGGTGATGGTAGTAATGTTCACCATAGCCCTGTTCACTCTGTTGCTTCAGTGTGGTGATTTAGGATCATATAACATCCAAATGCAAGACAAAACAGTAGGGCATATTCTTCAAATCAGTGGGGGAGATTTGTCAACCCCTCTACACTACTTTTTTGGTGTAGAGGGATGATACTGTGGTGCACATTTGGGGCAATGCCCTTCCTTGCTCCAAAAGTGCACCACAACCCTCATTCCGCACCTTGCTTTCTGCATTGTGCGAATGTAGGCAGGGCAGTGTGGGGAGCAGGTTGGGGACACCTAGGTCTGACACATTGTTTATAACTCACATCAGTTTTCTGGTGCGAGTTACAGTACATTGAAAATCTACGCCAGTTCCTAACTACTGTAGATTTCCATTTAGACAACATGACTTTGAAGACCTCTTACAAGAATAGGGGCCAAGGACTCTAGTATTCCAACTTATGGGTCCCCATTTGTGGTAAACCTGAATATATCTCTTTGAAACAACAAATTTGTTATATAAATATGTTCAGTTCCTTAAATGGTCACTAACTTAGTCTCGTTTGATAGGGCATGTGATTCTGGACCAAAATGTAATGCATTTTACTTACAATTGTTGCTGTTTTTTGCCTGAAAAAAATCTTTAAAGTTCCACTAGATGTCTCCCTTCTAGCTAATGCGCAGTTCACTAACTGTTGTTTGGTCTTTATAGATGCAAGACTGGTTCACAGTGAGTGGAGGGGGGGGTTCTTTTCTCTCTTCACACAGTGAATTCAAATGGTAGGGACTGCTTCTCCTCACAGCTGGTCTGCAATCTGCTTTCTCTGTGCAAAAGACTGAAGATTCTCAGTTTACAATGTTGGAAAAGTCTTCTATGTACAGTACTTGTATCTACTTTTGGCTGCTTATTCTGAATACAGATGGGATATTATTTACAGACTCTTTTACTGTGTCATGCCTGCATGGCAGATTCTAGAATGGAATAGGTATGTTCATGTATCTGCCCTATATTTACAGTTCAGTGTTCCTGGATGTCCTATATGATGGTCACTTTTCTCAGCTATTTGTTTCCTATTGTACATTACTGGCAGAATTACATGTAAAACCGGTAGTAGCGGTAGTAATGGATAGGGTAGGGGGCAAGCTGCTCCATATTGTACACGCCCCCATCCTCAGAGGCAAAAGCAAAATGTGCTGTAGCTATAATGTGATTATTATCAGCAGAAAAACAGATAGGACACCATGTATGAAGGCTTATAAAGTCATAATCAACAGATTGCCAAGCAAGATATTTCAACTTTTCATGAAAACTCAGGTACCCTTGTTTTTTTTATTTTTTTTTTTCAGGTACAGTGCAGTGCATTATCTAGTGCAGCACCTTCACTTCATGTACTGGAAGTCAGACCCCCACCAGTGTGATATTGAAGATCATTGAGCTGAGCTTACTAGTGGCAAGGATCCAGAGTTAGTCAGTCTCAATCAGTACACATATAGTTAAAGATTTTGTGTAACTCATGATACTCCATTTAATAAGTAATCTTTCTTAGGCTAAGGCCCACGTAGTGGGCTGCAGCAAAAAAGCGCTGCGGGAAAAACCACAGTGGAAAAACATTGCGGTTTATCCCACAGTTCTTTTCACAGAAAGTCTGCAGAGGTTTCCTCTGCGGACTTTCTGCTTCAATTATACCTATAGGGAATCGGTGTTTTCGCAGGTATAATTGACATGCTGTGATTTCCAAAACCAGCATTTCCGCTCAGTGTATTTTTCTGCAATGTTTGAATGGGATTCGCTTTGCAGGGACTGTAAAAAGCTGCGGCCAAACCGGTTTTCCAGCCCCAAATTGAGTTTTCATAATGATGACCTATGTTCAGGCACAGATCTGCTGTTGAAGTTGCAAGTAGACTGGAAACTACTGCAGCACCGCTCCTATTCAGGTAATAGAAGCAGAGCAGCAGCCTTGTCCACTGCATGGTGGTGGTTCTGAGGAACTTCAGTGAAACTCCTATTACTTGAATAGGAGTGCTGCTGCACATGGTGGCTGTCCATAATACAATTGTGGATTCTAATTTAGGCCGGGGCCCCGGAAAAAAACGCCATGTTTTATAGTCACTGTGTAGTGTATAGGTTTCTAGCGAATCTCATCACCACAGTGCAGTAAAATATGCATCGTGGTTTTGTAAATCACAGAATGTCAATTATACCTACGGAAACGCTGGCAGTTTCCCTATAGGTATAATTGAAGCAGAAAGTCCGCAAAGGAAACCTCTGCGAACTTTCTGTGAAAAGCGATGCGGGAAAAACCACGATGCATTGCTGCAAAAAAGTAGTGCGGGACACTACATGGGGTCTTAGCCTTAAAGGGGTTTTCTAGAATTTAGATATTGGTGACCTGATATCAGTTATTCAATGAGAGAGCTGGAGTTGGACCTACATTGATCTGATTTTGATTGACCTTTCCTAAATATTGTCTGAAGTTCAAAGTGTCAATAATAGAAATAGGCAAATCGCCTTCATCACAAAACGGCTTTAACCCGAAAATTCCAATTTGTTAATTTTTTTAACAAAACCGAAAAAAATTACAATTCTCTTCGGATGAACAAAAATGGCCCCAGAGTATAATAGGTGGAGGCACAGGGGAGGTGACAAAAATAAAAAAAACAACATTCATATTCACTTTCCATTGCCTGTTTTGGGCCTCCTTGCAGCGTCTGGTGCTTTGGGGTCTGTGATTGGGCCACCGGTGGTCACATGGGCACGCCGAGTGTCATGATTTCATACTCTCAATGTGCCCAGGTCAGTGGCATAACTAAAGTCTTGTGGGCACCGGTGCAAACATTTATCCGGGGCCCCCTACTCCCTCCCTACAGCAAATTCTTGATAGTGACGGTTACAGGGCCCCAAACAGTATAATATGCTCGAAAGTGGCCCCAGATAGTATTATATGCTCGACAGTGTCCCCCACACAGCATTATATGCTCCACAGTGGCCCCCATACAGCATTATATGCTCCACATTGCTCACCCCACACACAGTATAATATGCTCCCCACAGTGGCCCCACACAGTATAATATACTCCACACAGTGGCCCCACACAGTATAATATGCTCCACACAGTGGCCCAACCCTGTATTATATGCTCTCCACAGTGGCCCGCACCCAGTAGTATATGCTCCACAGTTGCCCCCACCCAGTAGTATATGCTCCACAGTGGCCCTCACACAGTAGTATATGCTCCACAGTGGCCCCCACCCAGTAGTATATGCTCCACAGTGGTCCCCATCCAGTAGTATGTGACCCAAAAGAGGTAATGGAAAGTACGAATGTTTTTTTTTTTTTTTACACCTCCCCTGGGACTTCCTCTATTATACCCTGGGGTCTGAAGAGACTCCAGAGTATAACAACGTCACTTTCACTTTGACATAATTTTGTCTGTGATTGCCTTAGGGAGCTAGAAATTGGATAGATAAGTTCCTAGGAGCCTTGAGAGTGTTCTACCATATGTTTTAAGCCAATTTAAGGTGTGGTTCGTTCCGAACTTGTTGGACCTGAAATGAATCTTGGTCCAGAATCCACCTGAACTGAAACAAATCTTGAAGTTTACCCATCTCTACTCAATAACAAGAATCACCCAGCTTCTAAAAGTAGTTAATATAATTCTCAAATACATATGTGATAACTTAGGGACCATTGACTGCAGACATTTCCAGATGTCCAGTCAATTATGCCATTAAAACCTCTAGAGTCAGCCTCATAAACTAGAAATGGTTTCTTAGAGGTAACAGTGCATTACATTGCGCTGCTTAGAAAATACACATATAGAACAATGTTCTTCAAACTTCCCTAGAACTGCAAACAGGATTACAAAAAACATGTTTTTGTGGTTGAGGAGACATAGTATTTAACCTCAACATTTTATTCCCATTACTGTACTCTGTACTTTTTACATTCCTGCTGCATTAGCCTTTAACATTTTATTTTTAATGGTTGTAGCGCTACAAATTACAAATGTCAAAGAAATAAATGAAATTGCAAACACAGTTTTGACTTTATATATATAATGCTCCTTCACAAGTATCTCAGGGGGAAAATAACAACAATTTGTACATAAATGAAGGGTGAGAGATGGTGACTTGTACAGTGCTGAGCGAAAGCTTTAGGCAGGTGTGGGAAAAAGGCTACAAAGTAAGAATGCTTTCAAAAATACAAGTGGTAACAGTTTATTTTTGTCAATGGACAAAATAAAGTAAATGAACAAAAGAGAAATCTAAATCACATCAATATTCAGTGTGACCACCCTTTGCGTTTGAAACAAGATTAACATTGTACACAGTTTTTGAAGGAACTAAAGAGGGAGGTTGTTCCAAACATCTTGGAGAACTAAGCACAGATCTTCTGTAGATGTAGGCTAGCTTAAATCCTTCTGTCTCTTTATGTAATCCCAGACAGACTGGATGATGTTGAGATCAGGGCTGTATGGCAGCCATATCATCAATTTCAGGATTCCTGAAAGACTTGGGGAATAATAATGAAATTACGGATCCATCCAGACATATCAGATGCACCAAATGGACTCACATGCTGGCTTCTCTTGACTGTATAGACACGCGTAGTACGTATGCCCTCTCATCATATTTGGTAATGGTGCACTCTCTTTCGTATCATGCGTTTATATACTTCGGTTGATGTAGGCTTGCTCAAATCCTTCTGTCTCTTCATGTAATCCCAGACAGACTGGATGATGTTGAGATCAGGGCTATAAATACATTACAGTACTTTCTGAATTTTGCCGCTACTCTAAATACTAAAAAATGACCTATCTAGGTGGGACCAACATCAATATTCTGAAAACGATTGTTCTGCCTCGCCTAATGTACCATTTAAAGGCTTTCCCACACAGACCCCAGAGACCATTATTCTCAACAATCCCCAAATTGTTCACCAGATTTGTTTTAACAAAATTTGTTTTAGAGTAGTAAGGACTGCTCTAGTTAAGAAAAATACTATATGAGTACAATACCAATCTGCTGCTTGGTACTGTGTCCTGATCTCATCTATAGTGATATGTAAATACCAGGGAATCCTGAAGATTCCATCCCAGGGTTTAGACCAAAGCAAAATCCATTGCAACCCAGGGGATCCACACTCACTGTAGTAAGCCTCAATATAGTGTATTTTATGTTACCATTGAGGCACATAGGTATGTTTTGTGTATTTTAGACACATTTGGGCAGAATCTCTCATGAACCTAACATTGTCTCCTTTTCCAGTCTGATTGGTTCACTTGGACGGATGGGGTCACTGATAGAGATTTTTGGCCAGGATTAAATTTAATAGTTCTGTTTTATCTCATTCTCACTACAAATCTTTACCTAATCCTGTATATATTTCTGTTCTATGTTCAAGCCAAGCCAACTCATGACATAATGTATGCGTATGTTTTATCAGATTTATTATAATCCATGACATATTTAGATAGAGAGGGCAGCAATACAATATATCATAACAATGATTTAGGAAAGATTTTATGAGATGTTGGAATTATCTCATGGTGGTAGATTAGAGATATTTTTTTACATATTCTTGTTTTTAAGAAGCTGGAGTGAAAATGTGCACCAGGTCAAGTGATAGTATGAGACCTGAATCATTTCATTCATGAAGCACTATGCCTCATACTAGCTTTATTACTGTCCTCATTTGACTATGTCTATTTGTAGGTTGGTATATGTATATTTATGATTACCAGGGTATAATTTCTGCACTATAGAGACAACCCATGTGCTGCTAAGAAGCCATTGGTTAATGGCTTCATGACCTGGTTATAGGGGTCAGTCCCTTACACTCCTATTGGTTGCTGAGTAGCCAATACTGCCTCCAGGGGCAGTAAAGTAATGAGCGTGGCAGTGAAATAAATACCATGTACTTCAGTCATGGGTGGTAAAAAATGTCATCCTAATGGGATGGAAAAACATGGCACCCTGATGGGGGGGACCAAATTTGATCATACTTACAGAAATCCCCATTTTTTGTATGCTATTTTATAAAGTTATGAGAATTATTGGCAAACAATTTTGTAAATGAAGCATTTTTTTGATAATTGAACTATTTGTAAAATTATTATGGGATGCTATTTTATTGGGTGATGTGTATATGTGTATATCAATGTCTTTTCTAAAAGGGTTATACACTTTTTTTTTTTTTAAATTGATAGCTTAACCTTAAGACTAAACCTCCACATTGCAGAAATGCAGCATTTTTTGTTGCAGATTTTGCTGCTTTTTGAGCCAAAGTCAGGAGTGGCTTGAAAAGGAATGGAAATTATAAAGGAAGCTCTTAGACATTTCCCTTCTGTTAAACAGACTCCTGACGAAAAAAATGCTGCGTTTCCGCAGTGTGGCGCTATGGTTTAAGGCTAAGGCCTCACATTGCAGAAACGCTGCTTTTGTTGTTGTGAATTTTGTTGTTTTTTGGGTTTTTTTTTTTTAGCCAAACCTAGCATTGGCTACAAATGGAATGGGAAGTATCTAGTAAACTTTTACACTTCTCCCTTCTGCTCAATCAACTCCTGACTTTGGCTCAAAAAAAACCAGCCTTTCTGCAACATGGCTATCAATTTTAGATTGGTGTTCAACCTTTGGCAACTGCACCATTCACCTGCTTTTCTGCATTTTTTTTGTTTACTTATATAGGGCCATCACATTCTGCACCGTTTTAAAGACATTATCCAATATAGGGTACACAATTGAAAACCCCAATCAGTATTTGGGGGAGGAAACCCATGCAAACACAGGGAGAACATACAAGCTCCTTGCAGAAGGTGTCCTGAGCAGCATTCGAACCCAGGACCCCAGCACTATAAGGACACGGTGCTAACCACTGAGCCACCGTGCTGCACAGCGTGTGAATGAAATGTCATAAGCTCACACCATCTTTTTTTATATATATAACTAGCAACTGTTATGAGTACAGCAGTGTTGTCCCATTTGATTGAATGGGGGACTCTGCTGTAATGCTCTACAGTTTTGTAGCTATAAACAAGATGGCGTGTCAGCACTGGAGCTCCCAGCAGGTAAGCAATACCTAGAGCGGCACTCCTATAAAAACAGCTGATTGGTGGGGGTCCCATCGATCTAAAATTGATGACCTACCTTAAGAATAAACCATCAATATTTAAAAAGTGTATACTCCTTTAACTAAATAGTTTTTTCTTTTTTTTTTTTACATATTACAATTCTCAAGAAGTGAAAAAAGTGGTACAATAAATTATCTGCTGAAAAGTTAAAAACGGTTCATTCTGTTCTTTTTATCGTACTCATTGTGCCAGTGTTTATCAGCTGTATTATGTCACAGTAAGAAGTTGCTGAGCTTTTTTTTTTTTTTGTTTTCTTTGCCAAGTTGGTGGAAACCTGGGAATCCCTGCCAGCATTCCTGATTTAAATCTCAAAACTATTTTGTGTATCTTTTTATCTCCAGCCAACACTTCTCCAACTGACCATTCACACATGAGAAAATTGGCATAACTTTAGGGCATCTGCAATCCAGAACTTTATTGAGTTAGGCTAGTTAATTTATTTTTACAATAAAACCAGAATAACTGCTGAAAAGCAACAAAATGGATAAAACATTCAGTTCATTTTTAAATGGTAGACTTTGCATTCAAGATTTTTTTGTTTTGACCTCCTCTTTTCCTTCCTTTCCATATAGTGTTTGTCAAGGTGTCCTTTTCAGTAGTCATAGGTATATTCAAGTGTGCTCAGTACAAAATAACACTCGTAGAGGAGATTTATCATGAGCGGAATTTTTAAGGTCAGTTTTTCTGGAGTCTGTGCTACCATAATTTGTACTTAGTATAACAAATGTGGCACAGCATTTTAAGCCTAACATTTTATGTCCTGAGATGTAGCCCCAAGTTTTATTCCACTCCCCCTACTGTGAGATAGTGAGATTGTGACAATTTGTGTGACTTTTTGAAAAAGCTCATTTGGAAAAATTTGGCATACACCTCTCAGCAGGCCACCCACACTTACGTTTGCATACAAAGCGAAGTGAACACCATAAAGTGGAGTATACACCATAAAAATATAAAAAGATTGTTTTTGTGAGAATAAGCTAGAAAAATCTAAAAAAAAAAATACTTTTTGACTGAAGAATTTTGGCATGCATGGCTTTATATTTTTCTTTCATAATAATTCTTTAAATTAACAAAGTGGACACAGAAAGCTATTCATTAGGAAGCATGGTCTCCTAAAAGTTTACCTTTTTGTTAAGGCCCCATGATGCAGAAACACAGTGGAAAAAAAAACGCTGCATTTTACAGTGCCACCAAAATGAATGAGATTTTGGTTAATCTTATCCACACATTGGGGAAAAACAGAGCTGCAGAAAAGCTGCGTGTCAATGTTAGTTTTTTTTTTGTTTTTTTTTAGCATTTTTCCAATAGATTTAATAGGAGAATAAAAAATGCAGAGAAAAATGCAGGCTCAATTTGCTGTGTTTTTTTTTCTGCAGCATTTTTAGTTGTGTTTTGCTACATAGGGCCTTAGCTTTAAAAACATTTTTGAACTATAATGATTTCTTTTTTGACAGTTTTTTTACTTTCATAACTATTTTCCGGTTTTTAGTTAGAAGATTCGTCTTTTAGGCTGAGGCCCCACATTGCGGAAACGCAGCTTTTTTGTTGCAGATTTTGTTGCGGTTTTTTGAAGCCAAAGCCAAGAATGGCTACAAAAGGAATGGGAAATATATAGGAAGCTCTTATACTTCTCCCTTCTGCTCAATCCTTAGGTCGGGTTCTCTCCTCAATATTTAGGTCGGGTTCATGGCGGACAGACTCCAGGTGCAAGTGTGAACCAACCCTAATTTGGGTAAGGAATCCAATTTCACATAAAAACAATATTCAATACAATATTGTGACCTGCTAGCAAAAGCCTTCAAAGGCTGAGGCCCCACATTGCAGAAATGCAGCTTTTTTGTTGCAGATTTTGCTGCTGTTTTTTATTTTAAGCCAAAGCCAGGAGTGGAAGGGAGAAGTATAAGAACTTCCTATGTATTTCCAATTCCTTTTGAGACATTCTTTGCTTTGACTCAAAAAAAAATACTAAAATCTGCAACAAATAAGCTGTATTTCCGTAATGTGGGGCCTCAGCCAAAGGTCTCAGCCACAGGGTCCGAGACCTTAGGGGGCTCGGTGGGCCCCTGCTCTTTTTTTTTTCTTTTTTTTAAATTTTTTTTAAATAGGCCGTGACCTGCTACAGTATTTACTTACCAATCCACATTCCTGCTCACGGCCATCTCCCCTTCCCCTTCTGCCCTCCCGGTATTGCGTCGTTTGGGCCCCTGGAGGGACAGAGGGGAGATGGCCATGAGCAGGAGCGAGGATATGTAAGGCCAGGCGAACCTCAACAAATACTGCTATTATTATAATGTGGGGTCTCTTTAGACCCCAGAGTATAATGATCAGAGGCCCAGGCGAGGTGTGCGAACATAAAAACCAGAGTTACTCACCGCTCCGGCGTGACTCCATGCTGTCTTCGGCCTCTGTAGTGACGTCATAAATGTCACGTGGGTCAGGCCAGCGTCAAGACATATAATGATGCCGGCATAACCCATATCTATGAAGTCATTGAAGAGGGAGAGGTAACACTAGTTTTTATGTATTTCACCTTCCCTGGGCCCCCGATCATTATACTCTTGGGTCTGAAAGGATCCCAGAGTATAATAATAGTTTGTGGCTGTTGTACTCCCCATTATTTGCAACGTACCCCGTAGGTGCCAGAATGGGACATAATACTGTGTGAAGGGTCTGCTATGGAACATTATACTATGTGAAGGGTCCGTTATATGACATTATACTGTGTGGAGGGGCCACTATGGAACATTATACTGTGTGGAGGGTCCACTATATGACATTATACTATGTGGAGGGGCTGCTATATGACATTATACTGTGTGGAGGGTCCGCTATATGACATTATAATGTGTGGAAGGGCTGCTATGGGACATTATACTGTAAGGAAGGGCCGCTATGGGATATTATACTGTCTGGAGGCCACTTTGGGACAAATGGGGCGTGTGTAAATGGGGCTTTATATTGTGTGGAGGCCAGGAAAGGGGGTGCTATGGTGTGGGTTGGGGACCAAGTCAAAAGTTTGCTGTGAGGCCCAGTCTTTGCTAGTTATGCCCCTGCTGCACATAGACATGCATAGGATATGACTTTGTGAAACAATATGTTAAAACAGTGTTGTCCTGAAAAGCTAACTATCTTGAGACTCACATATGTGTAAACTTCCAGCCAAGGAGAAAGGTAAGGTTAGAAACAACTACCAAATGACCTCAAGTGTCATTTCTTCAAATGAATAATGCTCACTCACGCAAGTAGTTTTTGATTGGAAAAAATGCAGCCATTTCATGTTACATTTGCTCTTAAAGAAGCATTTTTGAAGGTATTTTGAAAAACATATGCTCAGATTTATATACTGGTCAGGTCAAGGTTGAGAAAATTATGCTTGCTATGAGTTATGATATAACAGTAGGATATATGCACACTCATCAATTATACTACAGCATTATGATACTATAGTAATGGAGATGTGGATGGCAATGGTGGTTTTATCTATGATACATATTTTGCATGTTTATTATTTTATGAAGTTTGTTACAGCCAAGGGGCCTCATTTAAAGGAATCTCATTAAGAACTAAATTATGTGTGAGAATGTTGAGCTGATGAATTAATGTTTAATTTTTAATATAATTTCCAAGAATTATTGGTAAACCTTGACCAAATAATCACATAAAGATGATCCATAGACTATATGGGAGCCACTTTTATAAAATACATCATTCCTATAAAAGTACATTGTTTTAAAATTTGTGCATTATTTTAAAAAAATATGGGTCAAAAACATTGTAACCCCTAAAGACTATTTAAATAAAACCAAGGATGTTTGCATCTTTTGTGGGATTTATTAAAAAAAAACCCAAAATAAAACCTCTTGATCCTAGTTTCTGGAGCTCAAATCCTTTAAATCTAAAGGAATTTAGGATGAAGATTCTGAATGAAGCCTCTGACTGAATGTTATAGAGAACAGCTCAGTATTGTTCAAAGAATGCAGTTATGACAGCTACAATAGCATAAGAGTGTATGATATAATAATATTGGTCACTTTGTATCAGGCTTTCATTTGTATATTTATGGTGTCATAAAGTACAATTTAACCTATTTTCACTCTTTCTTGTCAGTCTTCATATTTTTAGTGTTTGCTTTTAAAGTTTATTAAGTGGGTAATTAATATGATGAGCTGTAATATAGTCAGTTTATGAGCAGAATATGGCAGATACTTTAAAGCAAAGCTATACATGATTCAGTTTTATTACAATAGGTCAGACAGTCTATTTTTGTAAGTCTTCACTGGATATTAGTATGTTAACTATTGCGATGGACATGTTTATGAAAGTATACAAAGAATAACTTGTTATGTAGGTAATGCATCAAATGTAATAAGGTAAGGCACCAAACCAAACATAAAGGGGGGTAATTCATCAATCCCACTAAGCCAGTTTTCTGGTGCAGAGGGATGATATTTGGTGCAAGGCCCTTTTGGGCATAAACGTGCGACATAAGTCCCAATCTGTTCCTTGCTCGCCACATTATGCAAATGTGCACAGAGCTGGGCAGGGATTGGAGCTGGCCACGGTGGGGATGCCTTGGCTCGACAGATTCAATATAACTCACACCAGTTTTCGAACTGGTGTAGACTTCCATTCTGGCACAGGGACATCTGACTGATTTATAAAGCAGTCACAGCCTCTTCATAAATCTATCTTTCCCTGTGCCAGTCAGGACCTTTATTAAAACTGGTGTATGATACGTCAATCTTAATAAATCTTCTCCAATAGAGAAGATTTTTTTATACAAAATGTGCCAGAATTCTGATATAATTTGCACCAAAGACACTTTTTAGACACCTTTCTAGCTTATGCATAAAGGGCTATCAGGAAAGATAGCCTACATGTGCCACAAACTTTTAAACCAAGTTATAAGTGTTGTAATGTTAGACTAGACCAGTTATGGTGAACCTATGACACGCATGTCAAAGGTGACACACCAAGATATTTTGGGTGACACACATTGTCCAAACCAAGTGGCAGCCGCAGGGGCGCACTTTCCTTGAGGCAACCTGAGGCAATAGCCTCAGGCGGCGTCTCATGGAATAAATTAAGGGGCAGCATTTTTTTTTTAAATCAGCAGCTACTTATTGTGTTATTGCAATAAGCAACTGACGATAATTTTTACTCCTCTGTCCATGCTCCTGTCCTGGTCGCCCTCCGCTGCCTCCTAGGTGGCACTACACTTATGTTATGATGCTGAAGAACGCTGGAATGCTATGTACAGCATCCCGGCATTCTTCAGCATTGACTACAGAGCTCCCTGGAGGCGGCAGAGAAGGGTGGCCAGGACTGGATTGTGAACAGGTGAGTAAAAATTATTGGCCACTACTCTGTGTGGGGGTGAGGGGGAAAAAAGGGGATAGTATACTGTGGGTGTGCCTTAAAAAAGGGGTCATATACTGTGTGGGGGCCATAAAAAGATGTTAAAAGTCACCCGCATTAAGCTAGGTTTTTTTTTTTTTTTTACAAATTTTGACACACAACTCAAAAGGTTAGCCATCACTGAACTAGACAGTCTAACAATATACCAGTTTATAAAACCACAGCTTGATAAATCTGGAGCAGTATAGTACTGTTTAGTCTAAATTTGCGTGGTCTAAAACTTAGACACTATTAGTAAATCTGTCCCTTTGTATATAGTTGAATATTGATATCTTCAACACCAGATTTCCTCCATATAACATAATGGCGGTTGAATCAGTGAAATATGAATCCTTACTTCAGTGTCCACTGTGTTATGTGGACAAATACAGCTCTCCAATAGAAAATGTGCCCAATGGCAAATCATATATATCTCTTACAGATATGCATAAGCATATTTTCTTAGCAGCAATTGTTAGGAGCAAAAACTACAATGCCTGTTCTATATTCTAAAATGGGTTAAGATGCCATGAAACACATATAATAATGAGGATGATGATAATACCAACAACAATAATAATAGTAATAATAATAGTGGTGTTAGTTATAGTAATGATGATGACGATAGATGACAGTTGCAATATATAAATATAACTTTCTAAAACTTCAGTAACCTAAATGAACGTTACTGGCCATCTGGCCATCTGGTCAATTAGGTGTAGTTCTTTCTAGCACATGTTGCTATAGAGAGCAGCTGTTTGATGATGTGTGAAGCTACGAGGCCAGTACACTGACAATGTTCTGATTTGCATAACATTATATGTTGGAACAGTATTAGGTAAAAAAAAAAAAAAAAAAAAACTGCGGATTAGTTGAAAATAAATGTTGATTTTTTTTCCAGTTTTTGCACATTTTCTATGAAGGTATTCAGATGGTTTACAGGATTTATGGCAATAATGAGAACGTGTAATAATCTAACATTCCGTGTATTTATAGAAAAAAGTGATACTATTATAAGAAACAATACTTAAATGCTCTGTTATCAATCACTTGTGACTACACAGCACTATCGCTGGATATGTCATCCTGTCCATTGTATTTTTGTAATATCTACCCTTTCATAACACTGGTTAATCACATGTAGCATACTTTCTAAGTCTGGGAAAGACCCGGCATACCATCTGTCAGAAGTCATATCAGTGTATGGAGCCAGTCTCTCAGGAGCCTTTTACATTTCTGAGATAGTAAGCATACAGTTTTCAATATGCAATCCCAAGCAAGCGCATGCAAGCTCTGAAATTTAAAATGAACACGCAAGGTAATTTCTGTAGCCCTATCTAAAAATAGCATGTGACAGAGGAAGAGGAATTGAACTCTATGATATATAGGTTTATGTGATTTGGAGAAGGATTTTTGAATAAAAAGCAGAGTAAATCCCGACAGGACTCCTAGGAGACACAATGAGAGTCCTGATTACCTTGCCCACAAACACTGATTTACAGTCGCCTGTGCAGTATATTCACTCTGATACAAGGAGAGCTGTCAATCCTTACGTTTGCCGGGGTAATCAGAACTCTCATTGTTTCTCTTAGGGGTCCTGTTAGGATATACTCTGATTTGTAATCAGAATTGTACATATGTGGCTTTACTTTTCAGTTCAGTTTTTGACTTTATTTTATGTGTTATTCTGAATTATAGCCTATATTATAGTCCAGAGAAGCTTTCATAATGCTACATGTTTTAGATCTGAAATCTTACAACATCACTTGTTTGCTTAGTGTCTGTAAATCCACAAAAATAACCACTAGCTTTGACATTGGGTGAGGTTTTTAATGCTCCACCCCCAATCTTTCTTGCTTTCTAGTCAGGGTCCCTGGTTACAGATCTGGGGAAGAAATAGAGGCAGTGTTGCACTGGCATGCCTAGGACCCACCAGTAAAATATATTCTGGGGTATTACCTTACCACTTTCCCAAATTTCCGAAAGTGCATCAATCATGCATGGTTAGTTTTTAGTAGTAGCTTGCTGCCTAATCCTTATCTTGGGCTGTTACTGTCCCGGGATCTTGGCTTGTACTAGGGTCCTCTTATCTTTGTGAGCATAAGATACCTACAACAACACATTACAGCAGGAATCTGGCAGCTGCAAAATGTTGATGATTGGGGCTCCCACACGGCTATTGAGAGGGTAGGTGTCAGGGAAGAAAGATATTGGTAAGCATGCTTCTTCTCTGTACATTGTTCATGAAGGGGTTGGTGGCCCACCCTGGTTCAGGGTCCCAGCAAGGGAAATATTTGTTCCCCTGTGGGCCAGTCCAAGGAGGGCTGGCCTAGCTCTTGTAATTTTGTTTCTGATTGAAGTGTTGTCATTGAAATAATGCAACATACCTTTCCTTCAAAAAGAAGAAAATTGGCTAATAACACCTATAGCTGGTTACTCTGTAAGTAAAATGTCTGACGCAGGTCCCAAGGCCATTTTCAAATTAAGGATCTCAGAAAATGATTGCTTCTCTGCATTTTGTTAGCTTTATTGTTTTATTAAGTCAGTATTTAAAGCCATTTTTTGTGAGATGAGTTGCAGATTTTTAGGCCTTATTTTGGGCCAAATATAAGTTATTGTTTAATTAGATTTTTGTGTTGAGATATGCTAACATACAGTACCTTTTCTTCTCATGTGCAGGTACAGATGGGTCGGGTTGACTTTAACTGAACTCCAGTTTAGTTAGCTAATGCAATTTATCATTGAACCAATTTAACACAATTTAGCAATATTCTAACAAAAGCTTTGAGAAACTGCAGTATAAAATTTACAAAAACATATAAACATAGAAAAAAAAATGCACAATCCTGATTAAGGTCACCCAGATTGTTGTGGACTAATCTAAGATACAAAAGAACAGGCCATAAGCCGCATAGGAACCAGAAGTGTAAATCCATAACGAAAAAATGTAGTTCAACACATCTGGAAATTTTCATAAAACTAATGTTTAGTCAGTGCATTAGAACAAATAACAGGATAAACTGCATGATGCAAGTACCTACTAGTTTTGGACTACATTGTATTATGGTCCTAAAGGACCCCCACCACCGAGCTCTTAGTTAACAAGAGATCCTGTTGCTTTTAGACAAAGTGCTTAACTTGTTACACACACAAATCTGGATATGTCCAGCCAAGAGGAAAGGTAAGTGTTATGGTAGAATTTGGTTATGATCCCCAAACTAGAGATCTCTCCTTATGCTTCCAATTCTCAAGTACCCTGTTCCCCAACAGGGGTGATTGATTCCAGCCAGAGAGAAGAAAAGACACAAGACTCTAATGCATGTCCTCTAAGTAACCTCGCAGTAATCCAATTATTTAATAGTAATAGGTCTTTCAATGTAAAACTAGGTTCCATCCAATGGGAATGATGCCTTTAGGACATCATTTCTAATCAAAATTTCCATACTATACGATGCATGCAAAAATTACATGTATAGAGCTACATGCGGAATACCCTAACCCAGACCAAAAAACTTTGATTCAAATTACGCAGTTTGCAGAAATGGGCAACAGATGGACAACAACATGTGCAGAGAAAGGCAATTTTTATATGTGATTGTTGGACTTTTCTGTTATTGAAAAGTTCTTTTTCGCATTATAAATACAAAATTTGCCTTTTGCATGTATGCATTGAATGCTATAATAGAATGCATTACATATATCTACATTTATTTAGTTCTGAGTTACCATAAACTAAGCTTGCATAAAGTATAATGGGTCTTTAGGCATTCTTATATCTTATATGCACATAACATTCTGGTTATGATGCAAGTTTTTTTTAAAGTTAATCTGAGTTTTTTGTGTTTTGCTTTTAACACAATATAGTTAACTGTGCTTTCACAAAGACGGGAATAAGCATTTCATGTGCATATAACATGTGAATGTATTTAGCCGTTTTGCATATGTTACAAACACATTTCATATTGTCTGCTTCTCCATATACAGAGCTTGTTCTGAATTAATCCAAATCCTTGATATACCATTGAGCTTCTGCCCATCTGTCAGCTAGATTGCCCATCAGGTCATTAGAACAAAAGTGTGGACAATGAAAGCTGAAAATTTGGGTATTTGAGCAGAAGACCCCTTAAAAGGCCCTCTTTGTTTGGAGTGTCATTTGGCAGAATGCATGCATCAGAGTAGAAGCTGCACTGAATTGTCCCAACCTATATCCATCTCATAGCATAAAAAACCCTAGTGTGCTGCATCTATTATACGCTTGCCTGCATTCATGATCTTTATGGCTTTATTCAGCATTCATGTATACAGTAAGCAAATAACTAGTTATTTTTGTTGTATAAAATATTCCTTCTGCTGCAAAACTCTAGAAAATGTCTACATACAGCTCATTAAATGCAACACATTTACATGGAAAAAAATATTTACACTACTACTATCATATTGAAAGTATGGTTTAAATGAAAGAAATAGTAAAATTGTATTCTCTGGGGCTATGCATGCATTTTGTTACTATGCTGGAAATGTTATATATAAATGGCATACATATTTATGTAGAGATCATAACATTTATCATAGAGGTTGTTAGCAGGTGGTAGCACTTGGAGGTGCATAGGCTTCTATTAGTAGCCGTGACCACAAAGGAATAAGGTAATGAAAAATATTGTATACCTACAGTAACCATGTTTATAATGTTTAATATGTAGTAGAGTGTTTATCTGTTCGGTATTATATGGGCACTAGCAGTTTTTAATATACAGGGCTTTAGAGGGTGAATGTTAAATTGGAAATAAAATTTACTTTCTTATTTTATTACCCGAGATCAATATTTTACTTGTCTCATATGTCATGAAAGGTGGATTCTAACTATATGTTAGAATATGACTTCAGAGCTATAACAGGGGATGCATAACCTTACGTATAGAATTATTCAAAGGATTTAATTTCTTTGTAAATCAATACAGCAGAAAATAAAACTATAGCATGCACCATCAGATGCTGAAGTACAAAGATATTCTACTCTAGAAGAACTTCTTTGGAGACTATGTGCAGCCAGGGACAGATTATAGCAAGTACAGAGGCTGCACCAGGGCCCTAATGTCCTGTTACGTCTGTAAACTGGGCATTACCATTCCCTTTGCCAGTGGAACATGTCTCTATACACTCTGGCATTGTCTAATCAGTATTGACAGTGATATACTGTTTAGGGGTGCGCCCTACTGGCAATGTGGATGGTAAAATCCAGTTGCTGATTAAGGATAAGGCCTCCCAAAGTGAGCCTTAACCAAAAAGTGCTGCGGAAAAATAATGCCAGCATTTCCGTAGGTAAAATTGACATGCTGCAATTTACAAAAACTGCCTACTATCCGTTTTCCTGTAGGCTATCACTTTCAGATGACTTTGCCTGTGTTTCCCATAGATAGCTAAATAAGGGTCATTGGACAGTGCTATACATTATGTTTTAAGCCAATTTAAATTCTGATTTGGAGCAAATTTATTTTGACTAAGGGGGCGTTCACACTACTGTTGGTGACCATCAGTAGTGTCCGTTGCTATTGTCCATTACAAGATTTTAGCATCGAACACTAGCTGAACCGTCAGAAATTTGTTAAAATTTACATTCATTTCAATGGGTTTTTATATTGTGTCCGTTAGTGTCCATTTGTGTCCGTTTACACCCATTCCGTCAGAAGTCCATTTTTTTTTCACGGACAAAAAATCCTACATGCAGAACTTTTTACTTTTGAAAAAAACGGATTCTTGACGGACAGCAAGTGTCCGTTATGTTTTAACATTGAAGTCTATGGGTAACGGACTTATAACGGACAGTAACTGATAGTCATCAGTTACTGTCCGTTATTTTATGTCCGTTTTTTTCCTGCGCATGCTCAGAAAGGAGAAACAAACAAAAAAAACGGACAGTGTTAAAAAACGGACACTAACTGATGCTAACGGACACTAACTGATGCTAATGTGTCTGTTTTTTAACTGAACCATTAATTGGATCAGTTAAAAAAACGGACACATTAACATCAGTTGGTGTCCGTTATGATAGGTGTCCGTTTTTTTTTTTTAACGGACAACTTCATAACGGACTCCAACGGTAGTGTGAACCCTGCCTAACACAAAACATGGGATTTCCGCTGCAGAATTTTTTTCTGCAATGTGTGGATGGGATTAGCCAGAATCCCATCCACTTTGCAGGAACTGTAAAATGCAACGTTTTTGGGGCGGTGGCATTCTCGTCACGGCCAAAGCGTTGCATTTTCGCAATGTGGGGACCCGGCCTTAGGCTAAGACCACATGTGGGACTATAGCGTTTTTGGCTGCTGCAAAAATGCAAGTGTCAAAAAAAAAAGTAGGAAAACATACTTGTGTGGGTATTTGAAAAGCAAAACATGTTAATATTAGCAGCAAAAATACTGTGTTTTTCCCCCATAGAATTATTGGAATGATTAAAAAAATGCAGCAAAAGACACATCTGAATGGAAAATGAAACTGCAAGATGCATTTTTTTTGTTTTTTATTTTCAGCTGTGTTTTTTTTCCACAGCAGTTTTTCGCTGCGTTTCTGCAACATGTCGCCTAATTCATACATTTCCATGGGGTGTAACAGAGGAAAACCAGAATGCAAAATTTTAAGAAGAGGTTCTCTAGAATTATTTATTCGGGAATACAAGTATGTACTAAAACAAAGACTTCATAAGAACAGAAAGGTCCTTCAAACATGTGATGCCTCTGGGAAAAACTCTGCTGGAGGCATAAGAAAAGCAGATATTAAAGGGAGTCTGTCACTAGGATCCCCCATAGAAAACTAACCACACAGAACTGTAAGGCACTTCTGTGATTAATATGGTACTTTGTTATGAGAAATTGCATAGAAATCGATACTGCTAAAAATATGCCAATAAACTTACAGGTACAACTTTGGGTGTAACTTTACTTGTAAGTGCCCCAGTTCTCCTCCTGCATTTCCAGCTCTATTTTATGTATTTTCGCCCATTAAATTTTGACAGACAGAATCACAACCTCCAAGTCGCTGGGAAATCTCACTCCTGCTTGGTGTACTTGTATCCCAGTGCATGTGCAGTGTCTGTCATGTTGCTGGATTCAAATGTACTGCAGTCCAACAGCACTCCTGCTTCCAAGCTAAGCCCCCGAGTCTGGGCCATACCATCCCACCAGTACAGCAATGGCAGCTGGATCAGTGCTGCATGGTGACTAACACTGCTTTAGTGCTGTGCCTGTGGGGCGCTGCATTCCAGAGTCTGGGGGCTTACAGCAGGGCTGCTGTTTGACTGCGGGTTTTCTTCGCTGTGGGCTCTGTGCTGCAGTGGTGGTAGTCACCACTAGTAGAGTAGGGAACTACTATATAGGGGTCACTGTGAAGTGTCTTATGGTCTTATATACCTAAATATCTAACCACCTTGTGTTCATTTTTATAAGATTTTTCTAAAAAGCTTAAATCAATGCATAATGTCTTTTTTCCTAAAATGTTGGCCTAATTCTTATCCATACCAACATACAGTATGAGGAATGCACAGCCTGGCAGATTTTGATGGAAGGAACTGTATACTCAGGAAATTCCTGAGCGAATATGGGCAAAGCTTGTTGATACACCTGATACTATTTCCACATCCAAACCTGAGCTTTTGTTTAGTCAGATGAAATGTATATCCTTTTTAGATTGAATTGATAGATGTGAGAGTCTGGTTTACAATATCTAGTTTCTCTATGTAGTTTAATAATATACAGCACATTGGTAACATAGTGTAGGGAACTGCCATTTCTACTAGTATATAATGTATCTGGCTTCTTTGCCCCTGCAGTTTGGCTTCAGAGACCCCAGGCATTCAGTGCAAGTTTTGTTTTGTAAATACAGTGAGTCAGACACATGTGAGGCAGAGCTGCTGGGGGGAGAGATGTGAGCAGAGCTGCTGAGACAGACATGTTATGTCTGGGGGAGTCTAAGAGCCACTTGTTCCTCTTTACTTCACAGTATATAGTTAGGTATGTGTTACCCCCTATATACTCACAGGACCTAGCTAGTAACCGTAGTTAGGGATCCATATATATATATAGTTCAGGGCAGTGATAGGTTAGGCTTCCGAAGGCCAACTAGCTAGTTAGAGGCCCGGTGGCACTAGTAGTTTAGCTGGCAGGTTAAGGACTCAGTGTTAGGGTAGTCAGGCCTGCATCTACTGCCGTCACCGTCGCCCTGTTTGCTGCCTGTGAAGAATCTCACCACCATCATCATCTCCTGATCGGCTGTCTGTCATCTCCTGGAAGAATCCGAGGATCCACAGTCGTCCACAGGGGCCCCTGCATCTCTTCTGTTGCCTGGAGGTATTGTGCACTGGACTCTTGCTATATATCTATATATATACCCGGGTATATAACCTAAGACGGTTGAGGACTTGCTGGTTGTTGTAGTATTGCTGTGTTCTGAGTATATTTTATGTATGTATTATTACCCTGTTGATTCTTATAAAGCTACTGTTATAACCTTATGTGGTATCTGTATGTATTCTTCAGACTGTGAGATTAGTACAGTGATCCTTGTTAAGGCTACTAACTGTACTTCATGGGTAAGTCCCAGGAAGAGATCCTCCCTGTAATACAGAGGCTCTATCCTGGGTGGAGGCACTGATATATTTCATATATGTTCCCACTCTTCCCTTCAGCGAAGGCTTCAGGTCCCATTATACACACAGGTCAGCGCCAGAGTCTGTTGCGGGAGGGATAATACTCATACCCCCTCCAAATAGGGCTACAATAGTATACAGGAAAGCAGTCAACATAGTCTTAATGTTTACTTTTTATGATTAAGACATACTTAAAGGAATTTTCCCATGAAAAAACATATCTCCTAATAACATATTAGGTATTAAGTGTCTGATCATTGAGGGTGCCACCACTTGAACCCTCACTGATCATGATAAAGGGTCCCTAAGGCCCCTGTATGAAAAAGTTGTTGTGCATACAGTATGTGTAACCAACCCTCTATTCATGTCTATGGAAGTGACAAAGATAGCCTAGTACAGTATTTCATCAGTCCCATAGAAGTGACTGTAGTAGGGATTACACAAGCTGCCTCATTTACAAAGAGAACTTCAATACCCTTGTTCTGATGATCAGTGGGGGGCCTAGCAGTTGCACCCCCAGTGATCGGACACTTACAGTATCTTCTACCTGTAGATAAGGAATACATGTTTTTCATAGAAATCCTCCTCAAGTGTTAGGTTGACTTTGAGAATATTTTGAGGTCTTTTGATTCTGCTCATTGTCAATTATAAGGACAAAAATGTACTAAAAAAGAGCATTTGTTATAATTTCATATAATCCTAATCACTTTTAAAGGAAATCTGTCACCAGAACCCAGCTTACCACCTCAGCCCCAAAGATAGATAGGTTAGAGACACCTGAATCATACAGAGTTTTCCCCATTGATGAGATTTGGTTAATTATGTCATTATGCAAATTAGATATTTGGAACACTGAGGGCATTGTTGAGCCAAACAGGTAAGTGGCAAGAACCTCAGTGCTCCAAAGCAGAGGCACCGATTCTCAAGGGGAGAAAACAGTTTGATTCAGGTGACTCTAACCCTATCTGCTGGTTATATGCTAGATAGTGGTGACAGACTCCCTTTCAGGTTGTTTATACCTATGTTATACAGTACACAAACATGTAATATTCATATGTTCAATGCAAAAAATGGAACTGGACCCAGTAATGGAAATATAGGGAAAACTTTTCTAAAGTTATTTGACATCTAGGAACATTTCCCTGAATTTGAAAGGTTGCTTTTGTTACAAAATTTCATTTTTACCTAGCCTGAACATCCAAATGCCACAATGCAAACCCTGCCCATTTCTCTAAATCTATTGTTCACTTATATCTAAAGAGAGGTTGAAAAATGAAAAATCCAGGATAATATAAAAAATATGAATAATAGTAATATTAAAATATTAATATTAAAAATAATATAAAAAAATGTTATGTAAACCTTAACAGTTAGAATAAAGAGGATGATGTGATTATATGATAAAAGTAAGTGCTGTAGATACATTTTGTTTATTTTTTAAATCTTTATTGTTTGTTTAATGTGTATTTTATGTCTCATTTTTCATTTCAGACTGTACCTTTCTCGAGCTGCTATTTTCACCTTTCATATTCTCCAATATTTGTTCATGTTTTTACCTGTTGCGTGCTTTGCTGGCCTTATCTTTCTGCATTTCCATACCTTTTTCTCATGAATGCAGATGTAGATTAGATACATTTGGAGCCTATATGTAGCAGTTCTATAGAATGTATAACAATACGCTGCAAGAAAAATGGATTTACATTCTGAATTGTATGTTAAATGTGCTCATGCACTTTAGGCTACGGCTTCTCCTGAATGTACATTATAGAGTATAATTAATCTTTAAAACGCTAATTTATTCCAAATCCTGAGAACACGGCATTCATGATTTAACAGACTCTCACTTCGCTCTCATCATAACCCATTTATATAAGTCTGTTCTATAATGAAATCCTATTCTAATCTATTTTACACTTCAAAAATAAGCCCTGTTCTTTGGAAACTTTCTTAGAGCAATTTTTAAGGCAAGATCAAAGCAAAGTGTAGATACCCTACATTTTAAAATAGGTATTGTCAATATAACCCCTCAATAAAAAAGAAGGCAAATATAACAACACAGAGTATGTAAAACTTCACTCTTTCAATTCAACTGTAAAATACATTTTCTTCACTTCCATATAATTCTGAAACTTTGAATTTGCTCTTCATAGGTGAGTATTATTTTCTACCCATTCATCTCTTACTTTATGGTTTGCATCTTACCAGTGCAATTGATTTTTTTCGAGGTACAAAGTTATACCAGATTAAATACCCCTTCTTATAGTTTTCGCTCGTGTGTTTGCTCTGCCATGTGTATCATAAAGAGATTGTAGTTGTACACAGCTCCTGCATAGCTGCCATCTTGGCAGGGATCAGAGCTGTATCTTAAAGCTCCTGAGCTCTCATCATGGATCATTTTTAGTACTTGAAGCAGAGCATCTATCTAGGCTTGCCCACGGCTTGGTTGTGACTACAACCTCTGTATTGACTGTGGTTTTGCCCTGATAAACACTTAAGATGGGTAAACCTAAAGGAAGTCTAATCTCTGTTTAATGTACATTTGCATGGACGTAACAAGAAACAATGGGGTCCCATAGCAATACTTGGAGATATTGTACACAGCGATGTCACAGTGACGGGATAATGCATACAGTGGCATCACATTATGGGGATAATGCACACAGTGATGTCACAGTACAGGGATAATGCACACAGTGATGTCACATTATAAGGATAATGCACACAGTGATGTCACATTATAAGGATAATGCACACAGTGATGTCACATTATGGTGATAATGCACACAGTGATGTCACAGTACAGGGATAATGCACACAGTGATGTCAAAGTACAGGGATAATGCA
Source organism: Leptodactylus fallax (assembly GCA_947044405.1). Lineage (NCBI taxonomy): Eukaryota > Metazoa > Chordata > Amphibia > Anura > Leptodactylidae > Leptodactylus > Leptodactylus fallax. Next base: position 2,635,209 of record CAMRHE010000245.1, read on the forward strand.
CACAGTGATGTCACAGTACAGGGATAATGCACACAGTGATGTCACAGTATGAGGATAATGCACACAGTGATGTCACAGTATGAGGATAATGCACACAGTGATGTCGCAGTACAGGGATAATGCACACTATGATATCATAGTACAGGGATAATGCACACAAAAAAGATGACAAAATATAAAGAAAGTAATTATAATGATATCACATCCAGGTATTATGATGTAATGGAGACACATTCAGTTTTCCACTTTTCCTTCCATCATCCATAGTCATCACTAATTACTCCCTGAGTTTCAATGGAAAAGGGCCCTCTTAGGTGTTGGGCCCCATAGCAGCTGCTATGTCTGTTACCCTGTTGTTAAGTTACCCATGTGGGTATAATTCCAGGGGCAATATTTGCATAGATCTTGTATGTTCTCCTCGAGTTTGTGTGGGCATTTAGAGCCCCAGTGGAGACAAGTTATGTTAATGACTCTTTTTTAATAGTCACTGCAGACATCATTGCTGTACAACCATTACTGTTCTGTTCATAGATTCTTTCTACTATAAGTACTTTGCACAATGCATGTTTACTCTACAAACAATTTTCATTTTTGACCCCCCCCCCCCACTTTCCCAACTAAAACACACATGTGCATTGACAATTCTATTTTATCAACTATATTGTATTTTATGTACCAAGCTATGTCTGCAGTATGTCATTTTACATTATATTGTAGCACATTAAAGAACCAGCAAAAACAGCATAATAATTCTACTTTTTTAGTAACGTATGAGTAATACAACACAAAACATATCAACCTGAATGACAAAACTCACAATAGTATTCAATGTGCCATAGAAAATACACAATACATAAAATATCTCAATAACTGCATACCTTTTCATTTTATTTATATTTTTATACGCTTTTATGATATTTTTGTAGCTCTCTATAAAGTCTTTGTCTGCTTTAGGAAACACATATTTTCTTCAGTTTATTATATTGTATATTTGTAGCCCTCGTTGTTGTTATTGTCAGGGTTAGGAAAACCTTTTTTATTTCAGTTTATTCTACTGTATATTTGTAACCCTCGTTAAGGTCATTGTCTGCTTTAGGAAGTCCTTAAATGCTCATTCTGAAACAGCAGAGGGGAATTCCTCGATCAACTAGGGACATCTACAAGATGCCTCTCCTTCTGCCTGTACATTATGTAGAAGGCCAATTAGTTTAATTGGGCACCATGCAATACTTCATTTATTCTTTGGTGACAGTACAGGGACATTAAACCCTTGCTGCTGGATTTCTGTGCAAATTACAGCTGCTCAATGGAGATCCCAGCACCTGGACAACTTGTGATCAAAGGACACTATTCATCTAAAGCACTATTAAATGGGTTGTGCTCTTCAATTTTTGCTACTATTTTTAATGCTGCTTCTAGTAAGGCCATAAACATAACAAACCAGTACTCACCTACCCTTATAGCTACATTGGTGGTAGCTCCATTTATCTGCAAACAAGTCCTGTGGCTGTGGAAGGTGTCTACTGCAGCCAATCACAAGCCTCAACGGTCACCTCTTTACAAATGGTATATCACAGCAGTCATGCTCCTTTTGTGAAGAGGTGATTGCTGAGACTTGTGATTGGCTGCAGTGGTCCCCTCACACTAATGGGATGTCACTTAGTGATGTCAACTGGAGGACCTAAATTTAGATGGAACTTTCACTTCTGGATACAACTGCCAGAGTAGAGATGAATAGTGGTTTGTTATGTTTATGGCCCACTATCAGCACTATGAAATAAAAAAAATTAAAGGGACACTCCCGTAAAGTAGGGGAAGGGGGATTTATATTTGGATTGAAAAACAATGAAGTGAGAAAGAATGACTATGTTATACAGTTTCACAGCGGGTTCTACACCATTCCCTATTACTTCATATCTCACAGAAAATAAATGGTTTCACCATTGAAACCATTTATTTTCTGTGAGATATGTTATACAGTTGTACTAAAAAGTTTACATACCCAGCAGATTTTTTGTTTTTTTTGGCCTTTTTTCAGAGAATATGAATGATAACACAAGAACTTTTTCTCCGCTCATGGTTAGTGGTTGGTAGAAGCCATTTATTGTCAAACTTCTGTGTTTTGTCTTTTTAAATCATAATGACAACCAAAAACATCAAAATGACCCTGTTCAAAAGTTCACATACCCTGGTGATTTTGGCCTGATAACATGCCCAGAAGTTGACACAAAGGGGTTTGAATGGCTACTAAAGGTAACCTCCTCGCCTGTGGCCTGTTTGCTTGTAATCAGTGTGTGTGCATAAAAGCTGAGTGAGTTTCTGGGATCCAGACAGACTGTTGCATCTTTCCTCCAGCCACTGACGTTTCTGGATTGTGAGTCATGGGGAAAGTAAAAGAATTGTCCTCGGATCTACGGGAAAAGGTAGTTGAACTGTATAAAACAGGAAAGGGATACAAAAAGATATCCAAGGAATTGATAATGCCAGTCAGCAGTGTTCAAACTGTGATTAACAAATGGAAATTCAGGGGCTCTGTAAAAACCAAACCACGGTCAGGTAGACCAATCAAAATTTCGGCCACAACTGCCCAGAAAATTGTTCGGGATGCAAAGAAAAACCCACACATAACATCAGCTGAAATACATGACTCTCTGAAAACTATCGGTGTGGCTGTTTCCAGATGCACAATAAGGAGGCACTTGAAGAAAAATGGGCTGCATGATCGAGTTGCCAGAAGAAAGCCATTACTGTGCAAATGCCACAAAGAATCTCACCTTCAATACGCCAAACAGCACAAAGAAAAGCCTCAAAACTTCTGGAACAAGGTAATTTGGAGTGATGAGAAAAAAATTAAACTTTTTGTCCACAACCATAAACGTTACATTTGGAGAGGTGTCAACAAGGCCTATGATGAAAGGAACACCATTCCTACTGTAAAGCATGGAGGTGGATCACTGATGATGTGGGGATGTGTGAGCTTCAAAGGCACAGGAAACTTGGTCAAAGTTGAAGGAAAGATGAATGCAGCACGTTATCAGCAAATACTGGAGGCAAATTTGCACTCATCAGCCAGGAAGCTGCGCATGGGACGTACTTGGACGTTCCAACATGACAACGATCCAAAACACAAGGCCAAGTCGACCTGTCATTGGCTACAGCAGAAGAAAGTGAAGGTTCTGGAGTGGCCATCTCAGTCTCCTGACCTCAATATCATTGAGCCACTCTGGGGAGATCTCATGTGTGCAGTACATGCAAGACAGCCCAGGAATTTACAGGAACTGGAGACTTTTTGCCAAGAAGAATGGGCAGTTTTACCATCTGAGAAAATAAAGAGCCTCAACCACAACTACCACAAAAGACTTCAAGCTGTCATTGATGTTAGAGGGGGCAATACACGGTATTAAGAACTGGGGTATTTGAACTTTTGAACAGGGTCATTTTGATGTTTTTGGTTGTCATTATGATTTAAAAAGAGAAAACACAGAAGTTTGAGAATAAATGGCTTCAACCAACCACTAACCATGAGTGGAGAAAAAGTTTTTGTGTTATCATTCATATTCTCTGAAAAAAGGCCAAAAAAAAAACTAAAAAATCTGCCGGGGTATGTAAAAATTTTTAGCACAACTGTATGTATCAGCATTTTGGATTAATTTGACAAAGCTAGAATACACTAAATAGTGTACAGAGCCGGAAGCAGATAGCTCTGATAGCTCAGCTCCTATTGATATCAATGCAGTAACACCACCCAGCCACTGTAGAGTGTAGGGCAGTGATGGCGAACCTTTTAGTGACCAAGTGCCCAAACTGCAACCCAAAACCCACTAAATTATCGCAAAGTTCCAATACGGCAATTCAACCTTAAATTAACCAGGATTTGTTTTATAGTGACCGTGTAATGTTATTACAGCCTGTAACAATATCACATGTCTGCTATAAAACAGATACTGTGTGATATAAATAGTGAAGGGCCCCCACACAGTAAAAAGCGCTCCATAGTGGCCCCCAGACAGTATAATTCACTCCGAAGTTTCCCCTAGACAGTATTATATGCTCCAGAGTGGCCCCCACACAGTATTATATACTCCAGAGTGGCTCCCACTCAGTATTATATGTTCCAGAGTGGACCCCACACAGTATTATATGCCCACAGTGGCTCCCACACAGTATTATATGCTCCACAGTGGCCACCACACAGTATTATATGCTCCACAGTGGCCCCTGCACAGTATTATATGCTCTATAGTGGCCCCCGCACAGTATTATATGCTCCACAGTGGGCCCCCACACAGTATCATATGCTCCACAGTGGCCCCCCACACAATATTATATGCTCTACAGTAGGCCCCCCCACACAGTATTATATTCTCCACTTTGGGCCCCCCACAGTATTATATGCATCACAGTGGACCCCCACACAGTAGTATATGCTCCACAGTAGCCCCACCACAGTATTATATGCTTCACAGTGGGCCCCCACACAGTAGTATATGCTCCACAGTAGGCCCCCACACAGTATTATATGCTCCATTTTGGGCCCCCCACAGTATTATATGCATCACAGTGGACCCACACACAGTAGTATATGCTCCACAGTAGCCCCCCACACAGTATTATATGCTTCACAGTGGGCCCCCACACAGTAGTATATGCTCCAGAGTAGCCCCCCCACACAGTATTATATGCATCACAGTGGACCCCCACACAGTAGTATATGGTCCACAGTAGCCCCCCCACAGTATTATATGCTGCACAGTGGGCCCCCACACAGTAGTATATGCTCCACGGTAGGCCCCATACACAGTATTACATGTTCCACAGTGGGCCCCCACACAGTAGTTTATGCTACTTACCCAGTATGGCTGCAGTGCCACAAAAAGCATCCTCCTTCTTCTTCTGATCACAGGCGCTAATGATTTAAGTCATCGCGCCTGCGTCGGGGCAGAGGTTACATTCTGCAGTCAGTGAAAAAAAAGAAAGAAAAGGAAGGAGAACACTCAAAATAATAAAAAAATATATCAAAATTTATTGGCAGCATGATTAAAAACATGTAACACATGAAAGAAAAAAGACAAGGCAAAAACAACAGTACACTTACTGGTGTCAGCAAGAAGACAGAGGCTAAATACAAGTTAAAGCAGTGCAAAAAAAATTTCAAGTCATATAGTGTGTATTTAAGATGAAAAAAGTTGCAATAATACCAGAGGTTTATTGACATATAGCACATGTATAAATGCAATTATGTAAGACGGATAATAATATGTCTGGTATAATCCCTATTATTATATAAAAGCTAACATACTAGATAAACCATTATAATGCATACTGAGAGAAAAAGGGGATAACCTTACCAATTAGATCATATAGTATGAGAAGAATAATTGCACAGAGGTTTATTCACGTATAACATATACATAAATATAATTGTACAGAACTAATAGTAATAAATATAGTGTGACCCCTATTGATGTGCAACAAATGGCATACTAGATAAGCCATTAGAGTACATACAAAGATATGCAAGGAATTACATACCCATTATTGAGATGATATAAACAAGGTAAGCGCCTCTGCCCGCTGACACCACCTTCTGCAGTCAGTGTAAGCCTCGGCCTGCACTGACAGCTTTCAGGTGTATGTGGATTTGCACATACAGCTGAAAGAAGCGATCACTCACTAACAGGGAATCCTGTACCAGATTTCCCGTTAGTGAGCGATCATGGCGACGGCGTGCATGCCAATTGAGAGGGCTCTGCGTGCCCTCTCTGGCATGCGTGCCATAGGTTCGCCATCACGGGTGTAGGGAGCTATCTGCTTCCAGCTCTGTGCACTGTATACACCTTGAACAACTGATCCATGCGGGGGCTGGAAATCAGCCCCTCACCGATCAGATATTTATGGCCTATCCTAAGGACGTAAAAAAAAATTCCTTTACAACCCTTTTAACTTGAATTTGGTTAAAGGGGATTTTCCAGTCAAAAAAACCGTTTTGTTTTTTTTAAAAAAAGGTCTGTTAGTGCTATTAATGAGTTAATAAGTGCACCCAAATACCTTTAGCAGAGTTTTGAGTGATTTCTGGGTTTCTCTGGGAGCTCCTGATATCCTCTGCATTTTGTTTACATGGGTATGATGCATTGCTCTTCACTCAGATCCCCCTCTCACTCCCTCCTCCTCCCTCTCTTACATCCCCTCCCTGTTTCCCTAGCTAGCCCGCAGACTACTAGCCATACCTAACTAACTAACTCAACCCACCCCCCACCCCATCATACTTACCTGTCTTTTTCTGTCTGGATCTTCTGGGCACGGGAGATCCTTCTGTACTTATCCTTTTTGTCGTCTGCCGACACCTGCGCAATAGAGCCAGAGTGCATACCGGCACTCCGGCTCTATTGTACAGGCGCTGGCAGAAGTGAAGTAAGTGATGTTTTGTGCCCAGATGCCCAGAAGGTCAGAACATGAAGACAGGTAAGTATTATGGGGTGGGGGGCTCTAGTATAGGTGACATTCCATTTCCGGAAACAGGGAAATGGAGTGTCACCGGAAAATCTGAAAATGTGCCTGGGGCAGTCACATGACCACCCTGGCGATCTGGCCAAATATACATTTATGATAAAGTACCGGTAAGTAAGTTAGAAGTTAGTCAGGGGGTTTAGTGTCAAATTATGATTTTATCCCAGACAACCCCTTTAAGGACATCAATTTCTCATTAACCAAATTCAATACTTTACAATTTGTTACCAAAATAATTTACAGACAAAGATAACACATCACTTTTTGATATAATATTGCTTAATCATCTTGTGACATACATATAGGGACATGTAAAGTCAAGAAGAAAGATAAAGAAGACTCCTCTACATGAGGGGACTGGGGGAGAGAGAAAGGATGCACTAGTATTATAATAAAATCACTACAGATATGTAGGGGGCAGTAATATATGAAGAAATTCCAATAATATTGATCCATTGTACAACTATCAGGTAGACAGGGTGGGAAACATTCTGAAACCTTTGTCTTGGGCAGCTAAAAGATTTCTTTAAGACAACCCCTTTAAGAAAAGTTGTTCTACAGTTGAAAAAACATTACCTCTAAGTAGTTAAGTCAATATAATTGTAAGCTTTTAGAATGAGAACACATCAATCCATTTTATTCGAGTGAATTATAACCGCAGCAGTTATATTAGCTATTAAGTGAGCTAACTTAATAATACCTAATAATGGAATAATGGCTGAACTGCTATATGCAGATTGCCGCATGAATACAGTTGAAGCAATCACAATTTCTAAAAGATTTTCAGCCAGAGTAATGGTGCTGTGTAATGATATTGAATTTAAAACTCTGAACATTTACATAATTACTATTAATGAGAAGGTTTTAGTACATTACTGCACTTTGTCAGGTGGCAATGACTAATTTTGTAGTATGAATTTAGGATTTAGAAATATCAACAAAAATGTAGTACAGGTGAGATATTTTAAAAGACTTTGGGATGAAAATATTTAAAGGAGTTTTTCATACTTTGAAAATGGATAGTTTATCCTTATGCTGAGCTGGGGAGCACAGACAGCTGAGGGCCCCTCTGCAAGAACAATTATGTGTTCCATCTTTTTAACAATTCACTAGTGATATTCAGCCATGAAGTACAGTACATTATTATAGCCATTTACTCACATTTTAATAGCATAAAGCTGCTGTTTAGTTGATAGGGCTTCCTGACCTATTGGGCCCTGTGGTTGCACACAGGTTGCCCCAATGGCATGTCCGCCCCTGTGCTAAACCATCAGTATTAAAATGCTGGAAGTCCAATTCTGATCAATTTTTTTGAAGAAGCCAAAAACTCTTGGGAGCCACTTCAGCCTTTTCAATGTATACATCAGTTTCTAGATGGTTCATACTTGCAAATGCATAGCGACCGTACAAGGTGTATTGTAGTGTTCAGGGACATAACTTAAGGGGGTACAGAGAGTGCAGTTTCACTCAGGTCGAGGAGTCTTAAGGTGTCTCTTATAATAATAAAAAAAATCTTTTTATATAGCGCCAACAAATTCTGCAGCACTTTGCAAATCATAGGGCTCAAATTAGGGCTGGGCAATTAATTGAAAAATAGCTGAAACCAAAGATCAACCAAGATTTTGTTCAAGTTGGTTATTTTGGTTTGGTTATTAATTCTGATTGACGTCATGGACGTGGTGTTGTCATGCATAGACGCAAGCGTCAAGATGCTGTGTGACTCACGTGACCACTGAGGCCCAATCACAGGCCTCACCAAACCCTAATTTCAATCAAAAGACCCAAAGACATCAGGCAGTTGCTCCAGAGCCCAGGAGAGGTGAGTAACATTGTTTTTTTTATGTTTGATCACCTTCCCTGAGCCTCCCATAATTATACTCTGAGGTGTGAAGAGAACCCAGAGTACAATAGCAGTTCCGGTTCAACCGTGTTCAGTCTGATACAGCACATAGGCATACTTAAAAGGGGCATGGTTTAAAAGGGGTGTGACCTAAATAATTGCCATTAATCATAATCAAGATTAAATGCCTGATTAATTGCGACAAAATGAAACATTACAGTGCAATAAATCGATTCACACAATAGGTTTGTGGGCCCCTCTCACAAGAGCTTACAATCTATGAAGTGGAGGGGTAGCATTGATTATACAGTGGACCAGCCACTTTTGTGATAAAAGTTACTTTAATTACAGAAATAAATAGAGCTTTATGAACCATCACCAGTCAGTGTCCTTTTACAAACAGATCCAAAGTGCCTGGGCATACAGGGTTACACTCTGATAAAGGAATCTTGTCCTGTGGGATAATAGGAGAGGAGGGAACAGAGGAGGGTTAGTTTTAGGGAATGTAACTGCAGAAGTGTTTAAATTAGGAAATGTGATAGGCTTGGTGAAGAGATGTGTCTTTAGGATGCACTTGAAGCTGTAGAAGTTGGGCGTTAATCTGATTATCTGGGGTAGAGCATTCCAGAGAAGTGGTGCAACTCAGGAGACATCTTGGGGACAAGAGTGGGAGGTTCTGATAATAGAAGATGTTAGTCTCTTCCCCACATGAGGAAATGAGCACTATAAACATTAGATTATAATTTGGGGACTTGATATGGATTTTGCATCTGGGTCCTTGATCTTCATGTTATACCTCTGGCAGTATTGTCCTTTATACCATGCAATGCCACAAAGTATAATATTTTCAAGTAAAAACATTTAATATTAATGCTTTAATATTCCTGTGCCTTTTAACAGTTTGGAATTGTAACTAAACAGATTATATAAGGTCAGTGATTCTGAATCTGTGAGATGCTTCCATTTATTAAGGTGTAGCCAGGGAGGCAATTTCGGCAAAAGTGACAATATGATGCACAGACCTTTGTATGGTTGCACTAGTCCCTGATTTAGATACATAACTGCCACCTATGGTGCTTATTTTAATGATGTATTGAATTCAGGAGAGAAATTTTAAAATAGATTGAGTCCAATGGTGAGTTACTAGTGGAGAGGAACCGAGAAGAACTGTATCATACCTTAACTAATATAGGGATTTTGACAACCCCTTGGCTGTTACTCCAGTCAGCAGTCTGCAGCATGGAATATGAAATGTTAAAGCTAAGTTACTGCTGCTATTCAGATTGGTGAAGCTGAACAGTTAATGCTTATTACCTTACCTTGCTGTATTCACAAAGCCGTTTCCTCAATTCAGGAGTGCACGGATGGCTTGGTAGCTCACAAGATAAATACATGCATAAAAATTTTTACATCCACAACTTTTTAATGTAAAATTCTTCCTTTCTTTATATGTTTCAAACATAACTGTTATAAAAATTGAACAAGTTAAACACATGCGTATGAATCTAAGACCATGTTTTTATAGAATTCGTAATAAAAGAAGAACTTTCTTGGAGGAAAATGTGTTTCTATATTCAAATGAGTGGCCTTTATATCTACAAGTAGCAGTGCACACATCTTGGCTTTTTCTGAACAACAGAACAATTAAAACAAGCTTCATTCTGCCTTCAAAGGTAATTTAAAGAAGACTAGTAGAATACCCGCGGCTTTGCTCGCAGAAAATATGTTAAATTGTTGGTTATGCTAGCTAAAGTAACATTTTCAGTGTCACACTGAAATTGACATTTTCAGAGTGCTACAGTAAATCTTTTTTTCCACTTGAAATTTTTCTTATTTTCGCATTTTACTTATTTGTCGTAACATTGATGTGAACAACTTTTTTTTTTATTTCAACATTTTTATTGATTTAACATATTCAATACATATTATGTAGTATAAACTATTACAACTATTTTTTATCAAAAATTTAAATTTATGCACCGTACACAAACATATAAAACATTTACACCCAATTAACAACATAGTGCAACCCTTCCCCCCTCCCTCCAGTGTAATCTATAAGTAGTTCACGGACAAAAGAGTAAAATTGGTTTACAGTTAAAGAACTATCTATTGTAGTGCTTTTTGGTAAACAATGTTTCTGGTTTTACCTTCAGGTGCATATATGAAAAGATTTTTGGGGTTACCCACTCTAGAGCAAGCAACGTACAACTGTCCATGTGAAAAACACGGGCTCTCCAAATTAATGCTGGCTACTTTAAGTGATTGACCTTGTGCTTTGTTTATAGTCATAGTAAATGCAAGTCGTATTGGGAACTGCAGACGCTTAAAATTGAAGGGCATGTCGCTTGGTAGCAAAGGAATATGCGGAATTAAAACATTTGCTCCCTTAGAGTTTCCCATAAGAATAGTGGCTTCAATAACATTGGGCATGAGACTTTTAATGCACAATCTTGTGCCGTTACACATTTTTGGTGGGTCAAGGTTCCGAAGCAAAATTATTGTGGCTCCTATTTTTAAAGTGAGATTATGCGCTGGCATTCCAGGAGGCTCCAAAGAATTCAGGAGCTCCAATGGATACATTACGGCTTGTTCACTCTTCAAGACTGAATCAATGGACATGTATGTGGTCGCTAGACCAGGCAGCCTTCCCTGAATTAGTAGATTTATGGAGCTAACACTATCATTTTTAAGCGCTAGGATTGCACGTTCACAAAGCCACTGATGGTTGTTAAAATTGTTACAAATATCAGAGAAAACTTGGTCAATAAGTTTCATTACCGAAGATGTCATTTCACAAAAATCTTCCAGAAAGGAAATGAGACCAGTAGTGGAATCAGTAGGGAACCAGTCATTTCCAAGGCATAGTAGCTGGTGTATTTCCCATCAAATGAACCCGGATATTAGTAGTAAGAGTTTGCTTCTGAACATATATCCACAAATAAGAAGATTTTAGACAGGCATTCAGCTTATCTGCTGGTGTTGCTCCCTTAAGAACAGGTAACTTCTGTCAGAAGTCACCTGCAAAAATTACAACAATTCCCCCCATTAAACAAATGGTTCCCTGCAGATATTTCAAGGTGCGATCAAGGGCCTCAACTGCTTTCTTGTGCGCCATGGTACATTCATCCCAAACAATTACTTTGCAAGTTTGTAATACCTTAGCTTTCCCAGAGCCCGTAGTGATATTACAGACAGGAGTTTCTGACAGCGCTATATTAAAGCGCAATCCTAGTGCTGAATGAGCCGTGTGCCCTCCATCTAAAAGAGTGGCCACATTCTCAGATGATGCAACAGCCAAGGCAATGTCATTGTTTGAGCAAATTTCTGCAAGCAGCAAATTAATTAAAAATGTTTTACCAGTACCTCCTGGTGCATCTAGGAAAAATAGTCCTCCATTTCCACTGGAAATCTGACCCATAATTGCCATATAGCCGGTCTTTGGTCATCAACCAAAAGAGGCTTATTTAATATGACAAATTCTTTACATTTTTCCAAATCATAGCTTTTTTTTCTTGCAGAGTATCTCTGTTCATAATACTAAAGTCTGGTCGATTTGGTGCTGGTAAACCTAATTCTATTAGAGTTTTACTATTGATACAGTAGATATGCACCTTTCTTCTAACATCAAGAGGGCTTTGTTGAATATGTCAGCAGTGAAATTTAAGTCTAAGTCTGGATTAACTCTCCTTTGCACTCTAAGAATATCTTCACTAAGATATTCTTTGTATTTGTCCCAAAGCGCGCAGGGATTGGAAGGTGCGCAGGTTGTAATTATTATAGCGAACAGGTCTCTTAGTTGAGGTGGAAAGCGAGTGACAGATGCTTCCTGCAATGTCATGTCCCAGTGTTGATCGTCTTCGATCAGACCACGCTTTTGGCATGCTTCCCTGTAAGTTTGACATAGCTCTCCATCAACTATTTTCAAATCTGTGAAAGAAGTTGGCCCACGGACAGTGTGAAGCAGTAATTGGAGGCAGTAACACTCTGCGTTGTTTGGATGCACTGTATACACACATCCAAGAGCATCACTGGAACGTCCGTCCCATCCTGGGACCCTTGCACCTTGTTTCCTCTTGCAAAATACTTTTCTCGATTTATTCCATGTATAATATTTTGGAACATCTGAATATAATAAAGTCCTTGCAAATGGATCTGCTTGACAGAGGAGAAAGAAAGCTGTCAATGTTGTATTGAGTGGTCGAGCAGCTCCTCTGCATTCTTGGGAGTAAAATAAACTCGTTGTCTATTTTCAAGATGGACACTGAGATGAACTACAGTCGGATGTCTTTCATGGATAGGAAAATTTAGTAATCACCACACGGCTTCATTACTACTTATATACCTTCCCATCTGATACAGCATAATCTCATCAGATGTACATTTTGGATTCTCTAGCTGGAAAACTGCCATATCACTGCCCTTGTTAACATATTTCAAAATGTATTTAATTGACTTAACAGAGTTACAATATTCTACGTTAACGTGCGCATCAAACATTTTTGAAAGTAGTGGAGAGTAAGGTACAACCCATCGATTATCTATTTCAAGATCTGTGTTTTGTTTAATCCGTTTTAATCTGATTGTTGCAGTATATCCTCCCTATTCAGGTTTCCATCTTCTGTAAAGAGGATAACCATCATCTCCTGTTTGTGTTTCTACAATCAAGTTACGAGGATACTTTTTAGAACATTTTCCTTCCTTTATACATGGCGATCTTGGGTTAAGTGGCCCACATGGCCCATGGATCATATTTTTAGAAATAGTTTCAAAAAGTACCAGATTCTGGATTTGGAAGCTCAGCAGAAATAACACTATCAATTTGATCAGGGCGTATCTTATCCTTTAGCCATATCAGTAAATGAGCATGTGGAAGACCTCTTTTTTGCCACTCAGTTGAATACATCCAACACTGACTTTCACCAAAAATGTAACACTTTGTAATTACGTCCATGAGCTTGATCAGTTTTTGTTTAAAAACCCTTGCTATTAAATCATGTTGGTCAGAGGGGCCCTGACCATTCAGAAGCTCTTCCTTTATCTCTGGCCAAGTTGGATTACATGTAACTGTAATAAACAAATCAGGACGACCATATAGCTGAACATATGTCATGGTGTCCTGAGCATACTCATGCATATGTCTGGGACTTCTAGTAAATGTAGCCGGTAAAATAAACATACACCCAATGTCAGCCATGTTGCCATCATTAGCAACAGCATCCCTTAAATTAATGTATTCATCCACTCTTTTTTTTGTTGGTTCAATCGTATGTACAAAAGACGCTCACTTTCCACCTTGGCATACATATCAACTATAAATTGATGAAAAAGTTGCCTACATTGTAAAATGTGGTTAGAAGACCCATGTCTGATCATTATTTGGCAGGCATAAAAGTCCATAGCTGATATTTTTTTATTTTTTGGCCTAGCAGTCTTGGGATCAGTCTGTGTTAGATTAAAGTGATAGCCATCTTGGCCATTCCAAAATATTATCATATATTGCAGAGCATCATATGATCTATGTGTTTCTGCAATACATTGAAGATTGTCACTTCGTTGCTGAATAATTATATCTCGGCTTTGAAAGTCCTGTCCAACCAGTCCAATAGCTACTTCGTTATCAATGAGAGAATTAAATTGCCTTTCATGCTCACCAAACAGTGTTTTGTCTGCTCTTATTACAACTTGATATTCATCACGTGGCATTATTTCTAAGGCTGTTTTGAAAAGGTTTACTAACTGATTGTGCTGATGGAAAAATCTTTGCAAATTCAACACAAGCTCTTTTTTTGTCTCAAGTATAGCTTCACAATGTCTATCAGCTTGCATTTGTTCGTCTCCCAAAAAATAAATTTGTAAAAACTTTGGATCTTCATTTGCTAGAGGAAGCTTTGAATCGATTTTGTGATATATTTGGCCCTGGACTTTAAAAGTTGGCATAAATCCTGCTTCCTGGAGTCCAGCTGTCATACCAAAGTATGTCATCTGGAAAGATTAATTGTATCTCTTAATATTTTGCAGAAAATGCTTTGACTTGGGAGTTGTTCCTGACATGTATGAAAGAAGTGGTTCAGGAGGTAGATCTAAAGGTGGCAAACTGACTTTGCCATTTGAGCAGCACATACCAGGCAATTCTAAGTTAAACTTCTTTGCTTGACAATGTTTGCATATTATGTCCATTTTGCCAATTATGACTTTCTGATGTGACCTATAGTCTTGAATTGGGTTGTAGTGAAATGCTTCCAAACACAAATCAGCCTGCCTACATCTTTGCACACGTTGCATATGTCGTATGCGGTCATTTTCAGAACGTTCATCCTTTTGTTCAGATGTTTCCATATTCCTTGCTTCAGCCTGCCTTATCCGATTCTTGTGAAGATGACATTCCCGTTTCTCTGATGTCTCAGCTGCCTTGCATTTAGCCTGTCTCATACATTTCTTTTCAAGCCGTGCGTCACGTTGTTCACTTGTCTCAGCTCTTTGACACAATTTTGCGTTCTTAGCTTTTGGATGAACTTGTCCAATAGATGGTCGTCTTTTGGGCGGCATTTTAATAAACATTCTTTAGTATTATGACCCTTTAGTCTTCACCTGACACTGATAAGAGATGTAATAGGATGAATAGTAAATACAGAGCAGCCCTCACACAGTATTACTATGACCTGAAGGAGCTCACATCTCAGTAATGAAAACCACCTCATAGACAGACTTGTGTAGTTGCCCATAGCAACCAATCAGAGCTCAGCTTTCACTTTACCTCAGCAGCCTCAGTGATGAAAGCTCCCTGTATAGTAAGAAATAATGACAATCTTACTATGAGGCAGTTTTCGCCTGACCAATATTGCTGCTCAATAAAGCTGCTTGCACACTACAGTATTTTTCACGGGTCTCCGGGCCGTGGATTCTACAGCTCCATAAACATTCTATGGAGCCTGCAAAATTCACAGCTTTGTGCACAAAGAAGTCTATGGAACCACCAAATCCATGGCCCGGAGGCCCGTGAAAAATACTGTAGTGTGCAAGCAGCCAGTAAGGATACCAGATGTGTTTTGTCAGTGCGTGTGTGTAGGTGTGTGTGTGCACGCGTGTGATCCATGTGTATGTATGCGTGTGTGCGCATGTGATCCATGTGTTTGTGCGTGCGCAGTGCAAGTGTCCATGTGTGCGGTAGGTGTGTGTGAGTACGCATGTACTTTGTTCTTGGGGTGCATCCATCTCAGTGTGTTTGCATGCGTGTCTGGTCCTTGCGTTTGTGTGTGTGTGTGTGTGTGTGTGGTGTGCATGTGGTATTTATGGAGTGGTGTTGTGGTATTTGTGGGGTGGTGTTTGTGTTGTGTACAGTGCTGGCCAAAAGTATTGGCACCCCTGCAATTCTGTCAGATAATACTCAATTTCTTGCAGAAAATGATTGCAATCACAAATGCTTTGGTAATAATATCTTCGTTTATTTTGCTTGCAATGAAAAAACACAAAAGAGAATGAAAAAAAAGTCAAATCATTGCTCATTTTACACAAAACTCTAAAAATGGGCCGGACAAAAGTATTGGCACCCTCAGCCTAATACTTGGTAGCACAACCTTTAGACAAAATAACTGCGAACAACCGCTTCCGGTAACCATCAATGAGTTTCTTTCAATGCTCTGCTGGAATTTTAGACCATTCTTCTTTGGCAAATTTCTCTAGGTCCCTGAGATTTGAAGGGTGCCTTCTCCAAACTGCCATTTTGAGATCTCTCCACAGGTGTTCTATGGGATTCAGGTCTGGACTCATTGCTGGCCACTTTAGAAGTCTCCAGTGCTTTCTCTCAAACCATTTTCTAGTGCTTTTTGAAGTGTGTTTTGGGTCATTGTCCTGCTGGAAGACCCATGACCTCTGAGGGAGACCCAGCTTTCTCACACTGGGCCCTACATTATGCTGCAAAATTTGTTGGTAGTCTTCAGACTTCATAATGCCATGCACACGGTCAAGCAGTCCAGTGCCAGAGGCAGCAAAGCAACCCCAAAACATCAGGGAACCTCCGCCATGTTTGACTGTAGGGACCGTGTTCTTTTCTTTGAAGGCCTCTTTTTTTTTTCCTGTAAACTCTATGTTGATGCCTTTTCCCAAAAAGCTCTACTTTTGTCTCATCTGACCAGAGAACATTCTTTCAAAAAGTTTTTGGCTTTCTCAGGTAAGTTTTGGCCAACTCCATCCTGGCTTTTTTATGTCTCTGGGTCAGAAGTGGGGTCTTCCTGGGTATCCTACCATAGAGTCCCTTTTCATTCAGACGCCGACGGATAGTACAGGTTGACACTGTTGTACCCTCGGACTGCAGGGCAGCTAGAACTTGTTTGGTTGTTAGTCAAGGTTCTTTAGACACCATCCGCACAATCTTTTGTTGAAATCTCTCGTCAATTTTTCTTTTCTGTCCACATCTAGGGAGGTTAGCCACAGTGCCATGGGCTTTAAACTTCTTGATGACACTGCGCACGGTAGACACAGGAACATTCAGGTCTTTGGAGATGGACTTGTAGCCTTGAGATTGCTCATGCTTCCTCACAATTTTGCTTCTCAAGTCCTCAGACAGTTCTTTGGTCTTCTTTCTTTTCTCCATGCTCAATGTGGTACACACAAGGACACAGGACAGAGGTTGAGTCAACTTTAATCCATTTCAACTGGCTGCAAGTGTGATTTAGTTATTACCACCACCTGTTATGTGCCACAGGTAAGTAACAGGTGCTGTTAATTACACAAATTAGAGAAGCATCACGTGATTTTTCAAAGGGTGCCAATACTTTTGTCCACCCCCTTTTTTATGTTTGGTGTGGAATTATATCCAATTTGGCTTTTTGACAATTCTTTTTGTGGTTTTCCATTGACGACAAATTAAATGAAGATATTATTTCCAAAGCATTTGTGATTGCAATCATTTTCTGGAAGAAATTGAGTATTATCTGACAGAATTGCAGCGATGCCAATACTTTTGGCCAGCACTGTATGTCTAGCGTAGTCTGGTGTTTGTGTGGTGTGTTGTGGCATTTATGTGGTGTTGTGCTTGTGGGTTGGTGTATGTGTGCTGTCTGTGTGATGTTTGTATGGTGTTTGTGAAATGTTTATGTGTTGTGTGTGGTGGTGCGGCTCCTTTAGCAGCAACTCTTTGGCACTGTCGCTATAATCCGTCCCTGTCAGTCACAACTGTTGTTTTCCCCTCAGCACTGGCATTTTCACCTTCACATTTCCCCATTATATGTATAGGGCCTAACTTCAGGGGCCCCAATCTGATGACTGGGGGACGCTAGCAAGATTTAACATGCGCAGTATTCTGTTCCTGTGGGTTGAGAGGGGGCGTGCCAAATTTCCCCCAAATTGGGCGAGAACTGTGGATTTGTATAGAGCGAGCTACTACAGATTTCACATTTCCCCATTATATGTAAAGGGCCTAACTTCGGGGCCCCAATCTCATGACGGGAGAATGCTAGCGAGATGTAACGTGTGCAGTATTCTGCTCCTGTAGGTGGAGAGGGTGCATGCCAAATTTCACCCAATTCGGGCGAGAACTGTGGATTTGTATAGAGCGGACTACTACAGATTTTGAGTTTTATATATATATTTATATATATATAGATTCCCCCATACAGATTACCCTATTAGGCTAAGGCCCCATGAAATGGGCCACAGCGAAGAAGCGCTGCAGGAAAAACTGCAATGTGTGGAGACTACCACAACGTTTACGTCATGTGGGGCCCTGGCTTTAATCTGAAGCCCCATGTGGCATAAACTGCGGTCCCTGCAAAGCGAATCCCATCCCTGCATTACAGAAAAATAACCGCAGTGGAAATTCTGTGATTTCCAAAACCGTTGCGGACTTCGGTGCGTGGGGCCTTAGCCTTAAATGGACTCTGTTACCAGAACCCAGCATATCAACCCAACCGTACAGATACATAGGTTAGGGTCACTTAAACAGTGTTTCCCCATTGTGAAACAGTTCCTCAGTTGGTGAGATATCGCTGTTTTTGTCAATGTGCAATAATAACTCTTTGGAGCCAAGAGGGCATTGATGATCACCTCATTGGAGCAATGGCAACACTCTTGTAGCTCCAAACAGTTATGTATGTCAGTTATACCCTATAGGTATAATTGAAGCAGAAAGTCCGCAGAGGAAACCTCTGCAAACTTTCTGTGAAAAGCGCTGCTGGAAAAACCACGATGCGTTGCCACCACGGTTTTTTCCGCAGCGCTTTTTTGCTGCGGGATGCTACGTGGGCCCTTAGCTTAACAGTGATTTCTTGGTAACTGCGGCACTCATTAACCAGGGGAAAACACTGTTTGATTCAGGTGAGCCTAATATATAAATCTGCAGGCCTGAGTTAGGGTGGAAGACACTTTTTAATACCGTACATTTTTTTTTAGTATATTCATGCAGTAAATATTCTGTTAGCTTTTATAATCTTGAGTTTATACTCAGTGTTGCTTCCATTTAGCATATTTGTCTGAATTATCTTTTAATGTTTTTCATTTTGTATAATATACTGACAGACAAGGGAAAGCATAAGCTCTAAAAATGAGTGTATACAATGTTTGAACTATGTTTGCACCAAATAATATATTTTTATCTTTATTTTTATAGATTTGTATCCCATTCTTTTTTTATTTTCTTTTTTTTTAGTATTCAGGTCAAAGTGCTGACATTTAGAGAGAGGCATATACTACTTTACTTTCACCACAACCACTACCTAAAGGTAAATTTAGTACCAAGAAATTGCAGGAAAATGAAATTTACTGCAAATCACATCTTCAAGCATTTCATATGTCAAAATTCTAACAAATGAGAGCTATCAAGAATGTACAAACAATCAGAAGAAGAATGAGTAGAACCGAGGAGGTGTAAAAGATTTATTTTAAATGACATCTGGGATCATTCTGTGATACCTCAAGGAAAATACTAAAAAAGGAGAAAATATTTGGGACCACATCCCTTTAACATTTTTTTCTTCTATGTACATTCTCCACTAAACAATAAACTCTAACCATAGATATGGATGCTAAAAGAAAACGTAAGATAAACTAGATCATAGTCTCCAGGATTTTCTGTCACTGCTGAAACAGACTTGTAGTAACCTTGAAGAAAACACAAGTATTAATTCCCTCCAATCTCTTCCATTTGAAGGGAATGTGTCGCCAGAAAATGATCTAATTTTTAAACCAAGTTTTTATATTACTAAAAAGTACTAAATCTTGCAATTTTCATCCGGGCCACCAAGCCTAATGATAGCATGACACTTGCTAACTCTTTAGGGGTTTGTAGGTAGTCACCTCATTTACATCATAGACATGATTACAATAGAATATAACTCTTTTATAGATAACATTACCTACCCATCATTGCATTCACTACTAACAATAGATGACATCATAGCTTATCTACTCCCTCTCCCTGCAAAGATTATTTCTAGAAAATCTCCCATGGACCTGAGTGAGTTGGCTTTAGCCTATTGTTGTCTATCGCCATGAGACTGTGAAATTCTCTTTGCTCAAAATGAACATACAATAGAAGTTATACCATACACTGTATTTTGATCCAATGGGCATCAACCATGGGACTTATATATTTTTACCAGGCTTGTAATATATAATTTTTAATGTAATATATATTTTTATAGGAGACCTTTAACATCTGGAAATGTTAACATGTTTTTCCTATAATCCAACTGATTCCTATGAAAATGAACTGTTTTCAATACTTCATATGCAGCTAAATTGACTATAACAGAACCAGTCCTGCTCGCCAAGTTGGCCATCTAAAATAAAAGGCCTACTATTTATAGGTCCCACTTGACTCAATATCCATATTCAGATTTACAATATGGTTGACCAAGCATCTAATTTCTCTGTTTTTGTGTGTATTCTGTAAGTGCTTCAGTTCCACAGTTTCCCCTGATTTTATCACATACCCAATGCATTCATTTATTAATTTCACGGTTGCCAGTTTCCCTAAGCCATGGTGTCTAATATCTCAAATATAGAATATTTGTTCCACATATTTTCCTTTGTCCTAATATAATGTATACGTAATTCTGCTATTTCTGATGTTGCAGAAATATTAAGGACAGATAGTTCCCCAGTTTCTCTCTCTTCTGCATCACCTCCAGTTTAATTCTTGGTTGTTTCTCCCTCCATGCCAGGTCCTTAAACAAGCTATCAAATCTTCAAAAGATTTTCTCTGGAATCCATATTGGACTGTTGCTCAATAGATATAGCAGAAAGTGTTTTTAATTAACAGAACGTTGCATAAGGGTATGAACCTACTAACTCTCTCATATCTGTTGTTTGAGACTACATGGAAGGGTAAGGTATTGTGATCTGTTCCCATGGTGCGCTACAACAGGGTGGTTGTTGTTGTGGTATGGTGCATGTGGGGGTGCTGTTGATTTGCTTCTAGTATGGGTTACATGTTACAGTGATTGCGGTCACCATGCAGTATCGCACTCAATAGTATAGGAAATAGTTAGTGGGTTTATGCTGCACAATTTAAAATGTGTACTAAAAACTTTGTTTATTTTTATACATTTTGCTCAGCATTCATATTGTAGATCAATGTGTAAACCATGAATGTTCGGTCCGTGTCTTTTTTTCTACAATGTTGGCGTAATTTCAGCATTCATTTATAGGTTTTGTATTCCTTTAAAGTGGTTCCACCACAAAAAGTATTATCCTCTACTCATAGGATAAAGGAGAAATACCTGATCGGTGGGGGTCCTCAGTGGGAGCACCAGAGATAGCAGAGCGCACTCCTACTTTCAGCCTGACTGCACAGCAGGGAGAAAATGTCCCCTCTTTTCTTGGGAACGATGGTTCAGACAGCCGCCAATCAGGTATTAATCCGCTATCCTATAGATAGGGGAAAAATACTTTTTGTGGCATAATCCCTTTAAGTAACTTTCCATTTGTAGATGCAAATTTGCCTGTATTCACATTATATTGACTGAAATAGTAATTTCTTTTTGTTATCAGTTAATACAGTATCTTAATTTTATCTCTTTATCACACTCAATATTCATACTTTTCTATATCTAATCTTTTTTCAAGTTTTTTAATGAAAACAATATTGGAGAAAGAATATTCAGTATTTTCAATGGTTCATTTGGAGCAGTTCATTTGAACATAGACTTGTTCAATATGTTTGTTCCTTGATCACTCAGCTTACTCCTGTCTCTATTATAAGTTCTGCAAAGCATAATGGACTCCATTATATCTTAATGATTCTGAACTCATTCATGTAAATCAATATATTTCTTGACATAAATGATTCACTGCTGAACAATAAAGTGATGAAATTGTGATAGGAGATGATAAAAGTATGTGTTTTAAGACTGAAATATTTAAAGCATATTTAAATGGATACAAGATGTCAATGTTTGACTCATTAAACAGTTTTTACTTTTGGTCTTTTAAAAGTTTCTGACACAGAAAAAGTAATTCTCTTGAGTATTTACTTTGTGAGAATCTGATATCAAGCTTTAAATATAAAAATGGTAAAAAAATATATGTTATCTACAAGGTATTTTATGCCCCCCTCTTTGATAATGAGTCTGTACAGTATGTAGTG
Source organism: Leptodactylus fallax (assembly GCA_947044405.1). Lineage (NCBI taxonomy): Eukaryota > Metazoa > Chordata > Amphibia > Anura > Leptodactylidae > Leptodactylus > Leptodactylus fallax. The sequence continues at coordinate 2,657,141 of CAMRHE010000245.1, forward strand.
TAATGACACTGAATTCCTTACTGACAACTTAACTATAAAGTTATGTGCTCTGCTCTGGATGAGTGCTCATCTTATGCTCACATTGTTTCCTGTATGAACAAGAAAAAAACAAAAAACAAAAAAACAAAATAAGCATAGCTCCACCAATATAAAATAAAACTTAACATTTAATAAATATCATTAAAAAACAGCCCCATAAATATGAGAAACAAATGACTATTATAATAAAAATGGAACATTCTTACCAGTTCCAGACAATATTATAACATTACGGGTCCCAAATTTGCTCAAATGTAGTGGAAAATCTCGGGGTACAGGAGAACAAAACTACACAGCCCTGTCACCCCAAATATAGCTCCCGCCTTAACAAGGGCGGTCCCAATCTGACCCTAAAAGGCACTAATAATGTCTCCTTTCCGACGCATTTCGCATCCTACATAGAGGTGCTCATCAGGGGATATATGGAAAAAGGGACCAATTTACTTAAAAAGCTTCAAGCCCCGAGTGCGGGGACGCACCGCATCACTGTGAGGTTACAATGAGCGTCCCCGCACTCGGGGCTTGAAGCTTTTTAAGGGAGCAGCTTTTTAAGGGAGCATATAACTTCACTATAAAGCTGTCCATAAGTTATTCAGTACCGTTACACTATACGCAATCTTATTTTCATACAGGGGGTCACGAAAATTACCGGATTGCTACTTTAATCAATATACTTCCTTTATTTTACCTCAAAATACTGTAGTGCTTTTTCTGATATCGGAAGCTGGACAAATAAATGTATCAACATATTGCAACATTTCAAGAAACAATGTTGACTCCAACAAAACTGATTAAATAATATAGCATATGATAAATTTGGCCAACTAGAAAATGAGGTCATCCAAGGGACCATTTATATGTTCCAATTAAGGGGGATTTTTCTGTAGTAGCCCAAATATAAAGATAATAATCTTTTCTAATTTCCTTTCCTTTACAGGGAATATCAGCAGCAAAATTGATAATTAACCATCCGCAATATCTTGTAGTAGACACATGCTCCATTTTCACAAAAAGAAACAAAAAACTAAACATTTTTCATGATATTCAAATTAGCATGAAATGCAACAGGGGCATGTCAGAGTTTGGAGCTACTATTTTTCCAGCTCTGCCTCCTTGCCCACCCTTAACTTTACAGGCTCTGTGGCTAAAAGTGAGCATTTGATAGGCAGTATATGCACAATACAGTCTCAGAAGACACTGACAGCTTTAGGAACTGTATTGCATATGCAATGCTCAGGGAACAGTAGCGATCAGCTTCAGAAACCGTAAAGTAAGGAATGTGTCAATCAACAGTAGAGGGGCATGTGTGGCAGGTAAGGGATGTGGGGATGTGTGAGCTTCAAAGGCACAGGAAACTTGGTCAAAGTTGAAGGAAAGATGAATGCAGCATGTTATCGGCAAATACTGGAGGCAAATTTGCACTCATCAGCCAGGAAGCTGCGCATGGGACGTACTTGGACGTTCCAACATGACAACGATCCAAAACACAAGGCCAAGTCGACCTGTCATTGACTACAGCAGAAGAATGTGAAGGTTCTAGAGTGGCCATCTCAGTCTCCTGACCTCAATATCATTCAGCCACTCTGGGGAGATCTCAAGTGCGCAGTACATGCAAGACAGCCCAGGAATTTACAGGAACTGGAGACTTTTTGCCAAGAAGAATGGGCAGTTTTACCATCTGAGAAAATAAAGAGCCTCATCCACAACTACCACAAAAGACTTCAAGCTGTCATTGATGTTAGAGGGGGCAATACACGGTATTAAGAACTGGGGTATGTGAACTTTTGAACAGGGTAATTTTGATGTTTTTGGTTGTCATTATGCTTTAAAAAGAGAACACACAGAAGTTTGACAAAAAAATGGCTTCAACCAACCACTAACCATGAGTGGAGAAAAAGTTTTTGTGTTATCATTCATATTCTCTGAAAAAAGGCCAAAAAAACAAAAAATCTGCTGGGGTATGTAAACTTTTTAGCACAACTGGATTTCCTTCACTATATACAGTATATATATAATAATAATAAATTTTATTTATATAGCGCCAACATATTCCGCAGCACTGTACAATTTGTAGGGTTCAAGTACTGACAAAAAAGATACACTACAAAGAAATATTCAATTCACACACTGGGACTGAGGGCCCTGCTCACAAGAGCTTACAATCTATGAGTTAGAGGGGGTGACACAGGAGGTAGCAGGGGCGGCAACAGATGTAGCATTGTTTGTACAATGGTCAGACAATTCTGTAATAGAGGTTACTGTCATTACACATAATAAAGCTGTATGAGCCATCACCAGTCATGTCTTTTAACGTGCAAATGGACATATAAAGTTAGTCTGATATGGCATTATATCCTGTGAGGTAATGCGGGAGCGTGAACAGAGGAGGGTATGTTTTAGGGATTCTAACTACAGAAGGGTTTACATTAGGAGGTGTGATAGGCCTGTCTGAAAAGATGTGTCTTTAGTTTACGCTTGAAGCTGTGGAAATTGGGGGTTAATCTAATAGTCCAGGATAGAGCATTCCAGAGAAGTGGTGCAACTCAGAAGAAGTCTTGTATACGAATGTGGGAGGTTCTGATAATAGAGGATGTTATTCTTAGGTCATTGAGTGAACAGAGAGTATGGGTTGGGCGATAGACAGAGATGAGGGAGGAAATGTAGGGAGGTGCAGCATTATGGAGAGCCTTGTGAATGAGGGTGATAAGTTTATATTTTATTCTGTATTGAATAGGAAGCCAATGTAGTGACCGGCACAGACCGGAGGCATCGCTGTAGCGTCTAGACTGATAGATGACCCTGGCCGCCGCATTCAGAATAGATTGTAGAGGGGAGAGTTTAGTAAGGGGAAGACCGATTAGTAAGGAGTTACAGTAGTCAAGGCGAGAGTGAATCAGGGCAACAATAACTGTCTTTAGTGTATTTATGGTAAGGAAAGGGCGAATTCTGGAGATGTTTTTGAGGTGGAGATGACATGAGCATGCGAGTGATTGGATATGGGGGGTGAAGGAAAGGTCTGAGTCAAACAAAACCCCGAGGCAGCGGGCATACTGCCTAGGAGTTATGGTAAGGCCAGAGACTGCAATGGAGATATCAGGGACAGATCTATTAGATGGTGGAAACAGCAGTAGTTCAGTCTTTGAGAGATTCAGTTTCAGATAAAGCGAAGACATGATATTTGAGACAGCAGAAATCCAGTCACTGGTGTTCTGTATTAGTGCAGGGGTGATGTCACGGGATGACGTATATAATTGGGTGTCATCATATATATCCAGTGCCTTGCAAAAGTATTCACACCCCTTGAACTTTTTCACATTTTGTCACCTTACAACTACAAACTTAAATGTATTTTATTGAGATTTTAAGTGATAACCAACCACAAAGTAGCAGATAATTGTGAAGTGGAGGGAAAATGATACATAGTTTGCAAAATTTTAATCAAATAAAAATCTGAAAAGTGTGACGTGCAAAAGTACTGAGCCCCCCTATATCAATATTTTGTAGAACCAAATATAGCTGCAAGTCTTTTGCGACCTCCAACAAGTTTTCTTCCAGTACTGCCCGGTATTTAGCTCCATCCATCTTCCCATGAACAGGGATTATCAGCAAAATTGATAATTAACCGTTACAAACCACAAAAAGTCTGCTAAAGAAGAAGAGAGGCAGCGCAGTCAGTTCAAAAATGCGTCAAATGCGTTCAAATATTGATTAGCTGTATAATTTAGAGCTGTATATTTTACACTATTCCAATACCAATAGTTTTACAAATCTGTGCGTTTGATGTAGTTTTATTCTCAATGTTTTTACTGTGCATACTCTTAATTATCTATATTTTTATCTTGATCTTTATGTCAGAATGGTTTTTCTATGTCACTATACGCTGTATTTTTATTTATTTATTACTGCTAGAAACAATCCATGCACTTGAAAAAGGGATATAATCCAGAAACGCGTTGAGCTTTTTAACAAATAAAAAGTGAATTTTATACCAACCCACATGACTGTGAGCCCTGCCTGTCCAAGTGCGCGTGCTGTCCATCTAATCCCTTGGTTTTCTACCCAGATAGTCACTGTATTCATTTGTAGGCTGTCTGTGACGACATGCCGTACAAGCATGTGACTGCTGCAGTCAGTCTGAGTCCATAGAAGTCGTCTGCCATATTTATCACTGTTGAGCAATTATGGCATGCCATTACTGGCTGCCTGTAAAAAACTGTCAGAGAACATCTGAGCTGGGTTGCCGGGGGATTGGAGAGGCAAGTACTGTTATTTTCTATTCCAATAGGTTTTTATTAAGTTTTTAAAAAAAAAAACTAAAAAAACAAAGAAACAGTAAGGACACCCAAAATAAAAGAGACATAAAAGACATTAGATACATAAGGCTTAACAGTCCATGACAGAACTACATGAGGCTTGCTCAAATAAAGTCATAAGTGACAATTGTGTAGAATTGCAGACAATAACGATACAACAGTGGAGACCAAAGGTTTGGAGAGAAAGGGTATACAAAACCAGGGCAGGTAGAACACAGGCCAGACCGTATGTCCACACAGTAAGAGAAGATAGTAATAGAGTTACAATAAGCATCCTATACCAGTCAGCCGTAGCTGCGAAATCAGAATGGTCCAATAAGAGAACACCTCGAAGGTGGCAGACCATTAGCATAACTAGGACACCAAGGGAGGATAGGCAGCAATCCACCTCTCCCAATTAGTCTGAAATTTATCCCAATTACCATGGCTGTTAGCATGCATTTGTTCAAACTGACAATTAGTGGTGACTACAGTTATCAATTCTGACAAAGATGCACAAGCATCAGTCTTCCATCTGCGGGATAGCAACAAATGCAGCTCCAAATATCTGACTAATAACTGTCCGGTGTTTATGCGGAACCAAATGGATGCCAAGCAAGAGCAAGGCCATCTGTGGGGCAGGCTCGAGATTATGACAGTAAAGTCTATTAACCAACGAAAAGACTGAGAACCAGAAGGGACGAACTTTAGGGCAGTGCCAGAAAAAATGTAACAATGAAACCACCTTGCCACAACCCCGCCAACAAGACGGAGAACAATTAGGATAAAATTTAGCCAGGAGGAGAGAGGGGGTAATACCACCGCAGGAGTAGTTTACTAAACTGTTCCTAGTGGGAGGCACAGGCAGCGGAACATTTAGCCCATTTTATTGCCTCTTGCCATTGGTGCACTGCAAACCGACAGCCAAAGTCGCTTTCCCACTGCAGAACAGACTTAGTCTTCTGGAAGACACAATCCAGATTCAGAGTTTTGGTACAGCATTTTTGTCCTTGTAAGTGTTTTGGGAGAAGATTCATTTAGGAGATCGGCCTCCATCTGAGGCAACAGAATCTGCTGCGAGGGATGTGTAGTCAAGTAGGAAACTAACCTATGGTATGTGAATTCCTCGGTAGAAGGAAGACCAAAAGTTTCCCTAAGGGTTCCAAATGGCGCCAAGGCAGCGTGTATGTAGAAATCAGAAATATACTGGACCCCATATTTATGCCATGCGTCTAGGGACATATGAGGTATCCTATACAAGAGCACAGCAATGGGAATGTTTAGAGGGAACCTAGGAACCAAACTATCATTAATGGCACAAAGGAATTTCCAAGCCGCCATAGTGGCAATGACTGATTGGGGGGTAGAAATTGACATGCTGTCCGAAGGTCTTAAAGAGAGTAAAAAGACCCTCCAGTTCAGCACTTGTGGTAGATGGGACTCCACAGTAGACCATAACTTATCGTGACTAGAGGAAAGCCAATATTTAATTTGGCCCAGCACTATAGCAGTATGGTAGCAATACAAATTGGGAACACCCATCCCCCCATGAGCCCTGTCTCTCGTCAATATAGAAAAAGCAACTCTCGGTTTGCTGTTACCCCAAATAAATCTAGTCATCAGTTTTTGAAAGTCATTAAAGATGTAGCGAGGAACAAGGACCACTAGGGTGCGTAAATAATAAAGAACTTTGGGGAGGATCAGCATTTTATACAGCACTATTCGCCCCATCCAACTATTCTCAAACTTTGCCAGGTCATTAAGTTCCTGTTGTATAAAGGACAGCAGCCCAGGAAAGTTCGCTTTAACGAAATCTCTGGGGTTAGCAGTGATTTTAATGCGTAAGTATGGTATGGAATGGGGAAATCATTGATAGGAAGAGTTGTCTTTAATGTGTCGGAGAGCTGATCTCGAAATATTCAAGCCCAGTAATTGGGACTTAGCCTCATTCAATTTATAATATGACACAGCCCCAAAATCTGATAATATTTGTGACACAGAGGCGAGAGCAGTACTCGTATATTTAAGTGATAATAACACATCGTCTGCAAATAAACTAATTTTGTGATCACCAGCTCCAACACTCACCCCCAGAATATCCCCATGCATCCTAATAACCTCCGACAATGGACCCCCCCTGCCGGGTACCATTCGTGATGGAAAAGGGATGGCACAGCACCACATTAGCTAGAACCCGAGCAGATGGCGTGGAATATAAAGCAGAAATAGCACTGAAGACAGGACTGGAAAAACCAAACTTATGCAATACCCCGAAAAGATATCCCCAGTAAACCCTGTCAAATGCCTTCTCCGCGTCCAGAGAGAGGAGCAGAGAAGGTGTCCGACCGGCGCGAGCAGCTGCGACCAGCGCGATCACCCACCTTGTACCGTCAGGAGCCTGTCTCCCTTTAGTAAAGCCAACTTGATCACCTCTTATCAGAGCTGGCAATATATCCAATAAGGGGTTGGCGAGTACCTTAGCAAACAATTTAACATCTGCATTCAATAAAGATATAGGGTGATAGCTTGAAGGGGAGGAAGCATCCTTGCCAGGCTTTGGAAGAGTTATGATAGTTGCAGATAACCTACCCAAAGACATGGCCCGATTAAATACATCAGTAAGGTGCGGGAGGAGAAGGGGCTTAAAAAGCTTGAAATATTTGCCCGAAAACCCATCCGGGCCTGGTGACTTATTAAGTTTCAGGTTATCTATCGCCTTATCAACTTCTGATGGGGTTATGGGCGAGTTCAATGACAACAACTGAGTCGATGAAATAGAGAGCAGAGACAAAGATTTCAAAAAACCACTGATGCGGGAATGAGAAGGCTGCGGGGTTCCCGGGTCGTCCTGTAAATTATAAAGGTCATGATAGAACCTACTGAATTAATCAGCGATGTGCTGTGATAAAGTTTAGAGCTGGATGCTTTGTCAATCAGAAAAGGGATCTTGGATTTAACTCGCGCTGCTTTGACTCTTCGAGCCATTAGTTTGCTCGCTTTATTGAAAGAGCGGTAGTAAAAAGCCTTAATTCTTTTAGAGTGCTTTTCGAAATCTATTAACAAAAGGCTAGCCAGATCGTCCCTTGCCTTCCTGAGAGAAATCAATAGAGAGGGGTCTGAAGTCTGCTTATGCTGACCTTCTAACCTATCGATAGATCTCAAGAGCTCCTGGATAGCCTGCAGTCGATTACGTTTGAAGCGAGCCGCATGTTGAATAAGAAGGTCCCTAACATAGGCCTTATGTGAGTTCCATAAATTAAATTTATCAGACACAGAAGGTGTGTTAATGGCAAAAAATTCTACTAAGTCAGCATGTAATTTCTCCGACACTGGCTTTAAAGACATGACATAGGTATTGTTGCGCCACATAAAGGGCAGAGAGGCGACCAAGCAGGTCATTCTGGGCAAGAAACATGGCTATTCTAGTGTATGAGTGATGACTAGCCGAGAAAAAGGTGTAATCACGCTCAGACGCATGAAGACAACGCCAAATGTCATAAAATTCCTCACGATGAAGCCAAGGGCCTAATCGCGGCGGGATATTTCTACCTAATTATGTGGAGTCACAAGAAGCGTCATGGACTACATTAAAATCTCCACAGATAAGAAGCTGTTCCTTAGCACATTTCCTAACCTTTTTCATCACTGAAGTTAGAAAGAAGATTTGGGAGGAGTTGGGGCAATAGACATTCAAAATAGTAAGCAGGCAGTTATCTATCGTACAGACAAGAGCAATATAGCGGCCCTTGTGGTCAATAAGGGAATGCAGCACCTGAAAAGACACTGTTTTTAACAGCAATAACGCCCGCAGCCTTCTTCTGAGCATTAGAACAGCAAACATGGGGAAACACTTTATGGAACATTCTCGGAGGGTGAGGGTTGCAGAAATGCGTATATTGCACACATATGACATCAGCCGCAGTTCTGAGAGCCTCCCTACAAAGAAGTGATAGTTTGAAAGGGCTATTGAGGCCACTTACATTAAAGGATAAAACATTAAATGCCATATAAGAGAGTACAAAAATAGCAACGTACAACCACAGCAAATCGGTACACAGAAAGTACCCTGAATCAGGACAATCCAGAGCAGTCTGTGGGGAGGGAAGGGGTTAGAAACGGATCCTGAAAATTCAAACGCAGACACATATCAAGCAAAGAATACAAGACTACAAGAAGGTCTTATGTGACTGGGCAGTAGTAAACTGCGCAAACTTGGGGGGAAGTCTTCAAGAAAAAAAGGAAAAAGCACAACAGATGGCTTGCATCAAATATGTATCAATGAAAGTTCACTCGGCAGAGCTGCTGGGTTTCCAAGGGGAGTCGAGCCGGGAGGAGGTAGTAGTAGGCTTCATCTTTCCATCCGGGGCAGAAGGCGAAGGTTCCATTGCAGAAGGGCCTTTCCTGTGTCGTAAGAGCTGAAGGCATGAGCAATACCATTTTTAGAAACAATAATTTTAGTTGGGAAGCCCCACTTGTAGAGAATATTGTGATGATGAAGAACTGCAGTAATCGTAGCAAGCTTTCTCCTAGCCATTACAGTAGCCTGTGAAAGATCCGTGAAGAACTGAATTTTCACAAACGGTTCAGGCAAGGAGAGTCCTTTGCAGGATATTTGCATAAGGCGGTCTTTGACATGGAAAAAATGCAAACGGGCTATAGTATCCCTGGGAAGATGGTCAGGGAGACCTTTCGCTTTGGGAGGCGATGAGCAGGGGCAGCGTTAGGGGGGGCAAACTGGGCAATTGCCCATTCACAGGCTTCAGCGGTGACGTCCACAACGCGTGACGTCAGCCGCATCGAAGAGGAAGCTGGCGGTGGCAGTGACAGTGGAGCAACGTGAGGAGTCTCAGCAGAGGTAAGGCAAGGTGAATATAACTGTTTGTTATTTTCCCTTACCTCCCCCGGGCCTTCGATAATTATACTCTCTGGTCTCTGAAGAAACCCCAGAGTATAAGGTAATGCTAGCACTAAGGGAGTCTGTAGGGCCACTGTGGAGCATTATACTGGGGGGGCCCCCTCTGGATACCATATTATACTGTGTGGGGCCCCTGTGGAACATTATACTGGGGGGGTCCCTCTGGATAGCATATTATACTGTGTAGGGCCACTGTGGAGCATTATACTGGGGGGGGCCCTCTGGATAGCATATTATACTTTGTAGGGCCCCTGTGGAGCATTATACTGGGGAGGGGGCCCTCTGGATAGCATATTATACTGTGTGGGGCCCCTGTGGAGCATTATACTGGGGATGGGGCCCTCTGGATAGAATATTATACTGTGTGGGGCCACAATGGAGCATTACACTGGGGGGGCCTTTGGATAGCATATTATACTTTGTAGGGCTCCTGTGGAGCATTATACTGGGGAGGGGGGCCCTCTGGATAGCATATTATACGGTGTGGGGCCCCTGTGGAGCATTATACTGGGGAACAGCCCTCTGAATAGCATATTATACTGTGTGGGGCCACTGTGGAGCATTATACTGGTGGGGTCCCTCTGGGTAGCATATTATACTGTGTGGGGCCACCATGGAGAATTATACTGGGGGGCCCTCTGGAAAGCATATTATACTGTTTTGGGCCACTGAGGAGCATTATACTGGGGGAACCTCTCTGGGAAGTATATTATACTGTGTGGAGGCCATTCTGGAGCATGTTATACAGTGTGGGGTCACTGTGGAGCATTATTCTGTCGGGGCCATCTGCAGAGCATATTATATTGTGTGGCGCTACTGTGGGGCATTATTCGGGAGGGAACTAAGGAGCATTATACTAGGGGGCCCTCTGGGGAGTATATTATACTGTGTGGGGCCTACTGTGGAGCATTATACTTCGGGGACACTCTGGGGAGCATAATATATTGCGTGGGGCCACTGTGGAGCAAAATACTGGGGGGGCACTGTGGAGCATTATACTAGCGGGGGCCCTCTGGGGAGCATATTATACTATGGACCACTGTGGAGCTTTATACTGGGGGGAAGGGGCAGGGTGGGGAGCCTGTTATACTGTGTGGGGCCACTGTGGAGTTCATTATATTGTGTGGGGCTTCTCAGGAGCATATTATACTCTGTGGGGCCATTGTAGAGCATTATACTGGGGGAACCCCTCTGGGCAGTATATTATACTGTGTGGAGGCCATTGTGGAGCATGTTATACTGTGTTACGCCGCTGTGGAGCATTATACTGGGGGGCACTGTGGGATGCATATTATACTGTATGGAGCATATTATATTGTGTGGGGCTGCTGGGGAGCATATTGTACTGTCTGGGGCCACTAAGAGGTAGTATACTGTGTGAAGCCTTATATACCATGTGGGGCCACTATGGGGGGCTCAGGGGAGCATTTTATACTGTGTGGGTCCACTGTGGAGCATTATATACCATGTGGAGCATTATACTGTGGGGGGGTTAAAGTTCCTGCTGGCAACCCTGTGTGCTATGTCTGCATCACAGCTCCCTTACTATAATCTTGCACATACGTGTAGTGCTCCATGGCCATGTCATTCCCCATACAGTAACTGTGCATGAACCGGCCATGGAGTTATTGGGGCCTGCACAGTACTATAGGGGCTGACTATACTGGGAACATACTCAGCAACACCAGATAGTCAGCACATATGTAAGACTTCAGTGAAGGAGCCGTGGTGTAGGCTATTAGCAGGAAGCTGTTGGGTGGGGCCCCAGAACAAGTTCCTCTGGTGGGCCTAAGGCCCTTCAGTCCGACACTGTATAACGGAGAACTATTATATACAGGTGCAACTCAATAAATTAGAATATATTTGAAACATTTTATTTCCTTCAGTAATTCAATTAAAAAAGTGACCTCCTATATTTTCTAGATTCTTTACACAGAGTGTTCTATTTCAAGTGTTTTATTTCTGTAAATGTTGATTATGGATTATAGGTGATGAAAACCAAAATCTAAGAAAATTTGAATACTGTAAAAAAGTTCAGTATTGTAAATTCAGTGTGTCACCTGCCAAGGTTTCCTAAGCCTTTAAATGGTCCCTCAGTCTGGTTCAGTAGGACACACAATCATGGAAGACGCTGATTATGAATTGTATTACTGAATTACTGAAATGAATGAACGTTTCACAGATATTCTAATTTATTGAGATGCGCCTGTATAAGGGTGGGTTACTATATATAATAAACTTAAATATGAGGGGGCTATTATAAGGGGGAACTGTTATTTATAAGACAGCTATTATTTATAAGAGGGGAACTATTTATAAATGGGGGTATAATTGTTAAGTGGGGCTTACTTATAAAGGGAGCTATTAGTGATAATGGGGACTATTATTTATAAGGGTAACTATTATTTATAAGAGGGCTATTATTAATAAGGGAGCAGTATTATTTTTATGGGGTGACTGTTACTGATAAGGGGGGGATATTACTGATGCAGGGCACTATTTATCATTTATAAGGGAGCTATTACTGATAAAGGTGTAATATTTATAAGCAGGGAGTATTATTTATAAAGAGGCGCTATAATAACTGATGACTGGGTGCAAAAATCTATTAGGCGGTACAAAGGTGCTCATTTGAATTGTGTGTGGTAAAATGGGGCTTGTTATTACTTTTTTGTTGGCAGAAAGGAGGCGTTATTATAGGGGTTGCCACTACAAGACGATGGTGTTGTTTGCATATCGGCATTTGGGGCCCCGCTTTTCATTTTGCCCAGGGCCCCACTTTGTCTAAAACCGGCCCTGGCGATGAGCCCTATGTATAATCAAGTCCGCTTCAGAGCAGTGAGGCAGGGTAGCCTTTATCAGTTGTTGCAGGTAAGGAACCAAGTCTCTGGTATTGATCGATTCAGGTATCCCCCGAAATTTGACATTGTTGCATCTGTTTCTGTCTTCCACATCTTCTAACTTAAGCTTAACTTCCGCCAGCTCCTCCTCAAGATCATTACGTGCGTCCACAATGATATTATGTGCTGAGGCAAAGTCACCCATTTTTTGTTCAACATGGTTAATCCTATTGCCAAGAGAATCAATAGTGGAGGACACATTAGTGATAGCCTTAGTGATATCTTTCTGAATAGATCTATGTAAGGATAATATTATGTCTTTCAGGAAGGATTCAGAAGCAGTTTGGGTACTGGCGGGAATCGCTTGTAGCACATCAGAATCACACAACTGAGTATCCTCAGCCTGCACCCCTGAGCTGGACTCAAAACAGAATGTAGTGTCCCATTTAACTCTTTGTTTAGCAGGACTCTGAGTTGGTGTGATAGGGCCACTTGGAGAGGCTGCAAAAGCCTGTGAGGGAGCAGAATTGCAGCATTGTGCTGTGGCAGACTCTGAAGGAGGGTGAAGGTTCCTCTTATAGGAGGATAAGGCACTGGAGGCACCGCTAAATTGTCCCTCTGGTGAGCAAGCGCTGTCCCCGGAGGATTGGTATAATGGGGGGGGGGGGGGTATAGCCTGTTGTGGCACCCCTTGCCCTGGGCTGGGATCAACCAGTGCTTTAGCGTTCACCCCTGCCAGCGGTGCCGCGAGGCCTGCGCCGGCGCCATCTTGGGACTGTGCAGGCGTGGTGAAAAAGTCCGTTAGCCGCTTCGGCGGCCCTCTCTTCACCCTTTTAGCCATGGAAGTGAGTCCTGTCAATGTGGGCTACTCACAGAGCGTCCTCTGCTAAAGTTTCCCCTGCGAGCGATGCTGTGAGACACTGAAAGCGATGGCAGCAGCGGAGCTCTGCTAAACCGCGGCCATCTCGGATGAGGTCCCAGCCACGCCCCGGTACTGTTATTTTCTAATTCTCAGACAATTTCAATGAAACACTGTTCATTTACATTGCACTGAATTTGTTCAGTACAAGATATGCCAAATCTGAACATGGCCTAAGTGTAGTTTTCATGTGATACAATAAACTTGAATAAAATTTTCAGTATTGATTTATAAAAAAAAAAAAAGTATCAACTCAGGTAATATTAGGCCTTTTCACACACTTATAGGGTATAGTCAGATAACTATCACCATCATTATGTACTCTTTGTCGATCAATCAGAGATGAAGTTGTCTTGGACTGATGTTCTATAGAAGAACTGATTAGGACATATATACTTGATGCTCTTTCAGTCTGAATTCCCTATCATCACATAAATTGCATTTTGTAAGATATGTATGTAATATATACTGTATGTGTGTGCGTGTGTGTTATAAGTTATATAAAGTTCCAAATTATATAAAGTTATACAGCTGCAATCAAAATTGTTTAACCCTCATTGTAATTTAACACAATTTCAAAATTTACAGTACAAACTTTCATTTGTTTGCAAAAAAACTAATTCTCCAAATTAAACACAGCATGCCACTTGGATTGCTTGGATACTGTATTTTGCACAAATATACAACCATAGCAGGTGTCATGAAATATAGTTCAAAACACAAAGTATCCTAGCTAATAGTGGAATACACCAGTCACAATAGGTGGTTTCACAGCTTATCTACTCCCCCACTCTGTGCAATGACCACCGTAGAGGTCACAGAGCATACCTAGAAAACTCTCCAATAGAAATCAATAGAGTCTACTTCAGACATTGCTTCTATAGCCTTTGGTCCATCTCCAGGAGACAGGAAATTACAAATTATTTTAAGTTTAGTGGCAAGAGCTGGAATTTTTACAATTCTTTTTAACCCCTTAACGACCTTGGACGTACTATTACGTCCTGGGCGCTAGGTACTTCGCGCACCAGGACGTAATACTACGCCCGAGGCCGGCCGCCCACTCACTATCTGAGCGGGTGGTATCGGAACCGGGTGTTAGCTGTATCTGACAGCTAACACCCTGCTCCATAACCCCCGGTCGGCCATAACTTCCGATCTGCGGTTTTAACCCCTTGGATGCCGCGGTCGGGGGGGGTGCCGATATCTCTAATGCCTGGAGCCCCCAGTACCTGGTTGATCCTGCCGAGACATCAGGAAGTCAGCGCTGTGTTTCCATAGCGCTGACTTCCTGTATAGGCTGTAAGACACGAGTATGCTCGTGTCTTGCAGTCTATAGTGCTGAGCCAGCAATCAAAGCATTGCTGTCTCAGGTGTCCTAATGGGACACAAGAAAAAGTAAAAAAAAAGTGAAAAAAAAAATAATAAAGTATGAAAAAAAATTAATAAAAGAATAAAGCCCCAAAAATTCCCTTTTCCTATATAAAATGAATTATATAAAAAATAAACCTAAAAATTTATAAAAACAATACATATTTGGTATTGTTGTGTCCGTAACAACCTGTACAATAAAACTGAAACCATATTTAATGTACACGGTGAAAGTCGGGGAAAAAAAACGGAAAAAACCCGCCAAAAGTAACGATTTTTCGCCATCTCACCTTACAAAATATGCCATAAAAAGTGATCAAAAAGTCATATGTACCCCAAAACAGTACCAATAAAAAGCACAGGTTGTACCGCAAAAAATAAGCCCTAAACCAACTCTCTAAACTGAAAAATAAAAATGCTACGCATCTTAGAAGATGGCGATGCAAAAAAAATTAATTTATGTTCCCAAATGGGTTTTTGTTCTGCAAAATTGGTATTGCATAAAAAAACATTATAAATGAGGTATCGCCGTAATCATACCGACCCGCAGAATAAAGATAACATGTTACTTATGCTTACACTGCATGGTGAAAAATTTAAAAGATAAAACGCAGTGCCAGAATTGATGGGGTTGTTTTTTAATCCACCAAGAAAGAGTTAATAAAATTTATTTAATAAGTTGTAAGCACCTAAAAATGATGTCATTAAAAAATACATCTCACCCTGAAAACAACAAGCCCTCATATGGCTACATCACCAGAGAAATAAAGAAAATATAACTCGTACAATGTGAAGACAAAAACCCCAAAAATCGCCAAATCATTAGAGCATAACTGGCTGCGGCAGGAAGGGAATGTATAAGCTGTGCGAGCGTATATTAGGGTACACCCCAGATTTAGAGCTTACGAGGGATAATAAACCAGAAGTGACCCCCAGAGTGACCTCCCCAATAATAGGAACTACTGGGGAAATAGTAGGGAATTTAGTGTACCCAATGTACTACGCACAGATTACATATTCACTTTTCCCCATCCGCTGTGCAGTCACATCTGGGATACTAATGCTCGCTACACCCCTTGATAAATTCTTTGAGGGGTGCAGTTTTCAAAATGGGGTCATTCCCTAGGGGATTCCACTTTAATGGTACTTTAGTGGCTCTGCAAACATGACATGGCATCCAGATCCCAAACATCTGAATCTGCGCTCCAAAAGCCATATAGCGCTCCTTCCCTTCTGTGCCCTACTGTGTGCCCAAACCGCAGTTTATACCCACATGTATGACACTGGTGTACCCAGGATAAGGTACTTAATGTGATATATGGGTATAAACTCCTGTTTGGGCACACCCGGGCACAGAAGGGAAGGAGCGCTATTTGGTTTTTGGACGCCATTGCACTTTTGCAGAGCTGAAATGCCAGTACAGTGGAATCCCCTGACATGTCACCCCATTTTGGAAACTGCACCCCTGAAGGAATTTATCCAGGGGTACAGTGAGCATTTTTAACCCCCAAGTGTTGCTATAATTTATTATCCGTAAATGAATAGGCAGCTGATGATGAAAGGTGAAAATGACAATTATTCCAGGAATACGACATTTCTGTGCGTAATATGTTGTGCCCGGCTTGTATCAGAGATGAACGCTCCAAAAGCTGTTGTGCCCGGGATCCCCGATCACGAGTTTTTGGAGTGTGTGTCTGTGCAGACATAAGCTGGGCACAACATATCGGGCACTGAAATGGCGTATCTATAGAAAAATTTCATTTTTAACTTTTCATTATCAGCTGCGCATTCATTTTTGGAAATTAAAAGAATGCAACAATTAAGGGTTAATAATGCTCGCTACCCCACTTGATAAATCCCTTGAAGGGTATAGTTTCCAAAATGGGGTGACATGTCTGTGGATTCCACTTTACTGACAATTCATGGTCTCTACAAAAGTGGCATGGTGTCCAAAAAGCAAACTGTGCTCTAAAAACCAAAATAGCGCTCTTTCCCTTCTGTGCCTGGCTGTGCCCAAACAGCAGTTTATACCCACATATGGCATTGTTAAGTACGTTATCCTGGGTACACCAGTGTCATACGTGTGGGCATAAACTGTCATTTGGGCACACAGCAGGGCGCAAATGTGAAGGAGCACTATGTGCTTTTGGAGCGCATATTTAGATTGTTGTTTTTTTGGACGCCATGTCACATTTACATAGACCCTAAAATTGCCCCTACAAAATGGGGGTCACTTCTTGGGGAATTCCAATTTACTGGCACCTCCAGGGCTCTGCAAAAATATCATGGCGACCAGAAAGTCCCTCTAAATCTGTACTCCAAAAGCTAAAGAAAACCACAGTGCTCCTTCCCTTCTGAGCCCTGCTGCGTGCCCAAGCAGCAGTTTATACCCACATATATAATTTTTTTGTCCCCGGGATAGCCCACTTAATAGTTTTAGGAGTGCATGTCTCTGATGCCACAAAGTGGCCGCAACGTATTAGGCACTGAAATTGGATATTTCTTTAAAAACTTTAATTTTCACTTTGTACATTAATTTTTGGGAAGCATTTTTAGGCTCTAAATGATAATACCCCTTGATACATTCCTTGAGGGGTGTAGTTTCTAAAATGGGGTCACTTTTGAGAGGTTTCCATTATATTGGTACTTTAGGGGTTCTGCAAATGCGACATGGCATCCAAAAACTATTCCAGCAAAATCTGCCCTCCAAAAGCTAAATAGCGCTCTTTCCATTTTGAGCCCTGCCATGTACCTATGCAGCAGATTACAACCACATATGGGGCATTTCTGTGTTCAGGAGAAATTGTGTAACGAACTTTGGGGTGCTTTTTCTCCTTTGTCCTCTTGTGAAAATGAAAAATTTGGGGCTAAATTGACAGTTTATTGGAAAAAAAAGTAATTTTTCATTTTAATGTCCCAATGTTAATAAAATCTGTGAAACAGCTGTAGGATCAAAATGCTCATTATGTCCCTTGATATGTTCTGTGAGGGGTGTAGTTTCCAAAATTGGGTCACTTTTAGGGGGTTTCCACTGTATTGGTACTTTGGGGGCTCTGCAAATGCGACATGGTACCTGAAAACTATTCCAGCAAAATCTGCTCTCCAAAAGCTAAATAGCGCTCTTTCCATTCTGAGCCCTGCCATGTACCCATACAGCAGATTACGACCACATATGGGGTATTGCTGTGTTTAGGAGCAATTATTTTGCAAACTGTGGGGTGCTTTTTCTCCTTTAACCCATTGTGAAAATGAAAACTTTGGGGATAAAGTGACATTTTAGTAATGTTTCATTTATACATCCCAGTGTTAGCAAAATCTGTGAAATGAATGTAAGGTCAAAATGCTCACTATACCCCTATATGAATTCTGTGAGGGGTGTAGTTTGCAAAATGGGGTCACTTTTTGGGGTTTTCCTTTGTATTGGTACTCTAGGGGCTTTGCAAATGAGACATGGCACCTGAAAACTATTCCAGCAAAATCTGCTTTTCAGACGCCCAGTGTCGCTCCTTCCCTTCCGTGCGCTGCCATTCGCCCAAACATCAGTTTACACCCACTTGTGGGGTATTTCCGTGCTCGGGAGAAATTGCATAACAAACTGTGAGATGCATTTTTTCCTTTAACCCTTTGTGAATGTGTTAATTTTAGGGCTAAATTAAGGAATTAGTGGGAAAAAATTAAATGTCTAAATTTCACCTCCATATTGTTTTAATTCCAGTGAAATTCTTAAAGGGTTAACAAACTTCCCAAATGTTATTTTGAATTATTTGAGGGGTGCAGTTTTGAAAATGGGGTGATTTATGGGGGTTTCTAATATATAGGCGTTTATAATCCTCTTCAGAACTGAAGTGGTCCCTAAAAAAATTAGTTTGGGAAATTTTCTTGTAAATCTGCAAAATCACTGTTACACTTGTAAGCCTTCTAACATCCAAAATAAATTACAGGACGATTAAAAGATGATGCCGATATAAAGCAGAGATATGGTAGATAATATGTATTAATGTATTTGGGTGGTATGACTATCTATCTGAAAAGCAGAGCATTTCACATTTTGAAAATTGCGATTTTTTTCAAAATTTCCATCAAATTTCCTATTTTTCTATAAATAAATACAAAAATATTCATTAGTGTTTACCACTAACATGAAGTACAATGTGTCACGAAAAAACAATCTCAAAATCACTTGTGTAAGTTAAGACGTCTCAAAGTTATTGCCATATAAAGTGACACATGTCAGTTTTGAAAAACGAGGCCTCGTCCTTAACGCACTTTTGGGCTGGGTCCTTAAGGGGTTAAATATAGATAATAACATGGAAAATGAAAAACAATATCCTCAAAAAGTCTAAAAGAAATATGCTTAACATAAAAACTTTATTTAAACAATAGATCTTTAAAAGGGTATTCTGTTTTTTTATGTTTCAAGTTTATTGTGCATAGACCTGGAAATCATACAATTTTCTAATATACATACATTTATCACTTTCACTGGAGTATGGGTGTACAGGCTCTATTAGAGCAGGGTAACTGAGTCGGGGGGTTACCTTAAAGAGTAATATCTTGGCCATTATAAAATGTAGAACAGTGCTTTTGGTGTCATATGAAAGATGACTCTAATGTTTCATATGACATCAAGATTGCTGTTTTATAGGTATTATTTCCAAAGATATCATTAGTTGAGCTATTGATATATAGTTGCAGCTGCTTGATGTATTTTTAACTGATGATATCTATGGCTATATTACAAATAAAATAGCAATTGATTGGAATCTCAGTTTTGCTGCATGTATTAAGTGTATGAAAGTTTTGTTTAGATGGAGGCCTGGAGGATGTAGGAAGCTGCAACACATCTGCCTCTAGTATTAAGGTAATAGAAGTAGATGTGATTGACTTTCTTCTCCCCCTGACCAAAAGTTTCTAACTGGAGGACAGAACACAGTATAGGTCCAATGTACCAGTTTCTTTTTCGCATCGGCAGCACATGTCTGTAGAAGAGAGGCTGGTTTGCTTTAAGATGTGAAGCATCTTGTTAGAGTTTTATATGATTTTTCTTGGACTCAAATACAGCCGGAGAAGCCATGGGATTTAGAATGTATAATTGCTATCTCTGGCTTAGAGATTTTTAAGTTTTTTTCAGATTTTTTCATTTTATAATAATACAGCGATGATATGCTGTCATTGGGTATAGAAGGTTTGTGCAGCAGCTTTTCCAATAAGGTGGGATTATTAAGCGGTGGTCGTACTTCCTGGAACTGCCTGAGTGTGAAACTAAGCTTTGTTTAAGCAGAACTAAACAGAAAATTAAGGTGTATGTGTAATAATGGAAGTCTGAAAGGTGCGGTTACCTCTTCTTTTGTTAAATGTGGTCCTTCAGAGAAAGATGTGTGAGAGTACCAGATGGGTGGTATATCAGAATAAGCAGATCGGAGATAGGTAAATGACTTGAGAGCATGAAAGGAGAGGCCCAAGTGATGAAGTCCTGTATTTTACAATTGTAACCACCTCTTCATATGTATACCAAAATGATATGTAGCAGCATCTGGCAACCTGGAGCCACCAAAAGGTTTTTTTAAGAATCAATCTATCATTGGAATGATATTAATAGATTTCCTACCATTTCACAGGAAGGAGTTAAATAGTGATCTAGTTACTCAAAAAAAGAATAAAAGATTCATAGGAACCATTTACATTAGGTAGTGCAGCTTACGAATAATAAAGAATGTTAACAAGTTTTTTCTCCCCATCATAACACAGAAGTAATAGAGATTGCAACTGACATTTAATCCTAGAAAGCGTAGTAAGATAATTGGACTGATATAGACATTTGGGGTCACTTGTAAATTGAATTCCCTTGTAAGTCATTTGGGAAGACTGCCGTTGGAGTGCTTCTCACCATATACAGCTTTGATTGCAACTATATATGTATATCCCATTGATTGATATTGGAAGTTCTATGATTGCTTCTTTCATTATAGAACATTACCAAGTAAAACAGAAAGAAGATTAGAATATATTATTATTTAACACTTTTGCTATTCAGTCTTGCTATGCACATATTGAGGTTAGAATCCTATTCCAGTTCTCTGTTCCCTAATGTGGTGTGAATGACCTGTTTCTCGGCATTCAGCAATCTGTTCGAGATGATGAGGATAGCATTACCTTCCTATCTTGCCACTGTTACCTTCATGAATTTGTTATGGCTTTCTATAAAATGTTGCACACACAACACTGCAGAAATCTTCAAGTATCTTGAAAATAGAAAGTTAGTTATTGAAAATGTGACAAAAAGCCCTGAAGTGTCAGATAAATTCTGTAGCCTCTCGAGACCAGTCCCACAAAGATGTGATGATAACTGTCATATCAAATACGAGTAAGAGGAAGCTAGAGAAGGACCGA
Source organism: Leptodactylus fallax (assembly GCA_947044405.1). Lineage (NCBI taxonomy): Eukaryota > Metazoa > Chordata > Amphibia > Anura > Leptodactylidae > Leptodactylus > Leptodactylus fallax. The sequence continues at coordinate 2,677,904 of CAMRHE010000245.1, forward strand.
ATAGAGACTGAACTTTAGAATCATCCCAGTTGTGTTTACAATTATGTGAGGAAAGTTGTCAAAATGAATTAAAAAAAAAATCCTGATAACAGTTTTAGATTTTAAAGAAAAAAAAGGAAAAAATGATCAACAAGTTAGGATTTATGAGTAGAAAATTTGCAAGAAGATACAAATAAAATGAAATTGAAAATATAACACTATTACTTTGTAATAATAGTAATTTGGTACATTTTTTCAGTCATCTACTATTAGTCTTCTAAAATTTTGAATGTATGCAGATTCTAACAGTTAGGTTACAGACTAACCCATAGTAGTCTGGCAGATGTCATTACTTTAAATATATAATAATAATAATAATAATACATTTTATTTATATAGCGCCAACATATTCCGCAGCACTTTACAAATTGTAGGGTTTGAGTACAGACAAAAAAGATACATTACAGAGAAATAGTCAATTCATACAATGGGACTGAGGGCCCTGCTCACAAGAGCTTACAATCTAAGTGGTAGAGGGGTGATACAGGAGGTAGCGGTGGGGGGGAGGGCATAGGAGATAGCAGAGGCGGCATAGGAGATAGCATTGCTTATACTGTGGAACAGACATTTTTGTGATAGAGGTTACTTTCATTACACATAATAAAGCACTATGAGCCGTCACCAGTTGTGTTCTTTAACATGCAGATGGTGCCTGGACATATAAAGTTAGTCTGATACGGCATCATATCCTGTGGGGTATTGCTGGAGCGTGAACAGAGGAGGGTACGTTTTAGGCATTCTAATTGCAGAAGGGTTTACATTGGGAATTGTGATTGGTTTGTCTGAAAAGATATGTCTTTAGTTTGCGCTTGAAGCTGTAGAAATTGGGAGTTAATCTGATTGTCCGGGGTAGAGCATTCCAGCGAAGTGGTGCAACTCGGGAGAAGTCATGGATAGGGGGAGTGAGAGATTCTGATAATAGAGGATGTTAGTCTTAGGTCATTTAGTGAACAGAGAGCACGGGTTGAGCAATAGACAGAGATGAGTGAGAAAATGTAGGGAGGTGCAGCAGTATGGAGAGCCTGGTAGATGAGGGTGATACGTTTATATTGTATTCTGTATTGAATAGGCAGCCAATGTAGTGACCGACACAGACCGGAGACATCGCTGTTGCGTGAATTTCGTGAATATGGTGAATGCTCATGAGCTGATCTGGCACCAAAACTACCGGGTTTACAGTGTATTGCACAATGGAGACTCGCAGCAAAGAATCCTCTCTGATCGCAGGCATTGACCCTTCAGATGACTTGGTTACATGTGACTGAGGAATCTGATCACTGACAGCGTGTCCCTTGAATCTCGCTGATTCAGGGGCAGTGATCCCTTTCCATGACATCCAGAAGCTTGTTAAAGGCTCCCAGGCCTGTCATTACTGTGGGCATTTTTCAGGCCTGTATCTATCAGTCATGTAAGACATACCATATAGATACCGATGGGAATACCCCATCAAGCCTGGCACATTTGTGGCTTTACTATTTTAACAGTTACTACGATTAAGGCTATACTTTGACATGACACGTGTGATACTGGATTATTTTAGGTTACATTTTCTTTTGCAATTCACTTTTATTAAATTTTGCAAATATAACTAAATACAAATATATTTTTTTTGCCATGATCAAAATATGAAGACAGCTGTAACACATATATTGTACGAAATAAAGGGTGGGGTAGAGGGAAGGGTGTGTAGATTTAAGAAGTATGGGAGATGCATGGGAAAGTGTAAGATTTGCCTGAAAGAGCACTTTTACAAATTTTTTATCTTTATTCAAACAAATATAAAAACGTATGATCCTAACCAACCCAGTAGGACTATGCTGGTGGTTACTCAGACTAGCATGGGAAAGTGCATCAACCACAAAGATTGGAAGATATGATATATTATAGGTACCTACTGACAAAAACTCAGGAGACATTGGTGAATGAGGTGAGACCGTTTAGAAGAGGCTCACTGCCTGTAAATTATGTTTGGCTTAATTTAGAGTAATATGGTAAATGTTAGACTGCTAATATTCCGTCCAGTCTCTTGATTTGTTTAGGGCAATTAGAGTTGTATATATCAATTGTGCAAGAACTAGGATAGAGCTGCTTCTGGGAAAAGGGTCCTATCTGTTGCTGAAAGTGAATGGAGATGGGTCGCACATGCACGTGTCTCACCTTTCACTTATACAGAAGATACAGAACTATTCAAAGCTACCTACTCAACTATTTATGCACCTCCGGTACAAGTGAATCTCCATTAACTTTCGGCAACAGATGGGTTTCAGTTTTTGAGACTCTTGCAGGTCCCAGAGGTGGGAACCGTATTTATCAGATATTTATGGTTATAACCATAAATACTGAGAGGAGAAAACCCTTTAAGTTGCTACCCAACCTGCAAATTTTTTTTGTTTTACATAATTTCTGCCCAAAATTGGAAAATTTAAACACATCAGTTTATAACAATGCACCATGTGATTTACATAAAATAAAAATAATACAGTTCCACACTATTTCCTGTTTTTAAGAACATAGTCTACTGTTTGGAGAAATCATTACTTGGTAAACTTAAAGGCAATATTGTTTTTAATTATCTCAAAAAGACTCTTTAACTAGTTTTCTTAAGTTATGACAGCAGCTGCTTTTCCCCCTAAAAGTTTGGCAGGAGAACTGTCCGGAGCCTTCTGGTGGATTATAAGGGCATATTGATAGAAAATGGTGCCCTGCTTGACTGCCTCTAATTCCCCATTGACCTCTATGCTCTAATCTAAAGTTCTCCTCGTGTCTTCTGAAAATAGTATATGCTTTCTAGATTTATTGATTTTAGTGGGTGCTTTTATTTTATTTTTTTATTTTCCCTGCTATATGCTTGTTATGTAATATTTATATAGTGGATCTCCCAAACAGAGAAACAATTTGTGAGAGTATTAGAGCCTGATTGAGGAAAATTTGTGTTTACCAAAGTATTGCTGTAATGTACTTTATTAGTTGTAGATTTGCCTATTAATGTTCTAGCCATATCAGTAATAATTGGTTAATGTGCAACTGCTGATTATTGAGGATATTATTATCTATCAAAGTACTAACCAATAGGACATCAGTGTTACTCAAGCTTAACAAATCTTCTTTCAAAATTTGTTACACTATTTTTGGAAGGGAAACCATATCAACCAAAATGATATGGCAGATATATTTAAAGATTTTTTACAAATTGTAAGGTATAAGGTATTGCACTTTTTCTATGCATATATTTTGCTTTGTTCATCATTTTGTATCTAAATCACTCTGAAATACCTAATTTGGGTTGAACATAAAAAATTGCCTGTCAGGGAGCTTGATGATATATGGAATTTAATTGTAACAAATTGCCCTTGATTAATTCAATAAGAATTTTAATGAAACACACTTAGTAACTTTGTAACTGTTAATCACTCCAGGTGGTTAAGCAAAATGGCATGGTTAAGACCATAAAGCCCTTACTTAAGCAATGTGTTAATTAAGTTTTACAATAATGAAAAAAGGTGAATATTCTAAAAGACAAAAAAGACTTTAAATTGTGATTCTATATGGAATTAAGACTAATAAGACAAAGGTTGTTAAGCTATATATATCTTCTTAATGTGTGCTCACTGACAAGCATTAACTCATTATGTGAAGGCCACAATAGTAGAACATATATGTATGTACATATATATATAAATGTAGAAGTGTTTAACTTGACCTTCTTGCAGCATAACCTTCTCCTGCATTATCATAAAAAACAAAAAAAAGGCATTGAAAATCTGTTTGAAGAATTAACATTTTTGACACAGCGTTGTTAATGAGTTAAAAGTGTTTCTTATGTAACCTATCATCCTCCTAGGGGTTTTGGGCTGGTTCCGACCCTGGGTTATGTATCCCATCCTCCCTCTTCTTCCATATATACCATTAGTTACCTGTGTCATGGGGGCTAAGCATTACTATTATAATGATGTATTCAGACAGCCCCCATGATACAGACAACAGGCAGTGAACAAGATAGAGGAGGGAGGAGGTGGAGAAACCCATAACCCCTGGGTTTGTTGCATACAAAACCTTGGAGGAAGTGATAAGTGACTCCCTGGAAAACCCCTTTAAGTGTCAAGCATGGGCATAACTACCAATGTTGCAGGCAAACCAACTGCTATCGGGCCCAGCAAATATAATATACAGTAGGACTATCAGCTGTGTATCCACCTGACTTCTGAACAACACAACTGATGGTCCCAACCCCATTTATAAGGCAAGAAATCCCACTTATTAAACCTGACAGGGCACACCTGTGAAGTGAAAACCATTTCAGGTGACTACCTCTTGAAGCTCATCAAGAGAATGCCAAGAGTGTGCAAAGCAGTAATCAAAGCAAAAGGTGGCTACTTTGAAGAACCTAGAATATAAGACATATTTTCAGTTGTTTCACACTTTTTTGTTAAGTATATAATTCCACATGTGTTAATTCATAGTTTTGATGCCTTCAGTGTGAATCTACAATTTTTATAGTCATGAAAATACAGAAAACTCTTGGAATGAGAAGGTGTGTCCAACCTTTTGGTCTGTACTGTATATATATATATATATATATATATATATATATATACCGTGTTTCTCCGAAAATAAGACAGGGTCTTATATTATTTTTTTCTCTGAAAAAGAAGGGCTAGGGTTTATTTTCATGGTAGGTCTTAATTATTTATTTTGCTTACTTGTATTGCACCATCATATTTCTCAGCACTTTTACAGACATTGACAATCACTGTCCCATATAGGGCTCACAATCTACATTTCCCTATCAGTATGTCTTTGGAGTGTGGGAGGAAACCGGAGTACCTGGAGGAAACCCACACAAGCACAGGGAGAACATATAAACTCCTTGCAGATGTCCTTGGCAGGATTCGAACCCAGGACTCCAGCGCTGCAATGCTAACCACTGAACCACCATGCTGCCCTAATTTTTCCCATGAACAACAGTCACACATTTGATCACTTTTTATTTAAATTTTTATCAGTGGCGAAACAGCGAAAAAATGGCAGTTCTGCACTTTTGATTTTTTTTTTTTTCCGCTACGGTGTTCACCATAGAGGAAAAATATGGAAGATTATCTACATTACTAATACATAAGGCTCCCAGCTGTCAAAGGAACAGGTCGGCTCCTGCAATCTCACCCCGCGGGAGCTGGCCTGCAACGAGAAAGGTACGGTTTTGGGGGGTCACAGACTGGCCCCGGGCAGTTGCAATACTTTTTAGGGGGGTGTCACGTTCAACAATGCCCGTGATCAGAGTGGAATCTGGGCATTAGCTCTGGAATTGGGCATTAGCTCTGGGTCTCCACTGTACATTACAGCGGAGACCCAGTATAGTAGCTATGGGGGGTTGGGACCGGCTCTGGGGACAGTTGTGCTACCTTGGGGGGGAGGTCATACTCAACAATGCCGGGATCAGATTGGACACTGATTGTGGGCATTAACTCGAGGTCTCTGCTGTACATTATAGCGGAGACCCGGTACAGTAGCTATGGCGGTTGTGCTACTTTGGGGGAAAGGAGGGGAGGTCATGCTGAACAATGCCCACAATCAGAGTGGACACTGATTGCAGGCATTAACCTCGGTATGGTAGCTGCTCTGCAACAGAGCGGCCACCATCTTTAAGGACTCAGCATCTGCCGTAATTACACTACAGATGTCGGGAAGGGGTTAAACTAGCTAGGGCTTATTTTTGGAGTAGGGCTTATATTTCAAGCCTACTCCAAAAAACCTGGAAAATCTAGCTAGGGCTTATTTTCGGGATAGGTCTTATTTTTGGAGAAACACGGTAGTATGATGTTCAGCATAGTAGCAATTTGACCATAGGTGAAATTGGAGCACCTAGACCCCAGAGGAACATGGGATCATCACCTATAATATGCCATGTATAATACTGATGTATTTTTAAGTGGCAAAGTGGCCTTGATTCTGAGAGCCCATGTGTGAATGCTATGCCCCTGAATTATAAATTTATTTAAAAGAAAAAGTCAGTTATTTCCAATGGCAGCAAATAAATCCATGTGAATTTTTGTTAGTCTGGGTTCACATACCAGTCAGTTGTCTTGTTGTCTCAGACGATGACAATTTGGCATGATGCTATGACAGATCAAAAAACACCGCACTCAACATCTTTTGATCAGAGTTATCAGATCAACTGTGCCAGATTGCTGAACATATTTGAATGCAAATTATGTCTACCCACATAGTGTAGGGGTTTACAGTAGTCAAAAACAATATTCCTTGTTTTTAGATGGTACACTGGTGACCATCAGGAAGAATGAAGCACAGTCAAAGACAGCACTGAGTCACAATTGTATATTATAATATTTTATTATTTTAGTATACGGTAAGATAAAATAAATATGGTTATTTTCTGCTGCAGACACTTAAGTGATCTCCAGCTTAGGGTTTTGGGACTCCAATTTTTCAAGAATTCTATTCACAGTAACACAACATTCTAGTCTTGAAAGGCTGCAATTTACCCTCCACACATATAGGATGGTTATTGTTTCTAATGTTTTATGGTAGGTTCTGAGAACAAGAATGTTACACAGCATCAATTTCATTAATTTTAATAAAAGAAAACATAAGCAAGAAAAACGAGCAAGTAAAAGATTTTGAATAAGAAGAAACACTTGCGCAAGCTTGGGATAGCCCCTTTCCTGCTGTAACGTCTCTGCCTGTTCAGGTCTCTGTGCCACCCTCCGCACGCACACTGCGGTGCAGGAGGCGTGTTCAGTTTGATTCCTTGCTTAGGGTTCTGCTCTATTACCTCTCTCTGTAATTGAATTTCAACCCCACCCCCGTCTCCTGCACCTTTGTTTCTCTCCGCTCCTCAAACAGTTAATCTTAGCCTTGCCTGTGTGATTGACTGTCTACCAATCAAGTCTGGGACAGATTCTGGACTTCTTATAAACAGGTCATCTCTTCACACATGGTGGCTGGCTATTGTGACTCTGTCCTGTTACTTGTCCCTGCTAGCTCCTCTTTCTGCTATTATTGTATTCTGACTTCTGACCTTTGGCTTCCCTTGTGACTACTCTTTAGGATTTTGATTTTGTACCTCTTTGTCTCTCTGACTTTGATCCTTGGCTTGCTGACTCCTCTTCTGTGTTGTTTGTCTTGTCTTGTTCTGTGTTACACTTATTCAGAGAAAGGATCGCCGCCTAGTTGTCGGCTGTCGCCTAGAACTGTTCAGGCAATTAGGTAGGGACTGGGGCTGGGTCGAGTTTAGGGCTCACTGTCTCTGTCTCCCCTTTTTCCCTTGTTTCAGCAGCAGCAATAGGGAATTGCACAACTAGCAATTCCCTTACACCTGCACTCGAGCACCCCAAGATATACAGGTAATTGAAAGATACTGGGAACCAGTAGATTTCTATATGAAATGGGCTAACAAGTAAATTATAGAATGAACCTTTATATTCTTCTAGACCCTTCCTAGTGTATAGAATTTTCAAAAAGTTGAGATAATATTTGTTTATGGTCATTGTTTTGGAATGTGACCTTGTATCTTTGTACCAGACAGAAAAGTCAGCAAGTCTACTCCAACAATGCTAAAATTGAAGTGGAAGAAACACTGAGGCTAGCAAAATGAATTCTTTGCAATATAGTTAGCATATCAGTTTGTGATGAGTTTTCATTAAATTGTGTTGTTTTTAGAAAAGCTACTTAACTCGTGACACACATTTCTAGACGTAGCTAGCCAAGAGGAAAGAAAAGGAATATCTGTACTTGTAACTGTCTGTTATTAATACTATACGGTCCCCAGCAAAGTGTCTAAAACATGTGATACACGTGAAGAAGGCAAGACAGCTATTTTTTTAAAAATGTTTGTGAATTTTGATAAGTAACCCTCCCCCGATGACTTGTTTGAGATCTATTATAGGGTCATCAGACTCTAAAAAGTAGATAATTAACAATAGTCCAGTTTATGCAAAACCATGTCCTTTAACACCTTAGTATTCACAATTCAGAGTACAATGTATTGACCTTACTTCAGCACATACAGTATCTGCTTGACAGACCATATATCAAAAGTGAAGTCAAGTCTGAGGTCAAACCACCAAAGACGCTAAATGTAGTTCTTCATTAATAAACCATGTTTTAATATACCGCCTACACTTTGTCTTGTGAATGCTGTCAACATTTTAGTGATTAGAATGAGAATTTAGATGTAGGGAACAAGTATTGTGCATGCATCTGCATCTATGTTCATGTCTACTGTACTTGGAAAGGAATTTAAGCTATCCAAGTGTGAGCAATACAAGTGCACATTAATTATTATTGGGACTCAGTCACATGACTATATTATGGCTCAATACAAGCTCGGAGCCATACTACAGCTTTGAAAAAAGTCTATGGGGCCCTATTGTACCTCTGTACTGTATATCTATGATTTCATATGAAGCTTTTTTCAGAATGACTGTGAACGATGATATATTATTATGGACATTACATTACATTACATTACATAACTTCTAGGACAGAATATCGCATTAAGATGGAGCTGTATAGAGGCACTATATGATGGCACATTGAGCTCCTGCTTTATTCATATGCCTCTAAAGAACACCAAGTCTATAATATCTCCTGTTCCTTTGCATTGGACATTTCTTTGTGGTTCTTTAGCATCCTGATAACACTATGGAATGTTCTGAATAATTATAGGTTCAACAATCTTTTTTGCAAGTGCCATTTCTACACCGCATTAGCCAGTTTCTACATAGGGGACATGGCAACGGTGTGCTGTGGGAAGGGCTATTATCACTATATATGCCTGAAATCTATGCTAGCTATGAGCTAGTGTAAATTTCAGTTAGGCACACTGCCAAGCAGAAGATGCTCCTTATTTAAGACAAGGTCTGGTGTTTCAGGGACCATAAAGACCTGCATACAGTACTCCAGTCTTGATGTATCCACCTCACTCTTTTAATCTGTTTTCCCTAGCATTGTATATGTTACAAGAGTCATACTCAAAAGTCTTCATATAGGCTCAACTTCCTCTTAAAGGAGTTGTCCATTTCATTTGTTCTATTATTTAATAGTACTGCAGCTTCTAAATGGCACAAAAGGCCCGTGGACTTGTATAATGGAAGCAGTATTAGATAATAATAATAATAAATAAATTGAACAACTACTTTAACCTTAAATATCCATTGTCTATCAAATGGCAAATACAGTCCTGAACTAGACCTTGGCTCTCAAGGCTCCACTGGCTCTATTCTGTTCACTTAGGGTACTTTCACACCACACCTTGGCCATACCTTTAATGGATACTGAAGGATGCTAATGAAATGGAATTGGTTTACATACGGGTTAATGTTTAAAAAATTGATCCAGTGCTGTCTGTTCTTTATTAGCCACAAACACATGTTTTTTGTACAAATTTTGCGTCCATGGCCTGTTTCCACAAATTGTCTTACAGTATGCCACACAATTGAATTAATTTATTATCTCAGTGATAATATTTTATGTAATGAAACCATACGACACTCCCCAGGTTTCCAAGTTCTTCAAAACTCACATAATTTGCTCATATTGCAGCCCCAACTGGGTCATCCAAACTCTTCTTCCTGATTTTAAGCTCAGCACAATGGTTACTTCTTCCTGGTTTGCTCCAGGCTGATATAACTCCCACAGTCACAGCAGATTCTCCCAATACACAAGACCATTGATGCTCATGGCTTACACTGTGTAAGGCTGAGGCCCCACATTGAGGAAACGCAGCTTTTTTTTTTATGGGTTGATTTTGCTGTGTTTTTTTTTTTTAAGCCAAAGCCAGGAGTGGATTGAGCAGAAGGTAGAAGTATAAGAGCTTCCTATATATTTCCCATTCATTTTGTAGCCATTCTTGGCTTTGGCTCAAACAAACGTAGCTAAATCTGCAACAGAAAAAGCATTTCCGCAACGTGGGGCCTCAGCCTAAGTAGCAATCTGCACAATGGACCTGCTAGTCTCCCTCCACCATGATAAACCTGCCTAGCCCACATCAGATTAACGGTTGATGAGTTTGCTCTTCTTGTGATAACTTGGTCTTTATCAGTAGAACAGAGTCACTGAACCCCTTCATAGGTCCATATTAGTTCTACAGCAAGAAAGACCATCCATTCCACAACCATTCACCACAAATTGTCTTGGCGGGGGCACAGGGCTAGAATGATGAGACATGTTGCACTTTTTTTTCTCTAAAAAAAATCCCTGAAATACAACAAAACGGACCTTCTTTTTTTTTTTTCAAATCTGCAGATAATGTAGACGAATTCAGATGGAAAGTGTGCCATTTTTATCCATCTATCAAAGAAAATTTAATGTCTGTTTTTCTTTTAACAGTTAGAACAACAGATTAACAACAAGGGTGTCACCCTACCCTTAATGGGGCATTAAAATCATATTAAAAATTGTAGACAATTAATAGTTATATATTTTTGCAAATATAAACAAATCATGGCTGGGTATCTGACAGGTCCCAGACCATAGAAGGTTCCTGCATTTATAATCATATTCATTAGCAAACGATCAAGACAAAAGACTGCCTCTACTGAGATGTTTAGAGAAAATCTTTGTAATTCTGCAATTTTTCACATAATTTATATTTGCAAAAATGTTTAACTTGTAATTGTCTACATATTTAAAGGGGTTTTCTGGGCAAAATTTTTTTTTTTTTCATAAAAGGTCTGTTAGTACTATTAATAGGCTAATAAGGGCATCCAAATACCTTTAGCAGTGTTTTGATTGATTTGTGGCTTTCTCTGTGAGTTCCTGGCATCTTCTGCATTTGTTTACATGGACATCTTCTTGTTCTGTGTTTTCCTACAACTACCATGATGCCTTGGGCTTCACTCAGAGCTGACTCACCATCTCCCTCTCTCACTCTCTCCCCTCCCTTTCTCACTCACACCCCCTCCCTGTTTCCCTAGCTAGCCCGCCCACTACTAGCCCTTCCTAACTAACTCAACACCCCCACCCCACCCCATCATACTTACCTGTCTTCCACTCTGGACCTTCTGGGGACAGGATGTCACTCCTTCTTTGTGGAATGCGCAGTAGATTGCAATCACTCCGCCTCTAATGTGTAGGCATGGGCAGCTGGCACCTCCTCTTCTTCACGTCTGCCGGCCACCCACGCCTGCGCAATAGAGTCAGAAGGACAGCATGCGCAGTAGAGTGCTGGCATGCCTGAACTCCAGCTCTACTACGCAGGTGTGGGAGGCTGGCAGACATCAACACTTGTGAGGGGTTATTTTGAGGGGTTATAAAATTTCCCCCATTCCCCTCCTTTTCTCTTCTTCCCCTCCCCCCCCCATTCCCCTCCTCCTCATCCTTTTGTTTCCCTGCCCTCCCTTCCACCTCATCCTTCCTTTTAATTGTACTAACCTTGGGAATAATTCATTCTATTGTCATTTGTCTGCTGGGTTTGATCAAGTGAATATTTCCCTTAATACTCTCAATTTATATGCTGTAGTGTCTCATGACTTTTATTTTTATTTTGGCATCCTTGTGCACCTTGATTCTCAAGTTATACTAATTTTTGACATCTAAGTTAGTTAATTAATAACTGGATATCCGTATTTAGACTGAATGTTTATAATTAGATATTTACATATATACTGAGTGTTCTTAACCTACCAGACAAACTCTATTGAGGAATGAGCGGCAAAGAACTGTCATGTTCCTCATTCATAGCGATCGCTATGAGTCTGCGCGAGCTGTGCACGTGCAATACGATCCCCTCCTCTGTTTTGTCTATCCTGCACATGACGGGATTCCGGAAGTATGTCAGAGGAGGTGTGGCTTAATGTCACCACTGTGAGATTTAATGGAGCTCCCCTATACAATGGGTAGAGCGTGCTGGAACTTTTATTACTTGTGCTGGGTTGGTTTATTGCTATCTTATGGACAGAAGTAGTCATTCTTCTTTGATTTGAGCATGAAATTTATGTGAAACTGCTTATATTAATATTGGTGGTGGTTGGTTTATTGCTATTTTATGGGCAGAAGTAGCGATTTATCTTTGATTTGAGCATGAAATTTATGTGAGACTATGTCTATATTAATATTGGTGGTGGTAACATTTCTTTTGTGGATTTATTCAGATGGTGTGGAATATTGATAGTTTCCACAGTTATGTGATCCCCTGTCCTTTTTTTTTTCTATATGTCTCTTTATAGATCCCCTGAGGAGCACCCGCTATAGGGTAGCGAAACACATCGGGCAGAGACATATACAGGGTTGTTTAGGGAAAGTTGTGGGACTGCCCTTATCAGGGCGGGGAGTCAAATACCTTGGGGTATTAGGGAGAGTATAGGTAATACCCTCCTTTACCCTATGACTTGGACCTAGTTCCCCTGCCAATTTGGTGTGAATGTGGCTATGCATTTATCAATCTGAACCCAATGTGGATTTGGTAAGACTGTTCCAATTTTTTTATGATATTTTGCTATATGGGACATTTTAACTATCACATTAAATGTTAAGTTTCATTTATTTTTGGTTTATGCTGAGGATCCATTTCTATTAATTAACACTCTACTGGCATGCCGAAATTTCGGCTCTGTTGCGGAGAAGTGACGTCCCATGCCCAGAAGGTCCAGAACAGAAGACAGGTAAGCATGATGGGGTTAAATTTTTGTAAAACTAAGTAGGTAGATGGGGAAGGGGGGGGGGTTAGCTTTTATAATTATCAATTTATCCCAGACAACTCATTTAAACATGGTTATGTTCATGGGAACACCCGGGAGCTCCACATTGCGAAAATGCTACAATTTGGCCATGGCGGAAATTTTACAGTACCTGCAAAGTGGATGGGATTCTGAGTAATCCCATCCACACACTGCAGAAAAACATACGCAGCGAAAATGCTGTGATTTCAAAAACTGTTGCATTTTGTAAACCGAAGCATGTTAATTATACCTATGAAAACATTGGTGTTTTCTGTATAGGTATAACAGGGACAGAAAGTCTGCAGAGGAAAACTTTGCAAGCTTTCTGTGAAAAGCGCTGTGGAAAAAAACGCGATTCATTTTCACCGCGGTCTTTTCCGCAGCACTTTTCGTCTGTGGTTCACTACGTGGGGCCTTAGCCTTAATGTACAAAAATATTCTTAACAATAAAGTAGTGAGTCTTCATTGGCTATGTAATTATGTAATTGGGTTTTGAAATGGTTAATGATTATCTAAGACTATATAATGTACAGTCCATTGACTCAATGTCTCCATGTTTGGCAGATTTATGCTGAAATATTAACTGCAAACAGTGTCAGTACAGTATATAAATATGTGAGCTATCATCAAAAATCACTCTTTTATAATGCCAATAAACTAGTGATGCAGCAGGTGGATGACTAATGGCCTGGAATATTTCTCGCATTTGTATCTAGCACATACATTGTGTATTACATTTGTTCGTCATTTTTTCAACAGTATGACAATACTATATATCGCACTTGCATTGAAAGTTAACACATTAGTGAAATGAATGTCACAGTATGCAAATGACTTCAGTTCTCTTTTCCTTCTGTTTTGTCTGTGACTAAAGAGAATGCATTTCCTTTTTTTATGCTACATTTTCTGTTATTTCAACAATGTGATCTATTTGTCAGGTGTGAATTTTAGATACATGTGATGTTCACATAGCCTCATTTTCCTCCATACATTGCTAACTTTGACAGTCTCAAGACCTTATGTGTAGACACAAGATTGTAGGTAATTAGAATTAGCAGGGTATAAAAAAACAGAAATAGTCATTAGATGTGCATATGGTGTATGATGTGCGAATATTTAAAGGCTCTTTTTGCAGTTCCAGCACAATTATCACTTTTTTAGATTGAGGAGGCAATTAATATTTATTATGTCATCCATATTTGTCACTGGTGGAGATTATTTTTTTAGCAATAGAAGTGTTAAGAAAAAGTAACTGATAGTAGCTCTATAGAGTCTTATGTGCAACATATTCAAGAACAATAACAAGACATTCAATAACAAGACATTGTTATTCATGCATTGTATGACTAAACTCTGAAATTATTCTCTACAATTTTTTTCCAAATTAGGTGTTGAAATTACAGGGCACTTCATGGATTTTTCCATATATGATATCTTTCTATCAACACTCATATTAAGTCATGTTGTTGAACCTACCTACCTTACTTCTTGTGAGCAGGGTTAGATTTGGATGGCAGGCAAAATTAAAAATGGGTCTCCCAAATAAAATACTGTGCCAGCATCACAGTCACATTCAGTCTACTCAGAACATAAGTGGCTCAAGTCCCAGGTTATATACAGATGTAACAATTTTCAACTTGAATCTGACTCACTACAGTGTGATAAATCACAGGAAAAGCCATTGAAAGCAATGGAAAAAAAGGTGAATTAAAGTGATTAGCAACTGTTTAATTCTGTTGCCAGAAAATGACATATATTTTTTATAATCAAGCTTTATGTTAAACATGATTTTACAGAATTTTTGTTGAGGTTTTTAAAAATTTTCCATGTTATCTATATTTTAAAAAATTCAATAAAATTGTCTGGTTCTGACTTGCAAGAATGTTCTTGGTTGCAAGAAAATACAGTGGCTCTATGTCAAGAAGCTGCAGGAGGAGATCAACAGCTGTCCCACTTTTCCCCATAGCAGCTATGTTGTTTACCTACATGGTAAGGCACACCAGTAAATGATTACCTAAATACGTGAAATTCCATTTTGCATATTAGATACAGCCTATGCATTCTGTAACCTGATGCACCATAGTTATTCCAGGGCAGGACTTGCCGGGCAAGTTTCCCTATATTAAGAGTTTTTTTTAAGCCTTTCAAGAATCCAGTTTGGTTGGGAACTTTGATGTGATCAGTAAGCTAGTAGTGTTAGAGGTAGAAGAAGCCTGGAGTAGCAGGGTCTATATGACCTGAGTGCAACCACTGTGAGAGCATGAATGCTAAAGGGTGACTCTGTGGGACTACAACTTCAATGCTGTCTGAAGAAGCTGTCTGGAGCATGTTTTCCATGTGTACATGCCCTCAAATAATCACTGATCCCAAACCTACTAACAGCTACTAATGGACTAGATGATGGACAATTCTTCTATATGGTCATCCAGCTTCTCTCAGTCCAATGATGCACACTCTCTCAAAGTCTGGGTGAAATGTCTTTGAGTGCCTCATAGAAGCATGTCTAGCAGTCAGCGATTTTGAACCAAGAGGTACACTATCTAAAAGTAGGTTCAGAGAGAGGTTTATAGAGTAATGAAGGAAGCACTTTTATACCCTCTTGTGGCAAGACCCAATGTCTAATCAGACTATACATGTAATGATTTAAATTGATTTACTGCATGCCCTGTTTTGCAGCAATCTAACATTTATATCTAATTGTGTTTTGTGTTAATGAGTGTTCAATAAATGTTATTACAAGATGCCTTGTAACTTAAAATGAGTGAAAACCATTGAGGCTGGAGTTCGGAAGATAGTACAATCGTTGTCCAGAACATTCTAGTCCGGAGGAGGAATAATTCCTTCCTCACCAGTTAGGGAGAAGGGGAAAGCTTAATTATTGAGTTTAGGTTGACTTAAATGTTGACTCCAAGCCAGGGCTACAAGCCAAGGCCCCCTGGAAGGCAGAAGGGGAAGTGGATGCAGCCGTGGGCAGGAACGAGAATCGGTAAGTAAATAGGGTGTGTTACCTGAAGGGATTACCCCAGCTGGTAACGGCCTATTTAAAAAAAAAAAAAAAAAAAAAGCAGCATAACGGCTGCCTAAGGTTTCAGGACCTGTGGCAGCCGTTATGGCTGCGACGCCAGTACTTACACCACTGGAGTATCATCAACCAGTCTTAGCTCCACTCAGAGCATTCTGCCTCCATTATCTGGATGAAGTTCTACTGTTACACCATCTCCTAAGTCTTACCCCTGCACTCACCAAGGGCACTCCAACCACCATCAAGCTCAGGGATGCTCACCACTAGGACATGCCCTGGGGGCTACTACAATCAGCAGCATACATCTTATAGGCCCCTTCTGCATCACACCAGACCTTAAGGAGTGCAGAAGGGTCAGGTAGAGATCCTTAACACTGTGACAACCGATACTACTACTCCCAACCTGCAGGCTTTCTTCTAGTGGACTGTTGTATATGTTACTCCTAAACAACGCCAGCCACATGCTACCATTAAATGTTCAGCCAAGTTTGTCTTTTAAAAGTCGCAACAGCATTGCACCTCAGCAGTGACAGACTCTTCTTGACAGTGCTGACAGAATTCCCCCTTTTAATAGTGTAGCAACATGCTCCAAAAAGTGCCAGCCACTTGTTGGTCCCCTTACATTAAATGGTTACTAACTTTTCAGACAACTTAGTCTCATTTAATAGACCATGTGATTCGAGACCAAAATGTGATGCACTGTAATTAAAAATGTTGCTGCTTTCTGTCTGAAAAACATCTCTAAAGTTCCTGCCACTAGGTGTTTCCCTTCTAGCTAATTTGCGCTTCGCTGCCTGTTACTAGAGAAGTCCCATCTATAACATGGGTTCACATTCTGTGGAGGGGGCGTCTGTTTTATCTTCACAAAGTGAATGCAGATGGGAGGAGTTGATGCTCCTCACAGACTCCTCATGTGTCTGCAAACTGCTTACTCAGGATTGAAACTGCAAATTGCTTTGTTTTGCACTGGACTGAACATTCTGCATATCTAATAGCTTACAATATATGAAAAGTCTTCTATGTATTTGTTTTTACTACTGGGTGCTTACAGATGGGATATTATTATTTCCTGACTGTGATAATAGATTGCTCTTTCCATGTGTCAGGGATTTCTCTCTCTGCTTCATGCTTGCCTGTATTTTCCCTATAGTTGCAGTTAAGTGTTGCTGGATCTCCAATAATATATTCACTTGGGCTTTTCTTAGCTATTTGTTTACTACAGTATTGTACAGTTACTCCTGACAAAATTTACATGTCAATAAACAAAACTAGTTAGAATGGATAGGGTTGCAGGGCAGACTTCTCTTTATTGTACATGTCCCTTGCCTCATAGCAGGGGCGCACCGCTAATGAGGCGAAGTGAGGCGGCCGCCTCGGGTAGCACTGTCCGGGGGGCGGCATTTTTACTATTTAATGTAAACCAGCCCAGGACAGGCCGCTTAAAAAAAAAAAAAAAAACCTGAGCTGAGCGCGGCCTGTCCTGGGCTGTTTTACAAGACGTCGCATCTCAGCGCAGGCGGCGATACAATGATGTCATCACGCCGCCTACGCTGAGACACAGACCCCTATTCAGACCCCGGAGTATAATAATCGGAGGCCTAGGGTTGGTGAGGGAACATAAAAACCAGTGTTACTCATCTCCTGCGATCCGATGTAACTCCAAGCAGGCTTGAGGCATCTGGTGACGTCATCAGGTCGCGTCGCCGGCCTGATCACGTGACGTGTGTGCGCAATTAAACAGGGCCGAAAGCTGCAAGGAGTGCACCGGTGTCCAGGATAGGTAAAGTAACACTGGTTTTTATGTTTGCATTCTCCCCTGGGTCTCCAATCATTATACTCTGGGGTCTGAAAAGACCCCAGAGTATAATAATAGTTCATGGGTCGGCCACTATGGGGCATAATACCCTGTGCAGGGACCACTGTAGAGCATAATACCGGGTGCAAGGGCCACTATGGAGCATAATACAAGTGCTGGGGCCACTATAGAGCATAATACCGGGTGTAGGGGTCACTATGGAGCATAATACAAGTGCAGGGGCCACTATGGAGCATAATACCAGTGCAAGGGCCACTATGGAGGATAATACCAGTGCAGGGGCCACTATGGAGCATAATACCAGTGCAAGGGCCATTATAGAGCATAATACCAGTGCAGGGGCCACTATGGAGCATAATACCGTGTGCTGGGTCCACTGTGGAGCATAATACCGTGTGCAGGGGCCTATATGGAGCATAATACCATGTGCAGGGGCCAATATGGGGCATAAAACTGTGTGCAGGAGTTGCTGTGGAACATAATACCGTGTGCAGTGGCCAATGCGGGGCATAATACCGTGAGCAGGGGCCACTATGGAGCATAATACCGTGTGCAGAGGCTGCTGAGAGGCATAATACAGTGTGCAGGGGTCGCTGCGGGCCATAACACTGTGTAATACTGTGTGCAGGGGGTGCTGTGGAACATTATAGTGTGTGTAAATGGGGCGCTATAAACATGGGCTATGGCACCTGTTTATATTATACGCTGTCTGTTTATAGTGACCGTGTGATGTAATTGTAGCCTTGTCACATACTGTAGACATGTACAGGACGAGGCTGCAGTTACATGACATGGCCGCTATGAGATGAATTACACTATGTAAACAGAGAAGCGGTCACGGCGCTTACACAGGTACCATTCAAACAGCTGGTCAGTGGGGGTCCTGGGTTTTTGAACCCCACTGATTAGTTTATTAATGACCTGGAAAACCTTTTCATTAGTTAACACCTGGGGCATTATTAATAAGGGGCACTATTTATACAGGGTACACACGGACATTATTAATATAAAGGTGCACTTGGGGGTATTATTCATTATGGTGGGTTATATCATATATTATATCATTGGGGGTAGCAGCAGAATGGGGGCTTTGTGTAGGTGAGGACAATGTGGGTTGGATGCCTGGAAAAGTGAGGAGCCAAAGATGTCTGTGTTGCAACCTTTACAGAGACAAGTCACAGCTGGAAGAAGTGATCATGGCGGTCCAGAGGGAAGAGAAGGGAAATGTGAAGGATTAGTCAGAGACGTCACCTGTAAGGCACAAAATGTTACTGCCCTGTATTCACCTAAATGATAGAGGATAAATACCTGATTGATGGGGGTCTGTCTGCTGAGTCCCCCACTGAGCCTGAGAATTGGGTTTTTTCCCCCCACTGGGTGGGATTTCAGCCTGACCACAGCCATATATATAGGCGTGTCGCTTGGTGGATGGACGAACCCCCGTGGCTCTCATTCACTTCAATGAGAGTGCCAAAGATACCCGAAGTCCAGTACTCAGCTATCTGCGGCGCTCCTATTATAGAGAATGGGGGCCACGTGGGCTCGTCCATCCACCAAGCAGAAGATGTGTGAAGTTACTTTCATTGTTAATGCCGTGTTGTTGATCTGATACTGAAGTAATACAGGAAGAAGAATTCTTAAAAACTGTTTTATAACTTTGTGTATTGTGTATATTGTGCGACGATAACAGTGTGTTAAACTAGTAGCATGGAAACATGGTTTTTTTTTTTTTTGTTTTTTTTTTTTGGGGTGGGGGGGGGGCGTCTTTCTATAGTCCGCCTCAGGCAGCAAAGAGGCTAGGTTCACCACTGCCTCATAGACAAATATAATGCAATTATTAGCAGCAGAAAAACTGATCGGACATCATACATGAAGGCTTACACTAGGTTCACACTAGCGCTCGGGTTTCCGTTGTTCAGGTCTGCATTGGGACCCAAAAGACAGAGAGTCTTTAACAGTAGTTACCTGCGGCACCTGCAGACCCCATATACTATAATCCTCCTTGCAAGACTTTTCTATTCCCCGACTTTAGGCGGACTCTGCGGTAGAGTCTCCTACGGAGATTCCAATGCAGATGTGAATCCAGCCTTATACAGTCATAGCAGACTGCCCAGCAAGACCCTGTAGATATTTCCACTGTTTATGAAAACTGAGGTACCATGTAAAAGAAGTCTACCACTTCCAAAGTCACTTCTAAACAACTTGTATTCTGTTGTAGGGCAGTTAGTGGCATAGTGAACATATTTTTTGTGTCAAAGTGTAATCTTGCTGGTTAGAAAATCAACTTAAAGAGAACGCTTCACCACTTCCAATAAGTCCAGATGTTTACATAATTTAATAGGTGCTGCTCCACTGATTCCGGCACAGTTGAAATTTTCTCTCTAGCCCCCACCATTCCCAAACAATCAATGCTGTTAGTTTTGGTGTCTGACATGCTATTTAGTATCTGTACTGTCAATGAGGGCAGTGTCAGATAGGACACTGGCTGCTTCTGATTTTAGCCACTGAATCACACCATCCTGCCTGACACTGCCCTTCTGAAATTATAGATCTTAAAAGACACATCAGGCAGTAAAACTAACTGCTCTTGTTACTCAGGAATTGTGGAGGCTAGTGAAAAAATCCAAGTGTTCTGGAATCAGTGGAGTAGTGTCTATTAACAGAAGCTAAAAAATTGAATTGGTGGAGGTGGTGAAAGGTCCTCTTTATAGATTGACAGGTCCCAATGTGTGGACACCACAGGCAAAAACGGTGCATTGGGACATGGCTCGAACCTGGGTACACCAAAATGTTTTTCTGCATACAGATTAAAAGACAATTTTGTCATCAGCAAGATTGCACTTTGACACAAGAAAGGTATGTTCACTGTGTCACTAACTGTCCCTACAACAGTTTATAAATGGTTTAGACTCCCATTAATCTTGCCAGGACTCCTCTATATTCTAGTGGCACTCTTTACTGTCACCAATGGTGATAGTGATACAGTAGGCTTGTCATGCATTCATACAATAATACACAGTCATAATGCTGCCTCTAAACCACTAATGTTTAAAGCAATATCTCCGAACTGCTGCCATAATCTGTAAATATACAACACTTGCTTATATTTGCCTGCATACATACAGTATTCCTTGAAATCTTCCTACCTTTACCTTACACACTTATTATTCTGCATCCGTTGATTCATACTACAGATATATTTTTGTGAGAAATTGTTTCTCTCTGGCATTGGTCATGTGCATGTTGCAGTAGTGTGTAGTATTAATAAAAATCTTGTCAGTTTTAATATTTCCTCATATATTGAACGAATTGATAGCTGCTAGTAGAGTAATGAGTAATGAGATTCCTTTACAGTTATGAGCTCTTCACTTTAATATCGGTGAGCCTGCCAAAAATGAATGTTAATATGAGTGGGCCATATGGCATGATGAGTTCCAGTGCTGCAAAGTAAATATATGTCTGTTAGTTTTCTATTACTTTGCATTGATTGAAGGCAAAAGATTGTACAAGGCTTCTACCTGGCTTACGGCTGTTATTTATTATAAAAATATCATTTCCTGTGTTTTTGCTAAAGTTTAGTAAGAAGTTTTAAAAAAGACTCATTTGGTTGGAGTAATAGAAATAAAATGTGTAGTATTGATAGGCTAAAGTACAATAAAAACAGTGATATGAATTAATTCCTTAAAGGGTTTATGTGGGGAGAATACATTTTTCACAGTGCATCACTTAACTGGAGAAACATTCTTACTGATATACAGTAGGTAAGGGTACACGATGCCCCAATTCTTAGATTTGCAGAGCACAACTGGGAGGGTGGACGCGGGGGGGCAGGGCTGCTTTAACCATAGGGCCAATGGTACACTTGCCTTGGGTATAATAGCAGGTGTGGGGGGGTGGGGGCCCACTTATGAAACCTTTGCACTGGGCCCACCTATGTGTTAAAACGGCCCAGGCGGGGGGTGTTGAAGTCTCATTCCTCTGCTTTCCCTGCTTCAACTCTTAGTCACATGACCGACTCTGCTCTACTTTACATAAAAGCAACTGGAGTAGGGCAGAGTCAGTTACATCACAGAGAGCCAGAGGAGCAGCAGAGGAGGTAGAGTACAGAGACTTCCGACCCCTGGTGTTTATCCAATGCTGTTAATGTACTATGAAAAATGTACTCTCCCCACATAGACCTTTAAGGTCTAGCCCAATTTTGTGCTTTGGGACTATACAAAATTGTTTCATTTTCATAATTACAGAAGTAATGGGGAAAATGTATTATCCCATCTATGCCAGTTTCACATATGTGGCACAAAGCCCTTTCTTTTCCAAATGTATGCCACATCCCACTTTCTGCACCTCACTCGCCACATTCCACAAATGTGCGTAGGGCCAACATATTTATTATAACTCAGGCCAGTTTTCTGGCAAAAGTTATATGGGAAATCTATACAGTGTGCCTGATTTATTAAGAGGCCAAAGCCGATAGCGATCAAAATACCACTCTTAATAAATCTACCCCAATTAGTTTTGATTTTTGCATCAACACAGCCATATGGTCTTGTTTTTTTTTTTTTTTTTTTTTTTACAGGACTTGTTTTTTCTGCCACTTTGCCACTTTATAATACATGCTATGACTTTTTTGAGGATACCACATATGTGTAAATTGTATTATTGTATGTATCTTAAAAGCTGTAAAATTGTTTTTTATTTTAAAAAATGCAATTTCTTTTCTACATTGTTGTTCTCATAAAAGGATTTAATTATTATTATTTTTTTTTTTTTTTTTTTTTTTAGGGGAACCTGTCAGATAGTTTTCCACCATATACTGACCCCATCATGTTCAGGATGAAGTACTTACCTTTCCATTGGTAAGTAACTATTGCAGAAAAATGAAGTTATAAATATTAGAAAGCATAAAACATCATATGGAAATTATCCTAAGTACTTATGTGGGTGTAGAGCAGCCTCAGCCTAGTCAAGATGTCCGATAACTAATTCCGCCTCCTGGGTGTGATTGACATCTCCATAACAGTACCCTCACTCCTTGACGTCATGGGGGAGATGGCACTCATGCCCAGGAGACATTCTTAGCAGACAGCGTGACAAGGCTGTAGCTGCACCCAGGCCACTGTGACTACTTAGGTTCATTTCCATATGACTTTTAATGCTTTCAAACATTTATACCTTCACTTTGCTGAAACAGAAAGATTATACAGGGGCAGCAATGGAAAGGTAAATACTTGATCCTGCACATGATGGGGCCAGTTTTTAGTGGAAAATTCACCTGACAGGTTCCCTTTAATTAATACTGCCAATATATAATATATTGTGCCTAGGCATATACACATTTACTGTGTGATTTTGTAGCCAGTGTTTGCAACCACAGGTACAAGCAGGGTCGGTGAATCCACCGGTGGGCCCCGAGCCCCGACTATTAGTCCTCATGTCATGGGGGCCCGATCAGGATCCTGACCATCCCGATCGGGCCCCTGACCAGTGGCGTAACGATCGCGGTCACAGGGGGTGCGACCGCTACTGGGCTCGGCGGGGTATGGGACCCGTGGCCAGCTGGAGATGACCGGGGCCCTGGACCACTATAATAGCGGTCGGGGAAAGACTGGTTCCCCGACCGCTATACATACTGTTATTGGAAAGGGACCCTGGCATATTGCAGGCCCCTTTCCAATAGATGGCAGCGCACCCAGGGGAGGTGACTGAAAATGATAACTACATATTCTCACCTCTCCGGGGGCACAGCGTCCTCTCCGGTGCTCTTCCGTCATGTGACTGAGGCCTGTGATTAGGCCCCAGCGGTCACATGGGGCGCGGCCGCGTAATGACGTCAGTGCGCCCCCCACGTGACCGATGAGGCCCAATCACAGGCCTCAGCAGCGACGTCGGAAAATGGCCTGAAGACGCTGAAGACACTGAAGACGACAGGATGGAGCGAGGATGCCAAGGAAAGGTAAGGCAAGGTGAGTATGAGTGTTTGTTATTTTTAATCACTTCCCCTGGGCCTCCGATTATTATACTCTGAGGTCTGAGGAGACCCCAGAGTATAGTAATAGCACTGAAGCGGAGGGGGGCTATTGGGCGCATATAATACTGGGTTGGGGCCACTGTGGAGCTTATAATACTGTGTGGGGGTCACTATGGAGCTTATAATACTGGGTGGGGCCACTGTGGAGCTTATAATACTGGGTGGGGGCCACTGTGGAGCTTATACTCCATACAGTGGCTCCTTCATTTTTTGTTTAATTACGCTGGGGCAGGTGAAAAAAAACAAACAAACCCCCCCCCCCCAAACTTTCTTTCCTGTCCCCAGTGTCTCTCAGCGCAGTTCGGTCCTGCAGTTCTGTTGTTTTCTTCCAGCTGAAGTTCCCCCTGCACATGACTACCTGTGATGTCACGTGACCCCTGAGGCCAATCAGTGGCCTAAGGGAAGGGACCTGGGATGTCACAGCCAGTGAGAAATTCCAGCAAAAAGAAGACAGCGAAGCTGCAGGACCGGACCGTGCTGGGAGGACACCGGAGCACCGGAGACAGGTGAGTATGTTTAGTATGTTTTTTTTTTTTTTGGGGGGGGGGGGGGTAGGGAGGATTCACCTCCCCCAGACTAATTATAAAAAAGAAAAAAATTATACTGGACAACCTCTTTAAAGTGTGGGGCATTAGGGGGGTCCTGGGGGGTATATTAAAGGGGTTGTCCAGGCATAATTTGTTATGGTTTATCCTCAGGATAGGCCATAGATACCTGATCTATAGGGGGCTGACCCCGGACCGATCAGCTGTATGGAGCCACTTCTGATGCCCGTCCTGTACACAATACAGGGCCAGAAGCAGAAAGCTCTGTCCATTGTATAGGGGCCGGGCACCTTCACTGTATCTCAGCACTTATTGAAGTCAGTAGGAGCTGAGCTGCAGTGAAGGCGCCGGACTGCTGTACAGCGGATGGAGCTTTCTGCTTCCGGTCCTGTGTTGTGTACAGAACAGGCGCCGAAAGTAGCTCCATACAGCTTATGGGGCCATGTGTCAGCCCCCTACCGATCAGGTATTTATGGCCTATCCTAAGCTTAGGCCATAAAAAAGATTAACCCTGGAAAACCCCTTTAATATGCCCCACACAGTTTAATGTCCCCCCCACAGGATGTTAGCCCCCATCACTGCTCCCACACAATATAATGACCCCATCACTGTTCCCCATACAGTATGGGGGACCAGTGAAGAGGCCACTATATGGGGGGACCAGTGAAGTGACCATAGAAAAATTTGGTCCAGACAACCCATTAAAAGAGGTTGTCCATAAACTGGAACGACCACTGTGTTGGCCGCCAGGGAGGTGTAAAAATAAGAAAATTAAAAAAAAAAAGCATACTCACCTGTCTCCAGCACCCCGATGTCCCCTGCTTGTGTCTGTTCGGTCTCATGTCGGCGCCTCATCTCTGGAAATCCTGTACCTAATTGGTCTTAGTGATCACATGAGGTGCAGGACTCCCAGCAAGGAGTTGCCGGCATAAGACTGAATGGACACTGGCAGCGGACAACGGAGCGCCGGGGACAGGTGAGTATGCTTTTTAATTTACTTCTTTTTTTACTTTACACCTCCCGCCAGCTACATGGGTTGCTCCAATTCCTGGACAACCTCTTTAAAGGATTTATCCATCTTTCTAATATTGATGGCCTGTCCTTAGTATAGGCCATCAATATTACATCTGCGATGATACAACAGCCAGGACCTCTGCAGATCAGCTTTTCCAGGACAGTGTGGCTACAGGTAAAGGTAACAATTCTTGGAGCCACGATGTTCACTTACCATACAAGGTGTAGCAGTAGGTTTATGTAGTGCAGTGGTGCACATGGTATAGTGGGTGAGCAGCATGGCTCCCGGCATGTCATTACCTTTAGCCGCCCTGTCTCGGTACCGCTGATCTGCAGGGGTCCTGATGGTGGGCCCCTAGAAACAATTCCACTGGTGGGCCCTAAACATCCCAGTCTGACACTGGGTACCAGACATTGTACAAAGTCACAAACTGCATTTTATTGGGTTACCTAGTTCTAGTAGGAAAAAATGTGTGTATTACAGATATCTTAGTGCTGTGTGGGCATAAGGGCAGTGCCAGCACAATCATTTTGATTTACAGATGTGTCCTTCCTTACTTTTCCTCTTGGCTAGACATGTCCAGATATGTGCATCACAAGTTAAGCAGCCGTTCTAAAAGCAACATGATCTCATGATGAGTTATCATTAATGGTTTCATGAAAAACTGGAGATCAGTAAAGTGTGAACAGGTCTGTACTGCAATACCTTGTGAAAGTGTCTCAACTACCTGACACCTTTAATATGTTATTATGTCAAGGTATGTAAAAGGGTTAAGGTAATTATTCAAATTAATGAGTTTTTTTTGTTTGTTTTTTTAAATAAATGTTTCAATAAAAACGTATAGAATATTTGTCCCAACATATAGAAACATAATTTGGAATAATAAAAAAAAAAGTTTATGGAAGGCAAATCTTTGTAAACCAAGGAAAAATTAATCTAGAGAAACTGAAGTTCACGTTGATGGCTCTCCTTAGTGAAGAGGTTCTGTAGTCCACTAGTCTTCAGCTGCAAAGCATCTTTTGATAATAATGCTCATAGAAGTTGCTGTGAAGGATGATGTTCTTTATATCTATTACATTTACTTCACATCTGCTTTAGTGAACCATATATTTAGTTACATTTGAAGTGAATGAGAAATTTCTATTATTTTCAAGGATAGGCAATGAACATTCTTTTTCAAACAGAAGAAATAGTTCTCATCTCTTTAAAAGACATTGGGAGATATTTAAGAAAACTGTCTAAAAGAATAATGGCTTTTGTTGCCCATAGCAACCAATCACAGCACAGCTTTCATGTTTCAAGAATGCAAAAAGAAAAGAAAGTTTTGCTGCGATTGGTTGCTATGTTATATTGTGCAACAGGTAAACTTTTAAGTGAGTTTCCAACTCCAAATTGATTTTTCAGCATGTAATCTGTGGGAGTCCAACACCCAGAAGTTTCTGGAACAGCTGATCTGTGTAGGGTCTGGGTGTCAGAAGCTGCTAGTGGACGGAGAGCGTGTGCAGCATGGCTCCTATTCAAGTAGTAGAAGAAGTTCAGCAGCCCCATCCACTGAATAGTGGTGAAAAATTACTTTGCCCAGGAATCTAAACATGAGACCAAATCCCAGGAATACATGCCCCAAAGTACTTTACCCTTATTTGCATATGAATAAACCATATGAATAAATCAATAATTTATATGAAAAGTGACTCCAAACTTATTAACAGAGACATATTTCTGTAGAATCACCCCTACAAGGTACTGGGATTAGGTTTATAACCAATTTACTACTTCCCTGTATAAGTGTACATACAAAGATAGATGTTTATCACTGTGTAGGACCACCCACTGGACTCATAAACAAGGAATAAGCAGAAGTTTATAACTAAAATTTAGAGAAACGTTTCATTTTATGGAAGTATTTGTGTCATTTATAAATTTTGTAATATACTTTATTAACAGATTTTGGTTTCTATGTGTGAATTCTGCATTTTTTTTCTTGCTTCTCTATCGAGAATTGTACCTTGCTTCTCATTGTGTCCTATGTACAGTCTTGTGTGTGTAGTGAAGAGAAAATGAGATATCTTGGCCATTAAGAAATGTAGAAACTTGCTATTGTATGAAAGAGGAGATTCTTATTTGTCATATGACCCTAAGGTCACAGTTCCAACTGTATTATTTCCAGAGTTATTACTAATTGAAAACATAGTCAGAAATGGAATTGTTTTTACAACTGCATAGAAATATCCCAATCCAAGCTGTATTTTCAACCAGTGATATCTCTGGAAATAGTACATGTAGAACTGCAACTCCTCCTCTTTCATACAACACCAGATGTAAGGTTCGATTTTTTTATAATGCCAGAGATACCATTTTTTAATGGTTCGTACCTTCGCTACCTGTCCTTATGTCCTGCACTGTATTCCTGTTTTACACCCTGTCTCTTCTGACCTGATTTTATTCTGTGTTCACATTGTGCATTTTGTTTGCTTATGTGGTACTGTGCACCAAAATCCTGACCTGCCTGGTTAGCTGTTACCAAACAAGGACCACATCTGGAGGTAGCATTGATATAACTATAGGGGTCGCAGTGGTTGCGACTGGCCCAGAAGTCAGGGGGCCCCACAGGTCACTCTCAAATTTTTTGATCTCCAGCAGCATATAGTCAAGGAGGGATTCTGTGGGAGAAGCTGTGGCACAGAAGCGATTATGATTACTATGTAAGGGGCACCAACTGGGGAGCGAAATGATGGGAAGCTTATGTGAACAGACATGTTGTGAACAAGTCTTCATGGTGGTCTAGGCCCAGAGACAGTTGGAAAGGGAAATGTAAATGCTGCAAAAGTGTACGACTGGGCAGCGGCTGATGGTTGTGAGGAGAAGTTGTGTAGGGGGGGGCCCAAGCTGAGATTTTCTTACCAGGGCCCGTGAGCCTTAATTTATGCCCCCTGGGAGGAAGCTGCCTGACAGACTCCGCAGAGAGAAGTTGAGATTCCTATATGGGGGTTAAAGGGTAAACACTAGGGAATCTGCCTAGACCACACCGTTAGAAGTGGCCCTAAGTCAAAATTGTTCCCTGTTTGGTTACACACTACTGTTATATACCTACTTTAGCCTCATTATTACTGCCTCTAACTGTTTATCTGTGAAATCTATTGTTTTTATAAGCTTAGTTTAGCTACGAAAACACTTTAGTTTTATTTAGTCTTGAACTCACTGTCATCACACTAGGATAGAGTCCAGTTTATTGTATTAAATCACAGATAATTGTTCTTACCACAGTCAAGTGTGGTGCCTTCATTTCTGTTACCTTTAAAATGAAATATTTACTACGGTTAGTTCTTATAAAAGTAAATATTGGTGTTCTATATTACCGTATCGTATATTAGAGCAATATACTGTATAATCTATACACATTTTACTTGATTTCTGTATAAAACAAAACTTTTTATTATTGTAGATACCACAGAGCCCACTTGGTATTAGGTTTTCATCTGCTTATTTTGTTATATTACCGGCATGTAATGCTCTTTTAATTATCAAACGAGATGGGAAAATGCAAGAAATTTTTTTGTCAGTGTTTCACCACCTCCACCAACTCAAACTTATCCCATTCTTCAACAGGTACTGCTATTTTCTATAGCCCCCACCCCACACACACACACACTGTTCACGAGCAATAATTTCTGTTAGTTTCAGCACAATTATTCTCAACTGTCAGATGGGCAATCCAAGCATAATTTTGCTGAAACTAATAGAAATGATTGCTCAGGAATGGTGAACATTTCCCAACTGTGCCAGAATCAGTTGAGCAGCACCTATTGAAGGATACAAAGATTTGGAGTTGGTGTAGGTTGTGAAATGTCCTCTCTAAGACAAAGCAGACAGATATATATCTATATTCCTATATGTATTCTATATATGGAAAATGTGGACTTGGAATTAATCCTATAAAATATAATATTAAGCTTATTTTTCATGATTAGTTTCTCCTCTATGTCCCAGACAAGTCTACATACATCATTATGTCCATAAAATGAGATATAGATTGCTTCCCCACCCGTATTGTGTCTAAAGCAATTCCTTCAGCAACTCTACTGTGTACCGATGAAGGGCAAACACCCTAAAACAGTGCTGTCTGCAGATGGGTTATTCTGGTTTAGCTGGTGTGAGCTAATTTGAATATTTTTCCCATGAAGGATTGCCTGAAAAATAAGTCTCCTACTAGTGGTGGACAGTTAAATACTGTAAAAGCTGCACCTGAAATGCTGTCTACTGTAAGGAGAACTTGGAGGACCTTGTATAATCTAATCATTGGGCCCAATGAAAAGCAAGAATTTGTCTATTAAATAGAGTAGTTATTGGTAGTTAATTATTAATACTACTATTACAATTTTACTATTAATATAATTATTAGTATTGAACTCTGTATAATTTGATTGGAAAAAAACCCAAAGAGATGTGAATAATTTTGACATTATTTTAGGATATGTGATATTGTATGCAGAGGACCGAATGGGAGAAATTAGTTCCCAGGAGAGAAGAGTATCCTGTGTGGCGCATGTCTTGAAGTTGCATGTTTAGGAGACAACATAGTGGGGGCATCTATGGCAGAAGAATTTGTAAAGGAGCCAAAAATGCAAAGCAGCAAGAGGTTATGGTAGTGGAGTAGCATCAGAGTACCAGTCATAGAGTCTCCAAGTTGATGGCTTGCATATTAGTATTCTGAAAGCTTGGGAATCGGATGATGAAGTTAAAGGATTTTTTTGGGACTTTTTTATTGATGATCTTTCCTTAGGATAGGTGATCAATGGAAGATTGTGGGGGTCCAACTCCCTGAGACCCGCTTCCACTTCATAGTTTTTGACATCATATTCATTGGTCACATGGCCTGATTATAACTCAGTTCCATTCAAGTGAATGGACTGGGCTGCAATACCAAGCCCAGCTGTTTCAAACAGCTGTTCTGCCAGAGTCTCGGATGTGACAAGGGGACATCCTCTAAATCTGGAGGAGAGAAAGTTTCACCAGCAACATAGATGGGGATTCTTTACTGTAAGGACAGCGAGGCTATGGAATTCACTGCCCCCAGGAAGTGGTGATGGTGGATTCATTGAACAAGTTCAAAGAGGGCCTGGATACCTTTCTCGAGCAGAAAAATATTACAGATTATGGGTTCTAGATTTTGTTAAGGACAAGTTGATCCGGGGTTTTATACTGATTGCCAGATTGGAGTCGGGAAGGAATTTTTTTTTTCCCCTGACATGGGGCAATTGGCATAAGCCTCATGAGTTTTTTTGCCTTCTTCTGCCTCAGCACTGTAGGGTTATAGGTTGGACTTGATGGACTGGTGTCTTCATCCAACCTCATCTACTATATAACTATGTCAGTCTCCTGGCTATCTTTAATTGATAACCTATCCTAGGATAGATGATGAGTTATTTAGCCCAGAAAACCCCTTTAAAGCAACTTTACAAGTGTTCAACTTTAACCTGATGAAGTTTGTGCTGTTAAAGTTTAGTAAGTTGTTCTGAAAAAAGTTGTGTGCCTGTGACATATTTTCAGCAGGATTCCAATCAGCGCTCAAACACCTACAATCATAGCAACAGCGTCAACAGACCAAAGTGGAATGCACAGTAAGGAACTGCCTTTACTGACTATAATAAAGTATTAAGCTAGCCAGTACTGAATAATCAGATCATCTAAGAGCCTGGGAAACTGCACAAAGTCCTTTTTTGCAGTATAAGACACATTTTAACATAGTTTGATCAGAGATTGTACTGTCTCTTGGGGGTTGTTGTAGTAATAGAAAACATAAAAATATATAACACAGAGAAACTGCACAGATGATGTACTGACAAGAAAAGATGAGCCCAAATCCTGTTTAATAAGAAGTCTGTACAAACATTTAGGTGCTAACTATAGCAATTACTTTCTGTCTCGAGATGTTATTACATTAAAAGGAGCTCACAGACTCCGACTATATTAAGATCCCTGTTCATTTAGACATAATATCACTGGGACTGACACCAAACTTCCCTAATTTTTTCACGGAATGCTAGTTTAAAGCTGTTTGCTTCTATGACATGGGCAAACAGCTGCCAAAACACGGCCATTTTCATTAGTCAAAAGACAGTTTTTTATTTTTTACAAAAGTTTAAAATATCCAATAAATTTCATTCCACTTCACGATTGTGTGCCACTTGTTGTTGATTCTTCACCAAAAAAATTTAAATTTTATAGCCTTATGTTTGAAGCCTGAAATGTGGCAAAAGGTTGAAAAGTTCAAGGGGGCCGGTATACTTTCGCAAGGCACTGATTTTATTGTCAGGTTAGAAAAGTACATGATGTAAATTATAGTGACGGTAATCTTCTTACTGGTGGTTGTACTTGTAGGTTATCTGCTTCCTTCTGGTCCTCAGCTGTGTCATGTGACCAGCAATTAGACTCTTCAAGTGACACAGTTTCCTATGTATGGATAGGAAGTTTGGTTTTCCATTCATTCCTATAAGATTCGCATTGAGACTGTCATAGAAATAACTTGAGAAACAGACTTCCTGTCCACATATAAAATGTTGTGTCAATTGGAAGGTCTGATTGCTGGCCACATGACACAACTGTAGATCAGGAGAGAATAGATAACTCACAAGTACAGATGTTAATAAGAAGATTATCTTCACTATAAGTTTCATAATGTGCCTTTCTAATGGTTCAGAGCATAAACATTTTTGTGGGAGTTCTGCTTTAATGGGAATAAGTCTTGCTGGGGGGGGGGGGGTGATGGTGGTGGTAAGGGTGCGCTTAGTTAGTAGAATCAAGCACAGTCTCTGTGATGTAAGCTGCAGACATATCGATGTAGAGATCCAGAGTGGAGCAGGAGTCAAATGAAGTTGTCATGATATGACCTGATGAGCTTGATCCATAGGAAGAACAGAGGAAAATAAGCAAAGTTGCACATTAAGGTATGAGTGTTCTGGGAGACATCCAGTGGCTAGAGACAAAGACATGTTAGGATATTTTTTTTTCATAATTTTTTATTAACATTAATATTAATATGTTCCATATTGCACATACAAAGTTTGCAACACAACACAGTTAAGATATTTTTTAATAATGACTATTTATAGGTCTTTTCTTTGTAAGGTTTTGTTTTCCCGTCACCAACTCTCTATTCCTCTAAGAAGCTGTGGACAGCGACATATAATCTATTCTATTATTTTTGCTGTCATGTATTGACTGCATTTTTGAGAAGTTAAAATCAGTTTGTTATCTTTACTGTAAAAGTGATGGGGCAGTTATTCTGGGTAATCCTGTTTTGGAAACACTGAGAAGAGACAGATGAAGAGACAATGAAGAGACAGATGGTATACATTGTCAATTTGCTGTGACCACTGGGAAGTTTTCTATACACAGGTCACAGTGCTATGAAGCTGTATGTATTATATTCCATACTGATATTAATCTTATAATATAGTCTACTAATGTTCAGGGTTCCTTCTCCTCCCCTCATCATTTTTCCCCTAAGTTAAACTTCTTTGCTTTGAACTGGTGGTGTGGGAGAGATCCAGTATTATATGCCGCAGTCAGTGTTCTATAGCTTGCAGCCCTAAGGCTCAGACTCATAAAATATTATTCTTGTTTAAAATAAGAAACTTACTGTGATAAGAAAAATAAATTAGGAAAAGATAATTAGATAGAACGGCTCATTGCCTAACACAAACACTCACAGATCAGTGGGATAAAAAAGTTGAGGCTTCTCATTATGCAGAGTTTTGTAACTCATCATTGTATTTTTGGTAATTCATATCATGGCAGAAATAGAGGAAAGCATTTGCTTAGACATACTCATATACAATCTAATAGATATTTTGATAAACTGTGTCACGCTTTGTCTAGTTTTAATGAACAAAAGGAAAACTTTAGGCTTTTAATTATAAATGTTGATATGTTGCTTTCAGAGTAAAAGCAAAGAACATTAAATCAAATATGTTCATTGTTCTTACAGCTCTTAATACAGCAATATATTATTGTATAGGTTATTATCTCTCTGACACGGTACAATAGATGCATTTTCTTGATCTGCTTTACATTTGTTATCCAGAATTAATAAAAAAAAGGACTCTTTTCTTTCCCAAAAACAGTGTCACATTTGTCCAAATGTTGTGTCTGGCATTGTAATTCAGAGTCATAAGATCAGATACAGCCTGTGGGCAGAGGCGGTGTTGTTT
Source organism: Leptodactylus fallax (assembly GCA_947044405.1). NCBI lineage: Eukaryota > Metazoa > Chordata > Amphibia > Anura > Leptodactylidae > Leptodactylus > Leptodactylus fallax. Next base: position 2,711,256 of record CAMRHE010000245.1, read on the forward strand.
ACCTGGGGGGGGGGGCGGAGGCGGTGTAACTTTAGGAAGTGCAGAGGCTGCATTCGTACCTTGGCCCAGTAGCCTTAAAGGACCCATAAGCACTTGCCCAATAGCCAAGGGTGCCCACGGTAAGGCTGTTTAATCTTCTTTGACCAAAGAGACAGGTGAAGAAGAATTATGATACAGAGTCATTCTCTTCACTGTCATAAAGAAGACAATGAACTTTTTAATGCCAAATGGAGCAGTTGGTCAGCATGTGGTCAAGGAAGGATTCTTTGGAGGGAGGCTGCGGCACAAAAGGGGGCACAATTACTGTGGTGAGCACTGACAGGGGATGGGAATGATGGGAAGCTGTGTGTGCAAACATTTTAGGAACAAATTGGGAGTGGCTCACAGTTGTAAAGAGAAGTTGCTCAGGGGGCTTTTGAACCAGGGCCCCTAAGCCTTTAGTTATATCTCTGAGCAATCCCATTACAAGTGCTAATTTCTATTTGGTTTTGTATGTTGTTTTCCTGGTGCATTTCCTGGTGGTTTTTATATGTGTTTTTTTAAAAAAAAATCAAATACATAAATAATTGTGCTGAAAACCGCGATAAAGTTTGAAAAAACCTTCAAAACCTCCCTACAGAATCGCAGGCATAATATAAATACTGTATCAGAATCCTGTAAATAACCTAAAGATTCAACCTCAAGTAAAAGGAAACCCACAAAAAAAAACAAAAACATATTACATCTTTATTGAACATCAATTATGCTAAAAACATACAAATATCTGTAAGAAAAAAAAGGGGAACACAGAAAAAGAAAGTACATGTGGAAATGTTATCTCAAGTTTCTTAGAGAACTGGCCATGAATATAATAATAAGGCTTCTAGTCTTCAGAGCACGTGTTAGTATCTATAGTACAAGTGCAAATAGCATAACTATGACAGGAAAAAAAAAGCAGTTACATTATATCAACCACAGCATTGCGTCCTAATGTGCGTCTCACCAATGCTTCATCGGGGGAAAACAAAACCATCATAACCTGTAAATGTCAATGAGCACTAATACATTAAGCTTTTGTTCTATCAGATTACTGTACAGGGCTTGATATTTACTAAAGAGCGCAATTGCCAGGATGTAAATCTTGTAATCAAGTCTAAGCAGTCTTGTAAGGAAGCCAGAGAGAGATTTTAGCTTTGAAGCCTCTGCAAATACAGCTCTGAATTGTAATAGAGGCTTTATTGCTATCAGGATAATTATTATGTCTATATCTGTATTATCTGCATGCCTTCCGGGACTGATTTATCAAAACTTGAGAAAAAAAATAGAATGTTTGCCCATAGCAGCAAATTATGTTGCAGATCTCATTTGATACTCTAGATCCACCGTAGCAGCAGATAGTAGATTGGCTGCAACAGGTAACTATTCCACATTCTCTTTACACTCATTTTCCCAAATCTAATGTAATCTATTTTAACCACCTTGTATAATATAGTGGTTAAAGAGGACCTTTCACGATCTTCACCAACTCCGACTCTTTGCATTTAATAGGCACCACTGATTCTGGCACAGCTGAGATTTTTCCACTAGCCCCAACCATTCCTGAGCAATCATTTCTATTAGTTTCAGCACCTAATATGGTAGTTAGGCTCTCTGCTGTTAAGTGGGCGGACTTGGGCTGGAACAGACAAACATCCTAATTAGCATATTTTGTGCTGAAATTAATATCACTGACTGCTCAAGAAAGTTGGGTGCTAGAGAAAAAAAAATCCAACTTAGTCAGAATCAGTGGAGCAACACCGATTGATAGAGGTGGTGAAAGACCTTATTTGCAGTCTTGTTGAGAAGACCTTCTATGAACATAACCTGAGAGCACAAGACAAGGGTGTAGTTATGGTGATATGGTGCTGATAGGAAGAATTGATGTTATGGTGAATATTTACATCAAGGTTGCTCTTCATATAAAAGTTCAATGTGCAGCTCCAAGTAGCAACTACTTCTCATGTATTAGAAGGCATGCAATTTAAAGAGGTGCTGTTCAAGTTAGAAAATCTCTTTAAGATAATTCACTTTATTTACTTTAAATGAAAGTCACTTTATTTTAATGCATTTTTCTTATTATTGCAATGTAGTGTATGACACCTTTTCCTAATGTTTTCTGAGCTTATTTCTAAATAACTCTTAAAGCGTACCTCCACTTCATAAATTCACTATTCACTATTATAAATTAATAGTACAAATGAATATAAGAAACTTTGTAGTTCGTAGCATAGTCATAGGGGGTGCAGTAGTAGCAGTTACTACCGAGCACTAGCCGCTTAGGGCACCCCAAAGGTCCCTTTGCCACATTAAGTATACAACTATTCTAAATGGCATAGGATAGGTTGGGGTCCCATTCTTAGCACATTCTGCATTTGGGCTCAGGAGCCTCAAGTTATGCCCTGTTTATAATATATATTAAAAAATATGTTTACTTCTTCACTTATTAGGCTGCTCCACCTTATCTACAATCGGTCAGTTTGTTTACATAGAGACCCATCGCTGTATTCTTCTCACATACTGATCAGAATAAAGAGCTCTATGGAGAGAAGAGGGGAGGGGTAGGGAAGGAGGAGGATGCTGCCAGCTAGATAACTGATTTAGTGCCTCATTCTGCACAGTAGTAAAGTCTTATTGAAGATCTTGAAGTCAGAAAAACTTGCTGAGTAGCAGCAGCAGTAATTTTATGTTTTTTCTGTTGCCCCCCTCCCTCTCCATAGACTAATATGTAAAAAGTAACTCAGTCTCTTAAATGGAGAAAGAAGCACATTTCTTTAATAAGATATACTACAAAGTTTCTTTTATCTGCCTGTACTATTCATTTATGAAATGTTGTTTTATAGTTAGAGGTACACTTTAAGATGTTATTTTTTTCTGGTAATATATAGACCATGGTTAGCTGCACTAAATGCTAAGTACAGTATGGGAGGAAATATGTTATTTACAGTTTATGCTAAGAACACGATAGCGGCATGTTACAAAATATAAATGTGATGCTACAATTAACATATCAGCATATACTAGAGCTAACGTTTTTGCTCAAATATGTCAAGACAAGTACCATATTAATTCATTTTTATTCTCAGCTTTGTGCAAAATGCTGATTTCCATGGTAAACTGAATAGCATTATCTCTGCACTCTCCTTGCCAGCCAAATAAACAAATATAATACAAGAGCAATCTCTGCGGAATTGATAAACTAAGTTGGTCATTTTATTTGTGCAGACTTAAGGCTTCATTTACATATACATTTCACTGTGATCATAAATTCATAACTTTAGATAATATAAAAGCATATGAAATGAATTTGCTTATGTTTGCTTTATCAGTATTTACTATAGACTTTTCTTCTTTTAAATGTAATGTTATTCATATGAAAAATAAGCCAGATGAAATATATTGCCTGCAATTAAATAGAGCTTTATAAATAATGAATACTCTTTTCCATGGGGTCTGAGAAATGGCAATATACAGAAATAGTATGAAGAAGTTTGCCTTAAAGGAGATATCCTATGAATTATTTTTGTATCAAAGGTCCAGAATGCTTTTTATAAGCCATTTGCAATGTTTCAAGCATATTAAAATATATTTTTTAGATTCCCTGTATCCAACTTGGTGCTGCTGCTAATTTCTTTCCCTTGGGGTGGACACTGGACAATATCAGTCTCCTTTCCAGTTTGGCAGCTGACAATATAAACCCTTCTTACTACCACTGCAAAAATATGATCCCTTTTTACGGCCACTGTAAAATGAGGCTTCTCGACAAAACAGCCATGTAACTACATAGGTTCTGGTTCTTCCCTGGCCAGCATAAAGCTACTTGCATTGGTTGCTCTATAGTGAACAGAGGATTACTTTGCACAGACCTGGCAGGGAAAGTGACTGGACATGCATATCCACCAGCACTCAAGTCCTTAGGTGGTTGTACAACGCTATAAACTGAACACCCACCAGGAGGTGCCACAAGGTGTAGGCAAAAGTCAAAATTCTTGCCTGGCCAAGCAAATGGCACATATTGTCAATTTTTGCCTGATCTATGCCATTTTTATGGTATTTAGTGATTGGGAAACTGCTTTAAAAGGGCTTTACAACAAATACTGTAGAAATTTCACATTTCTACAGTATCGATATATGTCTGGTGGTGGTTCAACCTCTTGGATTCCCAAAAAAGTGGTCCTAAAGTGCTGCCACTTTATTTATCTCTATGGGACTTCTGAAGAAAAGCTAAGTACAGAACTTGGCTTTCTCTGACATTTCTATAGATCTGCATAGAGTGGAAGCATACAAGTGCAACTGGACCCATTTCTGTTATCAGTTGGGGTCTTGTACCTCCACTGATGAAAGACTTGTTTATCTTATGGATATGGAGTAAGTTTCATTCATGGAACAATCCCTTTACCTTTTATCTTATACAACAATGGCAACAACTGAATTCTTGTAGTTGCTTGTTGGAGTGTCTCTATTGTGGTGTATGTATTTTATTCATAGTATAATACTATTGGAGCTGTATGGCAGAGCTTCCCCTTCCCCTCTATAGTATACAGCTACATCTCAATAAATTAGAATATCTTTGAAACGTTCAGTAATTCAGTAATACAATCCATAATCAGCGTCTTCCATGATTGTGTGTCCTACTGAACCAGACTGAGGGACCATTTAAAGGCTTAGGAAACCTTGGCAGGTGACACACTGAATTTACAATACTGAAGTTTTTTACAATATTCTAATTTTCTTAGATTTGGTTTTTCATTACCTGTAATCCATAATCAACATTTACAGAAATAAAACACTTGAAATAGAACACTCTGTGTGTAAAGAATCTAGAAAATATAGGAGGTCACTTTTTTAATTTAATTACTGAAATAAATAAACGTTTCAAAGATATTCTAATTTATTGAGATGCACCTGTATATAGCTAAACATTATTTCTTATGGACTTGAGTAACATTAGCAGTAACTAATGTCTAATACTATCTAATTATTTGTAAGGGCTTTCGCTTATGGTTTCACAGCATTTCAAATGGGCCATTGCAACATAGTGATTCTTTTCTTTTTTAGCTATTTTGTTGAAGACAAATGTGCTTGGGATCATTGTTCTGTTGCATAAACTACTTTCGGCCAAGCTTTACCATTCAGATTCTAACATATTTAGAGTTCATGGTCGCCTCAGTGTCTGCAAGGTGCCCACATCTAGTGGCTGCATAATGGCAAGTTTACACTGATTTTTTTTTTTTGCGGTGGACTTTTGAGGCAGAATTCAACTCAAAAAACATCTCCTAACTCTTCCATTCATTTTAATAGGAATTAGTAGCAATTTTTTTCTTCTAGTTGATTTTTTCAGGCGGATTCTGCCTTGCGAAGTCCATTGAAATGAATGCGAGGTAGAAATAAATACTAGCTTTTTTCTCAGCGTTTTTTACTGCATAAGAATGCTAGTGTTCTTTTCTGCCTCCCATTCATTTCAAAGGGGCTTGCAAGGTTGTATTTGCCTGAAAATAGGTCATGATGCTTCTTTTTTTTTGTGGCTGAAAAAATTCACTTGAAGAAGAAATCTGCTATTGGAGGCGTTTGGGAGGCATTTATGGGGTGAATTTTGCTTTAAAATCCGCCTGCAAAAAACTCTCTGTAAACATGACCTTCCAAGCCCAAATCATTACCCCTCCACAGTTGATAGTTGACAGGGGTGGAATTCAAATTTTTAACAACAGGTTCTGTGGAAAGTGGGGGAAGAAGTGTGGAGAAAGGAACTTTGTTGGCGTGGTGTGGCTGGGCGGCACCCCTTTATCACAAAGCCACCCCTTTTGGAGTCCCCCACGGTGTCTCCTTTCACCCAAAGCATACTCACCTGTCCCCATGCTCTGTTGCACACCACCAGTGTCTGTTCAGTCTCATGCTGGTGCCTCATTGCTGGAAGTTCTGCACCTCATGTAGTTACTGAGACCAATTAGTGGACTCAGTGGCCGCTGACAAGTAACCATGATCTGAGTGATATCACTAGTCTATCTCAAGCAACCCCTGAGGCCACTGATTGGTCTCAGTGGTCACATAAGGCTCAGGGCTTCCAGCAATGAGGCACAGGTATGAATCTGAATGGACACTGGCAGTGGAGAAGGGGAGCTGGGGACAGGTGAGCATTCTTCTTTTTTTTTTTTTTTTACACCTTTTCCGGGTGCCACAGCATCTCTCCAATTCCCGGATAACTCTTTTAATATGCCATCCTAATGTACCACATACTTTAATACATCTGTATTCCAAAATGGTGTCTTCAAAAAATACTAATTCTCTTGCAAAATGAAGCCCTCATATGTTGATGGAAGAATAAAAATCTATTATGTTTGAAATGAAGGGACTGAAAAACAAAAAATTGCCCTAAACTAACCTATGTCCTTAAGAAGTTAAAAGCATTGCAGTCATCAACTTCAATTATAGAGATTTTTATACAAGAAGACGATATCCATGACCTAAATATAAGATAATTCAACACTGGAAATACCAATGCATAGTTTTTTTTCTTTCTTTGTCCTTTTTTTAAAAAAAAAAAATGTTGATCTTAAGCTTTTGGAAATCTCACACTTTTCAATTAACCCAGCAACACCAATCTGTCATGAATGGCTTACTTCCAAAAAAGGAAGTAGTCCAAAAAACAAACAAAATTTGACATTTCATGTTTTGGATATTTTTGGCTTCACAATGACAAGTGAGGATGAAATTGAAAAGGGAACTGTTTTCAGAATATTTATGTAATGCTAATACTTGGAATATCAGCCACAAAACAAATTAATTTTACAATTGAGATGTAATGGTAAAGGTTCTTGCAGAATACCTTTGAAAAGAATTGTTAACGCAAAGAGTAGGAAGTTTTGTTTCAACATGAAATAAGTAAAACATTACTGCAAACTTTGGGAGAGTCAACTGAGATGTCAATGAAAACCTCTAGGAAATGTCATTCTGTCAGCAGCAACTCTAAAGAGTGGTAATATATTCATAAAAAATAAACAGCTCTGTTTTCTTGCTGGGATTCTTTTTATTTTAACAACAACATATTGCAAATATCAGTAAAGTTATCTTTTTCCTACTAGAGATTATTTTTACAAAAGGATCAAAAGGAAAATTTTTCACTTTGAGAAATTTCATGAGAGTTTGTCACTGATGACAGTAAGTGTAACAGTTTAGGACACAATATAACGTTATGGAGCAGATTTATTAAAGACTGGCGACTATCTCTGGCCTCTTCATAAATCAGATGTACACTTGTGCATGGAATGGAAATCTACGCTAGTTTGGAACTGGTGTAGATTTCCCGCATTACGCACACCAGAAAACTCAGTTACAATAAATATGTAGGGCCAAGGTGTCCCCTCCACGGTCTGTCCCTCTCTCCAACCCACCCCATCCACATTTGCTGAATGACGCAAGAGAGACACAGAACGGGGAAGGTGTCACACATTTTATGCCAATATTATCCCTCTATGCCAGAAAACTGACAAAGAGGGGGGCAGACTGAATAAGATTGATGTTTTGTACATAAGTCTTAATAAAGGGACTGACATGTGCGAGGTAAGTGGTGTACTAGGTGCAGAATGGGGAATGTGGCACCAAATTACCACTCATCTACATCAGAAAAGTGGTATAGATGGAATAATGTATTTCCCCAATGAGTTTTTTCTTTGTTAGATGTTGATTGCAAAGTAAGGATGACTTTTTACTAAGCATGAACATCAATATAAAATGATATACTGATATGTATGGATTTGTAAAATTCTGAAAGAAGAATATTCCAGACATAAGCCATGAATGTGGCACATTTCAAATAGTGTGGGGAAAGGGTTCCGTGATCAAACTTTTTTTCACAAAGAAGTACAGATGTGTCCACCCTTAAGTTAGCTCCAATTAGCTTAAGGACTGCAATTTCTCAGAAAATCAGTTCAACACAATATTGAGACATGCTGGAAAAACCCTGGGAAAGCTGTAATTCACCACATAGACTGTGGCCTTTAACCTCTAACAGGGACTTGGACTTCACCTCAAGGAGACTATCAGGTCACTACATCAAGGGGTGGTCCCAGATTAGGACCTAGAGACACTATAACAAAGTATCAGAGGTTAGGCACAGAATTTTCTGGGAAAGGTTTACTAATACACATGCTGGCCCTTTAAGTAACAAAAAGGCAACCTGCTCCTCCCCTATGGGCAGACATAACATCATGAGCTCGCATCTGGGAGCAAGGATGGATAGCATTACCCTGGCTGACAGATGGTGTTACGTTTCTTATTAAAGGTTGAAACTTGAGTAAGTTTGATGCTTATTTTGTTTCAAAGAATGTTTAAGTCTTTGACTACTGGAGAGCCATGTTTGTTTTGTGGTACCTATTGGCTCAGTGAACTCTGGAAGGCTGCAGTAAGTTGTGTAACTGAAGTGTGTGGAGTGTGTTGGGTGTGACTTATACTTATCTTGCAACCTAAGTGCAAGGTCAGTGCACAACTGGGTAACCCATTCAAATCGTATCCACATCATAAGCTAGAGAAGTGTGTGTGACAGTAAAGCAATGGCTTAAGACTCTATTTATCACAGCATGAGACTGTGATAGCGCTGGGTAGTACTGTCAGTGACCGACTGCTCCACCCTAGGTGTGAGAAGGAGCGCTATCGGAAGTCTTTCCTCCCCACCGCGGTTAGGCTGTACAACCAACACCGACCTAAGCGGAGATCATTACATACAGAGAACTGAAATATCTCTCTGCCTGTTATATCCCCCCCCCCCCCCCCTTGCTACGTCCTATCTGTCTGTCTGCTATTAATGTAATGCCTCTCACCTTGGAACATTCCTGTACATGTTGTATTTGTATTTGTATCTGCTTATCTTTGCTGCTGTAACACACTGAATTTCCCCACTGTGGGACTATTAAAGGACTATTATTATTATTATTATTATTATTTCTCATAAAATCACTATTTTATATACAATTATTCAGGCTTCAAAAATCAAGAGGTGTATTTAGGCTAGGCCATCAATTTGTGATCTTTGTTGGTCTAAATCCTTGAACACCCAAGGATTTCCTTTCAGGGAACGGATGTTGCCAGGCACACAGCAATATCGAGTGCAGCGGTAGCAATTCCCTTTTAGTCCCTGAACCCTGAGGCGGCCCAAAAAGTCCCTCTACCACATAAAATATACCACAATTCTAAATGGCACAAGGTAGGTAAGAATCCCATTACAAATTCTGCAAGGATTTTGGATGTTGCCATTACATTAGATGCTGTCTCCCCTTTATTGTTCACCACTAATAAATACTTACTATAGGTAGTGCCTATGTCTTGTTCTACAGCATTCAGAAGCTCATTCTCTTTCAAGACAATGGGACAGATTTAAAAAACTGCCCAAAAGAAATATTGTCTTAGCTGTCCTTAGCAACCTATCACAGCTCAGCTTTCATTGTTCAAGAGCACTATAAAAAATGAAAGCTGCTCTGTGATTGGTAGCTATAAGCAGCAAAGACAGTTTTTCCTTTAGACAGTTCCATAAGTCTTCCCCATAGTGACTCCACTGTAACTAAAGTCAGAGCCACAATAGACAGTACAGAGCAGTTAATACTAAACAATGTTGTCGACGCGTTTTTCTGATGGAGCATTGCAATGAGCTGAAAGGCAGTGGTGGCTTGTGTCCAACCCTAAGAATAGACCAGCATTGTTCTGCTTTACAACTGTCTGCCTCACACTAGGTATATGTAACTGAGTGCCTTGAACTAGGTGCCTTGAACTGTAAGCCTTAAACTTTCTGCCCTTAACACTTTAAAGCTATGTGCATTTGTTCCATAAACAGATATAGCAAGCATAATAGAATTAACTAGCCAGCAATGTTCTTTTGTCCTGAGTTTACATAATTTTTTAATATTCCAATATCCAGGGTTATTCTGAAGCAGAAATGATAGCATAATGAAGTAGTCAAAAAATAATACATCTTTACGTACAAATAATTTTGTTGGGATACAAAATATGAATGTGCAATAATTATTTATATGCAATGATTTCAAAAATTATTTTAGCGGCAATTCATGTAAACTATTATTATTGTGTTTGTCAAAATGTCATTATTTTACACATTTATTATACTATTTTAATTGTTATGGTTTTTTTGCTTCAGATATTTTAGCTATTTCAAAAGCCCTTAAGTGAGAAAAACCCATAAAGTCTTTATGTGTGCTGGAATAGAATTAACAACAGTGTCACTAAATATCTGAGTTAGAAAAATATACTGTTCCTTTTGTTAATTGATAATAATAAAAAAAAATGTTGAACTGACCTCATACTGTACCCCTGACTATCTTCACATATATATATATATATAAAAAATGAGCTTTACTGAATGTATTTCAAATAAACAGAATAGAACTAGGGCTATGTCAAGACAGGAATGCTCTAACAAATGTCAGTATAGTAATAAAACTCTGGCAAATCACTGTTAACTTCACAGGGACCTCAGGTCTTCATACAAACTTCCAGTATTTTTTTCTTTTATAAATTCTTTATTTTAGAAATTATACAGAAATAACAACAAACAAAGATGGCGTGAGCCAAACAAGCGCTTGACCTCAAGGATCAAGGCAAATATCAGCGTCCATACATAATAACATGGTATCATGAAATAGATATATTAGAACATCAGCTGCTGCTAATCATAACAGTTGTCAGGGGGAAAAAGGAACAAAGAGGGGGAAGGAAACGTGAGAGGAAGGGAGAAAGAGGGAGAGAAAGAAAGACAGGGAGAGGACAAATGTGGGAACCACAAGTTAACACACAAATGACAGACAGGCAAGGACCCCGACCCCTCCATGTCGACTGCGTAAACCTTGAATCAAGGTCTACCCGTCAGGTCTTTATAGGCCTGGGATCCCTGAAAGAGAATCCACGGCGTCCAGGCCACCATAAAGGATTCCCTCGTATCACGAAGGGATGCCGTGAGATCCTCCATGTACTGAATATCCTCCACTTTGCGAATCCAGTGAAGGAGAGAAGGGGGATTAGACGATTTCCATAGCGCTGGGATACACGCCCTAGCGGCATTGACCATGTGTCGTAGGGAGGATTTGCGATAGGTACGCAGGGGGCAGTCTGAGAGGTGTAGCAGAAAGAAGGCTGGCGTGTTAGGAATGGAAGTTTGGAATATCTGACCTAGCATCCTATGTACTCCCTCCCAAAAGTCTCTCAATATCGAGCATTCCCAGAAAATATGTAAAAGCGTCCCCTCCTCTGAGCCACAGCGCCAACAAGTGGGAGAGGAGGACGGGAAGAGTCTGTGTAGTTTAGACGGAACATGGTACCATCTAGTCAGGATTTTATATCCCGCCTCCTGATAACTGCTAGCCATCGAACTCTTGTGGGTAAACTCAAAAATTCTGGAGCACTGTTGGTCAGAGAAGGTCATGGCCACGTCGGCCTCCCATCTGGTTAAGTAGGAGGGCCTGTGGCCCGGAGGAGGGGACACCAGGAGCAAATAGAAATCAGAAAGTGAGTGTCTTAGCAGGCCCCTTCCCATGCAGGTCTCTTCAAACCTTGTGGGCTGTCTGTCATACCCCGGGGAGTTAGGTAATGAAGAAAGAAAGTGCGTGAGTTGAAAGACCCGCCATGGGCCAAGCGCCGGAAGGTCCGGTGTGGTGAGTAGTTCCCGGTGAGACACCCAGTCGCCACCAGAGCGAAAATGTAGGGCCCTCAGTCTGCCCGCCACTCGCCACTGCCGGAATGGCCCTTGAGATAAACCCACCATAAAGGCAGGGTTTCCCAGGATGGGAAGTAAAGGTGAAGGGGAGATCCACTCCTTACAGAAGAGCGATCTACATACCCGGAGAGTGGGTCCTATGGTAGGGTGGGGTCTCAGGTCCCCGGGGCGTAGCGAGTCTAACCAGGGAAGCGAGTCCAGGGGGGCGTCAACGAATACGTTTTCCAGGGAGACCCATTGTTTGTATGGAGCATGACGGCACCAGTCCAGCACTCTTTGGAGCATGGAGGCCTCATAATACTTTCGAGGGTCAGGAAGACCTAGCTCGCCCACCCTGCCACACGAAGTTGATTAGGTCACTGTACAGTAACTTAAAAAAAACAGGGGGTTATGTGGATCGGTAAAGTTTGGAAGAGGTATAGCAGACGGGGCATAATATTCATTTTGTATATAGCGCAGCGGCCAAACCATGTGTATGTACCTATGGACCATCTCTTTAGGTCGTATCTAATGGCCCGCAGAAGGGGGAAGTAATTTTTGTCATAGAGCTCGCCTAGGTCCTTGGTTATCATCACCCCTAAGTACTTGATAGCTATTCTTGACCATCTGAAGGGGAAGGAAGTCTCCAGAGAGGACTGAATCCCCTGCGTAAGCGAAACATTGAGGGCCTCAGATTTCTGGAAATTAATTTTAAAGTTGGTAAGATGACAGAACCTGCGAAATTCAGACATTAGGGGGGGGAGGGATTTGGCCGGATCCTGCAGGAAGAAGAGGAGATCATCTGCATATGCTGCAATTTTCAGGACTCTACTACCTACCCTTAGGCCACCTATGTCCGGGTTAGATCTGACCTTTCTAAGCAGAGGTTCTAGTGTTAAGACAAAGATCAGGGGGGAGAGGGGACACCCCTGACGCGTGCCATTCCCTATCGGAAAGGGAGATGAAATAATTCCGTTAACTCTCGTGGAAGCTGATGGATTGGAATACAAGGAAGCAATCCAGGATCTCATAATCGGGCCAAGCCCCACATGATCCAGGACCTCAAATAGATAAGACCAGCTCACTCTATCAAATGCTTTTTCAGCATCATTTGAGAGAAGACAAAGTGGGAGGTCATGGGCTTTTGCGTAGTATATGGCGTTAATTACCTTTACTGTGTTGTCCCTAGCCTCACGTGTGGGGATAAAACCAACTTGATCGGACTGTACTAGGTCCGGCAATAGAGGGGCCAGTCTGGAGGCTATTACCTTAGAGAAGATTTTTAAGTCAACATTGAGGAGTGATATCGGTCTATAACTGGCACACATCGCAGGGTCCTTACCCTCCTTATGTATTACCGCTATATGAGCCCTAGTCATGTCCGGGGGGAGAGTCGCACCTGCCGACAGAGAGTTTAAGGCACGCACCAGGGGGTCCAACAAATCTAACGAGTATTTTTTATAGTCGGAGGCTGGAAAGCCATCGGGGCCCGGGGCCTTACTAGGTTGCATTGTCTGAAGCGCCTGAGCTAATTCCTCCTTAGTTATAGGTGAGTCAAGAGCAGTTTGGGCTTCCGCCAAGAGTTTAGGCATTCCGGAGTCTGCTATATACTGTCTCAGAGCAGAGGCCAGGGAGGGGCCATTCGACTCTGGGGGACATGACGGAAGGTTGTAGAGGGTACGGTAAAACCCCGCAAACTCTTCTGCAATACGGTGTGGATCAGTATTGCGCCTTCCCGTCGAGTCGGTGACCGAAGGGATATAGTTGTGTGTCTTTTGTTCCCTAAGGGACCTGGCGAGCGTGCGGCTACATCTATTTCCAAATTCATAGAAATGGCGCTGTCCTCTAGCCAAGAGATATTTTGTACGTATATCTAGGTGTTCTCGTAGTTTTTTACGAGCTACTAGAAGGGCCGACTGGGTATCTATTGCGTGAGTGCGCTTGTGGGCCTGCTCGAGGGAAATCATGTTGGCAATCAGCGCGGCTATTTCTCGAGACCTCTCCTTTTTAATGCGGGACCCATGCTGCACCAGCACCCCCCCTAACCACACACTTGTGAGCTGCCCATAACGTCAGGGGAGACACTTCCGCTGTATCATTCTCCTGGAAGTAGTTAGTCAGGGCAGAGGAGACAACCTGAGATGTTGGGATGTCTTGGAGCAGCGACTCATTAAGACGCCATTGCCAAGCTCGGGGTCTCGTGGCGGGGGATGTCAGGACAGCATGAACCATCGCATGGTCCGCGAAAGTGATAGGGTCAATCTCAGCTCCGTTTATTAAAGGAACGTCTGCATGTCTAATGAAGAAATAATCTAATCTCGAGTAAACATCTCTAGCATGTGAATAAAAGGTGTAGTCTTTCGTGTCAGGATGGACCGTGCGCCACAGGTCTATCAATTGGGGAGAGAAAAGCAGTCGACGGATACGTCGGAGAACCTGCTTAGGCATGTAGGACGAGCCTCTGGAGATGTCTACCGAGGGGTCCAGGGCTACGTTGAAATCTCCTCCCACTAAAAGAGTGCCCTCTGCAAAATTGGCCAGCTTAGCCAGAATGCCTTCCAAGGTGGCTGCCTGATTGGAGTTGGGGAGGTAGACATTGGCTAGAGTAAACAAAGAGCCTGCTAATTCCCCCCTTTAAAAACAGGAATCTACCCGAATCATCGCGCAAGGCTGCCTTATATTTCCAAGGAACAGAACGTGCGATAAGAATGCTCACCCCCCTGGACTTGGACTCCGGGAAACAGCTATGGTATACGTCTGGGAATCTTGGGGAGGAAAAGGTAGGGACCGCCCCCTCCCGAAAGTGAGTCTCCTGGATAAAGGCCACCTGGACCCTCTTACCCCATAGAAGGCGGAGAAGGGATGATCTCTTCTCGGGAGTGTTGAGACCATTAGTGTTGATGGAGGAAAACACCAGAGAGTCCATGGCGAAGGGCCGGGGTCCTGCAAGGGGAAAAGACAAAAACAAACAAACAACACGCACAAGACTCACAGAGAGGAAAGAAAGAGAAGAAAAGAAAAAGGAAAAAAAAAAAAAAAAGGGGGGGGGGAGGGGGATAAAGCGAGGGAAAGGGAGAGTGCAAAGGAAGGGACCAAGAGACCAAGAAATACAACAATTAATTCCACTCAAGGCTAATCCAAGAGCGGTAAACAGAAAACAGTGGGATAACCCACTTAAGCAGGTCTCAGGAGCACACTGCAGTATACGCCTGGATAGCTGCTAAGCCTAACTATCGGGGGAAAAGTAAAAACTCAAATCTAGTTGCCACCCTTTCCCCGAGCATTAGAATGGAAAATGTAATCAATACCTCTCTACTAAGGTGGAAGAGAGAGGGGGGCTGAACCCTTACTGAATAGTAATCCCAGCCGATCAAACGGGGGGGTAACCCCCTATAAGGGTATGTCTTACAACTGGGTAGGGGGAGCTAAGGCACAAGAAGCTCAACAACTTAAGAAGGGAAGTGGGGAAGTACTTTAGATTAAGGTCTCTAACCGCCCTCTGTTGTATTGAGAACCCTTATACACCCCCCAAGGGGAGATAAAACTAGAAACCCGCAAAGTGCCCCCTATCGCACAAAGCACACCAAGGGCCCTGCCTGTCATTAACCAATTTGTGTGTTAAAGGGGAACACCCTAGAAAAATACATCACATTTCAAGTAGACCTCCGCCAGACACCCTCCCCTCGAGGTCGTCTCTGAGACAGGGCAGATGAAGGCGGGCGCCCTCCCGGAGGCACAGGTGGCAGTGGGTAGACCAGCCAGTCAGGGAGAGAGAGCTCAGGCATATCCAGAAACTTCGCCAGCAAAGTCTCTTGTTCTGGAGAGTGAAGTGCAAAGGTAGCTCCGTTGCGACGTATTTGGACATGGAAAGGGTGACCCCATTTATATGTGGCCCCAGAGTCTAGGATGGCTTGTAAGGTCGGTTTAAGGATTCTGCGCATGGCTAGGGTACGTCGGGAAACATCCTGTAATAGGTGCACCTGGGTGTCCATAAATGGGACCGGGCCACCACGCCAGGCCTCTTGGAGAATATCTTCCTTTTCCCTGAAAAAATGGACTCTACAAAGGACATCCCTGGGCTCCGTGGTGTCCTTACGCCTAGGACCCAACACCCGATGGACTCTGTCAATGGTGATCTCCGTGTCCAGAGGACGAGACAGGACTGTGTTAAAAATCAAGGTCACGGCAGAATGGAGCTCCGAGGGGGGTAGACTTTCAGGGATACCCCTAAGTTTGACATTATTTCGACGACCTCTATTTTCTTGATCATCGACCTGAAGAAGGATGGATCTGTTGAGGTCTCTTTGGGTAGACTGAAAATTTTCTACGGCAGTGTGGCGTTGGTCCAGCGAAGCAGCTTGCTGTTGTTGAGTAGAGACTTGTGTAGATAGAGTCTGTAGTTCCGTTTTAAACTCAGACATGATTTTCTCTTGTTTTTCCTCAACTCTGCGGACCATAGCTTCCAAGTCCAACTTAGTAGGCATATTGCTGAGAAGGTTCCAGATATCCGATAATTTAGGACGCTTTCGGCGGTGGGAGAGTGAGGCTGCATCTCTCCCAGAGAAGTCAGATAAGTCAGAGGAAGCTGGAGAGTGAAGGGCTATCAGGGTGCCCGAGGGGTCAGGTTTCAAGCCCTCACGCTGGTCTAAGGCGCCAGGGTCGACGGTCCCCGTCCGTGGGTCTGCTTCATTATGGGATGCTCTAGCTCCTGTTGTCAGCGGGATACCGCCAGGGGAGGGCCTTTCTATATATGGATCCATTTCCAGAGGAACATCTGGGGTCTCTGCAGGATGTATTATATTCTGAGAGATCATAGGCTGATAGGAAAGTGACCCTGAGTGTATTATAGAAGGCATGAGAGAGTGAGACTGTGAGCTTGCACCAGATCCAGCTGGGCCAGGTATTTCATTGAGAGAGGGAGACTGCAGGAGCTCAGGGGTTAACAGTTCCTCGGTGGGAGGTGAGGGTTGAAGTGTGGGGACACTGCTGGGGCCGCCATTTTGGGAGTGGGGGGGAGGGGGACCGGTACCTGCCGGGAGAGCGCTGAAATCTTCTCTGTCGGCGGCTGGGACGGCAGCGGAGAGGAGAGCTGCGTGTGAAGCCTCCCCTGGGAGGGTCCGCTGGGCTTTGAAGAGGCGGCATTTGTGGCACAGAAGCGCTGGAAGCGCGCGCCGGCGCCATTTTGGCTCCCTCCGCCTGGAGGGAGGAAGGTGTGGAGAGCAGATAACGAGCGATATGCGGCTCCGTTAGAGAGGAGGAGGTCCCCCTGCGTCCAGGGCGCTTAACCATTGCAGGTGAGCCGTGTAGAAACGATTTAGGGTTAATTTTTCCCCCTTAAAGGTAGCTAATAACGCTCGGGGTCCGGGAGCTCTGCAGAAGTGCGTCTTCACGGTAACATGTCTAGGCCACGCCCCCAAACTTCCAGTATTAACTTCACACTATTATATAGAACTTCACATCTAAAAATGTGCTACATGCCATTTTAACTTATATTCATTAACTTATAGTACAAGTTTTATATTAATACATAGGTACGAAAATTGGGATAGTTATACAGAACATGTCACAGTTAATTATCACCTCCCAATTCAACCTTACAACACAACTTACCATACAGTTGTGCTAAAAAGTTTACATACCCCGGCAGATTTTTTGTTTTTTTGGCCTTTTTTTCAGAGAATATGAATGATAACACAAAAACTTTTTCTTCACTCATGGTTAGTGGTTGGTTGAAGCCATTTATTGTCAAACTTCTGTGTTTTCTCTTTCTAACTCATAATGACAACCAAAAACATCAAAATGACTGTTCAAAAGTTCACATACCCCAGTTCTTAATACCATGTATTGCCCCCTCTAACATCAATGACAGCTGGAAGTCTTTTGTGCTAGTTGTGGATGAGGCTCTTTATTTTATCAGATGGTAAAACTGCCTATTCTTCTTGGCAAAAAGCCTCCAGTTCCTGTAAATTCCTGGGCTGTCTTGCATGTACTGCGCACTTGAGATCTCCCCAGAGTGGCTCAATGATATTGAGGTCAGGAGACTGAGATGGCCACTCTAGAACCTTCACATTCTTCTGCTGTAGTCAATGACAGGTCGACTTGGTCTTCTGTTTTGGATCGTTGTCATCTTGGAACGTCCAAGTACATCCCATGTGCAGCTTCCTGGCTGATGAATGCAAATTTGCCTCCAGTATTTGCTGATAACGTGCCGCATTCATCTTTCCTTCAACTTTGACCAAGTTTCCTGTGCCTTTGAAGCTCACACATCCCCACATCATCAGTGATCCACCTCCGTGCTTTACAGTAGGAATGGTGTTCCTTTCATCATAGGCCTTGTTGACACCTCTCCAAATGTAACGTTTATGGTTGTGGCCAAAAAGTTCGATTTTTATCTCAGCACTCCAAATTACCTTGTTCCAGAAGTTTTGAGGCTTTTCTCTGTGCTGTTTGGCGTATTGAAGGCAAGATTCTTTGTGGCATTTGCGCAGTAATAGCTTTCTTCTGTCAACTTGACCATGCAGCCCATTTTTCTTCAAGTTCCTCTTTATTGTGCACCTTGAAACAGCCACACCGATAGTTTTCAGAGATTCATGTATTTCAGCTGATGTTATGAGTGGGTTTATCTTTGCTTCCCGAAAAATTTTCCGGGCAGTTGTGGCCGAAACTTTAGTTGGTCTACCCAGTGGTGAACCTAGCCTCTTTGCTGCCTGAGGCGGACTATAGAAAGACACCCCCCCAAAAATAAAAAATATAAAATTGTGTTTACATGCTGTTAGCGTCACACGCTGTTATTGTCGTACAATAAACATACACAAACTTATGAAACAGTTTTTAAGAATTCTTCTTACTGTATTACTTCAGTATCAGATCAACAACATGGCATTAACAATGAAAGTAACCTCACACATCTTCTGCTTGGTGGATGGACAAGCCCACATGGCCCCCATTCTCTATAATAGGAGCGCCGCAGATAGCTGAGTACTGGACTTCAGGTATTTTTGGCACTCTCATCTAAGTTGAATGAGAGCAATGCGGGTTCGTCCATCCACCAAGCGACACGCTTATATTCAGCCGGGCTGCGGTCAGGCTGTATTCCAACCCAGTGGGGGGAAAAAAACTCAATTCTCAAGCCCAGTGGGGGGTCTCAGCTGACTGACCCCCATCACTCAGGTATTTATCCTCTATCATTTAGGTGAATACAGTGCAATAACATTTTGTGACTTACAGGTGACGTCTCTGACTAATCCTTCACATTTCCCTTCTCTTCCCTTTGGACCGCCATGACCACTTCTTCCAGCTATGACTTGTCTCTGTAAGGTTTGCAACACAGATATCTCTGGCTCCTCACTTTTCCAGGCATCCAACCCACATTGTCCTCACCTGCACACCCATCCTGCTGCTACCCCAATTATAAAATATATGATATAACCCCCCATAATGAATAACTCCCAAGTGCATCTTTATATTAATAATGTCCGTGTGTACCCTGTATAAATAGTGCCCCTTATTAATAATGACCCAGGTGTTCACTAATTAAAAGGTTTTCCAGGTCATTAATAAACTAATAAGTGGGGCTCAAAAACCCAGGACCCCCACTGATCAGCTGTTTGAATGAACTATGGTACCTGTGTAAGTGCCGTGAACGCTTCTCTGCTTACATAGTGTCATTCATCTCATAGCGGCCATGTAATGTAACTACAACCTCGTCCTATACACATCTATGTGACAAGGCTGTAATTACATCACACAGTCACTATAAACAGCGTATTATATAAACAGGCGCCATAGCCCCCCATACAACTGATCAGACGCGGGGTCCACTGATCTCTTATTGATAATCTGTCCTAAGGATAGAACATCAATAAAAATGAGCTGGAAAGACCCTTTAATAAAGCCCAAGTGCCACCTTAAAGGGGTTGTCCAGGATAACCACTTTTTTAATATGAGGCTGGGGAAGGTGCTCCGGTGTCTCCCAGCGCATTCCAGTCCTGCTGCTGCAGTGTTTTCTTCCCTACAGCACTGTGATGTCCCGTGTCAGCGACCTCTGTGGTGATGTGCGGTGGGGACTTCTGCCAGAAGAAAACACCAGAGCAGCAGAACCAGACTGCGGTGGGAGACATGGGAGCACAAGGGACAGGTGAGTAGGTGTTTTTTTTTTTTAATACAGTATTACACGGTATTATAGCCCACAGCGGCCCCTGCACACAGTATTACATGGTATTATGCCCCACAGCTGCCCCTGTACACGGTATTATGCCCCGCAGCAGCCCCTGCACATGGTATTATGCCCTGCAACGGCCCCTGCACACGGTATTATGCCCTGCAGCAGCCCCTGCACACAGTATTACATGGTATTATGCCCCACAGCTGCCCCTGTACACGGTATTATGCCCCGCAGCAGCCCCTGCACATGGTATTATGCCCTGCAACGGCCCCTGCACACGGTATTATGCCCTGCAGCAGCCCCTGCACACAGTATTATGCCGCGCAACAGCCCCTGATCACGGTATTATGCACTGCAGCGGCCCCTGCACATGGTATTATGCCCCGCAGCGGCCCCTGCACATGGTATTATGCTCCATAGTGGCCCCTGCACACGGTATTATGCTCCATAGTGGCCCCTGCACATGGTATTATGCTCCATAGTGGCCCCTGCACACGGTATTATGCTCCATAGTGGCCCCTGCACATGGTATTATGCTCCATAGTGGCCCCTGTATTCGGTATTATGCTCCATCAAGGCCTCTGCACACGCCATTATGCTCCATAGTGGCCTCTGCACTCGGTATTATGCTTCCATAGTGGCCCCTGCACACGGTATTATGCTCCATAGTGGCCCCTGCACACAGTATTATGCCCCGCAGCGGCCCCTGCATACAGTATTATGCTCCATAGTGGCCCTGCACACCGTATTATGTCTCATAGTGGCCCCTGCACACAGTATTATGCTCCATAGTGGCCCCTGCACTCATTATTATACTCCATAGTGGCCCCTGTACACAGTATTATGCTCCATAGTGGCCCCTGCACTCGGTATTATACTCCATAGTGGCCCCTGCACAAAGTATTATGCTTCATAGTGGCCCACCCATGAACTATTATTATACTCTGGGGTCTTATAATGATCGGAGACCCAGGTGCTGACAAACATAAAGACCACTGTTACTTACCTGGGCTCTGGTGCACTCCCTGCTTTCGGCCCTCTTCAATGTCGCACAGACCAGCGTCGCCACATAATGACTTCGGCCCGGCTCACATGATGCCTTGGACGTCACCAAAGAAGGTCGAAGCCAGCTGGGAGTAACATCGGATCGCCGGAGAGGTGAGTAACAATGGTTTTTATGTTTATCACCTCCCCTGGGTCTCCGATTATTATACTCCGGGGTCTGAAAAGATCCTGCAGTATAATAATAATAGTATTTGGCCTCACTTAGCGATCCCCGCTGCCGCTCACAGCCGCTTCTGATTCCCCCTTCTGCGTCCGATAGCAGAAGGGGAAGAAGAGGTGGCCATAGCAGGTGCGGGGATCGATAAGTAAATAGGCCGTTACCTGCCAGGGTTATTCCAGTAGCTAACGGACTATTTATATATATATAAAAAAAAAAAGTTATCCGCACCTACCTGCGATCGCTTGATGGAGCCTCCTCTTCTTCACCCGCGTCCGCGTCTTAGCGTAGGAGGCGCAATGACATCATTGTATCGCCACCTGGGCTGAGATGCGGAGGTCTCGTAAACCAGCCCAGGACAGGTATCGCTTTGTTTTTTTAAGTGGCCTGTCCTGGACTGGTTTACGGTGAATAGAAAGTAAAAAATGCCGGCCCCCAGACAGTGACAGACAGTGCTGCCGGAGGCAGCCGCCTCACTTCGCCTCATTAGCAGTGCACCCCTGGGTCTACCTGACCGTGGTTTGGTTTCTGGGCATGTTATCAGGCCAAAATCACCAGGGTATGTGAACTTTTGAACAGGGTCATTTTGATGTTTTTGGTTGTCATTATGATTTAAAAAGAGAAAACACAGAAGTTTGACAATAAATGGCTTCAACCAAGCACTAACCATGAGTGGAGAAAAAGTTTTTGTGTTATCATTCATATTCTCTGAAAAAAGGCCAAAAAAACTAAAAATCTGCAGGGGTATGTAAACTTTTTAGCACAACTGTATATAACAGGTAGAAGATCACTACTACCCCTGGCCTTGTTCCTAAATGCCCTTCCTATATAGTTCACTACAACAGAGACATGAACCAATCAGACCCTAATACAGACCTCAGTACAGCCACAATATTATTATATACTGCCTGTCCCCCCTGGATCCAGCTGTAGCCTCTCTGGTTGAGTCTAGCAGCACCCAAAACCTTATTAGCTCCCTTCTAGATATTAGCTCCAGCAGACCCCTGACAGCACATCCAGTCCACATCTATTTGGTGTCAGTCTGCTTTTTTGCTACAGTTAAACTTTCCCAATCCCACCAAATTTAAACAGCAAGAATTTTCTTGGTCAGCCCTTAGTCTGCAGTGTGTGACATTCTCCAGGCCTTGATGGGAGTTATCATGTTGACACCTCCTGCCTTACACGTCGTATCTTAGCATCAACATCTCCAGGCCTCCAGCAACCACCCCTCCTATGATGATCAAGCTACTCTGGACTTTAATAATCTATGCTCTCACAATGAACAAATCCACTCTAAGTGGAGGTTCACTGATGCAATTCTGCAATTGCATGTCTTGTCGACACCACTCGCAAACCATCTGCACTCATCCCCGAGGGGGAACTATACCATACACAGACCCTTGCGAAAGATTGACTGTCTTTTTTATGTCCTGTACTTCACGCTGTATATGTCATAGTGACATGTGCAAATTGATGAGTGGTGGAGTTGTAGGTATCCTCAGCACTGAGATGATTGAAGGTCTACATATGAATCTATTCACTACTATTCTACTCTCCTCACAAGTAGCCACTGAAATGCATTGTTCACATTCACAACAATATGTATTTCCATTTAATTCATTATTATACATGTAGTAAAGTTTAAGTGATACTTAACATGTTCCTTCACTGTGGCACTGAAATTTAACTTGACTGTTTCAATGGTTTTTAAATGGCTTCTGTGGTTATATCTATTATTGCTGTTAATAGGAATTTATTCAATTCTTTCTCATCCTGGACTATTCTGGAAACACTTTTCATTCCTCTGAGTTTATTACTCAACCCAACAAAGAAGTTGTTTGTAGAGCATACATTCATAGCATGGCCCAAAATATAATTTAAAGCAGAGGTTCCCAAACTTTTTTTTCTCGTAGACCACTTTCAAAATTTTACAGGTTTCGGTGGACCCCCTGCTGCTACATTTCTACCATATTCCCAAAACTCGTCAAAAAATGTGAAGATTAGATCTAATCGAGTGTCCCGTGGACCCCTGGGGGTCCACCTGGACCACTTTGGGAATCACTGATTTAAAGGGTTGTCTAGTCTCAAAAGTTCAAAACAATTGACCCTGTACTTTGACTGTCCAACCAGCTGTTCCTTCCAAACTGGGGTACAAAACACCCCAGTTTTCATGATGCAGGGTCCCAGAGAACCCCTCCAAACAGCAGGGATGGGCTACATTATTAAAATAAATTGTTTAAATTTTACATTGCTAAAATTCTGGTTTCCTAAAATTTGTTTTCAGATATTTTGGCAAACATATTTGGCAAGCTGAATATAATAAAGGCAGAAATAATTTTTATACATAATCAAAGAAGGAGATTCTTTATTAGAACAGCAGTTACAATAATTATAAGATTAGAGTTATTAGAAATGAAATATTACAATTTTGATGACTTGTTCTTCCAATGGATTTATGCAGAGGAAAGAGAGAAGAGAAAGAGCAAAGCTGTACATAGGAACACGTGAAGTTCTGGCATAAAAAATACCCTCTAAACATTGAGGAGAGATATAAGTTTCTATTACCCTTAGTAGACTGAATGACATATTTAGGATGCAGCCCTGCCCTAAATGGTCTCATTATAGTCCTTAATATGGGCTATTTTGAAAGATCATCTGAAGTTTTCACACTTTCTGAATGTGTTCATCCCATTATTTATAGGAGTGCTGCAGATGCTGTACTAAGAGAAGGGAGTAGTGATGATATAGAGACCAGGGACTGTTGTGGAATGCCAGCAGTCTAAGCCACTGCTTCATTCACAGTGTGCTGACTACTCCCACCACTTGTTTACTCTTCTGGAGAGAATACAGCACATTTTATTGCACTCTCACATAGTAAAAAAAATATATATCATACAATATATTTATATTTTACAATGTGAGCCTATGGGTGACATAATGTATATCACTGCATATCTATACAGTGGAGTATGATGCAGCCTACTTGCCATGACACCTTCTAGGAAAGTGGTGAGGGCAGTGCAAAAATTAAAAAAGTTACAACATTTTTCACAAAAACCCAGTTTGTGCAAAAATGTACAATTTTTTTCATGCCTTGTACATCAGAAAACTGTAGTATAAAGAATGATAAATCTCCCCCGATGTTTTTTTAATCAGATGCTGATTGCTAATTGACTATATACATCTGGACAGTAGGCATCTACTGGTACACCCTTGCAGAGATAAGCAGCTGCACAAAACTAGCTGTTATAATGTCAGACATCCCAGAGAGAAGCTATGGATGGTTTATTACCATTCCTGCCTTCCTGATCACTGTATGTACAGCATTCAATGAATGGTCTGGTGGTCATGTAAACCACCAGAGTCCAGGAACTGTATTGGCAGTTGGGTCCTAGAGGACCTAGCAACATAGATCAGCTCTGCAGTGTAGCTTAGAAGGCTGTATACCTCTTATAACTGGGACTAGTGTATCATTCCTAATTAGAAAAAAAAGGAATGTTAAAATGCTCCCCAAAGGTCTTTTATAGCCTTATAGTGGGCAGAATATATACACACGTGGACAAAATTGTTGGTACCCCTCGTTTAATGAAAGAAAAACCCACAATGGTCACAGAAACAACTTGAATCTAACAAAAGTAATAACATATAAAAATTCTATGATAATTAACAAATGAAAGTCAGACATTGCTTTTCAACCATGCTTCAACAGAATTTTTTAAAAA
Organism: Leptodactylus fallax; assembly: GCA_947044405.1. NCBI lineage: Eukaryota > Metazoa > Chordata > Amphibia > Anura > Leptodactylidae > Leptodactylus > Leptodactylus fallax. The sequence continues at coordinate 2,736,071 of CAMRHE010000245.1, forward strand.
AGAAAACTCATGAAACAGGCCTGGACAGAAATGATGGTTCCCTTAACTTAATATTTTGTTGTACAACCTTTTGAGGCAATCACTGCAATCAAACGATTCCTGTAACTGTCAATGAGACTTCTGCACCTCTCAACAGCTATTTTGGCCCAGTCTTCATGAGCAAACTGCTCCAGTTGTCTTGGGTTTGAAGAGTGCCTTTTCCAGGCGGCACATTTCTGCTCAATCCAAAGATGCTCAATAGGATTTAGGTCAGGGCTCATAGAAGGCCACTTCAGAATAGTCCAATGTTTTCCTCATAGCCATTCTTGGGTGTTTTTAGCTGTGTGTTTTGGGTTATTATCCTGTTGCAAGACCCATGACCTGCGACTGAGACCAAGCTTTCTGACACTGGGCAGCACATTTCTCTCTAGAATGCTTTGATAGTCTTGAGATTTCATTGTATCCTACACAGATTCAAGACACCCTGTGCCAGATGCAGCAAAGCAGCCCCAGAACATAACAGAGCCTCCTCTATGTTTCACAGTAGGGACAGTGTTCTTTTCAAGATATGCTTCATTTTTCCGTCTGTGAACATAGAGCTGATGTGCCTTGCCAAAAATTTCAATTTTTGTCTCATCTGTCCATAGGACATTCTCCCAGAAGCTTTGTGGCTTGTCAACATGTAGTTTGGCAAATTACTTTTGTTAGATTCAAGTTATTTCTGTGACCATTGTGGGGTTTTCTTTCATTAAACAAAGGATACCAACAATTTTGTCCACATGTGTAAAATAAATAAATAAATATCCCACCCCCAATACCACACCTACATCATATGTTCTAACCCTGTCCCTGGCTGCACAACATTATGGGGCAAATTCATGATATTGAGAAGCACGATTGGCACAAGGCCTTTTTTTGTGCTAATATGTACCTTAAGCCCTGATCTGCACCTCCGACACCACATTATCCAAATGTGGGCAGTGTGGGGATCGAACCGAGGCGTCCACACCTAGGCAATACAGATTTATTATAATTCAAGGCAGAGAAAACTATTTTTTTTTTTTTAAATTTTGGTGGCACTTTGCTCTATAGAAAAATACATTAAAAATTTGAAATACAGACACGTTCTGCCTCCTTTGTTTTTTTACATTTTATAAAGTAAAAAAAAGAAAAACATGTAAAAAAATAAAAATAACATACAAATAAAACCCTATTTATCACAAAAAACCCTCAAAAATTATTTCAATAAAATGAATGAGAAAATATATCCCTGAAAACCACAAATAAGCTGTGAAACTATGTATGCTGTCTTTAGAATTACTGGTTTTCAACAAGTACAATACTTGCTGATTCTTCACTTTCAACTGTCAAATGCTTCCTAGAATAACCTGTAGAAAAATATTATTATTCATTTTGGAAAATAAAACGTATATCTTGGGCTATAATCATGTCAATATAAGTATTGTATGAGGCATCAACAAAATGAATTAAATATTTTTTTTCATGCGCCATTTGAAGTTAGTACAAAACCTCATCCATAAATTTTTCTCAGCATTCTATACATTTAGATATTTAGAAACTTGTACAGAACAAGAACAATAAGTTGTTTCAAAAAAGTCACGTAGAAAAGCAAGTGAGCTGGTTCATTGATGGATAGAGAAAGTTGAGGGGCCAGGGGTCAGAGAAGTGAGGTGAGTTGTGGGGAATCTCAAAGCACTATATGGCACCTTTTGAGGCTCAAAAAGAAAAATACAATATGGATGATGACAGTTTGCACACTGTACAAGATTTTATACCATGAAAGCCTAGGAACAAAATAAAGGGACAAAATACAGAAAAACACAAATCTCCCTTTTAAACCACTAACCAAAACCCTTTATCTGCATTGTTTTTTTTCCCCTCAGTGGAGAACAAAAGCAGAAAAGTTTCCTACAGCTTAATAATGCGCCAATATCATTGGTTTAAATAAAATATAGTAATGTATAAGCAAAGCTCAAAGCAAAAAGCTCTTTAGAAGGAGCATAAGCTCATTTTAGAAAGAACAAGGAAGTATACCGAGAACCCTGATATGGAACCCTTTAGAATGAGAGTGGAAAATTCCTCCAAGACTGGCTCTCCCTATGGAGGACCTAACTCATCCATCCATTATACACATGGCCCATTCATTTATTTGGTGGCCTGCCACTTGAGTACTCACCTTAGAGAAGGAATGATGTTCATGAGCAAGTTGTCCTCACGAGAATAGCTTCCTATTACATCCATATGCACTAATATTGGATGTAGATAACAAATGTTAAACCATACAACCCCTATAATACTACTACTAATAATAATACATTCATTAGTCACTGCTCATACAATGATGGATTTTATTTATGAGAGAGCCATATCATCTATGCCAGATAGGATACATACTCTTTATTCTATACACTGAATATTTGGTTACTACAACAAAGTTCTAGGAAAATAAATTCAATTCCATAATGAACTTTAGCTCACCCTTTAAGATCATCCACCTTCAATGAAGACAAAGGATTTGAGCAAACCTTCATCTACAGAAGATCTGTGCTTAGTTCTTCAAGATGTTTGGAACAACCTCCCTGCCTAATTCCTTCAAAAACTACCTAGAAGGATTCATGCCGTTTTGAAGGAAAATGGCAGTCACGCCAAATGATGTCATTTAGATTTCTCTTTTGTTCAGTCACTTGGCATTTTGTTAATTCACAAAAATTAACTATTAGCGCATCTATTTTTGACAGCATTCTTAGTTTGCAGCATTTTTTCCACTCCTGTCTAAAATTTTTGTAAATTACTGTATATTGTCAAGAAATACAGTTTTATGTTAAAAGTAAACTTTCTAAAAAAACATAGACATTATTAAGACATATTGCATATTTATCATACAAATCTTAAAAGTTATATAAATATAATAGTAATATTAAATACTTTATAGAGCTCTGGCATTAGACACAATTGTTTCATCCCTTCCTTGTAAACAAGGCTTTTAAGTTCAGGATATTGTAATTGCCATATAAATATGACTTGTAATATGAAGTATATTAGCAGTGATCACATTTTATGTCTACTCATTAGATTAATAACATAATAAGAATTAGATGCGAGTTCAACAGAACATAGCACTTCATGTCTGCTTCTAGTAGATGCCAGTGGAAATTACAAGAACATGAGTAACAGAAGTAATTAAACATGTCAGGTTTCCACAATGCTAACAAGTTGGGCTGATGAGCAATACAATGTTTCTTGTCAAGTCATGTATTTTAAACAGCATCTGTATTATGAGTTAGCTGTACTTTTCATTTCATCTTTTCCCAGTAAAATAATTTATGTGAGAACTACAAAAATGCAAGAATTGTAAGATAATGGATGCCAATCACATTAAATTGTTTTATTTATTTGCTCACATTGCTTTTAAAGTGTATCTCTTCTTACCTGCTGCAGCACATCTGCCATGTACTCCATTGTTCTGTGCCTAATTACTTAAAGGGGTTGTCCAGGTATTAGGATTTTATGGTCCATCCTTAAGATAGGCCATAATATCTGATCACTAGGAGGCCAATCAGCTGTCTGAAGCCACTTCCGATAGGTCATCAATTGATAAGCCCAGAAAACCCCTTTAAAGGGGTTGTCCATATCTTAGGAATTTATGGCTTATCTTTAGGACAGCTGTATGGGACAGATAACTCAATTTCCAGGATATTGGTATGGCACCTGTACTGTACTTAATACTCCTTGTCAATTATCAGTGGGAGCTGAGTTGCAGTAACGGCCCTTGGCCAGTATGCAGGGCACCAACAGAGCCAACAGTTTTCGGCCCTGTATTGTATATATCGGACAAGTGTAGGAAGAAGCCCAATACAGCTGATGGACCTCTTAGCCTCCCCCCACCGATCAGATATTTATTGCCTTTCCTAAGAATAGACCATAAAATCCTTAAACATAGACAGCCCTTATAATGGTTTTTCTGGGGTTATCAATTGATGACCTATCCTTTAGGATAGGTCATCAATGGAAGATCTGCATGGGTCCAATACCTGGCAGCAGCAGTCTGTGAGTGCCACTTCTCCTTCACAGGCCATGTAGCGCCACTTTAAGGGTCACATCACCAATCTTTTTGCTGATAAATTTGATTTTATTCCATATGCAAAGTAGCTATTTGGTGCAAGGTCACATCTCACAGAGCACAACATTTCTTTTGTGCCCACCAATGTTACTGTTTAATAGATGCTGCTGGGAAGTGATGGGTGGTGACCATAATACTGGTAGTCCAGACGGCATGGCCATGTCCCAATTGTAGCTGAGTCATAGTCATGAACAATTTAATTGCATATGGAATAAGAATTAAATTTCTCAGCAGCAAGATTACGCTTTGACACAAAAAAGCTACAGGTGCATCTCAATAAATTAAAATATCTTTGAATTGTTTATTTATTTCAGTAATTAAATTAAAAAAAAGTGACCTCCTATATTTTCTAGATTCTTTACTCCCAGAGTGTTCTATTTCAAGTGTTTTATTTCTGTAAATGTTGATTATGGATTACAGGTAATGAAAACCCAAATCTAAGAAAACTAGAATATTGTAAAAAACTTCAGTATTGTAAATTCAGTGTGTCACCTGCCAAGGTTTCCTAAGCCTTTAAATGGTCCCTCAGTCTGGTTCAGTAGGACACACAATCATGGAAGACGCTGATTATGAATTGTATTACTGAATTACTGAAATGAATGAATGTTTCAAAGATATTATAATTTATTGAGATGCACCTGTATGTGTGGTATGTGAGTAATGGCTTCTACAACAGCAGGTACTTGGTTTCAAAGCGATTTTGTTGGGGTAAACTTCTTTTAAAGCATAAAGTAACACCTACCAGCTTGTAAATTTTACCTTAAACGTCATATTCACCATCACAGCCATTTATTTTAAATTGTCACAATACATGTAAAATAAGAAGTGAAGCAATTTTAGAAATAGTCTTCATTAAACATTTCCTATGGTTACAGTAATCATATTCTATGTTAAGAGAAATAAAGGAAGTATGAGTACCGAATCATATTTCATGGGGCTTCTTTGTAGTCTGTTACCATGGAGAAACATAGGTCTCCATAAGGGCTGTAGACATAAAATAACAATATTTGACTAGTGGCATTTTTTTTTTCATTTCGGATATACTGTAACTATCACAAATTGGCTTGAGAAGGTATACATGGTCTTTAAACATTAGCAAAATTTTAGTCTATAGAATGTTCAGTTCACTTACATCATTGTTTTATGTGGTGTCGCTGTATATAGAAAGACGCATGTCATACCGTTATTCTATTATTTACAGACATAGTTGATGCTTAAATATATCTGTCATGCTTACCATAGCTTTTCTTTCTGTTAGTGTTTACAAAGCTCAATCATGCACTCACAAGGAACTAAAGAGGAACATTCTACCATTACTATGAAGTCATTGCTTAATAGTGGTGACAGGACACTACAGATCTCAGCATGTCCAGTACAATACAGGGATGAGCATGCAGAGACATAACCGTAGCAAAAAGAATATCTCAAAGTTCACCCAAAGATTCGCAAAGTTGATAAACTCCAATTGAAAAATGATGCACAGAAACTTGATTCCCTGGACTCCAAGGAATAACCACATGCAGAGACAAGGTTAGAACACTGATGTGATGGTCATTGGGTGCCATCTTTCACCTCCTGTCACCAGCAGAATCTTACAATGCTCAACTGCATTTCAGCAATTTTCTGCTGCTAGTACCTAGTTCCATGGATTTAAAGTATTTGACAGCACTAAAACATTGTGAAAATAAATTTATAGTACTGGAAATTTTATGTTATCTATGTGTAAGCTGAGTTCTGTGTGGTTGCAGGTGAGTCAAGACACACATAGCTTAGACACATTCATTTGCGGCAAGAAACAGTCTACTTTACTTATAACTATGGAAGTTTAACGATATTATGATCACATGGTGGCCTTTGGAGATGATTTTGAGATGGATCTTGAAATCCTCTTCAAAAATCGCCCCTACTCTGAAAACAATGGGAACCACTGACAGACTGCGCACTATAAAAAGAAGCACCCTGCCTAATCTTGCTGCTGTCTCCATGGCAAAACAACCACTGAAACCCCAGCATGTGTCTCATAGTACATTCATGGGCACAAATCTGTATCAGAAACCCAAGGCTCAGACATCTTTGGAGCAGGTTTTTGATACAGAAGACTGCTTCAAAATCTTCTCCAAAACACCTTAACAGTCTGGCCTATTTGTAAAAGTGGTAGATGCATATCCACCAGCCATCTTCTCCATTATCTCATACATTATAACCATCTTTGGCCTCTCTCACGTCCCAACCACTTTCTAACATCAACTACTGTTAGCCATCAATAAAGAATGAGAAAGAAAAAAAAAGAAAAAATTGGGCACGCCCCCTCAATATACTATTTACCTGCAGCCTCCATGCTGCTTCCTGTCAATTTGGTTTCCTTCCTGCCTGGACTCTGCTATATGTAAGTTGAGTTCTTCCTTCATAATTTACCATTCACCATCATCATTTCCTGCATCTTCTTCTCTACCTGTACAATCACTTCCTATTCGTACTTTCAATCGTCATCATCAGTATCGTTCTAACATGCTACTTTCACATCCTTCAAATCTGTTTTCATATTGTATTCATTTTATGTACTTATTTACTATTATTATTCATTCCATCCACTAACTACACTTACCTATGCATTTATTTATTTATTTATTTATTTATTTATTCTATTATTTATTTATTCATTTATCTACCCAGTCATTTATTCTTGTCTGCTAATACAATCCATACCCTACCATTGACATTGCTACATGTGTTGGTTCTATAATACTAAGTTTCAACTCTACTACCCTACCTGTATTATATTATGCTATATTATTATTATGGACATCCAACCCTTTTATATGTGTTATCCTATTTTATATGTGCTACCTTCTTTTTTAATTGCTAATTTTAAACTCTTATCGTATATTTTATCTTACTATATGTTATACCCTAGTATTTTTATCTGGACCTACGCTATGACTACCCTTGCTCTAAAACCTAGCCGCTGATTATACCTTCTGTGTTTTGTTTATATCTAGTTTATGGCCTGATGAAGATGCTAGTACAGCGTCGAAACGCATAGCCTATTGTTGTACGTCTGGTGTGGAACCAATAAAACGTGTGTTTTTATTCACAAGCATTCTCTCTGCAAATATTTTATTGATGCACCCTTACTTGCAGCGGTCAACCATAATATCCCAGTTTTTTTTCCCTACTTTTTTTCTGTATTACGTTACCACCAAACTAGTTTTGGATGGTCACTGGGTGAGAGCAGCAGCAAGCCTTATCTGAACAGTCTAGTACTGTTCTATTACCTTACCATTACTCTGTCACAGGGGCGCCAGGATCTACTTTTTCTCTGCTACAAAATATTTGGAAAAGTGGCCAAGTGGCCCCCTCTTAATACAAAGGAATATGTCAACTATCCTATTTGTGCCTATGTGAGGCCACTCGGAGGTGGAAGAAGATTCTCCCCTTATTGGAAGGGCAGCCCCATACAGTATATACCTTAAACTATTATGGCTACATGAGGAACATTAAGTTCCTACAACCATGCGTTCTCACATTTTTTGGTCCAGCAGCCATGTATTTCCCAACCAATCGTGGTATTTAGGGTTGTACTTCCTAACTGTTGCAGTATACTGGAATAGTCTTGGTCAACTTAACTGTAGCAGGAAAGCCACCATACTTTTATATGAGGATGAAGGCTATATGAAATTAATGATGTATTACAATACTTCTGTAATACTCTGTCATACAGAGGCCCCATATGGTGGCATACACAGTGCCAACAACTCGTACTGAGGTTAGTGATGGGCTGATGGGCGAACCTTGGGAGATTGGTTTTGTGAATATTCGAGAGATTCGCAGGTAAGATTAATTTTGGAGCAAATGGAAGTGCTATTATACTCACATTTCCCGGGCTCTGTTGTGGCATCCGATCTTCTTCTCTAGACGTCCTCAGTGTCTTTCAGCTCTCCCCCTGGTATCACTGATCCACAGTGGTGACCTAGGACTAATGATGTCAGAGAGAGAGCCATAAAATACTGAGGATGGGAAGAAGACAGGATGCCTCGATGGAGGCCAGGAAAGGTAAGGGTTTTTTTTGGGGTTTTTTTGTCTGCCAAACAAAATATGCTTCAGAGGTATTCTGACTATTGTCAATAATACAATACATTATAAAGGGTAACATTCGCTAAGCAAAATGTACAGAAAGCTGTGTAAAAGAAATAGCTGTGTACATGGCACATGTATTTTTTGCATCTATCTTAGCAGTTTTGAAAAGTGTCCATAAACAAAGTGCATGATTAAAGGGAGTCTGTCACCAGGGTGAGGCGTAGTACACCAGCAGCATAGCTGAATAGGTCAGGCCCACCTGAATGTAACACCATTGAAAAGATATTCATTTATTTTACAACATGCAAATGAGCAGTCTGGAGCACTGAGGGTGGCTCTGTTGCTCCAAACTGCCCACAAGCCTCCTTTTCCTCCCTCCCTTCTTTGAGTGAAAGGGCAAGGAGCTAAACTGAAATCACACCTGATCCTGTCACTCAAAGATGGGAGAGGGGAAGGAAGGCATATTAGAACAGCGCGAGTCTGCCCTATCTAACTGTGTTGCTGGATTAATATGCTTCACCCATTAAGGGGGTATGTTCATCAAGGACATTTATGGCACATCATGTCATCATCATAAATGTCTTAAAGTTGCAGGTTCCTCCTCTGGGTAAACTCCTAAACCCTTGTGCTCAGCTGTTTGCAAATCTCCCATAGAAATGAATGCACAGCAGGCTTGATGGCGGGGAAATTGAGGGACCCTTTTTCTGGAGATAGATATGGATTCAATAGGTGGGAACTAAGTCTATCAGACATTCATGGCATATCATGTGGGCATGTCATAAATGTTTAAGATGAAAACAGCCCTTTAAAAAGAGGTATAAAATGTGCCAAAATTACCAAAGATGTATGTTGCTTTCCGGCAACAAGTATAAGTATAGTGTAAGTTATTTTGCAGAACTTATTTGCATATTTTTTTCCTTAAGTTATTTTTGAACCCTCTGAGTGTAGGTTCATAAAAAGGTTGCTTACAATTATTTACTATGATAGTCTATCTCTGCTGCAATGTAACGCTAGATCTAATTTCTGAGACTAATACATTTGTGTTTGTTAAATATTTTCAGAAACGGATTATAAATCCAGAGGCGTACAGGAGAAGTCATCCAATTTTCACATCATGCGTGGGGATAAGCAAGTCACAGGTGAATCCACTGAATCCTACTTGACTTTTCAATGCATAAATCACATACACCATTGTCTCTAGAGTGCCATCTGATTATTGCGTGCCTTGCTCTACTATTTATACTATTTTAGTTATGAATGAGCAAGCCCTTGTTCAGACTAGTGTTCGGCACAGGAGCACAAAATCAACAGTTCTGTTTTGATTGAGCTGGGAGGGAGGAAAGTTTAATTTTTTTTACAGTAATAGCTTGTATTACATTGTTATTCTTTCCAGGGTTTAGCCATGTATATGTTTTACATGCTGTAGTTGTGAATGTCTATAATAACAATACATAGGGGCAATGGTTTCCAGGCACAAATATCAAAAAAGTAGTTTTATAAACGTTTTTATGTGAAAAATTGATTAAATACATTATACATTTTCTAAATAGTTTACAGAGAACATAGCAAAATGTATTACTGGTAAAGAAAGTTATTGCATATATTATGGCAGATTTTCGGATTATCTGTGGTCTATCTTGGGGCCCCTCTTGAGCATGGTACAGTAATTTATGCAGACACGACAGATTAACTAGAATGGGTGTTTACTAATAATAATAATAATAATAATAATAATAGTCCTTTAATAGTCCCACAATGGGGAAATTCAGTGTGTTACAGCAGCAAAGATAAGATAAGATAAGCAGATACAAATACAACATGTACAGGAATGTTCCAAGGTGAGAGGCATTACATTAATAGCAGACAGACAGATAGGACGTAGCAGAGGGGGGGGGGGATTTAACAGGCAGAGAGATATTTCAGTTCTCTGTATGTAATGATCTCCGCTTAGGTCGGTGTTGGTTGTACAACCTAACCGCGGTGGGGAGGAAAGACTTCCGATAGCGCTCCTTCTCACACCTAGGGCGCCCCTCTCAAGATTCAGTTCAGGCATTGACCCCTTTCTATTGTGTCTCAAGGAGGCAGGCTGGCTGGTCACTATTCAGTCTCTGTGGTCTAAGGCAGGGTCGTAACTAGCAAAGACTGGGCCCCTTAGCAAACTTTTGACTTGGGCCATCCACCCCCACATGACGTAGCGCCCCCTTTCATAGCACCCACTTTTCTGGCAACCACATGGTAAAACACTCCCTTTGCTGTCCACAACACTGTATAACATTAATGCTGGGAAGACCAAGGAGATGGTGGTTGACTTCTGCAGATGCCCTCCTAAACCAGTGGACATCCAGGGGACGGGCATCGAGATGGTCAACACCTATAAGTACCTGGGTGTGCTCCTTAATAATAAGCTGGACTGGGCAGATGACATGGAGGTCTTGTAAAGGAAGGGCCACAGCAGGCTCTACCTGCTTAGGATGCTGAGAGCCTTTGCAGGCCAGGGGGCACTTCTTAGGACTTTTTTCAACTCGGTAGTGGCATCAGCCATCTTCTTCGGAGTGGCCTGCTGGAGGAGCAGTATATCAACCAGGGATAGAAATAAATTTGACAAGCTGATTAGAAGGGCCAGCTCTGTCCTGGGGAGCCCACTGGACCCAGTGCAGGTGGTGGGTGACAGAAAGATACTGTCCGTGGTGAGCTCCATGCTGGAGAATAACTCCCATCCCATGCATGAGACCGTGATAGCGCTGGGCAGTAATGTCAGTGACCAACTGCTTCACCCTAAGTGTGAGAAGGAGCGCTATCGGAAGTCTTTCCTCCCCACTGCGGTCAGGCTGTACAACCAACACCGACCTAAGCGGATATCATTACACACAGAGAACTGAAATATCTTTCTGTTTGTGATATCCCCCTCCCCCCTCTGCTACTTCTTATCTATCTGTCTACTATCAATGAAATGCCTCTTACCTTGGAACATTCTTGTATATGTTGTATTTGTTGCTTATCTTTGCTGCTGTAACACACTGAATTTCCCCATGGCAGGAAATGTTAAATGTTCCCCATGTTAAAGGATTATTATTATTATTATTATTATTGTACACAGTACATAGTGGCCCCTTCACACAGTGTAAATACAGTGTAATGTCCCGCAGTAGCCTCTTCACAAGGTATAATGTCCTCGTGTGGCCACCATTCAGCATAATGTCCTACAGTGGCCCCTTCACGCAGTATAATGTCCCATAGTGGCCCCTTCACACAGTATAATATCACATAGTGGCTCCTACAGTGTTTGTTGCAAATATTGCAAAAATTTTGGGTTTGGTTGAAACCGCTAGATGAACCTTGCTAGACGAATCTTACAAGGTTTGCACAACAAATACTCTAAGTGCTGCGGCCCTATTTACCAATCCCCGATCCTGCCCACGGCCTCCTCTGCTTCCCATTCAGCCCTCCAGGGAGCCCCTTGTGTCCCATATAAAGTCATTGCCAGCAACATCCTGACACTGTTTAGCGTGAGCGATGTGATATGGGACACGTCAGAGGGCTGAAGGGGAAGTGAAGGCAGATTTAGGTAGGATTGGTAAGTAAATAGGTAGCAGGTAACAGCCTATTTAAAAAAAAAAAAAAAAAATAAAAAAGCAGCAGGGGCCGACCAGGTCCCCTAATAATGCGGGCCCTGTAGCAGCTGCTACGACTGCTATGACGGTAGTTCTACTGCTGGTCTAAGGGCCACACTTGGGAGTAGCCAGTACCAGTTTTTAGCAGTCCAGAGTCAGATGTATTATACGGTCTTCATGCTTATTCATGGTTAATAATTTCCTGAGGTGATGTGCCAGTTTGTGAGCACTACTCTTTTCCTTTCTACTGTTTGGCTCCTTTAAAGATCACTCACATATGTGACCTATACTCACCTCAGAGCTGCAGCCTATGCTTTCAGTGAACAATAATATAACATAAGAGTTCCCACACAACATATACATATGTAAATCTGCCCCACTGCCTTGGTTATTCTTTGCATATAATGTCCTTAGGTTTCTTTGAAAACCATATATTAATCTATAGGAAGCGACCTTCCAAAATGTGGCGCTAGGAACAATTTTCTCCTTTTCATCAATGAGGTCTTATTTGCATATTGCTTGAGAAAGCACAAGGCTTCAGACAGAAGGGTTGGCAATACGACATGGGTGGTATACCTCTGCATATAGAATCATTAGAGCATATATTTAGATTTTTATAAAATGTATTTTTCTAGAAGTATGTTCAAATTAGATGATAGTTTGGAAGGAAAGTTGCAACTTAAAATCTCAAAAAATTAGACAATTAGAAACTTTTTTCTCCTAGAAGTCAGGCTATGATTTTTCATTGATAAGGTACTTAACAGGTTAATTCAGTTGTTTGGTTTGACCTTTTAGATGACTGCATTGCCAAAGCTTCTTTCATCTAAAAAAAAAACTAATACAGCTTTGATTTTATAAACCTACAAATATGGTATTGTGTTGGACATTTGAAAAAGTAAGATTAAATCCGGGAAAAGAAATTGATTTCTAATGCTACAAACAATTTAGTTTGGTGTTAACAAATACACATCTAAAGTGAAAATAATTAGATAAAACCTGCTGATAAATGCAGGATAAGGGGCCGTATACCACATGAAGGACATACAGTATTGCACCCATAATGACTACTAAATTAAGTAACATACCCACTCATCAACCCTTGTCTATTTAGATGTGACTTACAGATAAATATTTCTAGGTAATTGTCATCACTATGTATATGTTATATAGATGTGTAAAGAGCTTCAAGAGTTAATACTGAATGTCACTATATCCAAAAATAGAAAAATCAGCAGCACAACCAAAAATAAGAGTACCAATTATAGGCAGTGCAAGCAGCCAAGCCAGTTCCGGTGCGGAAACCCATCAATCTACAAGATATAGAGAAGGACTTCAGCACTCCGTTGTAGAAAAAGTATAAATCCTATATTCACCAGACATGGAAAATGCATTTTCCATGCCTGGAAAATAAAGGATTCATACTTTTTCTACGACAGAGTGCTGCAGTCTTTCTCTATAGCTTGTGAATGTCACATGTCATCAGGGTGTCAGTTATCATGTTCCCCAAAGTAGAAGTGGCCATACACATCTAAAATGTATTATGTAATTGGACAAAACATGTTTGGTATTTAATGGGAGAAGGAAGGTTTCGGTGTGATAAATCTTATCATGTTTAATCCTTTGTTCTCCTGGGATAATCTGCCGCTGCATTGTCTGCCATTAGTTTACCTCTCTCCAAAAATATACACATGTTCAACCAAAATAAGCGTGTATATGGAAGTCAGGAGGAATAACTCTTGGCGTCAGATATCTGCACAGTTTAGTGGTGTAATGTAGTCATGTTAGAACAACTAGTATACCAGAACTGAACTTCACTGGGCTTGGTTGTAGAATGAAGACCAAAATTTGTCACACTTAACATTACAATATATCACAGCAATGACATCAATTATCTCAAGTTTATATACAGTAAAGTGATGGGTGACACTCCTGTTCTCACAGACAACTCCCATCCACACTCACAAGCCAAGCTCTTTGGGCCTTTGTGATGTAGCAGGCTTTCAAAGGCCAAGATGGACTGGACAGGAACAACACGCTGCTGGACTGCCAAACACCAGAAAAGGCACATCGACTTTTATAGTGAGTCCTCCCATTGGTGTAAACTGAACATCACAGTCAGAACAGGGTTACTGTATACCACAGTTGTAACAAATAACTCCTTTGGCAGAACACCTAAACGCAACCACAGTTCCACCTCTCTTCTTATCCCTGTCAAGAAAGTCCAGCAACCAGCACATTGCATTAGCAAACGATACACAGTACTGTACTTCAATACATCGGTTCAACAATCAAACATTGGTCAGTAAAATGAGCATATATCAAGTATACAAGGTTATAGTACAGTACATTATACTGTATGACAATTAATGACAACCCATGTAAGTTTGCTAACCAGAGAGGATGGCCTTTACCCCTCTACAGTCCAAATCATTGTTCAGCCAACAGCTATTTAAGCTTTATGGGCACTCTTAAGCTGCATTCACATGATTGAGTTTCACCTGTGAAACTGGGCCTGTGTGTTTGCCCTGGATTTACCAGCCTCCACAGTATGCTGGGAGAGCAACTCCTAGCATTATAGTTATCTAGCATTATAGTTATGATGCTAGGAGTCCCTGCTTCCCTGTGAAATACTGTCCTGTAGTATATATAGTATGGGGCAGTATGCAATTGGGAGGCAGGGACTCCTAGCATCATAGATAACTATACTGCTAGGAGTCCGTCTCCCAGTATATCTGGCAAACACACTGACCGAGTTTCATGGGTGAAACTCGGCCGTGTGAATGGGGGATTAGAGTGAACCATTACAGGGTACAGCATATCAGTCAATCTCAGTCTTTTAAAAAATTTTGTCTGATTAAGAGATCCCATTTTCATACATTCTGTTACAGAATTATGAGATAATAGACAGGTATCAACTATTCAGGAACTTCTATAAGACTGGGGCCATGCTGCAACTAAAACCTGCAGTGCATGCTGCAGAAGTTCACTGCAGGAAAGTAGCTGAAAGCGGCCTCACTCTTCTACTAACACTTGGTCTGTCAGTACTGATTATAGTACAGACAAAAGTGTGGTGAGGTTTCACTGCGCCTGATATATGACGGGGCACAAAAATTAGGTGCATTTTCCATTAGCACAGGAGATATGATGGCCAGAATTGAAAAATTCTTCATAAATCTCCCCATGTTTGTTCACATTGATTTCTGTGCATAAGCACAAGGTCACCAGTGACTCAATAACTGTGACAAGGATTTCACATCTAGGTAACCCTAGATTGACAAAACCAAGTTGGTCTGTGTGGTCGCTGGATTTACCAGTCTGAACGTCATGCCGGGACCAAGACTCCTGGCATCATAGTTATCTGTGCTGCTAGGAGTTCTGCTTCTACTGTTCAGGTCGGTAAATCCGGTGAACTCATAGACTGAGTTTCATGAATCTAGGGTAAGAGTACACTGAACCTACAAAAAAAAAAAAAAAAAAACACCAAACAACAATTATCAGGTAATTTATACATATTTAATGAGCCTAAGCAGTCTTAGTAGAGTGAGGGGAATCATGATTTTGTTTTTTATAAATACTTTACCTCCTTTGTCTGCTGGTCATGATCTTAGACATATTATAGTAAAACAATAATTTAAAGTAAAAAAAAAAAAAATATATAAACTATTTGAACTGTGAAACACTTTTCAGCAAACACTGAGGAAATGGGTGCCACATCAATGGGAGTCTTCACACTCCTTTCAATGTACAAATATGTCACTTCCTATAGTGGTGAAGGACTGATGGCACACATTCATATACTGCATACTGCAGGCACTACAATTTCCAGAACGTTCTATTATTTGTAAACCTGCTTTTAGTGGCAGGTTTATAGCCAGGAAAATGTTGAAATTTGACACGTACAAAATCTAACTTATAAAATAAAAAAAAACCTCATACCATTCAACCCTCATATCTATTTGTTTTCTGAAAGTAGATACCTCACATATTGCCAGAAATCTTATTTGTGGCTGATACAGTAGTTTGACAGAAAACTAGGTGCATAACACCTACTAAAAATAAAAGCTCATGGTGTACAAGTTCACTTATTTTTAAACACACATATCTTTATAGAGTCATCCGATTTGAAGAGGCTATAAAATAAACTACCTGAAAAGTACATGTACCTCCAAACCCTATACATGTTATGAAATCTGACAACCTGACAACTGCAGTCATCTTAGCATGCTGTATGTAGCCAATCCACCTTCAGACAAATCACCTTCATTAAATCCCTGATTTGCACTTAAAAGGCGCATTGAAGTGGAGGAGTACACACAAAAATCAATGTAATCATACTAGATCAAAGTGTACAAAGCCCACACATATATATCACAAATATCTACATCTGTAAGATGTCTGTCTACCCTAAACAGCTATTTTGCACTTAGTGCTACTTACTTGATGCCACAATTCTGGAGTTTTGGCTTTAAATCCAGTTAAGGGGACTTTTTATGAATTGTTGTGTGCTTTCTTCTTTTATTTATCATTAATGATGTCATTTCCTGTTTTATTTCATATATATAAAAGTGCAGTGTTTAACTGTATTATGATGAAATGAAAGCACTGGTCCAGTGCCGAAACCTGTAACATTTATTTTTAATTGTTCACATGTGTTTTTTTATTATTATTTATAAAACTACTTCGCATATCTGTCACCTTTTTAATTGGGCATCAGTGCTCCTCCTTTGGAACAAACAAGTGTCAGTGCCTATCTAGAGAAGCACTCTTCACTTTTCTATAGTCTCCTTTGTATACATCATCCTTGAACACACTGTCAATGTGGAGTCTGTGGGACTCAATGGGTGTGTGCTAGTGCTAATTAATTCCCCTGCAGGTACTAACTGTTCCTGAATTATTAAGAGACTGCAACCTCTTAATAATTCAGACACTCTCCCCTGAGCCAGAATTGAAATTCCAGGTATAATATACACCAGCTTTTCTGGCATCAGTTATAGTAAATTCCAAGCAAGCCTTGGTCTCTGCTTTACTCTGCCCACATTCATAAAATGTGGAAACGGGGTGCAAAAGGAATGCTGTCTCACATCTCATGCCCAATCATGACCTCAAAAAAATTTTGTAAGTCAGTACCTACATGGGATGATTTCCCACTATTAATTTTACTTAGTGCCTGTAGGTTGGCTTTTCTTTACCTCGACTGCAATACAGCTGAGATCTGTGATCTGTGACTACAACTTAGCTACAGTGCCTACATGAAGTCTGAGGTAGTCTGAAACACACTTTGATTTCATTATTAGTTCAGCCTACGGCTCTGGCTTCTCAGATTGGCTGCTGTGTATAAACACAGGTCTATCACAGGCTCACTGAAGTTATTCTATGGAGAGCTTATCTCTAGTACGGCAAGGGCAAAATAGTCATAAAATATGGATACCTTAACCTGTGACACAAAGATTATAAAGAAATTGCCATATATTTAGAGATGGGATTTAGCAAACTTTAACTTTAATACTCATAACTTGCTGCAGCATGATATCCAGGGCTGGAATAGGTTTAGACTGAGGGCACAGGGTTTTGCTATTGTATCAGGGGGGTGTTTGATGAACATTTTTGTAAAATACTTTATTATCCCATCCAACTTCATTTTTATTATAAATCAGGCTGTAACATTCTCCTTAGCAACCCTTTAACTGAGCTGTTACTAGAGAAAGTCCATACACATTTGTATTGGGAACATTCAGAGCTGAAGCATTTACCAAAGGGGAGTGGTCACGTCAAATGGCTGTATCTTCGCTGTATACCACCTAGAAAAATGATTCTGATATCACAAGAAAGCTGAGATTGTAGTACTATCTTTTTTAGGTATTAGAAAACCCGAGATACTGTTATTCGAAGTGACAATCCCCACTTTAGTAAATGCTTCAGCTCTACATACTGCATTGAGTAAAGGTATACAGACAGTGTCTCCCTGGCAATGCTTAGTTAGAGCATTGCTAATGGGAACTTTACAGCCTCTTTTCTATTAAAAGGAAGTTTGATAAGTTAATAAAGTATATCACAAAAATGTTAATCACATACCCCCTGACACAATAATAAAAAAATAAAATAAAATGGGAGTTACACTTTAAATGTCTTAGCAGTTAAAACTTTCCAAATGTTGGTCAATAGTTTGATGGGCAGGGTGTTTATGAAGGATGTAAAAAAAACATATTCCAGGATACATCGCCTGTCTGAATAGTTTGTTTTGCTTCCACTTTTGGCTTTAGAATGAACTGTACTTTATGCACATGTAATATCTAGAGAAGATGGTTTTATAAAAGGTCACAAAACTAAGACTGAAAGCTGTCTTTCCTGCTAGAGCTTTCTCAAGCTATAGACAATTTTTGAAAAATGGTCTTTAGTTTCTAAATTTAAGCCAAATAACTACAGTTTATTTGCTGGAAACCATAATCCTTCAACTTCTACCTCTAAATGGCAGCACTATGGCTTTCAATATATAAAACTCAAAAGCTTGTCTGAAGTTCCCTGGTAATGCAAAAACTGACTATAGAGCATTTTCATATTAAAACTCACAGCATTTTATATTATATATGAAAAGTTTCTTTTTATGAGCAAATCTTTTTTATTACTTTTCCTAAATTTAAAGAAAAAGAAGCAGTTTTTGGCTTTTATTAGTGTTGCTGTCCAATAAGAATCATCTGACAAATGTAGCTGGAGCCAAAGTTCACACTTGTGTTATAAATCAAGTTGAAAAAGTGGCCTTCAATTTGGCAGGGAAAAATTATTGTAAGCTTTACAGGGGGATTTTTCCTATTGCGAGTACTCAAGAATGTTACCATTCTAATTAGAAATGTGCAAGTAATGAATTACCAGTGAAGCAAAGTACCCACAAAGAATTTAAATAAGCTATTTTTACAGTTAGCTAATCCCACATTTACAATATAATAACAATTTACTTCTATTGGAAGATGTTTAGCTCATTTAACTGTGTACTACTTGGATAGCCATTTATTTAATAAAACAATGAACTTATTATAAAAGAATTATTCTCAAATGTACTGTAATACCATAATAAAATCCAATATATACATTCCTCAAAGCATAGTAGATAGAAGTTTAGGAGGGCAGAAAAGAGTTCTGCTTTAATTAATATAAATTTCTGTATTTTGTCCATTTTTATTTTAATATTGCAGACACTTTAGCAGTTGCTTACTACTTTTTAACCCTTAAAGTGGTGCCATTATGGCTCATCTCACATTTAGTGTAATATTTAATTGGAATTGATATATTTCCACGAGAACATAAACTTTTTAATATGCTTGATCCTTTTTTTTTTGCCCAACATCTGCCTTCAAGGGAGAATCAGGAGTCCCCCCATACACATTAGGTGGTCTGCCAGTTCCAAATTAATCTGTGAGTTTGACCTATATACTGTACATCTACATGACTGACCAGCTTTAGTGACATAAGCCATAAAAGGTGCCAAATATTCCTTAGTAAATTGCTGAACTGGAGCTGTAAGAGCTAGGCCTCTGCTGAATAGCTAGTACACTTCTTTCTCCCGAGTATGTCCTGCTGCTACTGGTGAAAATTATTGCAACAGTGGCATAGAATAACATATTTAAACCTTACATAATATGGTTTCTGAATTGTAATGTATAAGCAGTATAATGTTGGCAGTGACGGTCCCTTCTGCCAAGTTATCCACTGCAATGGCCTCTTACTATTCCATGCCTGCCGGAATACTATCCTTCCCAGTGGGAACCTACACCAATGTACCTTCACTCCTTGCTAGCATCCTCCTAGATCTCTTGCCCCTTGTTCATTTGACTCTGCTCTCTCTCTGGCTCCCCTAGGGCATGTGTGCACTGTATTTCTGACTATTAAATGGCCAGGATGTGTACTCTAATCTTTCCTAATAGTCTAATAGTTTCACAGCCTAGCTTGTTCCTGTGAGGGTTTCTACCAATTTTTCCTGTGTTCTGATGCTTTTCCTCTGTATTAACCATTAGCCTGTTTTCTGACTCCATATTTGTCTGTTGATCCTGATATCATATCATCTGTTCATATGTTACTGACTTTGGTAAGTCTCTGATTTTTGAACCTTATTGACCTGTCCTGATCTTCTGCCTGTTTATGAGTCTGAACAGATTTTGCCAGCTCACAAACTCAGCCCACATTTGACCATCCTCTATCCTGACCCCTGGTGTTTGCAGCGGTGTCTCTCTGGCCTTCAGCCAGCTTCCATCTATACCAGGACCACTCCAAGAGGTAGCGACCTGGTATACTCCCTGCAGTGAAGTTCAGATCTCCATATGGGGGTTAAAGGGTGATAACTGTTGAAGCTACTTAGACAACGCCCTTGGGAATGGCCCAAAAATCAAACCGGGTAAGTGGCATCAAATTTGTGTCTGTTATAGCAGTTAAAGAGGCAAAAACTGGTCTAACAAACATAAGTTTTCTTCCAAAAATTGAGAGCGTCCAACCTTTTTCTTTAAAAAGCACTAATTTCAGTATTTTTAAGTAAAATGTATAATTGACCATTAAGTATCAAAATTACCTCATAAAATATTTTGCAGATTGGGTTCTGCCTCCCTTTTGTTTATTCTATCCTCAATGTTTCTTTTAGTAAGCAAAATGTTTGAGGCTGCCATGGTGCTTAAATTAACTGTGAGCGACAGCAAAATTTTCATCTACCAGTAAGAATAAATAACTGCTCAATTACATCCTGAAATCTGAAACCAATAATTCTGACATTTTACAGACATAAAAAGTGTATGGTGACATACATTTCATCTAGGCACTTCTAGTGTTTCTACTTGTGAACAAAAATTAGCTACAAATCTGGATCTTACCCGCCACAAATGTTATTATATCATTAGAGGTTAATTCAGCCACAGCTATATCTGTCAGCTATATAGTCAATCTTCTGCTTTGTTCATATGCTGAATTCAGTTTTGGTTATATAAAACAGACTTGCAAATGGGCACCTGTAAAATACATTGCACTGAATAGAATGGAAAAATGTTTCCTACTCACCTATTCTAGCACTGGGTGACAGGTGGTAGACATAAGGAATCATACTGTATTAGAGGCATAGCTAGAGGATCAGCCTGGGGGTACTAAACAAATAAGAGTTGACCCCTGACCCAGATATACCTACTGATCATATAGTGGTCAATAATATCAGCAATACACAAGTGCTCTGCAGACCAGTTAAGTGAATACAGTACAGCAAATGTTTAGTGACTCAAAGTTGATGTCTTTGACTGTAGTCATTCACATTGTTTCCATCCAGCCCAGACTACTATGACACTTCTTCCATTTGCATTTCAGACATCAGTGCCATTATTATGCTACCTGCACTGGAACACTGACATCCTCTATGTGGTTCCGGCATCCACAATTGATTTTTGTTCTATCAGTATTCTGCACTTGATGATACAGTTGAAAGTGACGAGTGCCTAGATATCTGGGGATGGCCATGGTCCTTAATCGGTCCCCTTGCCCGCCTCCTCTCTCCTGCTATCTAGGCCTCTGTATTCTACATATAAACACATTATGGCTCTGTGCAACCTCCACATTGTACAAAATTATAATATTATATCATAGACTTCTATAGGAATCTTTATATGCTTGTAAAGGAATTGCCAGCTGAGCAATTCCCAGTGCTGCTGCAGAACCCTGGGGGGAGGGGCACAACCAGACAGTGATCCCTAAAGCTGACCCCCCCCCACTGGCCCTACCTCTTGTCTGACTGTCCTAGGTGACAGCCGACAACTCGGAGCCGGTCCCTACTCTGAATAAGTGACAACACAGAACGCAGACAGGACAAACAAACAACCTGTTTATAGAAAGTCAGGACAGGTAAGGCTAAAATTAACTATTAGTGGAGGAAAACCAAGGTGAAGGAGACGGGTGTGGCAGAAAATCAATTACATAGTTTAGGACAGTGTTCAGACTGAGCAACAAGAATCTTAAACAAGGAATCAAACTGAGCACACCTCCTGTGCCACCGCGTGCGGGCGGAGGGTGGTGCAGAGACCCGAACAGGCAGAGACGTTACAATGCTCCAATATTACACAGATGATCTTAATCTTACATAAAATGTAGTTTACTTCTAGCATTTTGAATAGCTATTTTTTCTAACCTGTATATTTTAGATTTTTTTTCCCTTTTTTCCTTTCTTTTGCATCATTTCAGTAAATATTAATTTCCCCCTGTCTCCTCTTTTACAGCCTCTCATAGATTGAGGCATTATATATACAGAAAGAATGCCTTCTATATTCCCATCATCTGGGAGATAATATGACATTTAGTTTTTTTCATCTTGAATCGGGAAGCATTCCAACTCTTAATCTGTTCTGTGAAAACATTGGTGGCATGTCATGTGGAGGCGACAGCAAAACCTTATTATACAGACATTAATTTCATGTCTTAAATATATTTACCAAACTTATCTACTACTCTTCATAAAATAACCAACATCTATGCAAGTTGATATGTCCAAGACAACTTCTTTTAAAAATATGTAGAAAAAATAGGTTTCTGAATTCAGCTAAGTCTTCGGAAAGCACAAATGGTAGGTGACAGAACTAATCTGTAAACAGAAGAAATACAGCGATGATTAAAAAGAAACAGGAAAAAAAAGAGTCCCTTTGTAGTCATTATTTCACTTTTATGTATGTCAAAAACAGTAAAGGCGAGACGTGTGTAAATGCAAATGAGAATGAACTACATTTGGAAGTCTTGTGACTGAGTTACTGAAATCTGCTGTATAAAATATCTGAAATGCTAGCAGACATTAGAAAGTAATTTAATACAATAGAAGTCATTGTGAAGTTGCAGATAGGAAGATGAACAGTGATAGGTAAAGCAGAATAACTCCAGCATGATAGATTAGCAGGCGACCATTGTATGCAGTGATAAATGAGCTACTGACAGAATGCCATAACAGGGATTCAGCTTAAAAACACAAAAAGACAGAGATTAAGAAAGACAATGGGAAAAGGGTAAACAGATTTGCTTCTTTAAATTGTCCTTTCTGAAAAATGGAAAAATATGGCATTCAGAAAAGACCCATGTTTATTTTCACATTAAACATTGATATGTATTTACCAGGTATATACATAGAACAGAGGGGGCCTCAAAAGAGAGATTAAGCTAGACCAATCATAATGTTGCCCAGGCAGCAAGCCCAATTTTGCCCCATTTACTCTTCATGGAAATATGACAGTTTTGTCATAGTTCTCTATGCATTTTTTGAAAGTCATTGCAAACTGTGACAAGTGTGAATGTACCCCTAACTATGACTCATCTATTTAGATATAGCTATACCGGAAGACATTTTATAAATTTATACAACTTGTTCAGGCATTTGCCTGTGGAGATTAGTTGACTCTAGTATTGGTAGTGTTTAATCTGCAGTACTCCAGCCCTCTTAGGGCAGACTAGGATTTTCACACAGTTTGAAAATTTCACAGCTTTTATATATGCAGTGCCAAGCTGGGAACAAAAGTTAAAGAATGTTTTTGTCTGTGTATATGCACTGATGTCATGCTGTGTATTAAACATGCATATATGCCTTTACTGGAGCAAACCATCTTGGCTGAGGGTTGAGCACTTTGAACAACACATGACATTCTATTCCTCCTTAAGTTAGGAGGAGGAAGCAATAAGGGGACAAAAGAGGAGACTGAGCTATAGCCCTAGTTAGGCCAGCTCAAGGATAGTCTCAACATTGTTCTGCAGTCAGGAGATGGGAATTATACCTGCTCAATTTTGTAGTATTGTGTCAAAGTAAAGTCTGTGAGCTACAATCCTGTCTGCCTTGCCTCAGGTCAGATTAGGCAACCCTTTAGGATATGCACCCAGTCCCAGCCCCAATGGAAAACTCCTAAGACCTGTGCCTCTACCATCTGGAAGCTGTTGTACTTTACCCTGTTCTAGATCAGTAAACTGTGAGTTACTATATTTGCAACTCTACCGCCTAAGTCTCATTCCTGCACCTACCATCACTGTGCTCCAATCATCATCAGGCTCAGGAAACTTATGTCTATTAGGTTGTGTCTTGGGGAAGAACACTAGGACCACTATCAGACAACCTGCAGGCTCCCTCAGCTCTGTGCCAGCCTAGGAGGAGCATTGGAGGACCTGATAGAGATCCTTGACACCGTGACCTCCTGGCCTTCTTACCAATGGGCTGCTGCATCCACTTAATGGATACACTAAAGGCAGATGCAAGTGGATGCCAATGGAAAAAAATAAGCAGAAACTTGCTAATGTATGTCAAAAAGACATTCTTTAGGTAAGCCTATGATCAATACAAATCTATATATTCTGTAAAATATATGCCTGGTATATACTGCAACTACTACTGTATGGAGAAAACATAGAATAAAAATTATTAAATAAGTTGTCTTACCACACACAGTTTTTAATGTAATAAAAGCTGAGATGAGTTTGGGATAGAGCTGGGGAGCAATGGGGGCCTTATTACTGAGTAAAGGAAAAATTGAGTATTATTACTTAATGAGGCACAAGAGTGGGTATTATTACTTTTTGGGGGCACAATGGAAGCATTATTACTGAGTGGGAGAGCAATTGGGGCATCGTTTGTGAGTGTGGGCAAAATTAGGGCTTTATTACTATGCAGGGGTGCAGTGAAAAAATTATTACTGTGTGAGCAAAGGAGCATTATCACTGAATAAAGAGAAGAAATTGCTATTACTGTGCATTATTTAAAGGGGACACTGTACTTTGCAGGTAAAAGTAGCATTTACTATGCAGAATTTATAGGGGGCACAAAAAGTGGGGTACTATTACAGTGTAGGACTAGAAAAGCAAGAAGCCAAATACTTCTATGTGTCAGTTTCTGCAGAGACAAACTGTTTTGAAAAAAAAACTCATTGTAAAGGTCTGGGTCGTATGAACAAGAAAGTGGAAATTGACTAGACATGTCACTAGAAAGTTACTGTTTATAACTACTGTATATTTACTTACACAGTCTGCAGGAACCCGTAGCAACCACTGTATGTTCATTGTATGGTAGTAATATTGGTCTCCGTAGAGTGGGTTTTGTTCAGTTTGCTTGTGATATTCAGTCATTGTGTGATGTTAATATGTGTTCATAGTTGGGTGGTATTATTTGGCCCTTATACAACGATATTATTGGTAATGTTGGTCTTAATGTTATGAATTTTATTCAGTAACAGTATGATGGTAATATGTATGGTGATCATATGTGCTCCTTGTATAGTGGCATTATTTGGTGAATTTGGTGACTGTATGTTGGTCATTATATAGAGCATTGTCTCTCATCATTATATACAGCATCATCCCTCATAATTATATTCACATTAAACAGTGTCCTCCCTATTATTATATACTGCATAAACAGCAGGCCCTGGTGTAATGGTGTAATGCACCATTTTATATGGGACCCCATGCATATATCCCAATAATGTACTTTCTCTACCACTGATTTTGTGTATTTTCTCTACCACAGATGATAGTGCAGGCTGTATGCATAGACTTCAATTCACATGAGCCCAAAACGTTTTGGTTTTTTTTGGATTCCCTTAGGCTGACATGTCTGCTTAACCGTGTGGTCTGTATTTGTTAAGAGTGTGAGTATGGTCTGTGTTAAATAAGGTATATAATATTTGTGAATCACATGCTGTAGGTTGGGGGTGTAACCTGTAAAAAACAGATGAGGCTTAACGGCACAAAAATGTGTGCAGAGTCCTGCCTTTTCATACCCTATTCATTGACTTCCCTTCTTTAGAGTGACCACATCCCCAAATATCTCATCCACACCCAAGTCCCTCCCCTACATCTGACCAGACCCCCAAGGCAAAATTCCTTGGTGTAACTCTGGTGGTGATTGTGAATAGAAAGATGTGCAAATACATGTAAATGCTTTCATTGTGGGCCAAAGGAGTTTTTAAAATCTAAGTTTGGGGGTCAATTTTGTAAATGGTATAGGGTAGTGATGGCGAACCTTTTAGATACCGAGTGCCCAAACTGCAACCCAAAACCCACTAAATTATCGCAAAGTGCCAACACGGCAATTTAACCTTAAATTAACCAGGATCTGTTTTATAGTGACCATGCGATGTTATTACAGCCTGTAATAATATTACATCTGCTATAAAACAGATACTGTGTGGTATAAATAGTGATGGGCCCCCACACAGTACAATGCCCTCCACAGTGGCCCCTAGACAGTATTATATGCTCCAGAGTGGCCCTCATACAGTATTATATGCCCACAGTGGCTCCCGCACAGTATTATACGCTCCACAGTGGCTCCCGCACAGTATTATATGCTCCACAGTGGGCCCCCACACAGTATTATATGCTCTACAGTAGGCCCCCCACACAGTATTATATGCTCCACTTTGGTCCCCCCCCACAGTATTATATGCTCCACAGTGGGCCCCCACACAGTAGTTTATGCTACTTACCCAGTATGGCTGCAGTCCCACGAAGAGCGCTCTCCTTCTTCTTCTGATCACAGGCGCTGATGACTTGCGTCGGGGCAGAGGTTACACTCTGCGGTCTGCATTTGCACATATAGCCAGAGCCGTTTTAACACATTGGTGGGCCCAGTGCAGAGGTTTCATAAGTCCCCCCCCAAAAACTGGGATTTTATATGGTGGAATTCAATGGGTGACAATGTGTTATCTGACTGATGGAACTTTTCTGCCTATCAGAAATGTTTTATACCTTCATCTCTAGTAATAATCGTTATTATTTTAGTGTGTAATGGATATCGCTAGAGAGGCGGTTGGAGTATTTTACTCTATAAAGGTATGGACAGGACAGGGTCAAATGTAAACTTTATTGATGACTTTGTGTATGTGTTGTATAGGTGTTTGGTGAAACTCTTTTGGCGCTGCAACCTAAATGATGGTAAACGTCTGGGTCACAGCGCCAATAACTTCCTGGTTATGTTATGTTCAGAGGGGTATTACATAAGATACCCCTGTGATTAGGCTATGCAGCAAATCTAGCTCCACCCACTTCTACGTTGACTCTGCCCATTCTCATCCATTTTATAATGTTCGCCTCCAATTGCCCCACAGTATGAAGTCTCCTCTCCTGGTGCTCCAGTTTAAACTGGGGTAAACTAGAGGGGGAAATTAAACTGGGGTAGCTGGAGGGGGACATTAACCTGGGGCAACTAGAGGGGGACATTAAACTGGGGCAGCTGGAGGGGGACATTAAACCGTAGGGTTACTTGGATGGGGACATTAAACTGGGAGCAACTAGAGGCAGACATGTCTCCATCCAGCTACCCCCACAGTTTAATGTCCTCCTCCAGTTGCCCCCCAGTTTAATGCCCCCTTACAACTTGCCCCCAGTTTAATGTCCCTCTCCAGCTGCCCCCAGTTTAATGCTCCCCTTCATCTGCACCCAGTTTGATGCCCCTTTTCATCTGCCCCAAGTTTAATGTCCCCCTTCATCTGCCCCCCCTAGTTTAATGTCCCCCTTCATCTGCCACCAGTTTAATGTGCCCCCTTCATCTGCCACCAGGTTGATGTCCTCCCTTCATCTGCTCTCAGTTTGATGTTCCCCCTTCATCTGCCACCAGTTTAACATAATAAAACACTGATACTCACCCCTCCACGCTCCTCTGTGAGATCTCTTCTTCCGGACTGTTCAGGGAGCTGCAAGCGCGATGTGAGTGATGTCATCACATCGCGCCCGCAGCTCCAGGGACCGCAGCACACAAGGATGTTCTTCACACACAATGGTGAAGCAGGGGCTGTAAACCGCTTTTTATGCGTATAGATTTCCGTTTAGGGGATCCCCAAGCGGACTCCCCCGAACGGAAACCCGAACGCAGATGTGAACCGGGCCTTAAGTACTTCTCATTAATCCAATTCAATATAATGTTGCAAAATGCTAGCAAAACACATGACACAATAGTGTAAAATCATGTTGTCCGGAAAAACTGGACATTGTGACTCACATACACACGTGGACAAAATTGTTGGTACCCCTCGTTTAATGAAAGAAAAACCCATAATGGTCACAGAAATAACTTGAATCTGACAAAAGTAATAATATATAAAAATTCTATGAAAATGAACAAATGAAAGTCAGATATTGCTTTTCAACCATGCTTCAACAGAATTTTTTAAAAAAGAAAACTCATGAAACAGGCCTGGACAGAAATGATGGTTCCCTTGACTTAATATTTTGTTGCACAACCTTTTGGGGCAATCACTGCAATCAAACGATTCCTGTAACTGTCAATGAGACTTCTGCACCTCTCAACAGGTATTTTGGTCACTCCTCATGAGCTAACTGCTCCAATTGTCTTGGGTTTGAAGGGTACCTTTTCCAGACGGCATGTTTCAGCTCCTTCCAAAGATGATCAATAGGATTTAGGTCAGGGCTCATAGAAGGTCACTTCAGAATAGTCCAATGTTTTCCTCTTAGCCATTCTTGGGTGTTTTTAGCTGTGTATTTTGGGTCATTATCCTGTTGCAAGACCTATGACCTGCAACTGAGACCAAGCTTTCTGACACTGGGCAGCACATTTCTTTCTAGAATCCCTTGATAATCTTGAGATTTCATTGTACCCTGCACAGATTCAAGACACCCTGTGCCAGAGGCAGCAAAGCAGCCCCAGAACATGACAGAGCCTCCTCCATGTTTCACAGTATGTTTCATTTTTCCGTCAGTGAATATAGAGCTGATGAGCCGTGCCAAAATTTTCGATTTTTGTCTCATCTGTCGATAGGACATTCTCCCAGAGGCTTTGTGGCTTGTCAACATGTAGTTTTATATATTATTACTTTTGTCAGAATCAAGTTATTTCTGTGACCATTGTGGGTTTTTCTTTCATTAAACAAGGGGTACCAACAATTTTCTCCACGTGTGTATATGGACATTTCCAGCCAAGAGGAAAGGTAAACAGATACCTGTAAATATTCTAATTATTGATTGTTAGGATCATTTTCTGCAGCACACTACACTTTAGACAGCCCGTATGCAAAGTAGGGAGCAAAGTAGTTAAAAATTTTAACCTCATCCCAGATTATAATCCTAGAAAGGTAACAAAGCAACACGAAAAAAAAAAATACTGTAAAAATAATAAGAACTTTAAATGATAGTCCTTTAAGATCCCTGTACAGGTAACCTGTATTATTTTTTTAAATTGTGAATTTACAGATAAACATTCATCTGCAGTTCTAATGGTTGAAGAACTTCCAATACTTTTAATGGATATTTAATGAGATGGTTGCTTAAAGTTGGAAATGACCTAGTTCTAACTCTACAAATGATTTTTTTGTTACTGAAACTATCTCAGATATCTGCATTGGAAGTTGTTTTATTGTACCTACCTGTCTGCATTGCTAATACTTTCTGTGTGTTGTTTTTTTTTTCATTCTCAGAGCTAACCTTGATGCGGTCAGGACATTGGGCAGTTTTCTTCTTGCCCTTTCCATTAAATGCTTGTTGCTGTATTATTACCGAAGGCCATTCATAGAGCAGTTCTTGTCTGATATTTGGCCTTTTTTTTTCAGATGTACTCAGATCACTAGATACATGCTGCTGGTTTTTTCTTCCTACAAAGTTTATTGTTCATCATGTGGTTTTTGGACAGTTTTCAGATGTAATCTACAGTTTTACTGTGTAGTTCTTTTAGTGCATACCTGCCCAAACCATTTCTTGTTTGCCCAGTCTATAGCATTTAACAGTGGGGCAATGAGAAGGACACCTTTGAAAGTGACTCCTACTGCCAATAAGCATTTTTATTCTAGACATCTAATTATATTTGATAAAACTCTCAGAAAAAAAGTCCTACATAGAATATACACGTATTATTGTATAGCCATGAGAAAACAATCACAACAGCAATTCTATCATAATTTTTAATACGTTTTAATTTAATGATGTTACTATGCAATAAAAATTGCATGGTTCTTTCTTTTCAGCAGATCATTGAAATTATAATGTTATCATATTCATATAGGCTCTGTTTTCTTTTTACTAAATAATTTGCCATTTTGTGATAAAAATTTTCATGGGGGCACCATATTCTGTCACCCAAAACAAATATCTCATTGAATATTTTTATATATAGTGTTCCACGTATGGGATAAATAACTTTATATTTTATTAGTTCTCTTTTATCATGTAACTATACCAATCCTTTTATTATTGTAAATGGGAAAAGTGTTTTTTGACTTTTTATTATTCATGTATTAGAATTTTTTAAAACACCTTTTAAAATTTTATTTTTTTACCTGTCCCACAAGGGGACTTGAATATGAGATCACTTGATCATCTCTACAATACACAGCAATACTGTATTGCAGTATATTGTACTTTTTACATGATGCCTATTAAGTCTATTTCTGGCAGGACCTAACAGACATCTATACATGACAGCATGGAGGCTATGGTTAAGTCCTTTGGCTGCCTTGGCAGCCCCTTGGCACTCTGCAGTCTTGATTGCATGATCACTATTGATCACAATATCTAACGGTTAAGCTGCTAGGATCAGAGTTATCTCCAAGTCCGGCAGTGAGCGCTAGGTTCCAAAATCGAGCAGACACTGCTTCTGTATAAGTTACAACATAGCACTGTACTGCTCAGCATGACATAATAGTATAACACAATTAACATGAAGCAGGGGGAAGTTAGCCAAATTTGTGCTAAATTTAGGGTGGACACATCTATATCTGGTATCTGCTTTAGACATTTGTACCATCATCTTCCAGCCATTTATTCTAGACACAGTGGCCCAGATTTACTATTGTGGCTACGGCTAATCTCTGGCGTAAATGTGGATTTCCTTTGGCACATCTTGTCACATGTAGTTTGAACTAAAATTGTTCTAACTTACTAGACATGAGGGTTTGGCTTCTAAGAAAATGGGGGTGTGGCTTAAATGTGCTAAACTGTGCCAAAAATCCACAAAATTGAGTAGTAAACGTTTGTCTGAACGTGAGGCAAAATTCAGCAAGAAGATTCTCCAACACTGACTAGGAACCAAGTCCTCCTAACCTGTCCCAAGTTTATCACAGTTTCATCATTAGCATCAGTCATATAAGCATTAAAACTTAGCATTTATTAGTCACATTAATAGAGGCCTGTTAATGTGACTAGCAAAAGTTAAATTTGAAATGTTCATATGGCTGAGTTTGCTGAAAGTAAGCAAACTATAAAGGTTGTATAAACTAAGACTAGATAGTCTAAAGATACTCCAGATTTAAAGTAAATCCTTTCACCACCCCTGCCAAGTCCAGCCCTTTGCATCATTTAATAGAAGCTGCTGCACTGGGGTCTGATTCTGAGCTCTGACACTGAGCACCTCTGATAGGAGCTCAGTATCACACCCCCTTTCACTCCTACCTGACACTGCCCATCTGGCAGTACAGAGCCTAAGTATTATATCAGGCACCAAAACTAACTGCACTGATGACTCAGGAATGGTGGTAGCTAGAGAAAAAACTCCATCTGCGCTGGAATCGGTGGAGCAGCAGCTATTAACAGATACTAAAACCTGGAGTTGGTGGAAGTGATGAAAAGTCCTCTTCAACATCCAGCATCAGTCACTGTGATAAATCTGGGGTATTTTCAGATGTTTTATACTGTGTAACTATTAGTAAATCTGTACTACTGTATATTGATTATAGGTGAATTAAAGGGGTATTCTCATAACAGATATTTATTGCATATTTAACTGGTCTTGTGATCCATTGTGAATTGAGAGGTGTCCATACATGTCTCTCCATTCATTTCTATAGGAGTTCTTAAAACAACCAAGCAAGAATGATCTGACAAACATTTATTATGATAAGTTTTTTATGAGTTTTATAGCTTTCAACCAGTTTTCCCCCCCTTTTTCTTCTCTGTTCCCCTTTTCCTTTTATTGTTTCCCTTCTGTTTTTTCTCTCTCATTTTTTTTTGTTTGCGAAAATATAAAAAAAAAACAACGTCATCTCCATCATTTACCTTGATGAGCTATTTTAGGAACTGTTATAGAAGTGAATGGTGAAAGCCATACATGATCTACCATCTCTCAACAAATGTGAGCCGATGTGTTATTGTGAGTTTTGCACCTTTATTTTAGAATTGTTAACTTTAACAAAAAGCACGTAACATTTTTTAAACCTCATTAGGGGCAATTTGTGTATAATTTTCTACTAATAATATACTATCATACAGTATGTCTTTATCTTTCTATATTATATTTCTCTATATTATGTCTATGATAAATAATGTGAATATGTCATTTAGGTAGAGAACATCTCATACATAATAGCGTAGCCTGTGGTGTATTATTACTGTTCTACTATTATTACTGTCTACCATTCACAAAGCAAGAGTTTGGCAGGGGTAAGTCAAAATGAGAGGATACATAGGGAGGCTTCCCCCAAGCACTGTCAAAGCGAAGGGGGCCCCTCCCCCCAAATCTTGTGTAGGAGAATCTACACAGTGGGTCACTATAAAGCAGTGTTTTGTATAGTTTCTGCTGCAGTCCTATGTACAAGAAATTATCCAGGGCTAAATTACATGGTAGATAACAGCAGTGGGCCTGGAACTTTTGCGACCTTGTCTTTCTCCGATGCTGGCCCTGTTACCATAGGTTGATAGTAGTGTAATTGATTACTAAATTCTACATGGCCAAGAATAAATGTAAGAAAAAATGTTTTTTTGCAATGACCTTGAAAACTGTACTGTTTAGTCGTGTATCTTTTGTTTTTATGAATAAAACCTCCTCCAGCAAAGTAATAAGCAATGACTTTCCTGCATACAAAATAATATAAATAGTGGCAGCAAATTGACTTTAACAAATGTATACAATATGTCATGCTAATTAGATTTCTCCTATGCTAGAGGACTTTCTGTGAAATAAACTAAATCCCCCCCCCCATTTTGTTAAATGAGGCCAATGAGTAATTTGATAAATGCAAACTATTTATGGAATGTAGACGGAGGTGCCATCATCAACCAACCATTTTTTGGTCTTCACTTAATAATTATGTATCATTTGTCAAGTAGCAGGTAGATTAGCATATATTACATGTGAATTTCCATATCTTTCCATGGCACAACATTCTTGAGTCAAACTAGCTGATGAGGGGTATGTTTTGTGTGTTCTTACAGAGGCAGAAACACTTGAACGCTCCGATAAGCCTCCTATATTAATGACATTGATTCACTAGTCATCAGGAGAGATTGAGTTACATTCATTTTATTGCTAAATTGCAAACTAATTAACAGCTTTGTATTGTTTCTACTAATGATTTTAAAAGCAAGTGGAGATGAGGCTTAAAGGATGAATTCTAACTTATTTAATTATCAAATGAGTAGTATATATTATTTCATATTCTAAAATATATACCCAGTAAACTGTACTTTTCCTGCAGAAACTATGTTGAGTTTCATTTATTTCCTTTCTTAAGGAAAAGTTGGTTGGTTGGTATGACTCCTGTCACTATGGCAATGGGAACACAATGCTCTTTTTTTAAGTCTGGCATCTGAAAAAAGATGAATCCTCTTAGGCTAGGTTCACAGTGACACAGCTATATCAGGGTTTAGTTTAGTAGATATGCACAATCTAGATACCATGAAGTTATTTTATTAATATTCTTAACTAGGCAGTAATCTATTGGATATCATTTGTAACATGTAAACCAACTCTAATAGCTTACATGGGCATCCTCAAACTTTGCGAGATTCATTTTGTGAATATTCCCAAGGTTCTCCTATGAGACCCAGAGGAGCTGCAATAAAATAAAAAATGACTCCCCTGGGCTGGGCGTCCGATGTGCAGTCCCTGGCATCTTCAGTCTTCTTTCAAACTCTTCTGTGGCATCATGAGCTCTAGGGGAATGCTGAGGCCTGTGATTGGACATTAGAAGTCACACGGGGCACTTCGGTATAATGACTGTGCACCAGATGATGATAGAGCACAGGAGAGGTGAGGGAAGGTGAATATCAGTATTTTTTATTTTACTGCACCTTCCCTTATTATACATTGGGGTCTGAAGAATCTGGGTGGCGAACTCCAAAAATCTCTGGTTTAGCCGAAACCACATCTCTACTACTTAGCATGCTAGCACAGCAGGTTCCGATGCCAGCTAGTATCAAGATGTAGAGGCAAGATCAATGTTTTCCATGCTTGTCTTGAAAATCTTCAGTCCCACTGGAGTTTGTGCATAATTTATGATGAAGTGTAGGTCAAAGTTGTGACTTTTTTTCATGACTTGTACTCTAGATTTTTAGGTGCACAAGCCATAATAAAACAGATGCATGTGTATCATACAATAAGTAGACTGGATGGCAAAGCAAAGAGCCATAACAATGCAGATGTGGGGGTCTCAGATGTGAAAAAAGCCCAAGATTGAGTAGTAGTTTGTGAATTCCATAGTATGTTCTGGGGTCTAAATATTTTTAGTTTTGCTTTCGTCTGGATCTAGACTAGGTGTGACAAATGTGGCAAGTAAAGTAATATAAATATACTCACTGTCCTAACCCCATCTACAGTGCCTATAGACATTAAAGAACAACCCCTTTAATTTTATTGTGGGGTTTAATGTGACTATGGTGATACCTAATTTTAATTTAATTTGCATTGTGTTCATTTAATTTCTGCTTTGCAACAAATAGACATACATTGGCACATATATAGAGACAGACACACATATAATGCATAGATACACACACATAAACACACACATTGGGTTCTAGGACAACCACTGTAGGATGAAATCCCAAAATATCATGAAAAATATGAAAAAAATTAAGATGACGCTGTTTGTTGAATGATGTATGTTTAAAATATTGTATCCAGAGGTTATTGTGACTTGAATGTGTATATATATATATATATATAGACTAATCTTATTTCCTTCTATAATAAAGTCACTGAATGGTTGGACCAGGGAAATGCAGTGGACATAGTATATCTTGACTTTAGTAAGGCCTTTGATAAAGTATCACATAACTTTCTTATTGAAAAAATGATCAAGTATGGCTTTGATAAAATATCAGTGAGGTGGGTTCACAATTGGCTTAATGATCGGGCACAACAAGTAATTCTAAATGGCTATACATCAAACTGGAAGAAAGTAAAAAGCGGGGTGCCGCAGGGCTCTGTCCTGGGCCCAGTACTTTTTAATATTTTTATAAATGATCTGGATGATGGGGTTAATGGGGAACTAATAAAATTTGCAGATGATACAAAGCTAGGATGAATGGCCAACACTAGAGAGGAGAGAGAGTGCATCCAAAAGGACTTAGACACACTGGAACAATGGGCTGAGGTGAACAAAATGGTATTCAACAGGGACAAATGCAAAGTTCTACATCTGGGTAACAGAAATGCAAGAAGCATATATAGTATGGGAGGAATAGTACTAAGTGAGAGTACAGGGGAAAAGGATCTGGGCATAATAATAGATCGCAAATTCAACATGAGTCAACAGTGCGGTGCGGTGGCTAAAAAGGCTAATAAAATTCTAGGATGTATCAAGACGAGCATTGAAGCTAGATCAAGAGAGGTAATTATTCCGCTGTACTCTGCCCTGGTCAGACCCCACCTGGAATACTGTGTACAGTTCTGGGCTCCCCAGTTTAAGAAAGACCCCGATTTATTGGAGCAGGTCCAGAGAAGAGCAACCAAAATGGTGGAAGGTCTACAAACCATGTCCTACGAGGAGAGACTAAAAGAATTGGGACTGCTTAGTTTGCAGAAGAGAAGGCTAAGGGGAGACTTAATAGCGGTATTTAAATATCTGAAAGGTTGTCACAGTGCAGAGGGATCTACCCTATTCTCATTAGCAGAAGGAAGCACGAGAAGTAATGGAATGAAACTAAGGGGAAGGAGATTCAGATTAGACATTAGGAAAAACTTTCTAACAGTAAGGGTAGTGAGAGAGTGGAATAGGCTGCCACGGGAGGTGGTGAGTTCTCCATCAATTGAAATCTTCAAGCGGAAACTGGATAGGTATATAGCTGGGATGTTTTAGGAATTCCTGCTTTGCAGGGGGTTGGACTCGATGGCCCTTGAGGTCCCTTCCAACTCAAACAAACAAACAAACAAACATATATATATGTAACCATTAAAGTGCGAAATCAGTGAATGTGCACATTACCTAGGTAATCTGCAGATTAACTGATTTGCTCCATTAAAGTGCGGAATCAGGAGTTTTCCACACTTTACCTAGGTAATATGCACATTCACGGCTTGCGGATCGTTAAAGTTCGGAAGTTTGTTTACCTCGTCATCCTGCTGTCCCTACTCCGTCCCCCTCTTCTCCCTCCTTTCGCCAGCAGCGTCTCCGGTCGTCGCTGGTTGTGGTTTTTTTAAATGTGTCACAATCGCCGTCGGCTGCCCAGTGCGTAGCATAAGCTAAGATGGTTTGTTTTCAAAACCCATTCAACTTGAATGAGTTTTGAAAGCAAAAGGGCAGGTGTATGTGTGCGTGCTTACACCCTCTGCGCTGCGAAGCAGCCGGCTTTTCTTTTTTTTTTGGACACGAAGGACTGTGTTTCTGACGAAAAAACGAAAACCGGCTTTTCGCGGTGCAGAGGGCGTAAGTGCGCACACACACACTCACCCGTTTGCTTTCAAAACCCATTCAAGTTGAATGGGTTTTGAAAGCAAACCATCTTCAACCTTTCCCTATATTGTCACGATCCTTTTTTTGCTGCTGTTCCGGCAAAACATGTTATCTGCACTTTAACGAGTGCCTAGTAGGTAATGTGCAGATTAGCTAGGTAATGTCAGAAATGAAAGAAGTTTTCTGCACTTTAACAGATCGCCCTAGTTAATGTGCACATTACCTAGTTAATCTGCAGATTAACTGAATTCTGCACTTTAACGGTAACATATTGGCACCCCTGCAATTCTACAAGATAATACTAATACTCAATTTCTTCCAGAAAATGATTGCAATCACAAATGCTTTGGTAGTAATATCTTCATTTAATTTGTCTTCAATGGAAAACCACAAAAAGAATTGTCAAAAAGCCAAATTGGATATAATTCCACACCAAACATAAAAAAGGGGGTGGACAAAAGTATTGGCACCCTTTGAAAAATCACGTGATGCTTCTCTAATTTGTGTAATTAACAGCACCTGTTACTTACCTGTGGCACATAACAGGTGGTGGCAATAACTAAATCACACTTGCAGCCAGTTGAAATGAATTAAAGTTGACTCAACCTCTGTCCTGTGTCCTTGTGTGTACCACATTGAGGATGGAGAAAAGAAAGAAGACCAAAGAACTGTCTGAGGACTTGAGAAGCAAAATTGTGAGGAAGCATGAGCAATCTCAAGGCTACAAGTCCATCTCCAAAGACCTGAATGTTCCTGTGTCTACTGTGTGCAGTGTCATCAAGAAGTTTAAAGCCCATGGCACTGTGGCTAACCTCCCTAGATGTGGACGGAAAAGAAAAATTGACGAGAGATTTCAACGAAAGATTGTGCGGATGGTGGCTAAAGAACCTTGACTAACATCCAAACAAGTTCTAGCTGCCCTGCAGTCCGAGGGTACAACAGTGTCAACCCGTACTATCCGTCGGCGTCTGAATGAAAAGGGACTCTATGGTAGGATACCCAGGAAGACCCCACTTCTGACCCAGAGACATAAAAAAGCCAGGCTGGAGTTTGCCAAAACTTACCTGAGAAAGCCAAAAACTTTTTGGAAGAATGTTCTCTGGTCAGATGAGACAAAAGTAGAGCTTTTTGGGAAAAGGCATCAACATAGAGTTTACAGGAAAAAAAAAGAGGCCTTCAAAGAAAAGAACACGGTCCCTACAGTCAAACATGGCGGAGGTTCCCTGATGTTTTGGGATTGCTTTGCTGCCTCTGGCACTGGACTGCTTGTCCGTGTGCATGGCATTATGAAGTCTGAAGACTACCAACAAATTTTGCAGCATAATGTAGGGCCCAGTGTGAGAAAGCTGGGTCTCCCTCAGAGGTCATGGGTCTTCCAGCAGGACAGTGACCCAAAACACACTTCAAAAAGCACTAGAAAATGGTTTGAGAGAAAGCACTGTAGACTTCTAAAGTGGCCAGCAATGAGTCCAGACCTGAATCCCATAGAACACCTGTGGAGAGATCTCAAAATGGCAGTTTGGAGAAGGCACCCTTCAAATCTCAGGGACCTGGAGAAATTTGCCAAAGAAGAATGGTCTAAAATTCCAGCAGAGCATTGTAAGAAACTCATTGATGGTTACCGGAAGCGGTTGTTCGCAGTTATTTTGTCTAAAGGTTGTGCTACCAAGTATTAGGCTGAGGGTGCCAATACTTTTGTCCGGCCCATTTTTGGAGTTTTGGGTAAAATGATCAATGATTTGACTTTTTCTTTCATTCTCTTTTGTGTTTTTTCATTGCAAGCAAAATAAATGAAGATATTATTACCAAAGCATTTGTGATTGCAATCATTTTCTGCAAGAAATTGAGTATTATCTGACAGAATTGCAGGGGTGCCAATACTTTTGGCCAGCACTGTATATATATGTGTATATATATATATATATATATATATATATTGGTTGCTACAGTGTGACATTTTATCACAAAAACCAATCACATTTTTTGTCTTCTGTGATAACACACTGCAGCAGTTTAACCAATTGCAGAAGCTTGGGTTAACTCTGCTCTTATATATAAATATAAACTATATATATATATATATATATATATATATATATATATATATATATATGATCAGTGCATGGTGAATTCAGGCATATATACACTGCTGACAAATGCCAAATGCCACATACAGGTCATGCATGGTTAGAAATAATGTTACTCCACATGCACTGCATTGACGCATGACAGCTTATTCTGATAAGTCACATGAAATGACAGGTACATTTTAAAGTTTAATAAAAATGTCATCATAACTATGAGGGGTGATTCATAAAGTAGGAAAAAATGAGAGTTACAAGGATATAAGTTTGAATTGTCCAAAAGAGAAGTGCCTGTTTTGGCTTGCCGTGTGGTTTGGCCCTAAGATTGACTCCTTGCAATTAGAATATAATTAACCTGCAAATAGCGACCCCATAATATCTTTCCATATATGGCTTTACTTTGATGTTTTTTTATAAATTCCCATTTATATCTGTCTAATCACAAGCTGTGAAGAAAGAAGTTAACACCATACTATCTTAGTCCTTCACAGATTTTTTTTTTTATAGTACATTTGATAAAGTTGAAACAATTTTTATAGCATTGACCTTTTAGTTGCTCCAAATCATACAAACCATAGTTTTTCCTTATAATTTTGTACATTTACTTCTGTACCTAAATATGTTTTATAGACAAGGCTTTGTTACATGCAACATAATACTCAGTTGTGAAATAATGACCATTTAGATGTGAGGCTTCCGTTCATCTGTGAAGTAAATATTTAATCTATATTCTCTAATATGTCGCTATTCCCATTAAGAAAAGGTTATTATTTTCATTTAAATTTCCAGCCTTGTGTCCCCGTGTGGTTTACCCAGAAACAATGACTAATTGCAGACTTAATTACAGATAATGCAAATTAACATAAATGCTCATCAGTTCTATTACCTGATGGCAATATCCTGCTCTAGATTTTTTCTTATTCGGTATGATGGAAGTATAATCGGGGGATTTACATGCTTCTGAGATTAAAGAGCAGAATTCTGTGTGCTTTTTGGAAATAATAATTTCAAATAAATATTAATGGGTTTCCCAGCATTTACAAGTAAAGGTACCCATAAACATTAGGAAAAACTTGACCTAACACTCCATATTGGACTACCTTCACATCTCTATGGGACACTCCTGACTCTCTCTAGATGATTGGTGAAAGAAGAATTGGGAGAGTGAGCATGACATTTATTTAGTCTTTATGGCCAAATGAAAGGGGTTTACCATGCTTATCAATCGATGGCTTATCATTAGGTGGTCATCAATTGAGGATCATTGGGGGTCCAGCACTTGGTCCCCCAAGAACAGTGTAGTACATTTTACAACAGCTGTGCTTGTTAATACAGCTTAGCTCCATTCACTTGAATATGACTGAGCTGCGAACAAGTCATCTGACTTGATGAATGTGATGTCTTATGGCCTATGAAGCAAAAGACCATGCTGATTTTCAATTGATGACCAATCATAAAGGATACACATTGATGAGCCCGTAAAACCCCTTTAAGGATAACATAAATGTGAAATGAATTCCTAAGATCTTATGTGTATTTCTTTGGTTAAAGGGGGGGTCCTATTGAAAGGCTTAAAATAGCAAAGTCTGCATAGTTACTTCTTTATTCACCTGAGCATCCAGTGCAGACTGTCAGTTTAGAGTGTCAATTAAAACGGAGAATCATTGCTCAGCCACTAGTTGGCTGACTGTCAAAAAAGACTGTAGACCCAAATGGAGACTCTCCAATGGATCGCTAAATGAACAAAGGTAAGTATGTAGTGTTTGTTAAGCCTTTGCAGGGGTTATTAAAAAATTGAAGCACCCCTTTATTAGCACATCTTTTTCTGTATATCTACTGTCCCCATGGTTTGCTTATTTATAATATACTACATTGACAAAAATATCGGAACACCTTCACATTACACCTACAGGCGCTCTTATGACATCCCGTTCTAAATCCAAAAACATGGAGTTAATCCCATTTTGCAGCCAAAACAGCCTCCATCTTCCACTCTTCTGGAAAGTTTTTCTGGGCAAGAAATATGCAAATAAGAACTCATTTATGGGAAAGGGGAATGAGATCCAGCACCACCTTTTAGAAGGTAGCTCCCTCTAGATTAAAAAAACTAAGGGCATAATCTGGGAATAATAGCCAATCCAGAATGGTAGGGATGGGACCCTTTTCCTTTCGGAGGAGTTATTCTGGCTATTATTCCCAAATTATGCCCTTGGGTTTCTTTGAAAACCATGCGTTAATCTATTGGGAAATCTATTGGAAAATTGGAGTGTGTCTGAGGGAATTTTTACCTATTCATCCAGAAGAGAATTTGTGAAGTCAGACACTGATGTTGGACAAGAGACCCTCATTCGCAATCTCTGTTCCAGTTCATCCCAGAGGTGTTTGACGGAGTTTGCGGTCAGGACTGAGGTAGGTACTTCATTTACCTGTGAGTGTAATTTAATTTGTTTTAATATCCATGATTGTAAAGTAGAAAAGTAAACTTTTACTCAGTTTTATTGCACCGCAGCACTGCCTCTATAAAAACATTATTCTATATTAGGCTTTTTCAACCAAAAGTAGAAACATAGGACATTTACTTAAATGCAGTTAATTTGTATGCTAATTGCTAATTAATCAGCTCAACAGCCGGAGCCAAAATCGGATTGCTAATAGATTAAGGATGTGGTTGTTGCTAACACAAGTAATTGGTTAATGAGTTTTACTATTTAAATGAATAGGGATTAGGTTTTCAGAAAGAACTGACATCAGAGTTCCGATGGTTTTTCATGGGATAAAGTCGGATTAACCCTGTTTTAAATAGCAACATACTCTGGTCACATTGAATGGACTTTACAGTGCATTGTCTGACATGTAAAGCTGCTTTTGAAATGTCACACAAACAGAAGTAAGTAGTGTGCATGGGTGACATTGAATCCTGTATTATATTAAAGAATAATTATTTTAATTAACCAACATAAAAAAACATTGACAACATATTAATGAATCTATCTATTACGGAGCATAAAATACAGCCTAATATTCAGAGCTGCATTCACAATACTTCAGGGGTGAATTCAACTGCCAACCAGTCTTTTGATGCTTACTAGAAGTAGCCTTGTTCTCCCCGTGTTTGTGTAAGTTTCCTCCGGGTACTCCAGTTTCCCCCCACATGCCAAAGACATACTGATAGGGAATTTAAATTGTGAGCCCTACTTGCGACAATGTTGACAATAAAGCACTGCAGAGTATGTTGGCACCATAAAAATAAATAGATAAAAATTAAAAACTCCTTTTAAGAAGATGGTCTTTTGGTGGGCTTCTAATGTATTTAAGATTAAAACTTGACATACTGGTATGATTGAAACTGACTTAGGGATAGGGTATTCTGAAATATTACTAATAAGAATGTTACATTGTAAAAAGGGAATTACTAATAAGGATGTTACATTGTAAGAAGGGCATTTGGTCATGACTCATGGCCCCCTTTGCCAAGCCTCACAGTGCGAGATTCTTTGTAGTAGTAT
The DNA here is from genome assembly GCA_947044405.1 of Leptodactylus fallax. Classification (NCBI taxonomy): domain Eukaryota; kingdom Metazoa; phylum Chordata; class Amphibia; order Anura; family Leptodactylidae; genus Leptodactylus; species Leptodactylus fallax. Next base: position 2,778,059 of record CAMRHE010000245.1, read on the forward strand.
TTTACATTATGATAGTAAGATAATCCTTATGTCACTTCACCACATTAAAATATACCTGTAATATATGCCAAGATCCTCTGTTCTACTACAAAGCAATACAGGGAATAGTTCAATGACACATCTATTGTATGCTCAGGCAAAATGGGTTTGAAAAAAGCCTTATACAAATAATCTCCTTTGGTTCACGAAAGACATAGATCAAATGAAATACAAATCTTCTCTTGTATTTCAAATGAAATGTTGATAAAAGTGCTCCAGCATACAGATCTGATCTCTTATAACCCTTGACCTACCTACAAGGTAGGAATATTACTGAATCCCTATGTACAGCCTTGGATTACACTTGTGTGCCACAAGCAGCAAAAGTATCAAACATGTCAAACCATTATCTAGCACAAAATGAAGTTAAATATTTTATTTGTGCTATTCACTGTGGAAAATATAGAGATTTATGGTTGAAATATATATGGCAGGAATGCAAACGGTAACACAAATCACAAATGTTTGCTCTCTAGCATATATTAAAAATGCATGTTATTTCTATTAAATTATTACTATTTATGAGAGCTAAGGTGCTTGCTTCAAAAAATAGAGTTATTGTATAAAACAACACATTGCATAAGAAGAAAACATACATGTACACATTAAGGCTTCTCTTTATGCAGTGGGGGAATTTACTAATCCATCTATGCCAGTTTTCTGGAGTAGCTGGATGTAATGTGGTGAGTCTTTGGTGAATATCCCTTTTTTGTGCCAAAGTTGTATAATATTGTTTGTTCTACGCCATTCTCGGCACTTTTGTGAAAGTAGGTGGAGTGGGGCTGAGATCAAGTTTCAAAAGGATGGGGATATCTCAGCCTGACGAATTTACTATAACTCATGCCAAAAAACTGGTGTAAGTTATAACAGAAATGTACACCCATCTATGACTGGTGCAGATTTTAATTCTGGCTCATGGCAGTTAGCTAGAATTATGATTACCCCAGAGCCTCTTTGTAAGGTCTCTGCCTGTTCGGGTCTCTGTGCCACCCTCCACTCGCACGCTGCGGCGCAGGAGGCGTGTTCAGTTTGATTCCTTGCTTAAGGTTGTTGTTGCTCAGTCTGAACACTGTCCTAGTACTTCTACTCTGTAATTGAATTTCAGCCACACCCGTCTCCTGCACTTTGTTTCTTTCTGCTCCTCTAACAGTTAATCTTAGCCTTGCCTGTGTGATTGACAGCCTGTCTATCAATCAAGTCTGGGACAGGTCCTGGATCTCCTATATACAGGTCATCAGCCCACACAGGGTTGCTGGCTATTACTCTGTCCTGTGACTTTGTCCTTGCTAGCTTCCTACCTGCTCTTACTGTATTACTTCTGACCTCTGACCTTTGGTTTCCCTTGTGACTACTCTTTTGGATTTCGATTTGGTACTGCTTGTCTCTCTGGTTTTGACCCTAGGCTTGCTAACTCTGCATCTGTTTTGCTTTGTCTTGTCCTGTTCTGTGTGTCACTTATTAAGAGAAGGGATTGTCGCCAAGTTGCCCTGCTATCGCCTAAGGTAGCTGAGACAAGTAGACAGGGGCTGGGTTGACTTTAGGGCTCACTGTCTCTGTCTTCCCTTTTCAGGAGCAGCACTGGGGAATTGCACAACTAGCAATTCCCTTACACTCCAACAGGGGAAGGTTTTTTCGAGGCAAAAAATATTTATGGTCATCAATATCATGTTGTGGGGAACATACACCCAAGACCACCACTGATTAGCTGTTCTCAGGGAATGGAGCAGGAATCAGACAGCGCTGTGCTCTGTGTAGTGGCTGAATGGGAGCTGATCTGCAGTAACCTGGTCTGACCACTACACAGAGAACAGAGATGTCTGCTTCCTGCTCCATTCTCTGGGTATCAGTTGCTGAAAACAGCTGATTGATGGGGGGTCAGGTTTCAGAACCCCATTGATCTCATATTGATGATCTATGCCTCGGATAGATCATCATTTTTTTAGGCCCATTAAGACTGGTGTATGAAATTCCAGTCTTAATAAATTCCCCCAAATGTTATGGGGTTTTTTTGAGCAGAGCTATTCTTACCATTATGGGAACATAATCTTACCACCATTGGCAGCAAATTAATTTTAGGATTAGGTGTTTTCTGTAAACTCAACTAGCCAGACTCAAACCCTTACAGAAATTGTCATAACAACTCAGGACTCCCCTATATTTGTCAGGGCAAAGAGTCTCTAAGAATTAGTTCCTCGCTATGTAATATTAAACAACATTCCACTGTAAGGTACATGTATATCTGACCGTAACTTTTTAAGTTTAAAAAAACAGTCATCTATGGCCTTTAGGATACAAAAAATTATGATAATTATGTTTATTAAGTCTAGTAATAGTGAGCATGATGGTGGATGGACGAGCCCACATGGCCCCCATTCTCTATAACAGGAGCCCCACAGATAGCTGAGTACTGTACTTTGGGTATCTTTGGCACTCCCATCAAAGTGAATGAGAGCCACGCGGGTTCGTCCATCCACCAAGCAACACACCTATATATATGGCTGCGGTCAGGCTGAATTCCCACCCAGTAGGGGGAAAAAAACCCAATTCTCAGGCTCAGTGGGGGTCTCAGCAGACAGACCCCCATCACTCAGGTATTTATCCTCTATCATTTAGGTGTATACAGGGCAGTAACATTTTGTGACTTACAGGTGACGTCTCTTGACTAATCCTTCACATTTCCCTTCTTTTCCCTTTGGACCACCATGACCACTTCTTCCAGCTGTGACTTGTCTCTGTAAAGTTTACAACACAGACATCTTTGGCTCCTCACTTTTCCAGGCATCCGACCCACATTGTCCTCACCTGCACACCCATCCTGCTGCTACCCCAATTATAAAATATATGATATAACCCCCATAATGAATAACTCCCAAGTGCATCTTTATATTAATAATGTCCGTGTGTACCCTGTATAAATAGTGCCCCTTATTAATAATGCCCCAGGTGTTAACTAACTAAAAGGTTTTTCAGGTCATTAATAAACTAATCAGTGGGGCTCAAAACCCAGGACCCCTACTGATCAGCTGTTTGAATGATACTTGTGTAAGCACCATGACCGCTTCTCTGTTTACATAGTGTCATTCATCTCATAGTGGCCATGTCATGTAACTACAGCCTCGTCCTATACACATCTATGTGACAAGGCTGTAATTACATCACACTGTCACTATAAACAGACAGCGTGTGATATAAACAGGCGCCATAGCCCCTTCATACAGCTGATCAGAGGAGGGGTCCACTGATCTCTTATTGATCTGTCCTAAGGATAGAACATCAATAAAAATGAGCTGGAAAGACCCTTTAATAAAGCCCAAGTGCCACCTTAAAGGGGTTGTCCAGGATAACCACTTTTTAAATATGAGGCTGGGGAAGGTGCTCCGGTGTCTCCCAGCGCATTCCAGTCCTGCTGCTCCGGTGTTTTCTTCCCCTCAGCGGTCATGTGTGGTGGGGACTTCCACCAGAAGAGAACACCAGAGCAGCAGAACCAAACCAGACTGCGGTGGGAGACATCGGAGCACAAGGGACAGATGAGTAGGTGTTTTTTTTTTAATACAGTATTACAAGGTATTATGGCCCACAACGGCCCCTGCACACAGTATTACATGATATTATGCCCTGCAGCGGCCACTGCATACGGTATTATGCCTCGCAACAGCCCCTGCACACGGTATTATGCCCAGCAGCGACCCCTGCACACGGTATTATGCCCAGCAGCGGCCCCTACACACAGTATTATGCCCAGCAGCGGCCCCTGCACTCGGTATTATACTCCATAGTGGCCCCTGCACATGTAATTATGCCCCATAGTGGCCCCTGCACACAGTATTCTGCTCCATAGTAACCAACCCATGAACTATTGTTATACTCTGGGGTCTAAAAGACCCCAGGGTATAATGATCGGAGACCCAGGTGGTGACAAACATAAAAAACAGTGTTACTTACCTGGGCTCCGGTGCACTCCCTGCTTTCGGCCCTCTTCAATGTCGCACAGACCGGCGTCACAACATAATGACGTCGGGCTGGCTCACATGACGCCTGGGACGTCACCAAAGGCGGCCGAAGCCTGCTGGGAGTAACATCAGATCGCCGGAGTCTCCGATTATTATACTCCGGGGTCTGAAAAGACCGCAGAGTATAATAATAGTAGTATTTGGCCTCACTTTCCGATCCCCGCTGCCACTCACAGCCGCTTCTGATTCCCCCTTCTGCGTCCAATAGCAGAAGGGGAAGCGGAGACGGCCACAGCAGGTGCGGGGATCGGTAAGTAAATAGGCCGTTACCTGCTGCGGATACTCCAGCAGGTTACGGCCTATTTATATATATATACTGTATAAAAAAAAGTTATTGTCACCTACCTGTAATCCCATGATGGAGCCGCGGCTCCTCTTCTTGTCCACGACGTCTGCGTCTCAGCGTAGAAGGCGCTATGACATCATTGTAGCGCCGCCTGCGCTGACACGCAGAGGTCTCGTAAACCAGCCCAGGACAGGTATTGCACAGCTTTGTTTTTTTTTAAGCGGCCTGTCCTGGGCTGGTTTACATTAAATAAATGGTAAAAATGCCACCCCCCAGACAGTGACGGACAGTGCCGCCTGAGACGGCCGCCTCACTTCGCCTCATTAGCGGAGCACCTCTGTATGGTACATTGTATATGACTACTGTTTTGGAGGAGATATATTTCTTAGATCTGTGTCTGTCCTGGGAATGTCGTATACATCATTGTAGTCCTCTTGACTTTTTAACTTGTAGATTATCTATTTTTATAGCCAAATTCTTTGGTATGGAGTATTTTACTTTGTAGGTTATCAGAGTCAATGGGCACTAAAGAGGTCAGAAAGGTTTCGGTGATCCTAATTATTGTAGAGTACAGATGTCAATCCCACCTGTCAATCCCACCAAAACACACTTGACCATACCATAAAAGTGGCACAGTGTGGTAAGTAGTTAATAGCCATATGTAGAGATGAGCGAATCAAAACTAACAAAGTGGAATTCGATCAAAATTTCAGGAAATATTAGATTTGCATCGAATCCGGATTTCTTCACACTTTGTGGTAATGAATCGCACAGCTCCAATCGGGGGTTTAAACCTAGTTAATAGCCATATGTAGAGATGAGCGAATCAAAACTAACAAAGTGGAATTCGATCAAAATTTCAGGAAATATTAGATTTGCATCGAATCCGGATTTCTTCACACTTTGTGGTAATGAATCGCACAGCTCCAATCGGGGGTTTAAACCTATTTAATAGCCATATCTAGAGATGAGCGAATCAAAGCTAACGAATTGGAATTCGATCCGAATTTCAGGAAATATTCGATTCGCATCGAATCTGGATTTCCTCACACTTCCTAGTAACAAATCGCAGAGCTCCGATCGGGGGCCGGCGTCAGCACCCGACGTACCCTGGCAAGTGCCGTGGCCCCATGATAGAGGTTGGGGAAAGCCTGGCTCCCCGACCGTTATACTTACTGCTAATGGAGAGGCGCCTGGCAACTGCCTTTATCAGGGGCCTTTACATTAGATGCCAGGCCAGGGGAGGTGATTAAAAATAAAAAAATACTGATACCTCTCTTGGGCTTTTCCGGCTGGTGACTGAGGTCCTGCTCCTCAGGCCTCACTGCTGGGGCCTTTGATTGGGCCCCAGCGGTCACATGGAGCGCGTCGGTGTAATGACGTCATCATGCCCCACGTGACCACTGAGGCCCAATCACTGGCCCCAGCAGTGACGTCTGGGGAGCAGGACCTTAGTCGCAAGGAAGAAGAGGAGTGACTGGGCCTCTGATTATTATACTCTGGGATCTGAGGAGACCGCAGAGTATAATAATAGCACCGGCTTTGGGGGGAGGGTTTAAACACTTTTTTTTTTTTTTTTTTTTTTACTTTTTTGTTACATTTTTTCTTTTTGTCCCTATAGGGGATTAAAGCAGCGATATTCTGATAGCTGCTTCAATAGATATACGCTGCAATACACGTGTATTTCAGTGTATAGGAAGCTGTCAGCTCATGCAGACGCATAGACTGAAAGTCTCCATTCAAGGCAGGATCAACCAGGTATGTGGAGGGACAGCGATGGGGCAGACCCGGGATGAATGGGAGCAGCGGTACCCCCCCGAAAACATCACGGGGGGGGGGCGATTGGTACCACAATATATAATAAAACCCCTGGGGTGTTAGAGGATAAATAAAAACCGACCAGGGGTGTTAGAGGACAGTGGATAATAAAACTGAAAGGGGGTGTTAGAGGACAGTGTCAGTCATTATATACAGCTAACAGCCGCAAAGCAAGGTACGCACACAGTTTCTGTGTGCGTACCATGCTTCCCCCGTGGTTTGCGGGAAGTCCTTCCCGGCAGTGCCGTACTATTAGGACAGATGTTGGGAAGGGGTTAACGCAATTTGCTGCAAATTAATTTGGATCAAATCGAATCGTTATGGAAAATTTGGCGAATCGGCCGAATTGAATTTTTGAAAAAAAAATTCGTTCATCTCTAGCCATATCTATAAGCAACCCTGCTTCCCGTCTTTTCTTTTTCATTTCACTTTTCTCTTGAGTATTTTCATCTGGAATAATTTACTCCCATATACACACCCTGTACTTTCTATGGCTGTTCGGATCAGTACACAAGTGAAAGGGAATCTTTTACCTAAGTAGGAACAGCAACATTCTCCTCTAAAGGTTTCCATTCATTTCATTGCAACATACAGCCTGACATAAAAACTCTACAAATGATGATAATAAATTTAATTTCTAAACAAAAAAAGTAAGTGTACACTTAGTCACAGTGGTCCAGGAAGCTTAGAAAGTGATTGAAGTGACTATTTTCTTTATTGTCTGGAACTCAAGTTAGGAAAACATTTAATATAAAAAAACATACCATATTAGATAGAAAAGAAAATATTATTGTGTGCTGTAAAATACCACAGAGAAACGTTCAATCTTGTGACTCCAGACTTAATTACTTTATTACGACTATGTTCCTTCTGTCCTATGTAGTTTCGCCATAAAAGGAAATAACCAACTACTGAGTCAAACAACTGTCTGGAGGATTTTTAGCGATGACAGTTTCACAGTTGGAACAGAATTTGTGCAGTGAGCCAAAATGTGGGGAACTCTAAACTGAGACCAGGCTACTCGTAATGAGTAACATTTCTATTATTGCCATTATTATGATTATTATTAGTATTTTCTCTTTTGTTACTTTTATTTTCTTCTATATTTTTTATATATTAATGGCTATCACATTTATAACAGCATAGAATTCATAGGAAGATAACTAATACAGAATTCACACATTATACCATGGGGCAATGACAGGGTAATAAACATAGATATAATACTTACTACAAGTACAAAAAAATAATTAACACCAATATAAAAAGAACAGCTACCCTCAGAATTTAATGAACATACTCGGAATAACATAATGAATATACTCTGAAGCACATAATGAATATACTTGGAACAACATAATGAGTATATTCTGAATAACATAATGAATATACCGTACTTAGGAAACCTATATTTACAGGTGAACAAGTCTAACATTACAAATAACGCAATAATTACCCTGTGGCACAGAGTGCTAAGATATCAAGGCACAGTGTGTTATCAATGTAATGGCAATCTTTGCTACATCACTGTACAGAGTCCTTATTCATTTTTGACTATGGATGAGTGAGCAGATTTGGATCAAATTTTCCAAAAATTTGGAATATTTGACTCAATCCTAAAGCATTCATCACCCACAAAACCCTATTATACCCTGGAGTCTCTTCAGACCTCATAGTATAATAAGTGGAGGCCTAGGTGAGGTGAGTAAACAAACAGTTATAAACCTTGCTTCACCTCTCCTGGGCATCCTCGCGGCATCTGGAGGTCCCCCAGTGTCCTTTTCTGGCCTATTCTTATTATACTCTGGGATATAAAAAGACCACATAAAATATAATATATATATATATATATATATATATATATATATATATACAGGTGCATCTCAATAAATTAGAATATCTTTGAAACTCTCATTCATTTCAGTGATTCAGTAATACAATCCATAATCAGCGTCTTCCATGATTTTGTGTCCTACTGAACCAGACTGAGGGACCATTTAAAGGTTTAGGAAACCTTGGCAGGCGACACACTGAATTAACAATACTGAACTTTTTCAAAATATTCTAATTTTCTTAGATTTGGGTTTTCATTACCTGTAATCCATAATCAACATTTACAGAAATAAAACACTTGAAATAGAACACTCTGTGTGTAAAGAATCTAGAAAATATAGGAGGTCACTTTTTTAATTTAATTACTAAAATTAATAAATGTTTTAAAGATATTCTAATTTATTGAGATGCACTTGTATGTATATATATATATATATATATATATATATATATACTGTATATACAGGGCCGGCGTTAAGGGGGGGGGGCAGACTGGGCAATTGCCCAGGGCCCAGTCCCCAAAGGGGTCCCCGGATCCCGAAGTCAGGCCCGGCCATATCAATAACAGAAAGGGACCCAGCGTCATGTTCCGCAGGGCCCCTTTCCGAGGTGAGTAAAAATAACAAACATTTTTACTCACCTGTCCTTGCGTCCGACGTCATCTTCTGGTGCTCCGGACATCTAGAAGATGGCGTCGCAGAGAAGAGGAAGCAGTCGCCGGCGGGGATAGCGGAGCAACGCGAGGAGGCCCAGGAGATGTAAAACAAGGTGAGTATAACTGTTTGTTATTTTCCCTTACCTTCCCCGGGCCTTCAATTATTATACTCTGGGGTCTGAAGAGACCCCAGAGTATAATATAATAATAGCACTAATGGATTCTGTAGGGGCCCCTCAGTATAATGCTCCAAAGTGGCCCCACAGAATATAGCATGCTCTCCAGAGGGCCCACTCCCCAGTATAATGCTCCACAGTGGTTCCACACAGTATAATATGCTATCCAGAGGGGCCCCCCCAGTATAATGCTCCACATTGGCCCAAAACAGTATAATATGCTCTCCAGAGTCCCCCCCAGTATAATGCTCCACGGTGGCCCCACACAGTATAATATGCTCTCCAGTGAGGGCTCTCCAGTATATTATACTGTGTGGGGCCACCGTGGAGCATTATACTGGTGGGGGCCTCTGGAGAGCATATTATACTGTTTTGGGCCACCGTGGAGCATTATACTGGGGGGGGGGCTCTGGAGGGCATATTATACTGTTTTGGGCCACCGTGGAGCATTATACTGGGGTAACCTCTCTGGGCAGTATATTACACTGTGTGGAGGCCATTGTGGAGTATGTTATACTGAGTCACTGTGGATCATTATTCTCGGGGGCCATCAGCAGAGCATATTATATTGCATGGCGCCACTGTGGGGCATTTTTTGGGGGGGAACTAAAGAGCATTATAGTACGGGGCCCTCTGGGGAGCATATTATACTATGTGGGGAATACTGTGGAACATTACACTGGGGGGGACACTCTGGGGAGCATAATATATTGCGTGGGGCCACTGTAGAGCAAAATACTTGGGGGGCACTGTGGAGCATTATACTAGTGGGGGCCCTCTGGGGAGCATATTATACTATGGGCCACTCTGGAGCTTTATATTGGGGGGGAAGGGGCAGTGTCTTTTATACTGTGTGGGGCCACTGTGGAGTGTATTGCATTGTGTGGGGCTTTTCGGGATTATATTATACTCTGTGGGGCCATTGTAGAGCATTATACTGGTGGGGACTGTGGGCAGCATATTATACTGTGGGGGACCACTGTGGAGCATGTTATACTGTGTTAGGCCACTGTGGAGCTTTATACTGGGGGGCACTGTGGGGTGCATATTATACTGTATGGAGCATATTATATTGTGTGGGGCTGCTGGGGAGCATATTGTACTATCTGGGGCCACTAAGGGGTAGTATACTGTGTGGGCCACTGTGGAGTATTATACTGGGTGGAGCCTTATATACCATGTGGGGCCACTATGGGGGGCTCAGGGGAGCATTCTATACTGTGGAGCATTATTTACCATGAGGGGAAACTGTGAAGGGCTCAGGGGAGCATTTTATACTGTGGAGCATTATATACCATGTGGAGCATTATATTGTGGGGGAGGGGCTCAAAATTCCTGCTGGCAGCCCTGTGTGCTATGTCTACATCACAGCTCCCTCACTATAATCTTGCACATACGTGTAGTGCCCCATGGCCATGTCATTCCCCATGCAGTACTGTGCATGAACTGGCCATGGAGTTATTGGGGCCTGCACAGTACTATAGGGGCTGACTATACTGGGAACATACTCAGTAACACCAGATAGTCAGCACATACACACATGGACAAAATTGTTGATACCCCTCGTTTAATGAAAGAAAAACCCACAATGGTCACAGAAATAACTTGAATCTGACAAAAGTAATAATATATAAAAATACTATGACAAGCCACAAAGCTTCTGGGAGAATGTCCTATGGACAGATGAGACAAAAATCAAAATTTTTGGCAAGGCACATCAGCTCTATGTTTACAGACGGAATAATGAAGCATATCTTGAAAAGAACACTGTCCCTACTGTGAAACATGGAGGAAGCTCTGTTATGTTCTGGGCCTGCTTTTCTGCATCTGGCACAGGGTGTTTTGAATCTGTGCAGGATAATGAAATCTCAAGACTATCAAGGGATTCTAGAGAGAAATGTGCTGCCCAGTGTCAGAAAGCTCGGTCTCAGTTGCAGGTCATGGGTCTTGCAACAGGATAATGACCCAAAAAAAATTCTGTTGAAGCATGGTTGAAAAGCAATGTCTGACTTTCATTTGTTCATTTTCATAGAATTTTTATATATTATTACTTTTGTCAGATTCAAGTTATTTCTGTGACCATTGTGGGTTTTTCTTTGTGTGTTGTGGGTACCAACAATTTTGTCCACGTGTGTATGTAAGACTGCAGTGAAGGAACCGTGGTGTAGGCTATTAGCAGAAGGCGCTGGGTGGGGCCCCAGAACAAGTTCCTCTGGTGGGCCTAAGGCCCTTCAGTCCGACACTGTATAACGGAGAACTATTATATATAAGGGGGTTCTTATTTATAAGGCAGGAACCATTATATATAAGGGTGGGTTAATTATATATAATTGGGAAACTTAAATACAGTGGGGAATATAAGTATTTAGTCAGCAACCAATTATGCAAATTCTCCCACTTAAAAAGATGAGAGAGGCCTGTAACTGACATCATAGGTAGACCTCAACTATGAGAGACAAAATGAGAAAGCATATCTAGAAAATCACATTGTCTGGTTTTTTAAGAATTTATTTGCAAATTATGGTGGAAAATAAGTATTTGGTCACCTACAAACAAGCAAGATTTCTGGCTCTCACAGACCTGTAACTTGTTCTTTAAGAGGCTCCTCTGTCCTCCACTCATTACCTGTAGTAATGGCACCTGTTTGAAATTGTTATCAGTATAAAAGACACCTGTCCACAACCTCAAACAGTCACACTCCAAACTCCACTATGGTGAAGACGAAAGAGCTGTGGAAGGACACCAGAAACAAAATTGTAGACCTGCACCAGGCTGGGAAGACTGAATCTGCAATAGGCAAGCAGCTTGGTGTGAAGAAATCAACTGTGGGAGCAATAATTAGAAAATGGAAGACATACAAGACCACTGATAATCTCCCTCAATTAGGGGCTCCATCCCGTGGGGTCAAAATGATCACAAGAACGGTGAGCAAAAATCCCAGAACCACACGGGGGAACCTAGTGAATGACCTGCAGAAAGCTGGGACTAACGTAACAAAGGCTACCGTCAGTAACACACTACGCCGCCAGGGACTCAGATCTTGCAGTGCCAGACATGTCCCCCTGCTTAAGCCTGTACATATCCGGGCCCGTCTAAAGTTTGCTAGAGAGCATTTGGATGTTCCAGAAGAGTATTGGGAGAATGTCATATGGTCAGATGAAACCAAAGTAGAGCTGTTTGGTAGAAACACAATTTGTCGTGTTTGGAGAAGAGTGAATGCTGAGCTGCATCCAAAGAACACCATACCTACTGTGAAGCATGAGGGTGGCAACTCTGTTTCTCTGAAAAGGGACCAGGACAACTGATCCTTGTACATGAAAGAATGAATGGGGCCATGTATTGTGAGATTTTGAGTGCAAACCTCCTTCCATCAGCAAGGGCATTCAAGATGAAACGTGGCTGGGTCTTTCAGCATGACAATGATCCCAAGCACACCACCAGGGCAACAAAGGAGTGGCTTTGTAAGAAGCATTTCAAGGTCCTGGAGTGGCCTAGCCAGTCTCCAGATCTCAACCCCATAGAAAACCTTTGGAGGGAGTTGAAAGTACGTGTTGCCAAGCGACAGCCCCAAAACATATATATATATACAGTCATGGCCAAAAGTTTTGAGAATGATACAAATATTAATTTTTACAAAGTCTACTGCTTCAGTTTTTCTAATGGCAATTTGCATATACTCCAGAATGTTATAAAGAGTGATCAGCTTAACAGCAATTACTTGCAAAGTCAATATTTGCCTAGAAAATGAACTTTATCCCCCAAAACACATTTCAACATCATTGCAACCCTGCCTTAAAAGGACCACCTAACATCGTTTCAGTGATTGCTCCATTAACACAGGTGTGGGTGTTGATGAGGACAGGGCTGGAGATCAATCTGTCATGATTAAGTAAGAATGACACCACTGGACACTTTAAAAGGAGGCTGGTGCTTGCCATCATTGTTTCTCTTCTGTTAACCATGGTTATCTCTAAAGAAACACGTGCAGTCATCATTGCACTGCATAAAAATGGCCTAACTGGGAAGAGTATTGCAGCTAGAAAGATTGCACCTCAGTCAACAATCTATCGCGTCATCAAGAACTTCAAGGAGAGAGGTTCCATTGGTGCCAAAAAGGCTCCAGGGCGCCCAAGAAAGACCAGCAAGCGGCAGGACCGTCTCTTAAAAGTGTTTCAGCTGCGGGATCGGGCTACCAGCAGTGCAGAGCTTGCTGAGGAATGGCAGCAGGCAGGTGTGAGTGCATCTGCACGCACTGTGAGGCGGAGACTCTTGGAGCAAGGCCTGGTCTCAAGGAGGGCAGCAAAGAAGCCACTTCTCTCCAGAAAAAACATCAGGGACAGACTGATATTCTGCAAAAGGTACAGGGAGTGGACTGCTGAGGACTGGGGTAAAGTCATTTTCTCTGATGAATCCCATCTGGAAAACAGCTTATTCGGAGAAGAAGAGGTGAGCGCTACCACCAGTCTTGTCTCATGCCAACTGTAAAGCATCCTGAAACCATTCATGTGTGGGGTTGCTTCTCAGCCAAGGGAATCGGCTCTCTCACAGTCTTGCCTAAAAACACAGCCATGAATAAAGAATGGTACCAGAATGTCCTCCAAGAGCAATTTCTCCCAACCGTCCAAGAGCAGTTTGGCGCTCAACAATGCCTTTTCCAGCATGATGGAGCACCTTGCCATAAAGCAAAGGTGATAACTAAATGGCTCAGGGAACAAAACATAGAGATTTTGGGTCCATGGCCTGGAAACTCCCCAGATCTTAATCCCATTGAGAACTTGTGGTCAATCATCAAGAGACGGGTGGACAAACAAAAACCAACAAATTCAGACAAAATTAAAGCATTGATTCTGCAAGAATGGACTGCTATCAGTCAGGATTTGGTCCAGAAGTTGATTGAGAGCATGCCAGGGAGAATTGCAGAGGTCCTGAAGAAGAAGGGTCAACACTGCAAATATTGACTTGCTGCATTAACTCATTCTAACTGTCAATATAAGCTTCTGTTACTCATAATATGAATGCAATTATATTTCTGTATGTGATAAAAACATCTGACAAACACACATAAAAACCAGAGGGCAGCAGATCATGTGAAAATATAATATTTGTGTCATTCTCAAAACTTTTGGCCATGACTCTATATATATATATATATATATATATATATATATATATATATATATATATTATAATAATAGCACTTGCTGTTGGTGCTGAAACAAGCTGGAGGGCTAAACCTCATGGATATTGGTTGAAACAAATCTTGTGAGGTTCGTCCATCTATATTTCTCACGTCAAGTAGTTTGTTATTAAAGTGTTTGTCTAGCTGATGTTTTAATTTATTTATTTATTGTATATCTTTATAAAAAAAGGTTCAGAATGGCAAAAAGAAAGTAATAATTACCTTATCAATCCCCCATCTCTCCCATTATGATGCTGCATGGGTTCCTTGCTGGTTTCTACTTTCTGGTCCCTCTCAACACCCAGTAGATAACCACAAAGCCAATTACTGGCTGATGTGAGTCACATTTGCTGAGCATTTTATTTCCTTGACCTGGGAGAGATGTGAAGAGAGAGAGAGAGAGAGAGAGAGAGAGAGAGAGAGAGAGAGAGAGAGAGAGAGAGAGAAAGACCAGGAAGTAAACATATATATTTTAATGTTTATGACATTTTGACCTTATGTCAAAATAATTTTGCTCACTGAACAACTTTTTTGAACGGTGTTCTGAATCCAAGCCCAAGCCCAGTTTAATCTGCCATGAATGCAGCCGACATCTGATCTTCCTGTGTAACACAAGTTCTTCTAATAAAATCCAAGTTCTCTTATTATTTCCAAACATTCTTAACAATGTTTAACTTTTTTTCTGTATTGCCAGTGTGAAAGAAATGGTTCATTAATAATGGTGGGTTAATTAATGGAGTGAACCAAATTTGCTGTATCTTATCCATATCATGTTCTAATATCCCTTATATGTAACTCCCAATTGAGTGTACATGTGATTGGTTAAATCAAATATATATAACTATATCCATAAGAGGCGGGTCCTCAGGACTGCAATAAATGACTGCTTGTCAAGGGTTGAACCCTGAGACAGCATCTCCATTGACCTGTGTGTTATTTTCTCCCTGGCCAGCTAGAGGGAGAGAAATTTGCTAACCATAATTTGAATCCCACAGACAAAGCAATGACATCTCCAAGGTCTAAATTCTGCAGCAACACCAGTGATATAGCTATCCTCCTTATTGTATCACAATATCTCTCTTCTGTCTCTATGACTTCTCTCATGCTGCTCATAAACTCCTATAATCCTTTTCCTTTGTCCCTCTGATGAAGGCTGCATTAGAGTGGTCTCTGTAAAATGTATTTATCTATTTTTGGCCAAACACATCTAACTGCTTATTCTGTGGTTCCTTGAAAATTTATAGATTCACTACTAAATGCATTATGCCAGCAAATTGCTATTAAAAAGTGTCCAAGTACCATTTCACACAATCTTGCTTCCCTTGCTATTGTTTGGTGCCAGGGGCCCAGGGCCCACTTTGACTATGCCTCATACTTGTTACTCTTTGTTTGGCTTGCCCTCTCCTACTACGACCCACCCAGAGCTAGTATGTCTAGATTCCCTCTCGCAGAATGGAGTGATGTCTGTTGCACCGCACAGACTGAAAGCTAGATCAGTAACAACAGTGGTCAGAACAGAGGACCCAGAGGTGTGGGAAAACCTCTGAGCTGCAGTACCAGCATCCAGCCACTATACAGGGCATAGAGCCACCTGCTTCCAGCTCCGTGTTGTGGATAGGCCATAAATAATAAAAAAAATTTTGGAAAACCCCCTTCAGCGCCCTCTTTTGGTATAGATATACAATATTTGGGAATATATGCTAAGTTAGCCCCTAGGACAGGAACAGACTCAGAGCACCTTGAGGAATTCTATAAATTATTATTTCAACACATTTAATAATTTTGTTAATGGGACCACTGGATGGTTTAATTTCAATATATCATAACTTTATGAAAAAAATAATAAAAACTGCATTCAACAAAAGATTGCTGTATACATTAAATAATTATGAACATTTTCTCATAATAATAGTTTTTCCGAATTCTAGATAAACTCACAGGAATGGATATAGAAGGTTTACTGTGTCTTCAGAAATCTGTGGGTGGAAATAGTAACGTGTGTTTTTCATTTTTCACATAGAGTATATTCCCACTGTTTCAGCAACTCATATTTTTATTCTCTCAACTTTATATATAGCTGATTTGCATCATTTTGAAGTCATATTCTTTTGTTCATATTTCTTTAAAGACGTTTTACCTAGTCTTCAAAATTCTTCAG
This sequence comes from Leptodactylus fallax, assembly GCA_947044405.1. Classification (NCBI taxonomy): domain Eukaryota; kingdom Metazoa; phylum Chordata; class Amphibia; order Anura; family Leptodactylidae; genus Leptodactylus; species Leptodactylus fallax. The sequence goes on from CAMRHE010000245.1 coordinate 2,794,213, forward strand.
GAGGAAATAGATTCAGGAACATGTATTTTTTATACATAGTATCATCCTACTGTTTTAGCAATACTTACCTTTATTCTCTCAGCTTTTTTATGTAGTGATATCTCCTATCTATCTATCTATCTATCTATCTATCTACAGTCATATGAAAAAGTTTGGGCACCCCTATTAATCTTAATCATTTTTAGTTCTAAATATTTGGGTGTTTGCAACAGCCATTTCAATTTGATATATCTAATAACTGATGGACACAGTAATATTTCAGGATTGAAATGAGGTTTATTGTACTAACAGAAAATGTGCAATATGCATTAAACCAAAATTTGACCGGTGCAAAAGTATGGGCACCTCAACAGAAAAGTGACATTAATATTTAGTAGATCCTCCTTTTGCAAAAATAACAGCCTCTAGTCGCTTCCTGTAGCTTTTAATCAGTTCCTGGATCCTGGATGAAGGTATTTTTGACCATTCCTCTTTACAAAACAATTCCAGTTCAGTTAAGTTTGATGGTCGCCGAGCATGGACAGCCCGCTTCAAATTATCCCACAGATGTTCAATGATATTCAGGTCTGGGGACTGGGATGGCCATTCCAGAACATTGTAATTGTTCCTCTGCATGAATGCCTGAGTAGATTTGGAGCTGTGTTTTGGATCATTGTCTTGCTGAAATATCCATCCCCGGCGTAACTTCAAATTCGTCACTGATTCTTGTACATTATTCTCAAGAATCTGCTGATACTGAGTTGAATCCATGCGACCCTCAACTTTAACAAGATTCCCGGTGCCGGCATTCTCCACACAGCCCCAAAGCATGATGGAACCTCCACCAAATTTTACAGTGGGTAGCAAGTGTTTTTCTTGGAATGCTGTGTTTTTTTGAAGCCATGCATAACGCCTTTTTGTATGACCAAACAACTCAATCTTTGTTTCATCGGTCCACAGGACCTTCTTCCAAAATGAAGCTGGCTTGTCCAAATGTGCTTTTGCATACCTCAGGCGACTCTGTTTGTGGCGTGCTTTCAGAAACGGCTTCTTTCGCATCACTCTCCCATACAGCTTCTCCTTGTGCAAAGTGTGCTGTATTGTTGACCGATGCACAGTGACACCATCTGCAGCAAGATGATGCTGCAGCTCTTTGGAGGTGGTCTGTGGATTGTCCTTGACTGTTCTCACCATTCTTCTTCTCTGCCTTTCTGATATTTTTCTTGGCCTGCCACTTCTGGGCTTAACAAGAACTGTCCCTGTGGTCTTCCATTTCCTTACTATGTTCCTCACAGTGGAAACTGACAGGTTAAATATCTGAGACAACTTTTTGTATCCTTCCCCTGAACAACTATGTTGAACAATCTTTGTTTTCAGATCATTTGAGAGTTGTTTTGAGGAGCCCATGATGCCACTCTTCAGAGGAGATTCAAATAGGAGAACAACTTGCAATTGGCCACCTTAAATACCTTTTCTCATGATTGGATACACCTGGCTATGAAGTTCAAAGCTCAGTGAGGTTACAAAACCAATTTTGTGCTTCAGTAAGTCAGTAAAAAGTAGTTAGGAGTATTCAAATCAATAAAATGATAAGGGTACCCAAATTTTTGCACCGGTCAAATTTTGGTTTAATGCATATTGCACATTTTCTGTTAGTACAATAAACCTCATTTCAATCCTGAAATATTACTGTGTCCATCAGTTATTAGATATATCAAATTGAAATGGCTGTTGCAAACACCCAAATATTTAGAACTAAAAATGATTAAGATTAATAGGGGTGCCCAAACTTTTTCATATGACTGTATCTATCTATCCATCTATCTATCCATCTATCTATCATCTTTAGGTCAGTTGAGCTGCATATTATTTTAGCAAATCTAATTTTATTGAGAGAAATAGGCATACATGCACAGTAAGGCACATGAACGGCAAAAACTCTTGTGTAACAGATGTTTTTGTAACCGCTGTCAAATGGCCATTTTTAGAACACATTGGGGCAAATTCATCATTCACTTTGTGCTCGAAAATTGGTATAGAGAGATAATATTGAGGCGCATGTTTGACACAAGGACCTTTCTTGCAACAAAAGAGCACCTCAAGACCTGATTTGCACTTCACATTGTGCAAATGTGGGCAGTGATGGGTGGGCTAAGGCATCCATGCCTCGATTAGACACATTTATTACAAATTTATTACAGTTTTCTTATTTATTACAGTTTTCTGGTGTGAGTTACAATGGAAATCTACTCCAGTTCCTAGTTGGCATAGATTTCCATTCTGGTTCAGGGGTGGCAGACAGATATATGAAGAGGACACAGCCTCTTCATAAATCTCTCGGACCCTGCAGCAGCTGGACCATTTATTAAGACTAGTGTACAATATACCAGTCTTAATAAATTTATACCATTGATTTCAATGTGTTTATTCACATTGGCCTTTTTTGACTTTTTTTTTTTGGCCCTATCTTTGTCCATTTTCACGGATCCCCAAAATTGCATTTTTCAGTTTTTCATGTCCGTTTGTTTGTGTTTGTGTGAATTTAGCCTAAATGTTTTTGAACAATCAATGTCATACAGTGTAGTAAAATTGAGGCAGTAACTTATTACTGAAGAACAGCATGCAGCTTTTAATTGCAGTATTGCGAATGTATTTATGTATTTCACCTGTAGCGGCTATTAAACTGTAACCCTCCATTTTACTTCAGTCTTTTATGCTATTCGTAACTAAAATTAAAAACTGCATGCAGTTCTTCTTTGAAAAAGCATTGTGTAAACACAACCTAAAAGTCATTACACAGAAAGATCTTCAAGGTCTTTCATTGAAGGTCTTTCTATGTAATGACTCTTATCAAGGTTTTCCAGTACCATCTGGAATTCATCCTCACTGGCCATCTTCTTTTGATTGAAGGTCTCTTTGTACAATAATTCTGCAAGTATAGTCCTTCACAAACGTGTTGTCAATGTATATAGATTCATTTCCTGTGTGTTGTGTTTAGGTTGCTTTGTACTATTTTTAAGCCATTGGGCCTTATTATATGTAATTGTACCGTGGCTGCTATAATGTGATGTGGGGTGAATTATACACATATTGCAGTGCTAATATTCTGACCATATTTTAACTATTGTTCATTATGTGAGCACCAGTTAGTGATGCTAAAGGGTTTTTTTATATTATTTGTGGTTTTCAATAAAGATGAATTTATACATTTATAAATTACTGTGTATTTACTTGAGGTTTTTGTTATCTCTTATATATATAAAAATGAGTTCCTGTCTGTCTGTCTGTCTGTTCTTTATGCGCGACCAAACGACTGGACCGATCCTCACCAAATTTGGCACACATGTACATCAGGTGTCCGGGAATATTATAGACTGGGTCTCAGCTCTCTTGGACGTACCGTTCCTGAGATACAGTATTCCCAAAAAATGACCAGCATTAGTCTATACAAGCCTGCAAGTCTTTCATTCATATTCCAACTGCCATACACACGGTCACATGTCCCTTATCAGCCAATAACAGCTTGCAGGCGCTTACTCTCCTCAGGCACACAGGTTTCCATAGTAACCAAGCTATGTATGACCTGTATTAGTGAATAGCAGTTCACAGGACCTTAAATATTCAGTCATATCACGTGTATCAGCCAATATAAGTTCACATTTAATTTACCAGGTTTCCATAACAACACAGCCATAAATAGACTGTACCTATACTGGACTCAGTGGCATAACTAGCAATGGCAGGGCCCCAAGGCGAACATTTGACATGGGACCCCCCCCGGCAACCCCCCCCACGCACACAAACTGCATTTCTGCACACACTATTATGCCCCATAGTGGCCCCTGCATACACTATTAGGCCCCATAGTGGCCCTTGCACACAGTATTCTGCCCCATAGTGGCCCCTGCACACAGTATCATAGTGGCTCCTTCATATAGTATTATGCGCACTTCCCGCTACTTCTTCAATGTTGGACCAGATGTCACGTGAGCCAGGCATGTATCGCAACGCATAATGACGTCGGACTGGCCCACCGACATCTGGGACGCCACCAAGGAGGCCCGAAGTCTGCTGAAAAGACCCCAGAGTATAATGATAGCAGTGTTTGTGGGGTTCACGGCCCACAGGCCTTACTTACCAATCCCCGCTCCTGCTCACAGCCGCCTCTGCAGAAGGTGAAGTGCAGGCGGCCGTGAGCAGGAGTGGGGATCGTTAAGTAAATAGGGCCCGTTACCTGCTGGTGTTAAAAAAAACCAAAACATCAGAGGCCCGCCGGGTCCCCCAATGTCCCGGGCCCTGTGGCAGCTGCTACCACTGCTAAACCGGTATTTACGCCACTGACTGGACTGCCATACTGGATTTCAGCATTCTTATAAATTGAAATGTTTTTTAAACTACTCATGTCCCCTGCAGCAAAACGAATGGCTGCTGCTCAAGCTAATGAAAACTCTCAGCAGACCCAAGCCTGTCTCCAATCTGATACGGTATGTTACAGACAACAGCGAGCTGCTGAAACTCCCCAGCAGACCCAAGCCCGTCTCCAATCTGACAAAGCATTGTCAGCCACATGCACACAGCTGCACTCCAGGTTTCAATAACAACCCAGCCATTTTTCTTCACTGCTGTAGGTCAGCTTTAAAGGGGCAGGGCGCTGTGGATGACACTGTTACACAAGGTCACATACACACAGCTTTACTCCAGGTTTTTCATAACAACCGATCGCAGGTTTTTCACTGATATCCAAACTGAGATGCACATGATCACATAACACTTATGGACCAAAGGAAAATCGCAGGTTCAGTCTTGACATACACACAGCTTTACACCAGGTTTCCATAGCAACCAAGCAATTTATGTCCTGTATGAGTCAATAGCAGTTTGCAGGTCCTTAAATATTCAGTCATATGACGTGTATTAGCCAATGTAAGTTCACATTTCATTTACAAGGTTTCCATAGCAACACAGCCATAAATAGACTATACCTATACTGGACTGCCATACTGGATGTCAAGTGCAAAACTGGCCAATTCTTATGGGGTCACTACACAAACAAAAAATGAAATATACCCGTGCGAAGCCGGGTCCTTCCTCTAGTATATATATATAATAATGAGTTTCTGTCTGTCTGTCTGTTCTTTATGCGTGACCAAACGACTGGACCGATCCTCACCAAATTTGGCACACATGTACATCAGGTGTCCGGGAATATTATAGACTGGGTCTCAGCTCTCTTGGATGTACCATTCCTGAGCTACAGTTTTCCCAAAAAATGACCAACATTACCTAATACAAGCCTGCAAGTCTTTCACTCATATTCCAACTGCCATACACACAGTCACATGTCCCTTATCAGCCAATAAGAGCTCACAGGTGCTTAGTTTCCTCAAGCACACAGGTTTCCATAGCAATCAAGCTATTTATGACCTGTATTAGTCAATAGCAGTTCGCAGGTCCTTAAATATTCAGTGATATCATGTGTATCAGCCAATATAAGTTCACATTTAATTTACCAGGTTTCCATAACAACACAGCCATAAATAGACTGTACCTATACTGGACTCAGTGGCGTAATTAGGAATGGCTGGGTCCTAAGGTGAACATTTGACATGGGACCCGCCCCTGGCAACCGCCCTTCCCGCAAAAACTGCATTCCTGCACACAGTATTCTGCCCCATAGTGGCCCCTGCACACAGTATCATAGTGGCCCCTTCATATAGTATTATGCGCACTCCCTGCTACCTCTTCAATGTTGGACCAGATGTCACGTGAGCCAGGCATGCATCGCATGGGACGTCACCAAGGAGGCCCGAAGCCTACTGAAAAGACCTCAGAGTATAATGATAGCAGTGTTTGTGGGGTTCACAGCCCTCAGGCCTTACTTACTGATCCCCTCTCCTGCTCACAGCCGCCTCAGCAGAAGGTGAAGCGCAGATGGCCGTGAGCAGGAGCGGGGATCGGTAAGTAAATAGATCCCGTTACCTGCTGGTGTTGCACCAGCAGTTAACGGCCTATTTAAAAAAAAACAAAAAAAAACACACATCAGGGGCCCGCCAGGACCCCTAATGTCCCCGACCCTGTGGCAGCCGCTACCACTGCTACCCCGGTATTTACGCCACTGACTGGACTGCCATACTGGATTTCAGTATTCTTAGAAGTTGAAACGTTTTTAAACTACTCATGCCCCCTGCAGCAAAACGCATGGCTGCTGCTCGAGCTAATGAAAACTCTCAGCAGACCCAAGCCTGTCTCTAATCTGACAAGATATGTCACAGACAACAGCGAGCTGCTGAAACAACCCAGCAGACCCAAGCCTGTCTCCAATCTGACAAGACATGTCACAGACAACAGCGAGCTGCTGAAACAACCCAGCAGACCCAAGCCTGTCTCCAATCTGACAAGGCATTGTCAGCCACTTGCACACAGCTGCACTCCATGTTTCCATAACAACCCAGACATTTTTCTTCACTGCGGTAGGTCAGCTTTAAAGGGGCAGGGCGCTGTGGATGACACTGTTACACAAGGTCACATACACACAGCTTTACACCAGGTTTTCCATAACAACCGATCGCAGGTCTTTCACTGATATCCAAACTGAGATACACATGAACACATGACGCTTATGGACCAATGGAAAATTGAAGGTTCTTCAGTCTTAACATACACACAGCTTTACACCAGGTTTCCATAGCAACCAAGCTATTTATGACCTGTATGAGTCAATAGCAGTTTGCAGGTCTTTAAATATTCAGTCATATGACGTGTATCAGCCAATATAAGTTCACATTTCATTTGCAAGGTTTCCATAGCAACACAGCCATAAATAGACTGTACCTATACTGGACTACCATACTGGATGTCAAGTGCAAAACTAGCCAATTCTTATGGGGTCACTACACAAACAAAAAATGAAATATACCTGTGCGAAGCCGGGTCCTTCTGCTAGTCTCTTATATATAAAAAAATGAGTTTCTGTCTGTCTGTCTGTCTGTCTGTTCTTTATATGCGACCAAACGACTGGATTGATCCTCACCAAATTTGGCACACATGTACATCAGGTGTCCGGGAATATTTTAGACTCGGTCTCAGCTCTCTTGGACGTACCGTTCCTGAGATACAGTATTCCCAAAAAATTACCAACATTAGCTAATACAAGCCTGCAAGTCTTTCACTCATATTCCAACTGCCATACACACGGTCACATGTCCCTTATCAGCCAATAAGAGCTCGCAGGCGCTTACTCTCCTCAGGCACACAGGTTTCATCAAACCAAGCTATTTATGACCTGTATTAGTCAATAGCAGTTTGCAGGTCCTTAAATATTCAGTCATATCACGTGTATCAGCCAATATAAGTTCACATTTAATTTACCAGGTTTCCATAACAACACAGCCATAAATAGACTATACCTATACTGGACTCAGTGGCGTAACTAGCAATGGCTGGGCACCAAATCAAACATTTGACATGGGACCCCCCCGACAACTGCCCCCCCACACAAACTGCATTCCTGCACACACTATTAGGCCCCATAGTGACCCTTGCACACAGTATTCTGCCCCATAGTGGCCCCTACACACAGTATCATAGTGGCCCCTTCATATAGTATTATGCGCACTCCCCGCTACCTCTTCAATGTTGGACCAGATGTCATGTGAGCCAGGCTTGCATCGCGACGCATAATGACGTCGGACTGGCCCACCGACGTCTGGGACATCACCAAGGAGGCCCGAAGCCTGCTGAAAAGACCCCAAAGTATAATGATAGCAGTGTTTGTGGGGTTCACGGCCCGCAGGCCTTACTTACTGATCCCTGCTCCTGCTCACAGCCGCTTCTGCAGAAGGTGAAGCGCAGATGGCCATGAGCAGGAGTGGGGACCGGTAAGTAAATAGGCCGTTACCTGCTGGTGTAACACCAGCAGGTAATGAGCCCTATTAAAAAAAACAAAAAAACATCAGGGGTCCACCGGGACCCCTAATGTCCCTGGCCCTGTGGCAGCCGCTACCACTGCTACCCCGGTATTTACGCCACTGACTGGACTGCCATACTGGATTTCAGCATTCTTATAAATTGAAACATTTTTAAACTACTCATGCCTTTTGCAGCAAAACACATGGCTGCTGCTCGAGCTAAAGAAAACTCTCAGCAGACCCAAGCCCGTCTCCAATCTGAAAAGGTATGTCACAGACAACAGCGAGCTGCTGAAACAACCCAGCAGACCCAAACCCATCTCCAATCTGACAAGGCATTGTCAGCCACATGCACACAGCTGCACTCCATGTTTCCATAACAACCCAGCCATTTTTCTTCACTGCGGTAGGTCAGCTTTAAAGGGGCAGGGCGCTGTGGATCACACTGTTACACAAGGTCACATACACACAGCTTTACTCCAGGTTTTCCATAACAACCGATCACAGGTCTTTCACTGATATCCAAACTGAGATACACATGATCACATAACGCTTATGTGTATCTTCCCGCACAGACCACATTCCTACACACACTATTATGCTCCATAGTGGCCCCTGCACACACTATTATGTCCCATAGTGGCCCCTGCACACACTATTATGCAGTTGTGTTTCTGCAATGTGGGACCTAAAGCTATATTCACAATAATTGCCATGTGACATCCGTTTTTTTAATGAACTTCACACTGCAGCATTAAATTCAATTCAAGTGATTGGGGGCCATTCGCATGACCATTATTTTGATGGTTTGATGTAAAGGACTGTTAAAATATATGTCATGTCCTATTTTTGTTCATTTTTACAGGCACCTCCATACACTCAAATGTATGGGAGATCCATGAAAATGATTCCCATATACTTTCTGTATCAGTTCCTCGCAGTTTTCTAGATGAAAGCTTCCTGTCATTCATTCTGCTAACTTCCAGTAGATAATAGTCAGTCCATGGTCATGTGATTAACGGGTCATGGTCATGTGATGGACACACAGGTTCACAACTTGTTATAGTCACAGCACAGTAATCAGACATCTGCCTGGTAACGAGATGTGCACCTGTGCGCTCATCACATGACCATGGACTACATTTATCCACTGGGAGTAAGCAGAATGAATGACAGGAAGCACAGATCTAGAAAACCATGAGAAATTGATACAGAAAGTAAATTGGAAAATTGTAGAACTTTTTATTATAAAAATAATAACATTTGTCTCTTAATATTGGTTTGAAACTGGACAATCCCTTTAAGGCAGTCTAAGTTTATTTTGCTAATTTTTCTTTAACCCTCTAACCGTCATGTTAAAATTGCAAAAAATCTTCCCAAAAGAGTCACTTTTTTATTACAGATTTTATTGGAAATTCTGAATTTGTGATTCACGTAAATTTTGCTGGAAGATAACTCTGATATGTACATTTAACCCTTTAATGATCTAATTTACTTAGCCATAAACCAGTAACATTTTATTCCCTTCTGTATTCCAGTTCTCATAACTTTTTTAATTTTTCTTCAATGTAGCTTTATGAGCCCTTGTGTTTTGTGAGTACATCTAATATATTTGATTTGATGAGGACAATATAGGGAAAAACACTGCAATTGTGCTATTGTTTTTAAATTTTTTTATGGCCTTCACAACGCTGTATAAATAGCATGTTAATATTATTGTATGGTGGCTATGATTATGACTATAACAAATTTATATAATTTTTGACATTTTTACTACTTTTGCACAATACAACTTTTTTTTGTAAAATATTTTTACTTGGTTGTGTGCACATACAGCTGAAGGAAGCGATTGCTCACTCACGGGGAATCCTGTACTGGATATCCCATTTGTGAGCGATTAGGACAAAGGTGCACATGCCAACAGAGAGGGCTCTGAGTGCCTCCTCTGGCATGCGTGCCATAGGTTCGCCAACACGGGCCTAGAGGCTTAGGGAATCAAATACATAAGTCTGGTTAGTTTACAATTGTGCAAGAACATGAACTATATTTTCAGTGTGAAATAAATGAAACACTGACAAATAAGCTATTGAACCATTGTTGTTTGCTCCTTTTACAAAGAATACCACTTATGTTGCAGAAAATGTATTAAAATGAGAGCAGGAATACAGATCATTTATTTTAGTGAGTAGAAAAAAGCTACTTTACACTTTTAGAAAATACATAAAAGAAAAAGAAATACAATATGATAGGCTTTCACAGTGAAGAATTTGACTTTGAAATAATGTGGCTTACCTTGTAGCCCTATGAGCTCGTAAAACAATTTGGAAAGTTTAAGCCTAAACAACAAAGGAGTTAATGCAGGGTCATGTATGCAAAGGTAGCAATTGCCTCTGGATCTTATTAAAGAAACTAGTAAATTTGTAATATACATGGCCCTTTTCATTAAGTCACTTGAACTCCTTATGGTACCATAGGCAAGAATGTAATTTGACCCTCTAAAGTATATTGTATATACTTTATGAGGGGGGGCGTGTCCTGAGGCTGTAGAGTACCAGACGTATTTCACCTCCAGCCTCTGATACAGGAATTTAGCAACTTTTGGGGTCCCCACTGGACATAACATACCCAGAACCTCCTTCTAAGCCTGCACTGACCCCGTGGGTTTTATTCAGCGGGGGTTGGCAAGCCCTCCGCGCCGGTAGCCTGACTGGGATCCGAGACATCTTAATTTCTCCATAGCGGACCCACTCCCAGTGCCTCTACTCCTCCACATTGCAACAGACATTTCTGCTCCTGCCCCACTTCCACTGCTTCCGAGATCTCTCTCTACTCAGCGGACTGAGTGTTGGCAGTACAGGGTCAGGTGACTCGTAATTTTCTGTTATCTTCTGCTGGCTTTCCTGCGGTGGATTCTCCTGCCTCTCCTACTGTGAATTATCCTTGCTGCTGCCTATATCTGGATACCTCCTGGTGTGAACCGCTGTTACTATCACCCTAGCACTCCTACACTACTGTTTCTGTTGATGAAATGAAAGTCATCCTTGGATTTGTTACTTTTATACTGTGTCCAGCACTTTGCTCCAATTCTTTACTGAGCTTTGGTTGGACTGGATACTCCCTGTTAAAGTTGCAGCATGCCGCCAACTGTCATTGAGCCTATCTTTGCATTCTGGCCTGGCCCAGCTCCACAAATGATGTCTGGTTAATGTCTCAGCTACCCGCCATGGCAACCTCACCCACATTAACGGCTTCATTTTGCTCCACTTACTGCCTTTTCACCTGCTTATCTTACCAGATGTTTACACGCTCTGAAAAAACATAAACCGTAAACCCAAAGAAGACTGCTGTGTGGCATGCTCTACTGGAATTATTCAGATAACCGTGCCCGTCTGGCTCTGCAGGTGGAGGCTCTCCCCATGGCAGTACTACCTACCTAGCCACTTCTGGTCAGCCCAACAGGTCGACTGACCTGGACTCCACAGCTCTCTTTGTAAAAATCAAGCAATTGTTCTCCACTGAACTCTCCAAAGCTGTAACTGACTTAACTAAAAAAAATCTAGGACCTAGAGTCTAGAGAAGGATAAAACCCATCTTGATGAACATGCTCAAACATTATAGACCATTGTTTTAAAATTGGAGAACTTAGAAAATAGATCCTGGAGGACTAACATATGTATCAGATGTGTACTGGAATCAGTAACTACCCTGAGGGAAATGGCTATAGCTCTATTTACATTGCTACTTCCGCAAACAGATCCCAGTATGTTCCATATGGACCACATTCATAAAGCACTGGCTTGCCCTAAAAACACAAATGTACCCGGGGAAATTATCCTTAAACTTCACTACCCAGAACTTCGTGATCAAATTCTATCTGCGACCCAAAACCACCAGTCTTGGCACCAGCTATCATGCCAAGAGAGATTGTATCATTGTACTTAAGAAAGTGCATTCATTTGTTTGTTCTCTCATGTTTATTCTCATTGATGATTTTTCCATCACTGATATGTGTTATTTTATTCCGAATTACTTGAATACTGTTATTTTGCTTGTATGCTGTATAAATGCCTTAATTCAATAAATTCTTTTGAAACTAAAGTATATAGTTTTGGTATTTACCTAGAACTTTATCAATTACACAATGTATTCATATACACTCCTTGCTGAGTATTTTGATTTCTCTGATACAGTGGGGAAAAAAGTATTTAGTCAGCCACCAATTGTGCAAGTTCTCCCACTTAAAAAGATGAGGCCGGCCTGTAATTGACATCATAGGTAGACCTCAACTATGAGAGACAAAATGAGAAAACATATCTAGAAAATCACATTATCAGATTTTTAAGAATTTATTTGCAAATTATGGTGGAAAATAAGTATTTGGTCACCTACAAACAAGCAAGATTTCTGGCTCTCACAGACCTGTAACTTCTTCTTAATGACATTGGACGTACTATTACGTCCTGTGCGCTTGGTACTTAGCGCAACAGGGCGTAATAATACGCCCTGGGGCGGCCGCCCGCTCACTATCTGAGCGGGCGGCATTGGACCCGGGTGTAAGCTGTAACTGACAGCTAACACCCTGCTCCATATCCCCCGGTCGGAACTGAGTTCCGATCGGAGGTCTTAACCCCCTGGATGCCGCGGTCAAACATGACCACGGCATCCAAGGAGTTCCGCCTCCCGCTCCCCGATATCTATAATCTGCAGCCCGGGGTCTGCCCAGTGACCCCAGGCTGCCTGGAGACCCCACTACCTGGTTAATCCTGCCGAGACCTGCGGGAAGTGAACCATAAAAAATAAACCAGAAGTGACCCCCAGAGTGACCTCCCCAATAATAGGAACTACTGGGGAAAATAGTAGGGAATTTGGTGTTCCCAATGCACTCCGCACAGCTTACCTATTCACTTTTCACCCATCCGCTGTGCGTCACATCTGGGATACTAATGCTTACTACACCCCTTGATAAATTCTTTGAGGCGTGCAGTTTTCAAAATGGGGTCACTCCTTTGGGGAATCCACTGTTATGGTACCTTACAGGCTCTGCAAACATGACATGACGTCCAGATACCAAACATCTGAATCTGCACTCCAAAAGCCACATAACGCTCCTTCTCTTCTGTGCCCTGCTATGTACCCAAACTGCAGTTTATGCCCACATGTAGGACACTGGTGTACCCAGGATAATGTACTTAATGTCATATGTGGGTATAAACTGTGTATGGACACAGTTGGGCACAGAATGGAAGGAGCGCTATTTAGTTTTTTGAGCATAGGCTTGGACAGTTTGTTTTTTGGACACCATTGCACTTTTGCAGAGCTGAAACGCCAGTAAAGTGGAATCTCCTGACATGTGACTCCATTTTGGAAACTACACTCCTGAAGGAATTTATCCAGGGGTACAGTGAGCATTTTTAACCCCCAAGTGTTGCTATAAATTATTATCCATAAATGAATTCGCAGCTGATTGTGAAAGGTGAAAATGACAATTTTTTCAGGAATACATCATTTCAGTGCGTAATAAGTTGTGCCCGGCTTGTATCAGAGATGAACGCGCCAAAAGCTGTTGTGCACGGGATCCCTGCTCAACAGTTTTTGGAGTGTGTGTCTCTGCTGACACAAGCTGGGTACAATATATCGGGCACTGAAATGGTGTATCTCTGGAAAAATGTTATTTTTAACTTTTCATTATCATCTGCACATTCATTACTGGAAATTAAAAGAATGCAACAATTAAGGGTTAATAATGCTCGCTACACCACTTGATAAATCCCTTGAAGGGTGTAGTTTCCAAAATGGGGTCACAAGTCTGCGGATTCCACTTTACTGGCAATTCTTGGGCTCTGCAAAAGTGACATGGTGTCCAAAAACCAAACTGTGCTCTAAAAACCAAAATAGTGCTCCGTCCCTTCTGTGCCTGGCTGTGCCCAAACAGCAGTTTATACCCACATATGGCATTGTTAAGTATGTTATCCTGGGTACACCAGTGTCATATATGTGGGCATAAACTTCCATTTGGGCACACAGCAGGGTGCAGATGTGAAGGAGCGCTATGTAGTTTTGGAGCGCAGATTTAGATTGTTGGTTTTTGGACGACATGTCACATTTACAGAGACCCTAAAATTGCCCCTACAAAATGGGGGTCACTTCTTGGGGAATTCCAGTTTACTGGCACTTCCAGGGCTCTGCAGAAATAACATGGCAACCAGATAGTCCCTCTAAATCTGTTCTCCAAAAGCTAAAAAACACAGTGCTCCTTCCTTTCTGAGCCCTGCTGTATGCCCAAGCAGCAGTTTACACCCACATATATAATTTTTTTTTCCCCCGGGATAGCCCACTTAATAGTTTTAGGAGTGCGTGTCTCTGATGCCACAAAGTGGCCGCAACATATTCTGAAATTGGATATTTCTTCAAAAACTTCAATTTTCACTTTGTACATTAATTTCTGGGAAGCATTTTTAGACTCAAAATGATAATACCCCTTGATACATTCCTTGAGGGGTATAGTTTCTAAAATGGGGTCCCTTTTGAGGGGTTTCCATTGTATTGGTACTTTAGGGGCTCTGCGAATGCGACATGGCACCTGAAAACTATTCCAGCCACATCTGCCCTCCTAAAGCCAAATAGCGCTCTTTCCATTCTGAGCCCCACCATGTACCCATACAGCAGATTACAACCACATATGGGGCATTTCTGTATTCAGAAGAAATTGTGTAACAAACTGTGGGGAGCTTTTTCTTCTTTAACCACTTGCAAAAATTAAAAATATGTCGCTAAATGGACATTTTATTGGAAAAAAAAGTAATTTTTCATTTTTACGTCCCAATGATAATAAAATCTGTGAAACAGCTGTGAGGTCAAAATGCTCACTATACCCCTAGATAAATTCTATGAGGGGTGTAATTTCCAAAATGGGGTAATCTTTGGGAGTTTCCATTGTATTGGTACTTTAGGGGCTCTGCAAATGCGACATGGCACCCGAAAGCTATTCCAACAAAATCTGCCCTCCAAAAGCTAAATAGCGCTCTTTCCATTCTGAGCTCCACCATATACCCAAACAGCAGATTACAACCACATATGGGGCATTTCTGTGTTCAGGAGAAATTGTGTAACAAACTTCGGGGAGCTTTTTCTCCTTTGTCCTCTTATGAAAATGAAAAATTTGGGGCTAAATTGACAGTTTATTGGAAAAAAAGTAATTTTTCATTTTCATGTCCCAATGTTAATAAAATCTGTGAATCAGCTGTGGGGTCAAAATGCTCACTATACCACTTGACATGTTCTGAGAGGGGTGTGGTTTCCAAAATGGGGTCACTTTTAGGGGGTTTCCACTGTTTTGGTACTTTGGGGGCTCTGCAAATGCAACATGGCACCTGAAAACTATTCCAACAAAATCTGCCCTACAAAAGCAAAATAGCACTCTTTCCATTCCGAGCCCCACCATGTACCCATTCAGCAGTTTACGACCACATATGGGGTATTGTTGTGTTCAGGAGAAATTGTTTAACAAACTATGGGGTCCTTTTTCTCCTTTAACCCCTTGTGAAAATGAAAACTTTGGGGATAAAGTGACGTTTTAGTAATTTTTCATTTATACATCCCAATGTTAGTAAAATCTGTGAAACAGGTGTGGGGTCAAAATGCTCACTATACCCCTTGATGAATTCTGTGAGGGGTGTAGTTTCCAAAATGGGGTCACTTTTAGGGGGTTTCCATTGTTTTAGTACTCTAGTGGCTTTGCAAATGAAACATGGCAACTGAAAACTATTCCAGCAAAATCTGCTTTTCAAACGTCCAGTGTCGCTCCTTCCCTTCTGTGCACTGCCGAATGTCCAAACATCAGTTTACACCCACATGTGGGGTATTTCTGTGCTCTGGAGAAATTGTATAATAAAATGGGAGATGCATTTTCTCCTTTAACCCTTTGTGAATGTGTTAAATTTAGGGCTAAATGAAGGGATAAGTGGAAAAAAATGAAATGTCTAAATTTCACCTCGATATCGTTTTAATTCTTGTGAAATGCTTAAAGGGTTAACAAACTTCCCAAATGCTGTTTTGAATTATTTCAGGGGTGCAGTTTTGAAAATGGGGTGATTTATGGGGGGTTTCTAATATATAGGCCTTTATAATCCCCTTCAGAACTGAAGTGGTCCCTAAAAAATTAGTTTGGGAAATTTTCTTGTAAATCTGGAAAATCGCTGTTACACTTGTAAGTCTTCTAACATCCAAAATAAATTAAAGGATGATTAAAAGATGATGTCAATATAAAGCAGAGATATGGTAGATAATATTTATTAATGTATTTGGGTGGTATGACTATCTGAAAAGCAGAGAATTTCACATTTTGAAAATTGCGATTTTTTTCCAAATTTCCATCAAATATCCTATTTTTTTATAAATAAATACAAAAATATTGATTAGTGTTTACCACTAACATGAAGTACAATGTGTCACGAGAAAACAGTCTAAAAATCACTTGTGTAAGTTAAAGCGTCTCAAAGTTCTTGCCACATAAAGTGACACATGTCAGTTTTGAAAAACAAGGCCTGGTCCTTAACGCACTTTTGGGCTGTGTCCTTAAGGGGTTAAGAGGCTCCTTTGTCCTCCACTCATTACCTGTAGTAATGGCACCTGTTTGACATTGTTATTAGTATAAAAGACACCTGTCCACAACCTCAAACAGTCACACTCCAAACTCCACTATGGCGAAGACCAAAGAGCTGTGGAAGGACACCAGAAACAAAATTGTAGACCTGCACCAGGCTGGGAAGACTGAATCTGCAATAGGCAATCAGCTGCGTGTGAAGAAATAAACTGTGGGAGCAATAATTAGAAAATGGAAAACATACAAGACCACTGATAATCTCCCTCCATCAGGGGCTGCACGCAAGATCTCACCCCGTGGGGTCAAAATGATCATAAGAACGGTGAGCAAAAATCCCACGCAGGGGAACCTAGTGAATGACCTGCAAAAAGCTGGGACTAACGTAACAAAGGCTACCATCAGTAACACACTACGCCACCAGGAACTCAGATCCTGCAGTGCCAGACGTGTCCCCCTGCTTAAGCCAGTACATATCCGGGCCCATCTGAAGTTTGCTAGAGAACATTTGGATGTTCCAGAAGAGTATTGGGAGAATGTCATATGGTCACATGAAACCAAAGTAGAACTGTTTGGTAGAAACACAACTTGTCGTGTTTGGAGGAGAGTGAATGTTGAGTTGCATCCAAAGAACACCATACCTACCGTGAAGCATGAGGGTGGCAATATCATGCTTTGGGGCTGTTTCTCTGAAAAGGGACCAGGACAACTGATCCTTGTACATGAAAGAATGAATGGGGCCATGTATTGCGAGATTTTGAGTACAAACCTCCTTCCATCAGCAAGGGCATTGAAGATGAAATGTGGCTGGGTCTTTCAGCATGACAATGATCCCAAGCTCACCGCCAGGGCAACAAAGGAGTGGCTTCGTAAGAAGCATTTCAAGGTCCTGGAGTGGCCTAGCCAGTCTCCAGATCTCAACCCCATAGAAAACCTTTGGAGGGAGTTGAAAGTTCGTGTTTCCCAGAGACAGCCCCAAAACATCACTGCTCTAGAGGAGATCTGCATGGAGGAATGGGCCAACATACCAGCAACAGTGTGTGCCAACCTTGTAAAGGCTTACAGAAAACATTTGACCTCTGTCATTGCCAACAAAGGATATATAACAAAGTATTGAGATGAACTTTTGTTATTGACCAAATATTTATCACCATAATTTGCAAATAAATTCTTTATAAAACAGACAATGTGATTTTCTGGATTTGTTTTCTCATTTTGTCTCTCATAGTTGAGGTCTACCTATGATGACAATTACAGGCCGGCCTCATCTTTTTAAGTGGGAGAACTTGCACAATTGGTGGCTGACAAAATACTTTTTTTTCCCCACTGTACGTAGCACAAAAATACTATTGACAATTTTTGTCAAAAAGGATAAATTAATTAGATGAAAATAAATGGATAATTATAATGTAAATAGTGCTATTTCAGTCGATAAATATGCAGGCAGGATGACAAAGAATAAATTCAAGTGGATCGACAAGCAGCCTAGAGACAGATTGTATGCATATAGATGTACTAATATAAAGTACACAGCAGGCATAGGCTGGTGTGTCATATATCAAAGCCTTCCTGAGTTATTTGGTGTGTTGGAGAACCCATTATAGCCAGGGCATAGATCCCGAGATGGCCTCGCATATGCTTAAGGAAAACTTTTTAAAAATAATAATAATAAGTTTAAATTCAACAACAAAATATCTAAAAAAATAAAAATGGTTCATGTAATAGTCCTGTTTAATATTTCAGTTTATTTTATTTATACCATCAATTATTTTAATGAAAAAAAATTCATATTACTCCAGCAAGGATCTCTCCCTCCCAAAAAAAAAAAAAAAAAAAAAGAAAAAGCTAAAAAGAAATAACCTTTGATGCTAGCTAGCAATGGGCCCATAGCAAGCAACTTACTGATTTGGAGAGTTGTATCATTAAGAAATTTTGTAATATACTTTGTAAAATTTTGGATAATTTCTGTGAAATCCTGCATTTTTTTCACTCTTTCTCTTGTTTTTGCATTGAGAGAGCCAGTGTCGGACTGGGACATCTAGGGCCCACCAGTGAAATTGTTTCTAGGGGCCCACCATTAGGTGCAGATCAGCAATACCGAGACAGGGAGGCTAAAGGTTATAACATGTTAGGAGCCATGCTGCTCACCTGCCATACGATGTGCACCACTACACTACCTAAACCTACTGCTACACCTTGTATGGCAAGTGAACAGAGTGGCTCCTAAAATTGTTACCTTTACCTGTAGCTGCACTGTCCTGGAAAAGCTGATCTGCAGAGGTCCTGGCTGTTACATCATCGCAGATGTAATATTGATGGCCTATCCTTTAAAGAGGTTGTCCAGGAATTGGAGCAACCCATGTGGCTGGCGGGAGGTGTAGAGTAAAAAATAAATAAATTAAAAAGCATACTCACCTGTCCCCGGTGCTCCGTTGTCTGCTGCCAGTGTCCATTCAGTCTTATGCCGGCGACTCCTTGCTGGGAGTCCTGCACCTCATGTGACCGCTAAGACCAATTAGGTACAGGATTTTCAGAAATGAGGCGCCGCCATGAGACCGAACAGACACAGGCAGGGGACAACGGGGTGCTGGGGACAGATGAGTATGTTAGTATGCTTTTTTTTTTAAAATGTTCTTATTTTTCACCTCCCTGGCAGCCGCCACAGCAGTCGCTCAAATTTATGGACAACCTCTTTTAAGGGGTTGTCTGGGCCAAATTTTTCTATGGTCACTTCACTGGTCCCCCCATACAGTGGCCTTTTCACTGGTCCCCCATACTGTATGGGGAACAGTGATGGGGCCATTATATTGTGTGGGAGCAGTAATGGGGGGGGCTAACATCCTGTGGGGGGGAGGGATATTAAACTGTGTGATGCATATTAAAGGGGTTGTCAGGGTTAATCTTTTTTATGGCCTATGCTCAGGATAGGCCATAAATACCTGATTGGTAGGGGGCTGACACACGGCTGTACGGAGTCACTTCCGGCGCATGTTCTGTACACAACACACGTCCGGAAGCACAAAGTTCCATCCGCTGTATAGCAGTCACACGCCTTCACTGCAGCTCAGCATCCACTGACTTCAATAATTGCTGAGATGCAGTGACGGTGCCCGGCTAATACACAGTGGACAGAGCTTTCTGCTTCTGGCCCGGTATTGTGTACAGCACAGGCATCAGAAGTGGCTCCGTACAGGTTGGCCCCCTACAGATCAGGTATTTATAGCCTATCCTGAGGATAAACCATAACAAATTATGCCTGGACAACCCCTTTAATATACTCCCAGGGCCCCCCTAATGTGCCACACTTTAAAGAGGTTGTCCAGTATAATTTTTTTCTTTTTTATAATTAGTCTGGGGGGAGGTGAATCCCCCCTACCCCCCAAAAAAACCAAAAAAAACCAAAACATAGTAAACATACTCACCTGTCCCCAGTGTCCTCCCAGCACAGTCCGGTCCCACAGCTCCGCTGTCTTCTTTTTGCTGGAAGTCCTCACTGGCTGTGACGTCCCAGGTCCTTTCCCTTCGGCCGCTGATTGGCTGATTGGGTCACGTGCTGGGAGACACTGGGGACAGGAAAGTTTGGGGGTTTTTTTTGTTTTTGTTTTTTTCGCCTGCCCCTGCATAATTAAAAAAAAAAAAAAAAAATGTTATCCTGCACAACCCCTTTAATGTACCCCAGGTTATTGGCATCCATCACTGCCCCCCACAATATAATGGTCCCATCAATGGTCCCCATACAGTATAAGGTACCAGTGAAGGGGCCACTGTATGCCCATACAGGGAGGGGGGGATTACAATTCTCAACAGACCCAGAGAATCTGGAGCTGCTGGGGATTGTAGTTATCAGAGTGGTCAGTGAAACTGAAAGACTTGGGGGCCAGTATTATATGCTCTCTACAGTGGCCCCCACACAGTATTATAAGTTCCACAGTGGCCCCCAAACAGTATTATAAGCTCCCAACAGCCCCCCTCCGCTTCGGTGCTATTATCATACTCTGGGGTCTCCTCAGACCCCAGAGTATAATAATCGGAGGCCCATGGAAGGTGATTAAAAATAACAAACATTCATACTCACCTTGCCTTACCTTTCCTTGGCATCCTTACTCCATCTTTCCGTCTTCAGGCCCTCTTCAGACGTCGCTGCTGAGGCCTGTTATTGGGCCTCAGCGATCACATGGGGGCGCACTGACGTCATTACGCGGCCGCGCCCCATGTGACCGCTGGGGCCTAATCACAGGCCTCAGTCACCTCCCCTGCCCTGCCATCTATTGAAAAGGGGCCTGCAATATGCCAGGACCCCTTTCCAATAACAGTATGCATAGCGGTCGGGGAACCAGGCTTTCCCCGACCGCTATCATAGTACCCCGCCGGGTCCGGTCGCTGTCGCACCCCCTGCGACCGCGATCGTTACGCCACTGGTCAGGGGCCTGATTGGGATGGTCAGGATCCCGATCGGGCCACTGACCAATGCATCTGCATTGGCATCATGAGGACTAATAGTCGGGGCTCGGGGCCCACCGGTGGATTCACTGGTTCCCCGGTGGGCCAGTCCAACCCTGGAGAGAGCTGTCCCTGCCTACTGAGTACGGTGCTGTGTAGTAGAGAAAAAGTGGGGGGAGGGTCACTTCAAACAATTATATCTCGGACATTATAAAACATTTAAACTTGCTTTTTGTGTCATATGAAAGAGGATAATCTCTTAAAAATACAGTCGGGATTAGGATATTTATATGTAGCTGTATAATATACAGTATGATATAAAAATCACAATCTCTACTGTGTTTTCAACTAGTGATATCTCTGGAAATTATTTAGATAGCACTGCAGCCTTAGTGTCACATGAAAGAAGTGAATCTCCTCTTTTTATGACACAAAAAGCAAGTTTGTACGTTTTATAATGTCCGAGATATAACTGACATAATTTTGGAAGATGGGGAGTCAAAAACAAAAATTGAAAAATGTCACTGACAGGAAGTGGTTAAGGTATTATATGCCCTCTGGTACAAGTCTGATCACTCAGTGTCAATACATAAACTTTTAACTGAATTAAATAGATAACAATATGTATATATCTTTTGAATACTTCAATTTTCACTGTATGAATTGTATGAGCTGTAATGTGATCCTGACCCATGGGTTCATCTGTAAATGACTACCAGCGTCTCAGGCTATAGACTGCCTTGGTAATCTGAAAACATTACAAATGAACTAGGACAGGGAATCAGAATATCTACACCACAAGGAGAGTACCAGGCATTTTAACTACTCATTATGCATTTATTGTTACATTTTTAGCGTTAACTAAAGGGTTTTCCATTATTTTTTTTTCCTAGAACATAATCTTAGTCACCCGTAGACAATGACAGACTATATAAGAAAAAAATTGTTCAATGGAAAAACAGCAGTACAATATATTACCCTACTCAAAGAAAGAAAAGAAAATATCATAAATAGGTTTATGCCTGACATACGATATTTGTGTCACAGTAGCTGCTAGCTCTTTTAAATAGGGCTTCAGGTCTTGCTAAAGCTACTCCAGTTAGCAGAGTCTAAGATTTTAACTCTGGTTAAGTCCCAGGTTGCATACGCTGGACAGGCAAGAATAGTCAGAGCCATCTTGTTCAAAACACAGGTGGTCAACATAGGGTTAATCCAGAAGAGAGGTTGAAGAGCCAGGAATATAGTAATGAATCCAAACTTTACAGAGATACAGCACTAAATGAGGGGCAATAAGTGAGAATAGGCTAGTGGCTAGAGATGTGCAGATTGTTTCGGAATGTACTGGATTCATTAAGAATTAAAAAAAAATAAAATCTCAGAATCAGGGCACTCTGTAAAAGTCATTGGTAGTGTTGGGTGAACCTCGCAAGATTCGTTTTGCAAAAAGTTGTAAGGTTTATTCTCAAGTGGCAAGAAATTGAACCTCAGCTCCAGTGACATGATGATACAGGTTTCAAGATGCCAGAAGATGGTGTGAATAAGGACTGGATGCCAAATCAAATCCCCGGAGAGGTGAGGAAAGGTGAGTATCACTACTTATTTTTTTCTGCACCTCCCCCACTAGCCTCAGCTTATTAAAGAGTATAATAATAGCACTGAAACTTGCTGGTGAACCTCGAGAATATTTGCTAAACAAATCTCATAAAGTTTGCCTGACCAGCGGCATTGGCTGAGTGCTCTGATTGTAGCAAGATGGTCCTATATCTCACTTCTATAGTTTATGCCATCTTGAATTGGATTTATGGCTACCGTGCCTCTCCATTCCACCTCCAGCTATTTTTTACCATGTTATTTCTTTTATCCTTTCTGGCTAGGTGACTACGGGGGTTCCATTGCTGCTACAAACTTTCAACTCCATTATTTTTTTTATTTTTGCCTCCTGTGGTTCCACCAAATTTTTTCAGGGAATCAATTACCTATTTATTGTAGAATTATCTAATATACAAATCTCTACCAAAATTTTACAGAAGTGTGGAAGAAATGCTGCAAAGTAAAAATGCTTTTAAAAAAAGTATTAACAGTTTATTTTTTGTCAAGTAACAAAAATTAAGTGAATGAACAAAAGATGTATTTAAAATCAATATTTGATGCGACCACCATTTGGAGGAGGAGTCCTGGAAGCAATGATATGGTCCCCATGAGCCCTGACCTCGATATCATCCAGTCTGTCTGGAAATGAGACAGGAGGATTTGAGAGAGCCTATATCCGCATAAGATCTGTGCTTAGTTCTTGGAGGTAAACAATAAAAGTTTCTATTCAATAGCTACAAGCAGAGACTTTGAACAACTTTTTATTGTAAAACCCATAAGGTTATTGGCTAAACCATAATATCACTTTAAGCCCTTGGAACAACAGACCCTAACCAAAGGGATAGGAAAATAAGGCAATATACTATCAGATTTAATCTTTTCTCTGCATATTATGGAACCCGACTCCTTACATTTATAATTATAATTTATCTACAAACCTTTAAATTACAGACATTTATTACATGAACAAAAAGGAGAAACACGTTCTAGATTTTTTAAAGTACTTAAAAAGAGATAAAGACCCCGCTGATAAGAAATATAACATTAAAGTATAGCAAACAGTGGAAATAACTTAATTTATCCTTCAAAAATGTGAACTATTATGATAACTTAGCAAAAGTAATAAATGAAAAGATGAAAAAAAAAATCTCTTCAAAAGATGCAAAGATACAAATCATGGTCAACTGTCCTAATTAATGTTTCATAAGCATAAAGCAACTGTTTCACTTCATATTCCAAAAAGTAATACTATAAGTACATTTAAAGAGGCTGTCCGTGATTTAGGGCAAACCAGATGCAAGCGAGTGTAAAACAAACAAAAAAACATATTCACCTATCCCTGATGCTCCGTTGTCCTGATCCAGTCCCCATTCTCACCAGAAGTAGGGATTCATATCACCGCTGAGACCAACCAGTGATCTCACTGATCGCTGGAGAGGTACTGATGACGTCACTCACATATGTCACTGGTTACTTACTAGAGATCAAAGAGCCCACTGATGAGTCTCAGTGGTCATGTGAGCCTCTCCGCTTTCGGTGCGCTGAGTCAGACACATGAGAGAAAGGGGCAATAGAGCTTCAGGGATACATTTTTTTATACCCACCCAGACCACCCCCGAGTTTGCCCTAAATCATGGACAACCCCTTTAACCTGTTGGCACTATATCTGTCCATGGTATATTAGATGTTATGCATTGTTGAGAATATGTTGGATATCCGTAGATTGCTGTATTCGTACTGATTTATGAACCTTTTTCTCAAAACAACTTATTAATTCCATTTACATTTATAGTATTTTCTCTTGTAAATCAAACACAGGCATATATTGTAAATTTCTCTATATGGTCCCATTAGGCTATGTTTTGGTATTGAATTGCATCTGTACACAGTTTTTATGTATAAGGAGAGCTAACTTATATATGCAGACAGCATAAACTGTTTGGCATCCGTAATCGGTTTTATGGACAGTACCACATGATATATTCCTCATTGAAATGCCTGATGAAATGTTCATCTAATTTTTAAAAGTGCAGGTTAAAGATTCAGCAATCTGGAATAACGCACTGATCTATAATAGAAAAGATAAAAATTGAGAATCCTCTGTAGTTGATAACTTTTAATGGCTAGCTGAGAAATATTATGACACATAGGAAGCTTGTGAGACTTATAAGATCTCTTGATTAGGCCAAGTTTTACACAAAATCTTAAAGTCACATATCTATACAGAAGGACAAAGAAGTAGTGTCAGAAAAGTGATAGAAAACAGATCCATGAATATGGGTAAAGGAATAAACAGTTGTAGAAGTAAATTGTTAAAGGGGATGTCCATTATTTTTAATGGCCTATTCTTAGGTTATTCTTAGGCTCTGTGAACGGTATAGTATAGGGCCCCGACACACTTGAAAAAGTAATTTGTGTGGAGACTGACTGTTAACCCCCACCTATCAGATATGAGGACAGGCCATAAAAAATAACATAGACAACCCCTATGGGGTCAAGGGTTAAAGGGGTATTCCCACGAACATAACTATTTTGAAATTTGTAAATAATTAAAAGTTAAATATTTTTGCAAATATAAGTAATTAAATATTTTGCAGAGTTTTAAAGATTTTCTCTAAATATCTTGTGGTCACATGTTGTCTTGATCGGTTGCCAATGGATACGACCATGAATGCAGGAACTTTCTAAGATCAGAAAATGAGCAAAGATTTCCTTATTGTGGCCGGGATATCTTCTCATACATGTAGTGTCTCAGTCTGATATCCCAGCTACAATTAGAAAATCATGGCTGGGTTCCTGAGAAGTCCCAGACCACAGAAAGTTTTTGCATTTGTGGTCGTAGCCATTGGCAACCGATCAAGACAACATACTCTCACCAATAAGAAAGTTAGAGAAAATCTTTAAAACTCTGCAGAATTTTTAACTACTTATATTTGCAAAAATGCTTAACTTTTAATTATCTACAATTATAAATATGATTATGGGAATACCCCTTTAACATACTACTGGTGCAACCTGTGCAGCTGCAAAGGGGGTCAGTAGGTCAGGGGCCCTATAATCTTATCAGCAGGTTTCTACTGTCTATTAGATTGCAGGTGAATTCATAAGCTATTCAATGTCAAGGCTTATATTAGTGGATTGTTAGAGAGATGTAGGGGGGCTCTATGTTGAGATATTGCAAAACAAGTCTCCCATGAATGTTGTTGCACATGGGCTCTCTGTGTCAGCCTTTGAAGGTGGCCATTAGTCTTAGATAACTGTTGGGAGAATAATCTTTCAGCTGACAACTATTCCTCCCGACCCTCCATATACCAGTGCTTTAAGTCTGTTGTGAGAAAAGCACATTACAAATGTTGTTGATGAGAATAAGGGATTATGCATATCCTACTTTCCCAAAACATCTAGGATCAAGAGTTGGAACATATTAAATGGTCGGACACTCCCTCCGGAATCAGTACATTCAGCCAGTGTTCATATAATGTGTATTGCAACCTATAGAACAGTTTATAGATAAAGAGTGTTAACATTATATTGCCCCCTGTTTGACATCTATTCCATGACAGTAATGCCTCTACAAAGTAATGTAAAATGACAATGGCAAAATCCACACAATGTTACTGTTCTTAATGTGTCATAGGCTGTCACGAGTTCTTACTCTCAGACTTCCCTGTCTCTCTGAAATTTGAGATTTCCTGTTAAATCTATAATTTTTATACCTGAATTGTTGTGAGCAGGGCCATAAAAATGTTGTACTGGCCACAACATATTGAATATGGATTAGCTAGTATGAATAGGAAATTCCTGTTTTTTCAGAAAGACAGAAATACAAACTGATGACATGCCCTCAGGCCAGGAATAAAATTGCTATTTTTCATCACCTAAGGAATGTGCCCTTAGACCTAGTAGGGGCATCACTACCTTGGAAGGTAAAAGGTAAAACTTTCACATTTCTTGTCTATGAACTACTACAAGTATTTACAGCCACAGCTGTTTATTGGTGCATCTGTTTCACATCACTTGTCATATTTTTCAGTCATATGGCTGTGTATAAATATGTGATGTAATGAAATATGTATATATTGTGTTATGTATGTTATGCGTTATGTGTCTATTTGGTAATTTCCTTATAGTGATGGGTTTTTCATTGATGGGTATAGTTAGGAGACTGGGCCTTTGTGTTCTGGTCTGTGCTAGAGTTTCCTGTGTTGGTAACTCCAATTTGTATGATAATGCGCAATCCACAAACCAGGAAACAGGGGGTTAACAAGTCCCAGGGAGTACATTCAATACATAAGGCCTCTAATTAGCAAGTCTTTGTTTGGGGACCCCAAACCTAGATGTCATGACTCCTGGTCAGTTGGAAGGCTTGAGTGGCAAGGGGTCAAAAAATGTGAGCGGATACATGCCCTCTTTGTCAGATTATTTGAAGCCACAGCTAGCATGGATACTGTACTCTCCTTTTGTGACATTCCACCACCAGACTTAAACAAACAGGTCTGAACTTTATTTCCCATTTTTATTTTTCATTGTTTGTATACATACAGTTGTACTAAAAAGTTTACATACTCCAGCAGATTTTTTGGGTTTTTTTTGGCCTTTTTCCAGAGAATATGAATGATAACACAAAAACTTTTTCTCCACTCATGGATAGTGGTTGGTTGAAACCATTTATTGTCAAACTTCTGTGTTTTCTCTTTTTAAATCATAATGACAACCAAAAACATCAAAATGACCCTGTTCAAAAGTTCACTCAAAATCTCACGATACATGGCCCCATTCATTCTTTCATGTACATGGATCAGTCGTCCTGGTCCCTTTGCAGAGAAACAGCCCCAAAGCATGATGCTGCCACCCCCATGCTTCACAGTAGGTATGGTGTTCTTTGGATGCAGCTCAGCATTCACTCTCCTCCAAACACGACGAGTTTTGTTTCTACCAAACAGTTCTACTTTGGTTTCATCTGACCATATAACATTCTCCCAATACTCTTCTGCAACATCCAAATGCTCTCTAGCAAACTTCAGACGGGCCCGGATATGTACTGGCTTAAGCAGGGGGACACGTCTGGCACTGCAGGATCTGAGTCCCTGGCGGCATAGTGTGTTACTGACGGTAGCCTTTGTTACGTCAGTCCCAGCTTTCTGCAGGTCATTCACTATGTCCCCCTGCATGGTTCTGGGATTTTTGCTCACCGTTCTTGTGATCACTTTGACCCCACGGGGTGAGATCTTGCTTGGAGCCCCTGATCGAGGGAGATTATCAGTGGTCTTGTATGTCTTCCATTTTCTAATTATTGCTCCCACAGTTGATTTCTTCACACCAAGCTGCTTGCCTATTGCAGATTCAGTCTTCCCAGCCTGATGCAGGTCTACAATTTTGTTTCTGGTGTCCTTCCACAGCTCTTTGGTCTTCACCATAGTGGAGTTTGGAGTGTGACTGTTTGAGGTTGTGGACAGGTGTCTTTTATACTGATAACAATGTCAAACAGGAGCCATTACTACAGGTAATGAGTGGAGGACAGAGGAGCCTCTTAAAGAAGAAGTTACAGGTCTGTGAGAGCCAGAAATCTTGCTTGTTTGTAGGTGACCAAATACTTATTTTCCACCATAATTTGCAAATAAATTCTTAAAAAAAATCAGACAATGTGGATTTACTTTCTCATTCTGTCTCTCATAGTTGAGGTCTACCTATGATGTCAATTACACGCCTCTCTCATCTTTTTAAGTGGGAGAACTTGCACAATTGGTGGCTGACTAAATACTTTTTTTTCCCCACTGTATAAGCCATTAAAAGGTTATTCCCATATCAACAAATCATGTCCGAAATAGGAATATCAGGTTATTAGTACTGACTACAATGACTTGGAGTTACGGAAACATAAAAGAGCAGCTCCATTAGGGCAGGACTTGCAGCCAGTTATTTCTGTCTTGGCCAGATGGGGATAGCCCTTTATTATCGTTTCTACTGTCTAGTATATTATCACTACAGAACTTTAAAGTCTTCTAGGAATACACATTGAAGGCCTATGATTCGGATAGGCTATGAAAGTGCAAATACTGTGTCTGGGACTGTAGCTCAGCCCTATTTCTTAAAATGGTTCTTAGCTGCAGTACCTGACACAATCAGCCACATGAACTGACATGTTGCCACATCTGGAGAAACATAGAAGAGGTCACTTTGTTTACTGGAGCTTTGTGGCCTCTTTGTTCTTCTTATTGGTAGGTATTCTGAGTTAGGTATTGTATCCTAAGAATAGTCCATAAAACATTTCAACATTTATGACATAAAAAGTAAAGCCACTGAAAAAGAAGTATGTGAGTGAAGCATCAGATATTTTTTTGAATGATGCAATACCCATAATACCCAGAAAAAAGTGATTTTTTTTTTTGACAATTTCTTTCTACATACGAATGCATAGAAACAAAGTTTAACTTGACGCTGGTAATTTACTGCAGCATAGAATGTTATCATGGAACACAAGAAAAGCCATTGAAAATCCATTGAAAGAGTTAAGTTAATGTTCTGTAGCACTGTGTAGTTAACGCTTTGTCAAGATACACTTTGCTAAATCTGTACCATAGACAATAGTCCAGATGCTTCCGTCAAACTCTTGCATTTCAATGGAAAGTATAACATAATACCCCATTGCATGAAGAGGTCAACATTGAGTATTTTCTGAAAATATAAGCACTCTTTATTGTACTGTTAGCCTTCCTCAATGCTCACACCTTTCTTTGTATTATAAATTGTCCTAGCAGTAAAGTGGAAAATAATTATAATGATTAAACAGTTGAGTGCCTCAAAAAGTAGATCAAAGAAATAATTCTACAGGACAATTTATAAATAAGAATATAGCAATACAGAAGCGTTGAGAAAATTGGCGAAATTAGAGATTTTTTTTGTATTTCAGAATTCAATATAAATAGCATCAATTTTAAGCAAAATACATACTGTTTGTATCTCTATAGGTATTTTGACATGTACATTTTTCTCATGAAATAAAAATTCTTAAAGGGCTCATTCAAGAACATGCCAAAAAATAAAAACTAAAAAAAAAAACCAGGGTACCTACCTTGAAACCTATCTGCATCCTCTTAGTTGGATGTCGGAGCTTGTTTTGCCTCTAGAGGTAGGACTCTGAAAAAAATGCTACTTTAGTATGTAAAACCTGTCCTGGATGGATTCCCTGCTGCTAGAAGAGAAGTGGCAGCGTTTGGGACAGGGCTTAATACTGTTGTTTCTCTTCAGGTTGTACATCAGCCTGACAAGATTTATGAGGCAGTGACCATGGCTGGACTAATACCAGAAGATAGTGGAGCAGTATATATATATATATATATATATATATACACATTTGTGCTAAAAAGTTTACATACCCCGGCAGATTTTTTGGTTTTTTGGCCTTTTTTCAGAGAATATTAATGATAACACAAAAACTTTTTCTTCACTCATGGTTAGTGGTTGGTTGAAGCCATTTATTGTCATACTTCTGTGTTTTCTCTTTTTAAATCATAATGACAACCAAAAACATCAAAATGACCCTGTTCAAAAGTTCACATACCCCAGTTCTTAATATCGTGTTTTGCTCCCTCTAACATCAATGACAGTTTGAAGTCTTTTGTGGTAGTTGTGGATGAGGCTCTTTATTTTCTCAGATGGTAAAACTGCCTATTCTTCTTGGCAAAAAGTCTCCAGTTCCTGTAAATTCCTGGGCTGTCTTGCATGTACTGCGCACTTGAGATATCCCCAGAGTGGCTCAATGATATTGAGGTCAGGAGACTGAGATGGCCACTCCAGAACCTTCAATTTCTTCTGCTGTAGCCAATGACAGATCGACTTGGTCTTGCGTTTTGGATCGTTGTCATGTTGGAACGTCCAAGTACGTCCCATGCGCAGCTTCCTGGCTGATGAGTGCAAATTTGCCTCCAGTATTTGCTGATAACGTGCTGCATTCATCTTTCCTTCAACTTTGACCAAGTTTCCTGTGCCTTTGAAGCTCACACATCCCCACTTAATCAGTGATCCACCTCCGTGCTTTACAGTAGGAATGGTGTTCCTTTCATTATAGGCCTTGTTGACACCTCTCCAAATGTAACATTTATGGTTGTGGCCAAAAAGTTCGATTTTTGTCTCATCACTCCAAATTACCTTGTTACTGAAGTTTTGAGGGTCGTCTCTGTTTGGCATATTGAAGGCGAGATTGTGGCATTTGCACAGTAATGGCTTTCTTCTGGCAACTCGACCATGCAGCCCATTTTTCTTCAAATGCCTCCTTATTGTGCATCTTGAAACAGCCACACCGATAGTTTTCGGAGTGTCCAGTATCTCAGCTGATGTTATGTGTGGGTTTTTCTTTGCATCCCGAACAATTTCCCGAACAATTTTCCGAAATTTTGGTTGGTCTACTTGACCATGTTTTGGTTAATTGTTAATTTGTTAATCACAGTTTGAACACTGCTGACTGGCATTATCAATTCCTTGGATATCTTTTTATATCCCTTTCCTGTTTTATACAGTTCAACTACCTTTTCTCGTAGATCCGAGACTCACAATCCAGAAACATCAGTGGCTGGAGGAAAGATGCAACAGTCTGTCTGGATGCCAGAAACTCACTCAGCTTTTATGCACACACACTGATTACAAGCAAACAGGTCACAGGTGAGGATGTTACCTTTAGTAGCCATTCAAACCCCTTTGTGTCAACTTCTGAGCATGTTATCAGGCCAAAATCACCAGGGTATGTGAACTTTTGAACAGGGTCATTTTGATGTTTTGGTTGTCATTATGATTTAAGAAGAGAAAACACAGAAGTTTGACAATAAATGGCTTCAACCAACCACTAACCACGAGTGGAGAAAAAGTTTTTGTGTTATCATTCATATTCTCTGAAAATAGGCCAGAAAAACAAAAAATCTGCTGGGGTATGTAAACTTTTTAGCACAACTGTATATATATACAGTCTTATATATATATATATATATATATATACACACTGGGGAGGGAAAAAAAGTATTTAGTCAGCCACCAATTGTGCAAGTTCTCCCACTTAAAAAGATGAGGCCGGCCTGTAATTGTCATCATAGGTAGACCTCAACTATGAGAGACAAAATGAGAAAACATATCTAGAAAATCACATTGTCTGATTTTTAAAGAATTTATTTGCAAATTATGGTGGAAAATAAGTATTTGGTCAATAACAAAAGTTCATCTCAATACTTTGTTATATATCCTTTGTTGGCAATGACAGAGATCAAACGTTTTCTGTAAGTCTTCACAAGGTTGGCACACACTGTTGCTGGTATGTTGGCCCATTCCTCAATGCAGATCTCCTCTAGAGCAGTGATGTTTTGGGGTTGTCGCTGGGCAACACGGACTTTCAACTCCCTCCAAAGGTTTTCTATGGGGTTGAGATCTGGAGATTGGCTAGGCCACTCCAGGACCTTGAAATGCTTCTTACGAAGCCGCTCCTTCGTTGCCCTGGTGGTGTGCTTGGGATCATTGTCATGCTGAAAGACCCAGCCACATTTCATCTTCAATGCCCTTGCTGATGGAAGGAGGTTTGTACTCAAAATCTCGCAATACATGGCCCCATTCATTCTTTCATGTACAAGGATCAGTTGTCCTGGTCCCTTTTCAGAGAAACAGCCCCAAAGCATGATATTGCCACCCTCATGCTTCACAGTAGGTATGGTGTTCTTTGGATGCAACTCAACATTCACTCTCCTCCAAACACGACGAGTTGTGTTTCTACCAAACAGTTCTACTTTGGTTTCATGTGACCATATGACATTCTCCCAATACTCTTCTGGAACATCCAAATGTTCTCTAGCAAACTTCAGATGGGCCCAGATATGTACTGGCTTAAGCAGGGGGACACATCTGGCACTGCAGGATCTGAGTTCCTGGTGGCGTAGTGTGTTACTGATGGTAGCCTTTGTTACGTTAGTCCCAGCTTTCTGCAGGTCATTCACTAGGTTCCCCTGCGTGGGATTTTTGCTCACCGTTCTAGTGATCATTTTGAACCCATGGGGTGAGATCTTGCGTGCAGCCCCTGATCGAGGGAGATTATCAGTGGTCTTGTATGTCTTCCATTTTCTAATTATTGCTCCCACAGTTTATTTCTTCACACCCAGCTGATTGCCTATTGCAGATTCAGTCTTCCCAGCCTGGTGCAGGTCTACAATTTTGTTTCTGGTGTCCTTCCACAGCTCTTTGGTCTTCACCATAGTGGAGTTTGGAGTGTGACTGTTTGAGGTTGTGGACAGGTGTCTTTTATACTAATAACAATGTCAAACAGGTGCCATTACTACAGGTAATGAGTGGAGGACAGAGGAGCCTCTTAAAGAAGAAGTTACAGGTCTGTGAGAGCCAGAAATCTTGCTTGTTTGTAGGTGACCAAATACTTATTTTCCACCATAATTTGCAAATAAATTCTTAAAAAATCAGACAATGTGATTTTCTAGATATGTTTTCTCATTTTGTCTCTCATAGTTGAGGTCTACCTATGATGTCAATTACAGGCCTCTCTCATCTTTTTAAGTGGGAGAACTTGCACAATTGGTGGCTGACTAAATACTTTTTTCCCCACTGTATATTATATAGAATATTATATATAGTCTATATTATTATTACTTAGTAATATTGTTATTATTCTGATAAGTAATATTATATTACTTCATTTATAATTCAGAAGTTCCTATTAAAGCATTACCTGGTATGCAATTCTGGCATACTATTTAGTACATATGCATATGGTATTAAGGCAATAGTGAGATCTGGTATTCAGAATATCTATCCATTGGTTGTTACTCAGCTTTCCAAAGCTCTTGAAAGGTAAGCATGTAAAATATTACAGGGATATAAGAAAGAGGAAAATTATCAAAGCATAACTATACATATATGACATGTTTGAGAAAAGTTGGGTGACTTTCCAGGTGGAGCTGTACAGCAAGGTTGTACTGTTGTTACCGTGAGTTAGTCAGCTACAGCCAGCTGGTGTCACTGTGTGTATGCTACTGCTAGTACTATTGGTACTACTACTGCTGGTACTGTTACCACATCTATTTTCATACTGTTAGTTACTTTGGGGATTCCTTCCACACTCACTATATAGAAAAATAGAGGGCAGCCTAAACCCTGCCCTCGCCTACTAAACTTCCTGGCTCACATGCACTAGCATTACAGGGTGCAAGGGAAGGGGAGAAAATATGGCTGCCCATAGAGAAGAATACACTGATTTTCTCATTTATTTTTCATGCTCTGATATAAGAGAAAAGAAGAGCAAGATAAATCAGGAGCTGATATGGGATGTCCTATATTATTTATTATATTTTATTAGTCTGGATTCTGGGTTTAGTGGTCCTTTACATGGTCAGTCTGATATGGTCCAGTCAGTGTTGGTTGCGTCAGACTGTGTAGGGATACATCCTATTGTTAATTCATTTCTTTATTTCCGGAAAGTATAACATATGAATGCCACAATACACAGCTATGAAGAAAATATGGTCATTTTTTTCATTTTATGAAAAATACATGTTTGCTAAAACAGACATGTCAGGGGAACTGACAGGTCCACTTATGAGTGGCACAAAGATAGATAGACAATGTATGTGTTCAAGGTCTGCACTCCTGAACGTCAGGAGGGCATAGCATGTGACAAAGATGATGTTCTTACAACACTTCATGACCATTTGTCTGCTCTTCTTTTCCAGCTGTGTGACAGAGATGAATTGCTTCCTGCCAGTGTTGAAGCAGATGGGTGGCGATTAGCATGATCCCTGTGTTTTATATATGTATTTTTTATGTGACATTCTTAAATCAAGAGCTTATGTTATTCCACCTAAGGTATAAGACTTTCTATTCTGCGGGTTTAAAATACACAGAATATCATATTTTAACCATATTATTACCATTGTAAATGGTGACTGTACAAGAATGGATCACCTTTATGATGTCCAGGTGTCCGTCAGCATTTGGAAATGGGTTACTTGCATATTCAATCTCCAGGCAATAGATAATATGTATAGACCATTCAGTTTTATGCCTTTTGATTGATACCTGCATTAATATTTATTGCAGTGTCTATAGGAGTCTGGTAAGTATACATTCTCATGTGTTGTAGCTGATTTTATTTGCTTTTTAATATATTGCTCAATAAAGACTATAAATCTCCTAAAATTGTCTTTGGGGTTGTTGCTGTTTGCATCTTTTGTTGATTATTTGTCATATTATTCAACCTTATATGTACTACTAGTTTGGTCAAGTAGATAAAAATTTTCTAAATTCTATTAAATAATATAATTAGTGAAATTTAATCTGGCATTTCATAGATTGACATTCCAGCATCAGATCCCATTGATGGCAGATTAAACTAAAATATAAGGAAATATCTCATCACAAACTGGTTTGTGAATAATCTGAGAGCCGCTGCAACAATCAGCCAAAAACCGCCAAAATCTTCCAAGATCTCAAACAATCAGTTTTGCAAGATGATGATGGAGTTTTGACCATTTTAATGATACCTGTTGTTGCAGGAACTAACTGTTATTCACTGGGATGATGCAAGATTACATTTGTAGGATTTCTTGTAATGGTGGTGATCATCCGAAACACAGATCACATTACCTGGTGTGGAATTTACCTAAATTTGGTTTGGTGAAATCAGATGTAGCAGCCACATATATATGTCACTGAGAGGCTGCTGTTCAATCTGCCAGCAGCATGTTATAGAGCAGGAGAAGCTGAGCAGTGGTAAAATATTCTGTAAAACTTGTAAATTATTTGTCTAAATATCTGCTTATTCTGGGTTTAGGGGTCCAATGGGTGGTATCGGGAATTACAGTTCTCCCTAAATAACTGCATACAGAAATAACTGCCAGGAATTTGGATCAATAACTTTTTAGTTATACTCAATCTTTCCCCAAAAAAACTATACATCAATATGTTTAGCTCCTCCCGTTCTACAGACTGCTTGCAGATCATACTGCATTCTCAATTTGACAGGTTCCTTTAAAGTCATGTCAAGAGTCATGTTAGCCCCTAGCAAAACTTATGGAAACACCACAATTTGGATGTTCACCCTGCTTAGCAAATGCACAAATCATACATAGATTAAAAGATGGTGTGCAAACTGAACATTTAATTTTTTTTTGTGTGCAACATACATGTACTGTACCTCTAGTAAGCAGTTTGTATTTGTTTCTGTATTTATTGATTGTTTTACAAATCAAGTAGAGGTACAATGGTAAAATCATCCAATGCCAAGTAATGGAATCACCGACAACAAAAAATATTGCTCCTCATCATGCTTTTGTGGCAGCATGGATTCCACCAATACTAGGCTCACACTAGCGCTGCATCTCCATTGTTTGGGTCGGAGGCAGACCGCTAAAACAGTAGTTACACAGAGCCCAGTGGAGCCCATTGATATATCCATCAGATATCTGTTGTTTTTAAACTGAAACTGGCAGTGGAGAAAGTCCTCTGTGCAGATTTTCAGCTGACACTGCGACAGAGTCTGGTGCAGATGTGAATGTAGCTTAATGCATCGACAAATAATATTGTGCATAAGGCTGGGGCCCCAAGGGGCGTAAACACCGCGGAAAAAAAAAAGCACAGTTTTACAGTCACTGTGTAGTGGATGGGATTCTAGTGAATCCGATCCCCAAACTGCCGGAAAATACGCGTTGTGGTTTTGGAAATAGCAGCATATCAATTATACCTACAGAAATGCCAACGATTTCCCTATAGGTATAATTGAAGCAGAAAGTCCGCCGAGGAAACCTCTGCGGACTTTCTGTGAAAGCACTGCCGCCGTGGTTTTTCCTGCAGCGCTTTTTTGCTGCAGGACGCTATGTGGGGCCTTAGCCTCAAGTGGGTTACAATTTTCTTGAAGAGCAGCTGGAAGATCAGCTTTGCAGGATAGAACCTAATTGGACCTTTTTTTTCATTTTTTTTAATTTCCAACATAAAATTTTTCATCTGATTGAGATCTAGACTGTTTGTTGGCCAAGCCATTTTTTTTATAAGGATAGAACCTTACTGGACCACTTTTTTTTTTATTTCCTCCATAAAATTTTAATCTGATTGAGATCTGGACAGTTTGCTGGCCAAGCCATTTTTTATATGTCTTAAAGAAAAGCTTTAAGACTCTGCTCAGTGGCGAAATGCAATATCATTCTAAAGATTATGTCAACAACAAACCTATTTTCTTTAGGTGAAATGTGAAAGGGATCAGTAATTTCTATGTACACCGTGCATTGACTGAGATAATGATTGTGGAGATAATCATTGCCATCTTCCTTGTCCTCTACTTGACATTTAACCCCATATAAATGAACAAGGAAATTTGATTGTCTTCTTCAGGCCGTCTTGTTTATGTTTTATTAGACCATCACCAAATAAAACTTCAATCATCTCCTTGGCCAATTCAGATTTATCACTGTACTTTACCACCATCCAGTCATCTGCATGCCATCATTGCTTCTCTTTAGCACACTGTAACCTTGTTTTCTGTTGTTTAGATGTTAGTCTTGGTTTTCTTTGGCTTTTCTATATGTAAATCCCACTTCATTCAGCCAATTCCTTACAGCTATGCCACAAACACAGGCTCCTCTTGCTGCCCATTTGTTTTTCATTTCTTTTGTCTTGAATTTCCAATTAGAAGACATATTGCTTTGAGTTTTCTATCTGGGAGGTTTGACATCTTTCTTGGTTCACATACGTTTTTTCTCTTTTTAACCTTACAGCTTTTGTTTATACCTACATGACATTTACATACAATATACTGGAAATGACCAACATGTTCTGGAGCCTGAGGTATCTCAAAAGGTCCCAATGCCCCATATGAGAAGCATCACTATACTTTTGTATCATTTTATTTTGCATTGGTTACATTTTATAGTATCACT
Organism: Leptodactylus fallax; assembly: GCA_947044405.1. Taxonomy (NCBI): domain Eukaryota; kingdom Metazoa; phylum Chordata; class Amphibia; order Anura; family Leptodactylidae; genus Leptodactylus; species Leptodactylus fallax. The sequence goes on from CAMRHE010000245.1 coordinate 2,831,637, forward strand.
TTAAATAGCAGATTGGACTAATATCTATACAATCTGGGTTGTCAGTGGCCAGTTCTAATTATGTCTATGACTGATTTCACCATATTCCTCATTTATATTTTTACACTATTATACAATTAGTTGAAAATATGATATAAATATATTTTTTTTACATTATGCTCATTATATCATTATGTCATAATATCATGCAGAATTCTGATTATGCACGGCAGGTTAGCAACACTAAATGATAGTAACAGATTAGCTGTTATAGATTTTCATTTCCATTCCTCTGAAGATATTTTTTGTGTAATATATTTATGCATGCCGCATTACATATTTTTAATCACACTGGGGTCAAAGATGACGTTTTAACAACATTAAACATTAATATAAAAATGAATAAAGCAGAACAGTAGGCATGGCGTTGTTCCATTCAGATGCTCTTGTAAACTATTCCTCTGCTGAAATCCCCTGCAAACATACCCAAAGGGGTCATAAATCAATGTTTTGTGCTTAATAATTGATTATCTCCACGGAGAAAGGCAGCAGCACCTGCAGAATGCACAACTGGCAGAAAAAGCCTGATCACAGAAAAGTCATGGCTTTTTATGTAAAACTCAGGGTATCCTAACAGGCCATGATGGCAACAAACTGTTTTTCTATTAGCTTTCACAATTCAATGCAGTTATCCTGTTACTCATTTATATATTCAGACAATATCATATGTAATAAACAGAAAATTTAGTGAGAGACCAAAGCATCCAGTCACAACCTTGACAACACTTCAAGGGCACAGTCATGTTGCAGTGCAATATGATAATAGCCTGGAAGCATAGTAGCCTGTGGCCTTAGTAATATATATATATATATATATATATATATATATATCTCCAGATTGAACTATGACAGAGCAATGCCAAAGGCAAAGACTTTTGACATATTGCACACATTTGCGCAAAAAGTCCACCTTATAGATATGTTAATGTATATTTCTGTTTACTATAGGTTTGTGTTATTCATTATATATATAATTTTTTTTTATATATATATATATATATATATATATATATATATATATATATATATATATATATATATATATATTTATGATATAGTATATCACAGCATGAAGTCTTAAGTTTACATACACCTTTTCTCCATTCATTAAAACGCATTTCCTTGCAATTTCTGACATTTGATCCTAGTACACATTCCCTCTCTTAGGTCAGTTAAGATCACTACTATATTTCAAGAATGTGAAATGTCAGAATAGTACTGCAGACAATGATTTACTTCAGCATTTATTTTTCTTTCATCACATTCCCAGTGACTCAAACATACACAAAGTTGATTGTGCCTTTAAAGAGCTTGAATAATCGCAGAAAATAATGCCATGGCTTTAGTAGCTTCTCATAGACTACTTCACATAGCATAGTTTGTGTTAGGCTAAGGACCCACATAGCAGGTTGTAGCAAAAAAACGCTGCAGGAAAAACTGTGGCGGGAACACATTGCTTTTCACAGAAAGTTCTCCGAGTTTCCTCGGCTGACTTTCTGCTTTTATTATACCTATAGAGAAACTGCCAGCATTTCCGTAGGAATAATTGATATGCTGGGATTTCCAAAATCGGAACGGTTTTGGAAATGACATCATATCCGCTGCCCATATTTTTACTTGAATAAGAGTAGCCTGTTTCTGCTCCGTATCCACTGCTATAACTTCCGTCACCTGGAGTTTGCTGGGCGGGGTCCAGGTGTTGGACCCCACACATGAGATACTGATGGTCTATTCTGTGGATAGGTCATCAGTATGAAAAATCCATTTAAAACTGGAAAACTATATTAGCATGTCTACCTGTGGCAATATTTTTAAGGCCTACCTTCAAGGCCTACTTACCCCCTTTCTTGATATCGTGAGAAAATCAGATAACAAAAAAAGAATTGTGGACCTCCACAAGTCTGCTACTTTTTTGGGAGCAAGTTCCAAATGCTTGAAGGTCCCACTTTAATATGTTCAAGTTATATTATGTAAGCCGGGTTTTCTGGATATTATTAATTGATGACCTATCTTTAGGATAGGTCATCAATTAAAGATTGTCAGGGGTCTGATACCCTGATCAGCTGTTTGAAGACACTGTAGTGTTCACATGAGCGCTGCCGCCTCTTCAGTACTAGCCAAGCACAGCACCATACATTTGTGTGATTGGTATGCTTAGTATTGCAGCTGTGATCAAGCTATGTGACTGATGAAACTGACATCACTTGACCTGTGTTGCTTCAAACAGCTGATCTGTTGGTGTCCCAGGTGTCGGATCCCCATGGATCTTCAATTGATGACCTATCCCGAATCCCAGAAAACCCCTTAAAGACCATGAGACCACTCAGCCATCATACTATTCTGTCGATTAAAGCTGAATGTACTTTGTTAAGAAAAATACTAATCAATTCAAGAAAACCATCAAACTTATAAAAATACTGGAGGAAAGCGATACAGAAGTACTATTAGCAGCAGTAATACTTTTTCCTTATCTATATAACCTGAAAGGCAGCTCAGCAAGGACGAAGCCACTGCTCCACAAGCCACCATATAAAATACATACAGGTGCATCTCAATAAATTAGAATATCTTTGAAACATTCATTCATTTCAGTAATTCAGTAATACAATTCATAATCAGCGTCTTCCATGATTGTGTGTCCTACTGAACTAGACTGAGGGACCATTTAAAGGCTTAGGAAACCTTGGCAGGTGACACACTGAATTTACAATACGGAACTTTTTTACAATATTCTAATTTTCTTAGATTTTGGTTTTCATTACCTGTAATCCATAATCAACATTTATAGAAATAATACACTTGAAATAGAACACTCTGTGTGTAAAGAATCTAGAAAATATAGGAGGTCACTTTTTTAATTTAATTACTGAAAGAAATAAACATTTCAAAGATATTCTAATTTATTGAGATGCACCTGTATTGCAGTTTGCACAAGGGGACAAAGGTCTCATTGCAGAAATGTCCTTTGGTCTGATGAAACAAAAATGGACCTTTTTGGTCATAATAGCCATTTAGGGGAGAGAAAACAGGAGGAGGTTTTCAAGTCAAAGAACACAATTTCAACCACTAAACATGGATGGGGTAGTCTCATTTTGTTTGGGTGGATGGCTGCAGTAGGGACTGAACTTCACAAAATAGATAGCATTATGAGGAAGGAAAATATGGGGAGATATTGAAGCAACATCGTAACACGTTAACCAGGAAATTAAAGCTTGGAAGCAAATGGGTCTTCCAAATGGACAATGACCCCAATAATACTTCCAAAGAGACGGCAAAATGGCTTAGGGACAAAGAATAGGTAATGGAGTGCCCATCACAAAGCCCTGACCTCAAAATGTATGTGCAGAACTAAAAAGAATGTGTGAGCAAGAAATACAAAATAAATGATTGTCTCTAGCATTATTCTGACAATTCACATTCTTGAAACGTACAGTCATGGCCAAAAGTTTTGAGAATGACACAAATATTATATTTTCACATGATCTGCTGCCCTCTGGTTTTTATGTGTGTTTGTCAGATGTTTTTATCACATACAGAAATATAATTGCATTCATATTATGAGTAACAGAAGCTTATATTGACAGTTAGAATGAGTTAATGCAGCAAGTCAATATTTGCAGTGTTGACCCTTCTTCTTCAGGACCTCTGCAATTCTCCCTGGCATGCTCTCAATCAACTTCTGGACCAAATCCTGACTGATAGCAGTCCATTCTTGCAGAATCAATGCTTTAATTTTGTCTGAATTTGTTGGTTTTTGTTTGTCCACCCGTCTCTTGATGATTGACCACAAGTTCTCAATGGGATTAAGATCTGGGGAGTTTCCAGGCCATGGACCCAAAATCTCTATGCTTTGTTTCCTGAGCCATTTAGTTATCACCTTTGCTTTATGGCAAGGTGCTCCATCATGCTGGAAAAGGCATTGTTGAGCGCCAAACTGCTCTTGGACGGTTGGGAGAAGTTGCTCTTGGAGGACATTCTGGTACCATTCTTTATTCATGGCTGTGTTTTTAGGCAAGACTGTGAGAGAGCCGATTCCCTTGGCTGAGAAGCAACCCCACACATGAATGGTTTCAGGATGCTTTACAGTTGGCATGAGACAAGACTGGTGGTAGTGCTCACCTCTTCTTCTCCGAATAAGCTGTTTTCCAGATGTTCCAAACAATCGAAAAGGGGATTCATCAGAGAAAATGACTTTACCCCAGTCCTCAGCAGTCCACTCCCTGTACCTTTTGCAGAATATCAGTCTGTCCCTGATGTTTTTTCTGGAGAGAAGTGGCTTCTTTGCTGCCCTCCTAGAGACCAGGCCTTGCTCCAAGAGTCTCCGCCTCACAGTGCGTGCAGATGCACTCACACCTGCCTGCTGCCATTCCTCAGCAAGCTCTGCACTGCTGGTAGCCCGATCCCGCAGCTGAAACACTTTTAAGAGACGGTCCTGCCGCTTGCTAGTCTTTCTTGGGCGCCCTGGAGCCTTTTTGGCACCAATGGAACCTCTTTCCTTGAAGTTCTTGATGATGCGATAGATTGTTGACTGAGGTACAATCTTTCTAGCTGCAATACTCTTCCCAGTTAGGCCATTTTTGTGCAGTGCAATGATGACTGCACGTGTTTCTTTAGAGATAGCCATGGTTAACAGAAGAGAAACAATGATGGCAAGCACCAGCCTCATTTTAAAGTGTCCAGTGGTGTCATTCTTACTTAATCATGACAGATTGATCTCCAGCCCTGTCCTCATCAACACCCACACCTGTGTTAATGGAGCAATCACTGAAACGATGTTAGGTGGTCCTTTTAAGGCAGTGCTGCAATGATGTTGAAATGTGTTTTGGGGGATAAAGTTCATTTTCTAGGCAAATATTGATTTTGCAAGTAATTGCTGTTAAGCTGATCACTCTTTATAACATTCTGGAGTATATGCAAATTGCCATTAGAAAAACTTAAGCAGTAGACTTTGTAAAAATTAATATTTGTATCATTCTCAAAACTTTTGGCCATGACTGTAGTAGTGATCCTATCTGACTAAAGAGAGGAAATGTGTACTAGGATTAAAGACCAGAAATTGTGAAAAACTGAGTTTTAATGAAAGGGACCAAGGTGTATGTAAACATATTACTTCAGCTGTATACAGTACAGCACATCAGTTGCAGACTAAAAATCTGGTGTGGTGAATAAAGTCTGACAACATAAAAATACATACACCTGTATAAAACACACAATAACAATGCATTCAGTAAGTCAGCTCACAGTCACCACCTCGTGTGCACATTATGTTCACTGTCTCAGAACCTCATCATTCATTAAATGGAACCCATTCTTTTAATGCAATTGTAACAGGCAGAGCACTCTTTTTTGATTAATGTTTGACTCCAGTACCATCTGTACTTCCCTGTTGGTGGCACATACATAGCAAAACCAGTACATACTATACACTCCGAAACAAGCACATGGCATACACATAGGACATGGGATGTATTCCATGATCACTTGTCTCATGAATATAATCATGAAATAACAACTAGAAATGAGCAAACCTTTCAAGATTTGGTTCAGGTTCGCCTGTTAAGGCCAAAAGTTCAGTTCACGTTAGAACCAGTTCATTGCAAAGTAGGCATTTTTAGGTATGCAAAGTAGGCATTGAAGTATATTCAAAATCAACTATTGCTGTTGTCGTCTAGTACCTGTCACCCATATCTATTTCCTTTTTTGCAAAACACTGCAGATCTCATAATACTGTGTCCCTGCCAGGACCTTACACTGTAAGGATAATGTCATCACAATTCCTGAAAGCTGCTGCTGATAACATTAGGGAAGCTAAGGGGGGCATGGTGACCTAACTGTAAGGGAGTTGAGGCTATAGGAAGCAGATAATGTGAGTGGCAGAGAGGAACTTCTTTCACAGAAGAGGCAGGGCAGAAGAACGAGGGGCAGGATGAATCTGAGGCCACATGGTAGCTCCAATAGGTGTTTACAGGGAGCAGAGAGAACCACTTCCTGATTGCACAGAAACACATGAAAGGAAAAAGAGGTCCCACTATGATCATGTGACTTATTGAAGAAGGTGAAAGCAGGATAAGGAAAAACTGTAAGTAGTGGATGGCCTTTCAGACAATATAATGTCTCAAGAAAAAAAAATCTCTACAGTGAGCTTAAAAAGGCATGTTTGTCACTGAGGGTTCTTGGACTATCTAACCACTTATAGCTCTGTCATGTCCCAGGACTTGGTTTAATTCACTGACATATATCTGTGATACTGTGTTGTCTTTGTAGTTTGTCCCCTCTCTCTCTCTGTATCCTTAGCTGTGATGCTGTAGCTCCTCCTCTCTCTCTCTCAGTTTAGTTTCACTTCTTTGTAAGCAACATGTCTGCTCAGCTCCTGGTATTTCATCATTTTTCACCTACTGCTGTATGAGGTTTACAAGATTTACCTGGATTAAAGCATCTGGAATCTTATCTACGCCTCCTCAGTTGAGTTGAACACTATCTGATAAATATCTTGGTGTAAATTGCTGGTTAGCATAGAGACTACAGGACACTCTCACAACCTCACATTTGCAGCCAAGCTATTGAGTCAGAACAGTGAAAAATTATGCATAAAGACTGCCAGATACGGCTGTAAGACAGTTCACCAACTTCTGACATACAGTCAGTCACAGCAAGTTACCTGAAGCCAGAAGGAATCAGCATTGTGTAAGTTGCATCTGCAGCTCAGACCTCCCTCAGCATAAGAAGATTCTAGCAAGCAGCCATCTTACTCCAGCAAAGTTATATTTATCCTGTTTGAGTTGCTCATGGCTGAAGGGCACCCTGAAGCACAAGGTAGCATGGACCTCAGTCTGCAGCCCAGTGAGAAGGCTAGACGCTCAATTAAACAGGTTAGAGACAATCTAGAAGGTTTAAAGCATGAACTTTCCTGTGAACTCTCAAAATGGTGGCAGAAAATACAGACTAAGATATCTGCCATGTGCTTGCCTGCATACCATGTATCACCACTAGAGGGAACTCTGCGACAGCTTTGTGCTATGCACGGACATTATAAAATGAAAGCTGAGGAGTATGAAAGCATATTGAGGAAACTTCATACAGACGATTCTTTAGCTGAATTGCAAAGCTTCCAGCATCTCAATTCAGAACGAGAAAGCTTAGTACATGAAACTAAGTTAAGGACAGAGGCAAGAATTGCACAACTGCAGGAAATGGCATCCCATGTTTCTGAGTCTACCAAGCGTTCAAAGCGTACATCTAAGTCACGTTCCTCAAAATCTTCCACACTCAGTGAGCAACTTATAAAAGCACGTGCAGAGGCGGAAGCTACTAAGATACAGGCAGCCTTTGCACAACAGAAAGCAGAGATGGAAGCTAAGGTAGCTCAACAGAAAGCAGCGATGGAAGCTAAGGCAGCAGCAATGGAAGCTAATGCAGCTCAAAAAAGGGCAGAACTAGAGGCTCTAGAGAAACAGTATGAGCACGCTGCAGCCATGGCAAGGTTAAGCATTTTAGAACAGGTCATCAGTGGAAGTGAAAGTGACAGCACCAGTTTGTGTGATGTGGAAGCAGAGGATCCCCTCAAGCGCACAAGAGACTATGTACTAAGCCAAAGCAGTGAATCCCTATTTGCCACAAATGTTCCTGTCAGGGACGACATTTCTCCAGTGCAACAGGGCACGGTATCTTCTGAAGCACACCGCATTCAAGGTCAGTACAATGCCCTGCCTGTCCAGCATCCAGTTTCTTCTTCCTTCATGGATTCCCAAAGCCTTGCACCTCAGCAAATGCAATATACTGATACTCAGGTAAACACCAATGTGACACCATACCACCAGACTGCAAACAACCGTCCAGTCTCACATCCATATGTGGCTAAACCTATGGACTTTAAGCTAGCTCCTAGGCTGAATGCCTACGCAGCCCCTACGCTACCTACCTCTGTTAACCAGAACCCCACTAACAACGTAATCACCGCTACTCAGCCAGCAACTCAATATTTAAAGTCAGAGAGAACAGACATGTCAGAGTTTGCAAGGTACATGGTTCGCCGTGAGCTTACTAAGACTGGACTCACAAGGTTCGATGACCAACCTGAGAACTACAGAGGCTGGAAATGTGCCTTCAAAACTGCAATTAGTGACCTTGGCATTACTGCAGCTGAAGAATTAGATTTGCTTATCCGGTGGCTTGGCCCACAGTCCACAGAATGTGCTAAAAGACTCAGATCCGTCCACATTTACAACCCCATAGCAGGCCTTACCGCTGCTTGGGAAAGACTGGAGAAAACCTATGGCAGTCCTGAAGCAATAGAGAATGCTCTGTTCAAACGGTTGCAAGGGTTTCCAAAGATATCTGGTAAGGATCATCAGAAATTTCAAGAACTTAGTGACCTACTCATGGAGCTCCTACTGGCTAAGGCGGACACTCTCCTAGCGGGCCTCAATTACCTGGACACTGCTCGTGGGGTAAACCCGATAGTCACCAAGTTGCCATATAATATTCAAGAAAGGTGGACCACAGTTGGGTCAAGATACAAAAATGAGAATCAAGTCTCCTTTCCTCCATTTTCCTATTTCTGTGAGTTTATCAAGAACATTGCAGAATCCAAGAATGACCCAAGCTTTTCCTATGGGGATCCCAGTGTTCCTGGTTCACCTCCTATTAAGTATGACAGCTCACATTCTAACTACAGAAACCGCAGAGGCCCAGTTTCAGTGAAAAAGACTGATATTCTTCCTATACCTACATCAGCACCAGAAGAAAGCAGTTGCAACAGCAACCAAGACGAAAAGGTAGAAAATCCTAACCGTCTTTGTCCTATTCACAAGAAGCCTCATCCCCTCAAGAAGTGTATTGGCTTCAGGAGGAAACCAATCCAGGAACGTAGAGAGCTTCTTAAGAAACTAGGGATATGTTTCAAATGTTGTGCCTCTACTGAACATGTTGCTAGAGACTGTAAAATTGCTATTAAGTGTCTAGAGTGTGGCAGTGAGAACCATGTACAAGCTCTTCATCCATCCCAGCCTAGTGCCACACCACCTAGAGGTTCCCCTTCCCCAACTAAGCATGGCGGGGAGAACACAGATCAATCAGCAAATACTACCACAGTATCTTCCTCATGTACAGAAGTCTGCGGAGAAGACCTTTGTGACAAGTCCTGTGCAAGGATATGCCTAGTCAATATATACCCCAAGGGCCAACCAGAAAGGGCTCTGAGGGTGTACGCCATCTTGGACGACCAGAGCAACCACTCACTTGCAAGGTCAGAACTCTTTGATCTGTTTAACTTAAAGGGTGATACTTATCCGTATACCTTGGGTACTTGTAGTGGCATATCAGAGGTTTCTGGAAGAAGGGCCAGTGGTCTCGTAATAGCTTCTCTCAAGGGCAATTTGGAGATACCTTTGCCCACACTTGTTGAGTGCAACCAGATACCATCAAACAGAGAAGAGATACCCACACCAGAGGCGGCTTTCCAGCACCCTCATCTAAGGGCTATAGCCAGTGAAATACCATCCCTTGACAAAAATGCAGACATTCTACTTCTGCTAGGTAGAGACATTCTTAGACTGCACAAAATACGCCAGCAAATTAATGGACCACATGATGCACCATTTGCCCAGCGCCTCGATCTAGGATGGGTAATCATTGGCAACGTCTGCATAGGTAGGATGAAAAGGCCCACCAATATTTCTTCATTTAAGACGCATATGTTACCAAATGGTCGCAGCACTTGTTTTCAGCCATGTCCACATCACTACCAAGTGAAAGAGAAGATAAGCAACAGTAAGTGGCTGCATAATCACCGAGACAACGTGAATACTTTCCTGCCTGGGGACGACACCCTTGGATTAACAGTGTTCAATACAACAAGTGATGACAACAAGCTGGCACCGGCAATAGCTGATAAAGAATTTCTCAAACTTATGGACAAGGAATTCATTCAAGATGATTCCAACAGCTGGGTAGCACCTTTACCTTTCTGCTCCCCGAGATCAAAACTACCAAACAATCTGAAGCAAGCAGTTTCTAGATTTTCCTCTTTAAAACGTACCCTCAAGAGGAAACCAGAGATGGAGAAACACTTTGTAGGTTTCATGCAGAAGGTATTTGAGAGAGATCATGCAGAACCTGCACCTCCACTAAAGGAAGGAGAAGAATGCTGGTATCTTCCATCATTTGGCGTGTATCACCCTCGCAAACCTGACCAAATCAGGGTCGTGTTCGATTCTAGTGCTCAGTATGAAGGCGTCTCTCTCAACAACCTGCTCCTCACTGGTCCTAACCTAAACAACAGCCTCATAGGAGTCTTAATCCGTTTCAGACAGGAACCAGTTGCAGTGATGGCCGACATCCAACAGATGTTTCATTGCTTCATTGTTAAGGATGATGACAGAAACTATCTCAGGTTCCTATGGCATAAGGACAATGATGTCAACAATGAAGTCATAGATTACCGGATGAAGGTACATGTCTTTGGCAATAGCCCATCTCCTGCAGTAGCGATCTATGGACTGAGAAGAACCGCCCAAGAAGGTGAGAAAGAGTATGGCTCTGATTCTCGTCAGTTTGTTGAGAGGAACTTCTATGTTGATGATGGTCTTAAATCCTTACCTGCAAGTGAAGAAGTGATCGATCTCCTCTCTAGAACACAGGAAATGCTGTCTGTAGCTAACCTCAGACTTCACAAGATCATCTCCAACAATATGGAGGTAATGAAGGCATTTCCCTCTGATGATCATGCAATCAACTTGAAGGATCTTGATCTCAGTTCTGATACTCCTCCTATGCAACGCAGCCTAGGATTGCTATGGAACACTGAACAAGACACATTCACATTCCAAGTGTCTTCTTGTGACAAACCTTTCACCAAACGAGGAGTTTTATCTGTTGTGAACAGCATTTATGATCCTCTTGGTTTCATTGCTCCCATCACCATTCAAGGCAAGCTACTACTAAGACAGCTTACCACTGAGAACATGGACTGGGACACTCCACTGCCTGCTGAGAAACAACAAAGGTGGGAAAAATGGAAAAGCTCTTTGCAAGTATTGGAACAACTCCAGGTTCCACGTTGTTATGTACCCAGCTCCCTTTCAGCGGCAGTAAGGAAGGAAATCCACATCTTCTCCGATGCATCAGTGGAAGCTATAGCTGCAGTGGCCTATCTGAGGATATTAGGAGCCAATCATGAGTTACACTGTGGATTTGTTCTTGGTAAGGCCAAACTGACCCCAAAACCTGCACACTCCATTCCGCGACTCGAACTTTGTGCAGCTGTGCTTGCAGTAGAAATTGCTGAAGCAATAAGAGATGAAATGGACATTGCCATTGATTCATTTACATTCTACACTGATAGCAGAGTTGTCCTTGGCTATATACACAATCAAACAAGACAATTTTATGTGTATGTTGGAAACAGAGTGGAACGTATCCGAAGTTTCTCTGCCCCTGATCAGTGGCATTACGTCTCCACACAACTTAACCCAGCTGACCGTGGTACAAGGCCTGCACCGACAGCGCACCTTCTAGACCATATGTGGCTGTCGCCTCCAAGTTTCCTGTATGAATATCCCTGCTTGACTCCTAACAATGCTGTCTACAATTTAGTGGATCTCGAGTCTGACAAGGAAATCAGGCCTATGACCTCCACACTCTACACTTCTGTAATTCCAAAGGCGAAGCTGGAGCCACATTGCTTTGAACGTTTCTCAACCTGGTCATCTATTGTGAGAGCTGTCGCCCGACTGTTTCACATCGCTCAGTGCTTTGCGAAGGACAGATCAACGGAGTGTCATGGCTGGCATATGTGTACGAAACACCCTACCGCAGCGGACATTGAACACGCTGAGCAAGTTATCATCTGGAGTGTTCAACAAGAGGTGTATCATCAAGAGATTGACAATATCTCACGGAGCATCGATCTGTCCAGGAACAGTGCACTTTACGAACTAAAACCGTGTTCTTGTGGATTACAGTGTGGGTCGGTGGAGGTGTTGGCAAATTGCGGCTTCCCGATCTGAAGATTGGTTTATTTGGACTAACTGTTGATTATTGTTTGTTGTGCATGTTTCTTTTTTGTTTTTTAGGTTTGAAGAGGACTTTATGGACATCTCAGGACATTATTAATGTTTGTTTTCATTGAAATCTAAAGATTTCAGGCGGGGAGTGTCATGTCCCAGGACTTGGTTTAATTCACTGACATGTATCTGTGATACTGTTTGTCTTTGTAGTTTGTCCCTTTTCTCTCTCTGTATCCTTAGCTGTGATGCAGTAGCCTCCTCCTCTCTCTCTCTCTCTCAGTTTAGTTTCACTTCTTTGTAAGTAACATGTCTGCTCAGCTCCTGGTGATTCATCATTTTTCACCTACTGCTGTATGAGGTTTACAAGATTTACCTGGATTAAAGCATCTGGAATCTTATCTACGCCTCCTCAGTTGAGTTGAACACTATCTGATAAATATCTTGGTGTAAATTGCTGGTTAGCATAGAGACTACAGGACACTCTCACAACCTCACATTTGCAGCCAAGCTATTGAGTCAGAACAAGCTCTTTAATGCAAACACACACTTAGTAATGTGAAAGTGACAAATATGGCTTGGATGATGTGGCATGGGTCTTTCCTTCTACGTTATCCAGTCCATTGCCACCCTGACTTTTACCAGATATTTTTATGCAACAGAAATTCAATTATTTAAGTACTGGCACAGAAAAAAAAACAAACCAAATTTTACTGATACTACAGATTTGAATGACTTTTCCCGTAGCAAAAATTGAATGAAAACTAAAGAGCTGCTGTAGTGATACTAGCATATAATTATAATGGGCTTTTTATACTGCTTGGCAAGGGAAAAACAGATTTTAATGAACGAGAGCAACTCTCTTGTAGCAAAAACTGAATAGAAAAAAAAAAAAAATAGGTACACTACTAATGTTTAACTAGTCACAGTTTTTTTTTGTATTGTTTTACAAGAAAAAAAAAATATCCAACCAACCAATATTACACCATATACATGCAATGTGAGTGTGTTTGGTGAATGTTTGCTGCCTGTTCTTAGTCTTGGGCACTTGCAGAGTTGCATCAATCCTTTACCCACATACAAACAGAGTCACTGTAATGGTCTGTGGTCTGATGTCACACTCTCTTAGCATACTCTGGCTTGGCTCTAGTTCGCACTGTCCAGGTTGCTGTGTATTCATTTTTGCTTTTGTACCTGGTTCATCCCATAGGCCTAACAAATTCACTTGTGATCAATCCTCAGCCAATGTCCATGTGCCTTTGCATATTTTAGTCTGCTGTGCTCTGCAATCTGGCTGTGCAATGCAATGTGTCTGGCTGAGGAATGTGTGCTTGTTTCTGTTTTGGTCTGCGTATGTTTAGTCTGTATTTAGTCTTAATCTGTTCCTGTAAAGCTGCAGCCTCTGGGCTTTCTGTAATACGTATCCTGTATACCTGTAACCTCCAGGCTTTCTGCTATATATCCTAATTCCTGTATGTTTCTTCTGTCTTACTCAGCTTCTGTTTTACCCTGTTCCTGTCTGTGCTGTTTTTAGTCTGTATACACATTCTGTGCTATTATGCACTTTGACCTGCTTCTGTGGTGGGGAAAACTGGGGAATCTGCTAGGATAACGCCCTTAGAGGTAGCCCCAAGCCAAGCCGGTTTGATAGCAGAGCGGGACCACAATCCGCTGCCAGTGACATTATACTAATAGTCACAGAAAAAGTCTGTGCCTGCAACAGTGCTGACTGTTTTGTGACAGACAGATCGTACACAAGACAGAGTAACTCCAGTCTCCCAATTTATCTCTCTCCCCTTAAATAAAAAAATCTTCTTCTCTAGTTGTCCTAAGTACACTTCAGTACCCTAAAATCCTCACACTGTTTATCTATGTATTATTGCTATCTCTGACTATAAAATTCTCCCTATATCTCTAATCTCTCCCCACAAAATAAACACCTTTCTGGTGGGATTTTTTATTTTGCCTGTGAGTCATCAGCAATCTTTGACCTATAGTCCCTCTGATTGACTGTACCTTATCATGAGGCCTGAATGCAAGACAATATGGTATGGGTAAGCCCGTCTGATCCCTGAGGTCACATGCTCCTTCCTCTCTGCTTTCTCTATTCTTCAACATACACTGTGTTCCAAATTATTATGCAAAAAGTGTTTAGGAGTGATAATGTAAGAATTTTTTTGTTTCTCAGTTAAACTCATTGATGGTGATGTGTGTCAGGGCTCTTTATATCACTGAAAGCAATTGCAGACACCTGTGCTAATTAGTTTGGCAGGTGTGTCCAATTAAAGGCAAGACTACTTAAGAAGGCTGTCCCACATTATTAAGCAGCCTACATTTTCAGCCAAAATGGGAAAGATAAAGGATGTGTCGGCTGCTGAGAAGCAACAAATTGTGGAGTGTTTAGGTCAAGGCATGACTACAATCAACATTGCCAAGACACTTCATCGTGATCATCGCACAATCAAGAAGTATGTAGCTGATTCACAGCACACACGTGTGCGTGCTGATAAGGGAAAATTGAGGACTCTTTCCAACAGGCAATTACGTCAGGTTAAAAGAGCAGCTTCAAAAATGCCTTGTCATAGCAGCAGACAAGTTTTTGAAGCTGCTGGTGCCTCCAACGTCCCCCGAACAACAAGATGCAGGGTCCTTCAGAGGTTTGCAGCTGTGCGTAAGCCATCCTGTCGACCTCCTCTATCCACTGCACACAAGCAGAAACGGCTCCAGTGGGCCAAACAATACATGAAGACTGACTTCAAAACTGTTTTGTTCACCGATGAGTGGCGTGCAATGCTCGATGGTCCAGATGGATGGAGTGGAGGATGGCTTGTTGATGGACACCCCATGCAAACACGGCTACGGCGCCAACAAGGAGGAGGTGGAGTAATGTTTTGGGCTGGAATCATGGGGAGAGAGATTGTCGGCCCCTTTAGGATCCCTGAAGGGGTAAAGATGAACTCCATAATGTATGTGGAGTTTCTCAAACAGCACTTCCTGCCATGGTTCAAGAAGAAGAACCATGCATTCCGCAGAAAGATCATTTTCATGCATGATAATGCACCATCTCATGCTGCAAATAACACATCTGCATCTCTGGCTGCTATGGGCATAAAAGGGGACAAACTTATGGTGTGGCCCCTATGCTCCCCTGACCTCAACCCCATTGAGAACCTCTGGAGCATCATCAAAAGGAGTGTCTATGATGGTGGGAGGCAGTTCACATCTAAGCAACAGCTCTGGGAGGGTATTCTGTCCTCATGCAAAACAATTGAAGCAGAAACCATCCAAAAACTGACAAATTCAATGGACGAGAGAGTTCAGAAGCTTCTTTCGAACAAGGGGTCCTATGTGCAAATGTAACATCACCTCGAATAAAGTTTTGGCTTGAAAACTGTTTGATTTCAGTTTGTAATAACCTGCTAATGCTTATAATTTCACAATGACCATTTTTTTGTTCTTAATAAAAATGAAAAGGTTGCAAATTCTGCTGTGCATAATACTTTAAAACATGCATTTTGAGTGTTTATTTTTTTTTTTTTAATATATTGTTATCATAAGCAGTTTGTTCAAAAACCTTTCAATTATACTCGAATAGTTGATGACTGGAAAATTACAATGACTGCAATTCATATAGGTAATTTTGGAAAATATGAGAAAATATTATTTGCATAATAATTTGAAACACAGTGTAGTGGCCACCATTTATCCACTTCATGGAAACTGACCTGCAAAAAGTTCAGATTTGTTTGAGCCCAATTTTTTTCACTAAATTTGGGAAGAATGTGGCTTGCTCTAGCCCTAACCTTTAGTGGCATCAGATAGACTGCAACCAGAATGAAACAAAGCTGTCAATATACAGAGGTATCTAACCTTACCTTAACGTGAATTTGGACTATAGTTCCTTATGAAGCTAATTCTACAGTATATAATGTTGCAAAATTCTTGACATGCTACAAATTACAACATAACCATTGGGTGCCCAAGGACAGACAAACACAGGATAGACATCTTTAAAAAACTTTTCATCTCATGACACCCAATTCTGGTTATGTCCATCCAAAAGGAAAAGTAAGAAGGGACACATCTGTACGATCATAAGTTTGAGAATTGCAGCCTTTCAAGGCTTTTGTTGAAATGTTGTGATATTGAGTTGAATTAGGAGTCCTTAACCAAATTGTAGATCAAATTGGAGATTAGTGGAGACATATCTTAATATTAAAGGGGCTATGCCACAAAAAATATTTATCATCTATACATAGAATAAAAGAAATAATTGATGTTAGGGATCAGACCAATGAGACTCCCACCAATCCTGAGAACACAGGGTGTTTTACCCCCATTGTGAATGCAGCTACGGTGAAGGCCACTAAACCCCTGGTGGATGCAGATGTACCTTCACTTCCATTCACTTCAATGGGAGTGATGGAGATAGCCATATTTCAGTTATCTCTGGCAACATTTTTTCTTTAACGTAACCCCTTTAAAGATTGGCCTGTTAAAATTTATATGCCAGGTATTTAGTTACAGACCTGACTAGCCCTAGGTTCCTTGCCATTACAGTTGACTATTCAACTATGTTTGCATTGCAAAGCATAGTCAGTTCAAATTGAGGCTATGCACATGTAGCAATGTTTAAAGGTGTCTGCATGCATTTGAGATAAAGATGATTTACATATCTTTACATTAACTAAGCAAACCAAAATCAAAAGCACCAAAAAATCTATTCTAAAGTATTGTGAAAGTACACAGAGCGTAATGCAAAGCAATATCTATCCTCCATATGCTTACAGGTCTACTCATCTGATTGAAAGCCTTGGAGCAATTTAACAAAGAATCTTTTCTATGTTTGTTCTCTGTATTGCAAATGGAAAAATAAGTCTTTCTGAGCATAGAAGAGAATTTCCAAACACAAAGTCACACATACACGGATACGTCCACACCTAACTGAGCTTCAATTTGGTTAAAGTTTCCAAATTCTTGAAGCACAATATCACGGCATGCTAGCAAATCCCTTGAAAGGCTACAATTCACACCTATCCCCCCACTGAGGGGTACATAGGTACCTATCACCCCACTGAGTGGTCACACAGACACAGATAGGATAATTAACATATCAATTTGTGATAATCTATCACTAAACCTTATGGTTTTTAGAAAGGATACTTAACTTGTGTTACAGATATATGGAAATATCCAGCCAAGAGGGCGTCATCTGTACAAAGCACAATGGGCTCTCTTATCAAATATTACACTGGATTCCCAATTCTGATAAATTCTATTCCAATTTAAGGCAACAATTATATCTATATTAATACAATAATGGAAAGTATCATATTTCACAGTAGTAGCTGAATTCAGGGCTTTTTTCACAGCTGAATATTAGAGCACATGTCTTGCTAATGTTACTGTAGCAATTATGTAAAATTGTCATCGATTTGCACAACGTACAGTATGTAAAATGTCTCCTTTTTTGAATAAAAGCTTTTATTTGCATCCAAGTCTCAAGCAAAAATAACAAAGGTACTGCGACGCAGCACATAACTGTATTACAATACCACAATTCAGACTGTATCATTCATCCTTAAGGGATGCGGCGCGGCATACAGCGACAGGAAATACATCCTAACACTACATGCTGCACTACAAACCTAACTGACATACTTTTTGGTCAATACAATAAACACAGTCAAGTGACAATACAGAGGGAAAGGGGAGGGGAGGTCACAGGCCCGAAGCTTTATTGATTGACCACAACACACATGAGGGGAGGACAGGTAAATACAAGAAATAATATACTTCCTATACTACCACTACTTCCTACCCTGGCAATAAATAACACATGAAGGGAGGACAGGTAAAATACAGGAAATAATATACTCCCTATACTACCACTACTTCCTACCCTAGCGCTAAACAAGAGAGTTAAACAACAAAAGCATCAAAACATGTGATGGGATGGGGAAGAGGAAGGAGGGAAAGGGGAGGGGGTAATCACAGGCCCGAAGCTTTATTTGAGTAACACAACAGACATGAAGGGAGGACGGGGTAAGGGGAAAAAACAGACGTCGCCGAAGACTCAGTCCTCTTCTCCCTCCTCTTCACCGGCCAGGCTATCCAGAATGGCATAGTCCCGCTGCAAGCTGTGAATAAGCCTGCAACAATCCTGGTAAGTGATGTCCTCTCTTCGCAAAGTAAGTCTCTTTCTGGCGAACCTTGAAACAGTTCACAAGTCGCCAGGCCTCCAGAATGTCACTCTCTCTGTGAGTCCCCTGGAAGAGCCCATACAATACCGCGTGGTATGTCAGGCCCCTCCTGGGTACACAGTCCTCAAAGTCATCTTCCAGCTCATCCAACAGGTCTTGAGCAAAAGGACACTCCCAAAAGACGTGCAAAGATGTTTCCTCCTTGTAGGGGCACCGTGGGCAGTACCTCGTCTTGCTCAAGTTGCGGGCATGCATGAACGACCTGAGGGGCAGTCCCCCTCGGATAGCCATCCACGACAAATCCTTGTGCCCGTTGGTCAGCAGACGTGAAGAGACATTCTCCCAAACGACCTTCGTGGCGTCCGCTGTGAGTCCTGGAACCTCCTCCATGCCATCCCTAGCTCGGATGAGCTTGTGGATGGTCTTTGGCTTCCACAGATCCGGTTTAAGGCCCTCCAGCTGGAACTCCTTCACGAACTTGGGCACATCCTTGTAGAACCACGGGACGGTCCAGTTGTAAGGGAAGGAGCTGTCCCACTTCTCCCAGCCGAGCCCTCGCCAGAGGGGGGAGCAGGAACAAACGGGACATGGCCTTCCCCGCAAATCCGCTGACTGTACTCAGGGTTCTGCGAACACAATCACAAACAAAAGCCGATCTTAGAAGGGTTGGAATATCAGGGACATTCTTACCTCCCTTGAGCCGGTCCTTGTACATGATGCTCCGCTTCACCCGGTCCATCAGTATGTAAAATGTCTCCTGGAGCAACTCAAGCTTTTACCATTATAATTCTTTCACAATGCATTCAGGATTACATCTCATCACTATCTAGACACACCTCTTTCACCTTGCATTGAAAAACTAAATGACATACATCTCTGATAGACACTGACTCCCTGAGCATTTTGATGTTTTGGTTATCCAAATCCACTCAGCCATTCCAAAGGTATAAGCCCTGTTAGTGTTGCAGTACATTAGGGTTCACTAGCCAACTGGGTGGTAGCAGGTAGCACTTTGCTTTCACTGGGGGCAAGGTCCCTATGTGCCCTAATTTGCATCAATAGTATAAGGACTTATATCTTTCAAATGGCTAAATGGATATGAATAAACAAAAATACCAAAATGCTCAGGATGACGGGCCTATTAAATGATGTATTGGGCTTTGTATATGATGTGATTGGGCTTTCAGAGCTGGAGACAGGTTGTCAATAAAACCACACCAATGAGTCCAGTACGTGTATATTCATAGGTACCACATAAAGCATTCACATACTCCTATATCACTAATGACTAATGTACTGCATATTGAAAAAATGCACATTAAGAAACGAATGGACATGCATTATTGATTTATTATTTTAAAGCCATCCAGACAATTTTGGGCAACAGAACATAACACAACAGTGATAGAATTCTAGCTATCTTTCCTTCCAGAAATACTGTGACATTCCACACTTACTTAAAAGACATTTACAATATTGTGGTGTTTACCAAAAGTCTGGTTATCGGACTGCACTAACAATGAACTTGTGTGCCTTTTCACATGCTGAATTAACCCTTTAGAGAGTCAGTACGACAGCACTGTGTCATGCTTTTTGGTTGCAGTAGCTCTAGAATGCTTGCTGGCAGATTACAGCTGACTGGGAAATTTCTGTGATTAGCTCATTGTTTCAAGACCACTATAACAAAAAGAGGTTGCCCAACAAGGAGAACCCTTTGAAATATAGCCTTTCTATACTGGAGACAGGCTGGTGGTAGGTGACTAATAGTCAAATCTATTGGGCAAGCATTGCCTCTTCTCTGATATCAGTGGGTTGTACTTGTTTATGATATATCTATCAGTGGCCTTTATTGAATAACACTGGGCTAAGTAGAGGGCAAAAGGCAATTCAATCTCTACACACCTTCACTGGTGCTCTCCTCAATGTGAGAGATTCTTGTCCCTAACCCACTCATTGCCTCCCACAAAGCCAGCCAGTTCACTTTGCTCTGTACTGATGAGGGACAACAATCCTGAAACAGCGCTGCATGCAGATAAGTGAAATTGGCTTGACTAAAAATCCCTTTTGCTGTCTCAAGACTCGGTGAGTCAAAAGCAAATTGAGGATCTGTTACGTCCAACAGAGGGCGTATCAGCTCCCCAGCTCCTTTCCCATAATGCCTTGTGATATGTAGATGCTAAGTAGAGGGCAAAAGGCAATTCAATCTCTACACACCTTCACTGGTGCTCTCCTCAATGTGAGAGATTCTTGTCCCTAACTGGCACAGTGACTCATGCACAGTGCCGTGCCAGGGTTACTTAATAGAAGTCGCTGATAAACGGGTTGGGTCACATGACCCTCTATTAGCTTCCATGATGGGACAGCAGTGACGCATAGTTTTTGGTAAACATGGATGTATTTAAGTGGGCAATAGTAATAAAACCAAGGCATCAGCAAATATACTAAAAATACTTGATGTGCATTTTGCAGCACAGTCTAAATAGATAAAGAAAGGTTATCTATTACCTCTCCCACGCTTACTCAACTATCACCACCATGTTATAGAGCACATTACAGTGATAGACAACATTCTCTGTTATGTATGTCATTTAGGTAGAATTGGAGAAAAACAACCTTAAAGACTTATGCAAATGAGGCAGTTTGTGCTTCAGGGAAAAGTCTTCAGCTCTCTGGAGCACTGTTCTTGCCACTCAGACCCCTACCATTTCCTTCATGTGTCAAATATGTGAGAGAACATTTCAATAACATAGTTGAAGAAAATTTACTATACCTCTGTATATAAAAATGGTTAAAGTGAGTCTGTCAGCAGGAAAATCGGTTATTGTTATTTTTCACTGCAGCTCCATTTTCATGAAAAGTCATATGCAAATCAGCAGAAAGGAGCTTTAGATGCATTCCTTCTTTGCTCTAGTTAATTGCCCCTAACAGCTACTCCCCCGACTGCTTGAGTGACTTTTCACATTTTGTCACACTTTGCAGTTAAGGGTGGTTAGGTGAAGTGGAAAGCAAGGCCTTGACAGGAGAAGAAACACCCCTAAAGCCCTTTTCAGCTAATTTACATAATAATAAAACACTGATTTTCATGAAAATGGAGCTGCAATGCAAAATAAGAAAGGAATCCTCAGAAAATGTAGACATCGCCCCTTAATAATAATAATAACACCACCATTAATACATTTTATTTATATAGCACCAATATATTCTGTAGCACTTTTTTAATATCATAGGGTTCAGTACAGACAAAAAGAGACATTACAAAATACTAAATCAATTCATACAATAGAAGTGGGTGGCCCTGCTTGCAAGAGTTTACTATCTATGAGGTAGAGGGGGTGGCACAAGAGGTAGCAGGGGCAGCATCGGAGGTAGCATTGCTTATACAGTGGACCAGCAGTTATTTATTAAAAAAGGCTACTATAACTATAGTAACCAGTGTAGCAAGTGTCACATGTGCAGATCCAAAGTCCGATAAAAGCATCATGTCCTGTGGGATAATGGGGAAGGGGGGTGTTGGGGAACAGAGAAGGGTTAGTTTGAGGCAACTTAACTCCAGAAGGAATTAAATTAAGAAATATAATAGGACTGCCTGAAGAGATATGACTTTAGGATGCGCTTGAAGCTGTAGAAGTTGTGAGTTAATCTGATTTCCAGTGTAGAGCATTCCAGAGAAGTGGTGCAACTCGGGAGAAGTCATGGAGATAGGAATGGGAGGTTCTGATAATAGAGGATGTTAGTCTTAGGTCATTGGCCGAACGGAGAGCACGGATTGAGTGGTAGACAGAAATGAGGCAGGAAATGTAGGGAGGTGCAGCATTATAAAGAAATTTTTGGATTAGGATGATAAATTTTGTATTATATTCTATAGAGAATAGACAGCCAGTGCAGTGACTGGCACAGACTGGAGACATTGGTGTAGCATTTAGACTGATAGATGATCCTGGCTGCTGCATTCAGAATAGATTTTAGAGGGGAGAGTTTAGTGAGGGCAAGACCAATTAGTCATTAGTTTGATACTGTTTTTCCTATTGACAGACTCCCTTTAAAGGGTTACAAGGCTGTAATCCTGATAAACGGGAATAAATTGGATACATTTTAAAATATGAATAGTTAAAAAGCTGTCCTTCCAGAAAGACAAGAGTGTAATTTGACAAGATCATAAAATCTTCTTAGAAGTAGGTGGGCCT
This sequence comes from Leptodactylus fallax, assembly GCA_947044405.1. Classification (NCBI taxonomy): domain Eukaryota; kingdom Metazoa; phylum Chordata; class Amphibia; order Anura; family Leptodactylidae; genus Leptodactylus; species Leptodactylus fallax. Next base: position 2,854,065 of record CAMRHE010000245.1, read on the forward strand.
ATATGACAGGCAATGATTTTTATCTTTCCATCCACCTCTTTTCCAAGCGACTTATTATAACCACAGTTATATCTGAGAGAATGGAAAGAATAGAAATCATTCAACATTTCCTGTACTTTTATTGTAATATTCTGAATGCTATATTTCATCAGCTGCTTTATAGAAAAATTAATTTAGAGAATATCATTCAGATTTCATTTTTATTTAAAATAACTATTTGTAAAAGTTGTTATCAGTAGTATCAGACGTGCAGCTGCCTGTGACATCTCCTAGTAAGAATTTTCTGGAAATCTGGGGCTCCATGTACACAGACCTTGGTCAGAGGGTCCTCAGAACACAGCACGAACACTCTTATAGTAGTGATGGCAAACTGATTTCCACCTACTTAAATATGCTTGACAAAACAATACACATATCTCAGAATTAAGGGTTGGGAAGGATATTTATAGATCTGATTACAAAATTAAGATTAACATGGGGTGATGAGGGAGTCCATGAAAGATCTAATTGCCAGTGTTATGCTAGGTTCACACATGCGCTTGGATTTCTGATCTGAACACAATCTGCTTAAAAAGTGGCTACCCACGAAAACCCACGGACCCCATAGACTATAATGGGGTCCGCCGGGTTTCTGCCCAAAAAATGCAAAGTGAAAAGTCCTGCTTGCAGGACTTTTCTCTCCACATTTTTCAAGTGAAATGGGGGACGGAATCCCCAAACAGAAACCGAGCGCTAGTGTAAACCCAGGCTTATGATGATGGGTTAATTTAAATTGCAGAATTGTAGTTTCTCCATATAAGGCCTGACCATTGCTGAGCAATCTGTGCAATTAGTTTTGGTGTTTAGTATGCTATTTAGGCTCTGTCAGGTGAGCACTGCCAAGCAGGAGCAGGCAAGGGATGTTATTCTGAGCTCTGACACTGTCCACCTATTATTGGACCTCTGAATCACTCCCCCTTGCCTCTTCTGCCTGACACTGCCCACCTGACAGTACAGATCCTAAGTAGCATATCAAGTACCAAAACTAACTGCACTTATTGCTTGGGGGTGGTGAGGGCTAGAGAAAAAAGTCCAACTGTACTAGAATTATTGCCTATTAACAGATGTTAAAACTGGAGTTGGTGAAGGTGGTTAAAAGTCCTCTTTAAATTTGGATCTGTATTCAATGAACAGCAAAGATACAAGATTCTCTCTTATTTACCACTTTGTTGTATGTGTGCCTTCATAGAAATCATCTAACTAAAGTCCCACCAATATTTAAATCTGTTAGATAATAATATGTAAAAATAATAACATGAAGAAAGAGTAAGATAAACTGGGAGCCTTCTGAGATAAATAGACGCAAGCAGAGAAAACCGTGAGGGGCTTGAAAAGCAATTACTATAGCATAACATATTCCGCAATATTTATGGAGTATTTGTAGGAGAGATGGATGGCTATGATTGACTTGCTTTTTATTTGTTTACCTCCCTTTGGCCATTTTGCTTGACAGAAGTGCCACAGTTGTATCATCTCTGCTTCTGAGATGATAATTTATAGATACACCAGAAATGTTGATGGTTGGAATACCCCTTTAAATAGCTAAATAGCTAAACTGAGAGAAACAAAGAGCTATTGCAGAACTGTATAAAATAACTTATTTTGTAGTGTATCACTGTAGCTTGCTCTACTGAACCACTCATGACTGCCAACTAATGGGTTTTGTGAATAATAAGCTTTATTGTGTTATCTAATAGACATGTCATAAGGATCATGACCAACTAAAGTCCAGCAACCATGATCCACTATGTCAATTTAAGGTGAGACGACTGCAAGCATGATTCTTTAAAATGTCTGTGTGTCACCGTGGTAATAATGCAAAGATATGATAAAAATCAATATAACAGGGTCCAAATTCTCAGCAAATCAGAGTGCTTTCCATTTGGGATAATCAATGAAGAAGACCATTTTAGGCCAGAGACCCATGTGGCGTAAACGTTGTGGAGAAAAACGGGATATAGCGAATCCTATTCACACATTGCGAAAAAATATGTGCAACGGACACACTGAAATTTCCAAAACTGTTGCGGTTTTGGAAATGACAGCATGTCAATTATATCTATGTAAACGCCAGCAGTTTCCCTATAGATATAATTGAAGCAGAAAGTCCGCATAGGAAACCTCTGTGGACTTTCTGTGAAAAGCGCTGCAGTAAAAACCACGATGCATTGCCACCACAGTTCTTCCTGCAGTGCTTTTTTTGCGGCTACGTGGGGCCTTAGCCTTAAACTCTGTTTCATCCCTTTGTTAAAAGGTTAAGGGTTTTTCACCAGAGTAAGGGCACTTACACACAACCAGGTCTGAACAGGAAAAAAAAGGGCCATATTTCCTGGTCTGAACTCAGCTGTATGAATTAAGCTTTATGTCAGTTTCAGTACATTAACACTTAGGACTTCTGGGAACGCACGGCATCATAGCTCACTATAATGCATTGAGTTCAATTCATACATTTGACCCACAAATGAACTGTTTTTCTCAGATGAGACATGTGAGGTCATGTGAGAGCGGTTTAAGAGACAGAATATCACTAGATTATGTAATCCTTATGCCACTACTAATCAGTTTGTATATTGGGAACCCCACAATCTTGATGATGAAAGGTCTTCACATGTATAAACATAATATTTGTTGAGAATATCCAATACTATTGACCACCTTAAAAACCGCTAAAAAAAATCTGTGATTGTGAATTCAAAGGTAATAATTTAATAGTAATCAGTGTATGAGAAGATCAGCACAACTATTTTAGAGAATTTATTAACCTCCTACAGGTGTCATACTTAGTAACTCACTTTCATAGAAACAAATATAAATCACTTTTCAATACTTAGAATGTGAGGCATGAATGAGATGCTTTATTCCTATATAAAATATGCTTATTAAATTGTCTGAAGATCTCACCTTTAATTATATTTCTGTTCACCGCTGTTCAATATAAGTCAAATTATTCTTCACGGTTCAGTATATATCACTTGTTACCCTAGTTATGTTCTTACAGACTTGGCAATGCAATTATTGCTAAGAGCCATTGAAAACTGTTTAATAAAGTTTCTTCTGTGCTTAGTTTCATATAACATTAGATTTTTATAAGAATAAGTTATGTTCATATATATTTATTTGATATCTAGCCTAAATACAATAGACTTAACATTAAAACCTGATACTGTAAGCCTCTGTTCACATACGCATCAGAGGGTCCAATCAGAGCTTGCATAGCAGATTAAATGATAGTTGACAGGAAAATAGTACATTATATCTTGTCAAAGCAATGCACCCCAAGCTGGAACTAAACAGATTTTCTTAGAAGTGAATAAATAGTTGTTGTTTTTTTTCTTAGTTTTTTTTAACAAAATGTGTCAGACATAATAAATCCCTAACTTAGAGGCTTGCAATGTTGCTGGTCCAGTTTGGTGACATCACTTAAATGGGTTGTTTGGTATTAAAAAAAAAAAATTAAATTATGTTTTTGGGAGACTTGAGAAGATTTGTGTATTCCTTTCCAGTATTAGGCTATGTTCACATCTTCTCCAGAGAAATGGGAAATATATAGGAAGCTCTTAACTTCCATGTTCTGCTCAATCCACTCCTGGCTTTGGCTCAAAAAACCGCAGCAAAATCTGCAACAAAAGAAACGCTGCGTTTCCACAACGTGGGGCCTCAGCCTTAAAATGTACTTATTTATTTATTTTTCTTACTTATATAGCGCTATCCACAGCACTTTACAGACATTGTCAGTCACTTTCCCATATACAGGTGCATCTCAATAAATTAGAATATCTTTGAAACATTCATTTATTTCAGTAATTAAATTAAAAAGTGACTTCCTATATTTTCTAGATTCTTTACACACAGAGCAGAGGCATAGCTAGCGGGGGGGGCAGAGGGGGCGGCTGCCCCGGACCCACTGACTTTTTGGGGCCCACCCCGGGGCCATCATTAATACATCCTTTATTTCTAACTGGATCGGTGTCTGAAGACACCGATCTAGTTAAAACGTATCCTGCAACTTCACAGTATTGTAAAAAGCAAGCCACATGAGGCTTGCGGTGTACAAGTCCCCGAGACCACAGACCGATGTCTTCTCACACAGGCGGCGAGATGACGTTACAACATCGCGCCGCCCGCGCTCAGACACAGACATCCTGTGCGTGGACAGAGAGGAAGCGGCGGCGGCTCCATTCATCAGAATCGCAGGTGAGTATGACTTTTTTTTTTCTTTTTTTTTAGCTTAGTTGTGGGTATATTAATAGTATAAGGGGTGGATAGGAGGGGGAAATATAACTATAAAGGGAAGATTCATTAGGGGGCATTATGATGAAGGGGGGTCATTTATATAAGGGTTATTACGGGGTATTATGAATACAAGGGGGGAGGCTATTTATATAAGGAGCCATTAGGGGGCATCATTTATATTAGGAGGCATTATGAACATAAGGGGGTGGTCATTGATATAAGGGGTCATTAGAGGTGCAGTATTTATGTCAGGGGGAATCAGGGGCATAATATAAGGGTCAATTAATTTAATGAAAGTGGCACTTGGGCTTTATTAAGACTAAGGCCCCACGTAGTGGGCTGCAGGAAAAACCATGGCGGTAACATTGTGGTTTTTCCCGCAGCACTTTTCACAGAAGGTCCGCAGAAGTTTCAATACACCTATATGGAAGCCGCCAGTGTTTCCATAGGTATAATTGACATGCTGCGATTTCCAAAACCGCAACGGTTTTGGAAATCGCAGTGCGTCTGCTGCATGTATTTTTCCGCTATGTGTGGATAGGATTTGCTAGAATGCCACAGTTTTTTTCTGTGGGTTTTCGCCACATAGGGCCCCATCCCATCCCATCCCCACTTTGCAGTAAAATACGCGCAGCAGATACGCTGCGATTTCCAAAACAGTCTCAGTTTTGGAAATCGCAGCATGGCTATTACACCTATGGAAACGCCAGCGGTTTCCCTATAGATATAATTGAAGCAGAAAGTCCGCAGAGGAAACCTCTGCAAACATTCTGTGCAAAGTGCTGCAGGAAGAACCGCGATGCGTCGCCGCCGCGGTTTTTCCCACAGCTGTTTTTTGCTGCGGGACGCCACGTGGGGCCTTAGCCTTAAGGTGTTTTCCAGCTCATTTCTGTTGATGATCTATCCTCAGAATAAATCATCAATAAGAGATAAGTGATTCCCCACTGATCAGCTGTATGAAGGGGCTATGGCGCCTGTTTATATCATACACTGTCTGTTTATAGTGACCGTGTGATGTCATTCCAGTCTTGTCACATAGACATGTATAGGACGAGGCTGTAGTTACATTACATGGCCACTATGAAAAGAATCAAACTATGTAAACAGAGAAGGTGTCACGGCGCTTACACAGGTACCATGTTCATTCAAACAGCTGATCCTCGGGGTCCCGGGTATTGGAACCCCAATAATTTTTTTTTTCCCTTGTGCTTCTTTTTTTTTCTTTTTAATTAGGAAACACCTGGGGCATTATTAATAAGGGGAACTATTTAAAGGGGTGCACAGGGAAGTTATGAATTTAAAGATGCACTTGGGGGTATTATTCATTATGTGGGGGGTATATTATATATTTTATAATTGGGGGTAGCAGCAGGATGGGGGCTTTGTGTAGGTGAGGACAATATGGATCAGGTGCCTGGAAAAGTGAGGAGCCAAAGATGTCTGTGTTGCAAACTTTACAGAGACTGGAAGAAGTCGTCATGGACGTCCAGATGAAAGAGATGGGGAATGTGAACGATTAGTCAGAGATGTCACCTGTAAGTCACTAAATGTTACTGCACTGTATTCACCTAAATCGTCTGCAGAGCCCTGTGTAGAGCCGCTATATACCACTATACGCTCACCGTATACTCATAGTATCGGTATACGAATATGTCCAAGTTGGGGGCCCACTTGGACATGTTCGCCTGCCCCGTGCTGAACCCCTAGCTACGCCTCTGACACAGAGTGTTCTAGTTCAAGTGTTTTATTTCTGTAAATGTTGATTATGGATTACAGGTAATGAAAACCAAAATCTAAGAAAATTAGACTATTGTAAAAAAGTTCAGTATTGTAAATTCAGTGTGTTACCTGCCAAGGTTTCCTAAGCCTTTAAATGGTCCCTCAGTCTGGTTCAGTAGGACACACAATCATGGAAGACGCTGATTATGGATTGTATTACTGAATCACTGAAATGAATGAACGTTTCAAAGATATTCTAATTTATTGAGATGCACCTGTAGGACAATATACTTTCCCTATCAGTATGTGTTAAAATGAAGAACTGCATTATAGTCAATGGGTTCTGTCGGACTCTGTGTGTTACCGCTATTTTAGCGGCCCACCAATCTGTTGTTGTGGTTCTCTGATGGAAAAGAACAATGGAGAGGGAAACACAAGTGTGAACCTAGTGTAAGTTTGTTTAGATTGCTACTTTTAAAAATATTATTTCTTTTACTCTCCATGCACATGACTCTAGTAGGTGAGTTTGCTATGCATTTTTTTATCACACATAGCACACTGACCCATTTGTTTCTATAGTCACAAACACATAATCATGTTTTTCACAAGTGGAAAAGTGTGTGAGGAACTGTGAGCAGGGTGCAAAACTCATGGCAGGTCATTTCCTGTTTTGTGGTTTATTGTCACATTGTCATTGCTAAATCATATCATTTATACATTGTTTTCTGTATTCACTTGTATTGAAAAGTGCAGTTGACTATGCATTTTAATATGCAAAAAGATAATTTTTTAACTTGCTATTGTTCAAATAAAAGTTCATGCATATGCCAATGATTACATTGAGATATTGCCCTGGAATATTCTTCCCCAGTATACAGGTATACTTGTGTTATAGAGCAGGAGTAGCTAAGCAGGATGATCTATAGTGATGAGGGAAAAAATTCAGTAGAACTTAGTTGAATTAGTTTAGTCCCTTAAAATTTCTGTTCATTCCAGCTTTAAGACCCCATAGGGCATTTCAGCCTTTCTGCACGCTCATACAGGGAGAGCTGTTAATCTTTAGGTCACTCCGCCCACTTGACTCCTAAGCCCAGAATTAGCAGGTATTTCAGTCAATAAGTTAAAAGTTAAATGGAATCTTTTACACAAAGCTATATATCAATTTGCAGAGCCCTTCCTGCTCTATACCATGATGGTAGTAGTCAGGATAGTATTTGCATGATTACAGGTTTCTTCACATTTACGGTGACATCTGCAAGTAGCACGCTGATGTTTAATTGGTTAATAGTAAATTGCATTTACTATTCCAAAGATTTGGGATAAATTAAAATGTAAATAAAAAAAAAAAAAATACATGCTTGTCTCTGAAAACCCATTACCTGGTAGAGACATGTTCTAAACATGTTTGAATTCATCACAGAAGATACAATAAAAAACAGATTTTCATCAGTGAAGGCCATTTTTATCTCCCAGTTCTATCAATGTTCCATGTGTAACTACTTACTATGGTGGCCACCAGCGGTGCCACCTAAATCTTACGGGCCCATCAGCTTTGGCCCCCTGTGCAACTTCTCAACACAACAGTCAGCCATGTCACACCTGTACATTTTTGCTGAATTTACATTTCCCCATTTACACTTCTTAATCTGGGTCTAGACCGCTGTGACCGCTGTTCGCAACATGTCTGTGCACACAAGTATCATTCCCATCCCCTGTCACTGCCCCTACATATTAATCGTATCTCCTTTTTTGTCACAGCCTTCCCCCAGATTCCCTCCTTGACTATATGCTGCTGGCCAACAGCTATTCTTTCTGCCATTAAAGGGTTAATGTTTTCCTTTCTGACAGTGTAAGGTTGTGTATCATAAATCTCACTCAAGATTTCCAGAGGGCATAAATTTGTGAAGCCCAGATTTCCAGCCATCCAGGGAATTCATAAAGGTTATCAAAGAAGTTTATCCATCCATAGTGTGTGGAGAGTGACCTGTGGGGCCCCCTGGCTCCACAGGTCATTCACTAAAGATCTATCTATCTATCTACTGTATCTATCTATCTACTGTATCTATCTATCTATCTATCTATCTATCTATCTATCTATCTATCTATCTATCACTAACAGGATTAGGTAATAATACATACAGAATAACAAATACACAATAATACCTACACCATGCTTCATAGCAACTGTCATCACAAAAGGATATTTGTGATTTGGCATGACCGATTCCTGATATTAACCATATTAAGATGCTGTGCCAACCTGAAGAAGACTGTGCACTATGGAATCAGAGAAATATTGATGAACTGAAACACATTTACAACTGCGATGAGCAAATCCCCAGAAATTTATTTTGGGTCTGATTTGCTCTATTTGGCTGACAGATCTGAATCAAAAGTCTCCTGATTGCACAGAAAAGCCATGTATAGACTTTTTAGACATGTGGTATGATACCACTTGTAGTCCTGTAGTAACTTGGTGGTTGATCTACTTTCAATTACCTAGAGCTACAGCTGTCATTGGAATGGTTACTCTCAGTCATTAAAAGTAGGTCAATGACCTAATTCAATGACTGAAAGTACTGTCATGATTTTGAGCAAATTGTCCAAAGCAAATGCCAGAAGTTTTGGATATGCTAGTATGCATTATTTTATGGAAATTGTATTTGCTAACTACAGTAAGTCACAATCAGGGGTGTAGGTATAGGGGGTGCAGCGGATGCATTTATTACTGGGTCCTGGACCCCGAGGGAGTTCCGAAGGTTCTTCTGTCACATAAAATATACCTCTATTCTAAATTGCACAAGGTAAGAAGAGGCCCCATTACAGCCTTTCCTTTGGGTCCACAGAGCATCAATTATGCCTCTGGTCACAATGATAGACAATTAATAAATCTAAAGAATTCACTTACTATATAAAAGGATAAGGGATATTTCATCTATTTTTCTATAAACAAGCTACGTAGTTTTTAGAGGATATTTTACATTATATCAGTTACACTTACTCGGCACCTCAGATTTTAATCAACATATCAATTTCACTTTTTAATCACAATTGGAGGAAGAGATGACAAAGTAATGAAATCACTGGCGACTGAGCAAACCAGCAAAAAATACATTTTCAATGTGCTAATGTGTTGCAGACTAGTTTTCAGACATATTGAACTGTTAAAATGTACCAGACAAGCTTCATTTTTTGCATTCTGCTCATTATAAAAGGGACTAAAATCATACTACATCTGAGTTAAATTATGTCTACTTAGAATTGTGCTTATTACCATATATTCTATTATAAATAGTTTTAATATAAAATGATCTCTAAGGAAATGCAAAGCTAGATTTAATTTCCAAGTGCCATTTGAGACATCCAATCCATAAATACCTACGCTCTTGATAATATAACATTCATGAATGTATAACTTTCATGTCTAATATAGTTTTGATGTTTTAATTAAATTGTAGACTTCATAAAGTATTATTTTTAAGATTGTTAATGTATTTTTATTGTTTCTTTGTTGCCCGTAGCAACCGATCACAGCACAACATTTTTTGAGAGCAAAATTATAGCTGCACCGTGATTGGTTGCTATGCATGGTGGCAAGTTTACTTGCCGCCCAAGATATATGCAACTTTGTTTTGCATTGTTACGACTATGACCATATTTTTGATGCATCAGGTTATAAAGCACATCTATGTTTAGACCGACAATATGGAAAAATAAGATTTCAGATTAATTTAGAAGGTTATTGTTTGCTTCTTTTAAAATCTAGTATAATATAAGAGTTAATGGGGAAGATTTACGTAGATACGCTCTCTAAAAGTAAAACTATATTAGTTGCCCTTAGCAACCAATCAAAATTCAGCTTTCCTTTTTTAAGGAGCAGATTGCTCAATGAAATCTACACTGATTGGTTGCAACTAAGACACTTTTAATAAATCTGCCCCAATGACTTTTCTTGGATATGTAGAGTAGTAAAATGTGATCACTTCCTTTTTTTGTGATTTACTGTGATTTAGTTTAGTTTGGTTGTGATTTGCTTCAATTCGGGTCTGTAGTACTGAAATGGTTAATTGTCACCTATTGTGACTAGTGGATTCTGTGTCTTATCTGATATCTGTGATCATCAGTTTGCTGATAAGTGAGGGGGCTGCAGCTAATAATTGTCCTACAGAAAGCAACAAATTAACTTGCCTAACTGGCCTAGTGGCCAGAGTCAGAATTGCAGAATTTTAATGAATTTTTGAAAATAGATAATGAACTAGGAAATTAAAAAAAACAACAAAAAAAAAACTCACACACATTCTTTAACATAAACCTTGATTAACAAATTTAAAAAATAGGTCATTTTCTTAAATTGCTTTCTAAATCAGAAGGTTTGTTTCCTTATATCCTTTTGAGCAGCTTTTAACAACAATATTGTTTCCCAATATTGTACCTGTGGTTAAGTTGTGGTTATGTTGCCTGTGGTTATGTTGTAAACAGCAGGTTTCCAAGGGTTTTGCTAGCATGTCTCAGTATTGGATTGGATTGGCCTCATGCAAGACTGGAGTTCTTAACCAAATCTAAGGTAAATTAAGGATGGACACATCTGTATCTGGATATTATTGCAATTTAGGAATTTCTTCTTTTAAACATTTAGAGTTGCTCAGTGTCTGAAGACTCTCCTGCAAAGCCTCTACTGCAAGGCTTGCCATATCACATGGTTGTCTTGGCAACAGTAAAGTCCAGTCTGCTGGTAGCATCTTCCATGGTTACTTCTTATCTTCTTAGGCTGCTTGGAGTAATTCTATAGAAAGATTGATTTTTTCAGGCTTTCAATTTTGCCATAGACAGTCTAGTGTGCGCGCATTACATTAATTTTCTAAGCAAAAAATAAATAAATTCATAAACTCACCCTGGGCAGGGAAGAAAATTATGTTATTTGTTTTCAAATTTGAATGCGCCATCATTGTGCAATTCAACAATTTTCTAAAACCTCATATTATAACCAGTAAGTAAGCTACATAAATAAAAATAATAAAGGGTCTGAGGGAATGTTTGGTCACTATGAAAATAGTGCTGCACTAGTTCAATTAAAAAAGTAGAGTAATTTGACAAGTGTTATACAAAATTTTGCATATGTGAAACAAGAAATTGAGGTTAAGGACACAGATCAACAGAACAGCTATTGGGCTACCTCAAACACTAGTTCCCAGGTACAACTGCTACAACTACACTTCATTTTTACAACCCTGAAAATGCACACAGTGATGTCACTGCACAGGATTATTGTCATTAAACCTGGATAATGTACACATTAACCTCCTACCATGGGGATGTCACTCACCACACAAGAAAATAATAATTAAAATAATTGCAAAAATGTTACAGTGCAATTATACTTCAGGTATAATAAATATAATGATATCTAGATCTAAAACGGTAATCTCTGTCCACAAAATATAATAAAGATAAAACTGTCACAGCAAATGAGTAATCACCAAAGTGAAGTGGCAATACAGGAATATAGAATGATGGTGATGTCACAGTGCAAGAATCATTATGGTTACAATTAGAGATGAGCAAAGTATTCAAAAATTCGATTCGGCAACTTCGCCGAATTTCGCGATACGATTCTATTTGATCTAAATGAAATCATGGCAAATTGCATAACAAAAACAGCTATTTATTGGCTGCAGAGAGCCGGGGTCGGGAGTATGGGCGGCAAAATGGCAGCACCTCTTGGATGCTGCGGTCATGTTTGACCACTGCATCCAAGGTGTTAAAACCCCCGATCGGTTATGGAGCAGGGTGTTAGCTTGTTAGTTGTCAGTTACAGCTAACACCCTGCTCCATAACCAATCGGGGGATTTAACTCCTTGGATGCAGCGGTCAACCATGCCGTGTGCGCTCGCGAAGGGATAAAGGGATGTGACATCACAGGGCTGGCTGCTGATTAGCTGCATGCATGGCATTGTGGGTGATCCTGTGTTCCCAGAGTTCCTTGCCCCATGTCCTAATATGTACCGCAGCCATTTTGAACTAAATGCAAATCGTTACCACGGAGCGTGAGCAAATTCGGATTCGATGCGATTCGAATATTTCCTGAAATTCGGATCAAATTCCACTTCTGCAGCTTCGATTCGCTCATCTCGTTACAATGTATCCATATGAAAGGATAGTGCCCATTGATGTCATAAAACAGAAATAACAGATCTGTGTCATATCACAGTATATGGATAGCAAACACTTTGGATTCACAAGAAGGGGATATTATCCACAGTGATGTTAGCGCATAGGAATCATGTGCACAGTGATGTTAGGTTTTTCCCAAATATATATTTTTTGCAATACAGTACTTGAAAATATTTATTACCTAAACTTTCCAATGTTTTAAATGTTTTGCAAAATAAATCAGATGATACACATTTTTTATTAAATGAGGAATTCTGCTTATCATTCCCTTGCACTGAATATCTGATTACTTTAAGGCCCGGTGACATGGTATAATTCTGGGCTAGTAAGTGACTAATTATATCTGACATCTCCTGCCATTTTTATTTACAAGCCAGTTTGTATTTACTGTTAATATGAATTATGCTAGAGGCAGGTTAGTCAGGAATGTAAAATTGTCACTTCTCCTATACTTCTTAGCAATGTCATAGCCAGTTCATTTATTTGACTCCATTGAATGATACAAAGGAGCTTTGAAATTTGACCTGACCTGCATGAATACCTACCTTTATCATCTATACTTAAAAGAGAATTAAAATATACATCATTAGACTGATATGTTTTACTTCTGCTTGATAGCATTGGAATTCATATTTTATTTCGATTCATAAGAGCCAGGCACAACCAAAGGCAATACATTTAGCATTCAGCTGATGTAAAGTGATTTTCCACAATTAGTGTCAAGGGCATTACTGAAATGTTCAGGATTCCCAGTCTTATCCATTACTGTAATTAAATGTTAAACAGGAGGGTGTGTAACAAAATAGAGTCTAGAATTATTATTTATAAAAGCATAAACTTTTTACTTAGTGGTAAGGACAATTGAGAAATAGCGATGTCACTGAGATGAAAACGCGTATTCCCTACGGGCCAGTTACAAGCCGACCACTGATTAAAACTTTCTATTTCCATTGCACCGGGGAGCTGTAGGAAAATTAGACTTTAAAAATGTGTTTATTAATGACCTCTGAAAGGTCACATTGCAACATATTAAAAGTGTCTTGCTTGAATCTTTGCTTTAGATTTGTACAAGTACATTTATTTTCAGCCGTACGGATTAAAATTTTTTATTTAGTAATTTAAAGAATTATGCAAATAACATTACTATTCTTTAGCTAGTTTAAAGAAGGAAATATAAGAATATACATTACTTAAAGTGAACTTGTCACATGAAATATACAGTTCAATCTGTAGGCACCATAACATAGAGCAGGAGATGCTGACCAGATTGATAGATATAACTTTGCAAGAAAAGCTTCAGTATAAATTGTAATTTATTTGTTGAAATAAGAGATGGGCAAAACCTCACAAGATTCAGTTTGATACATATTTGAAGTTTATCCGTCCGGTTCGTTTCGGGCTGCACCTGTAATGATGTCGACATGCCCCATGTGACTGCTGAGGCCCTGTCGCAGGTCTCAGTGCTCCCCTGGGAAATGTGACATCAGCCAGGAGTCTGGAAGGGGAAGCTGAGGGACCAGGGATCCCAGGAGAGGTGAGGCAAGGTGAACCTCCATTTATTATACTCAAAGGTCTGATGAGACCTCTGACTATAGTAATGATTTGTGGGTGACAAATTTTTGGGTTCTCGTCGAGCTGACTCTTTTGGAAAATTTGTATTGAATCCATTTTGAAGCTAACTGTATACAATTACCACTACACTGTACTGTGTGGAGGCAAAATAAGAGAGCCATTATACAACATGGGCTTAATAAGAGGGCCATTATACTGTGGGAGAATGAGGGGACCATTATAGCGTGCATTATATTGGGCATTACACAGGATATTATGTTGTGTGCAGCTGGAACATTCGTTATTGCTGCATGTTTCACCCACGGTTTCCAACCTTTGCAGTACAAAGGTTGAAATCTATGGAAGACCTACAGTGATTCCAGCAGGTATGCCACAGCAAAAACACCAAATTGGTATAATTTTAGAGGAACACACTACTTGTAGAATCTAGATTCTTTATCTGACAGCTGACAGCAGAAGCTCTGTTAATTTACATCTTCAGCCAATAGGGCACATTATTTTCAGTGGGGAGTATGTGTGGCTGTAAGACACCACTGGTATGTCTTACAGGTATCTCAGGAGAAACAATATGATTGAACGGATTCTCTGATTCATACTTCAACTAACAGTAGTCATATGGGACCAGTCTTCATGCCAGTGTGAGTGGATCTCAAGAAAAACAATATGATCTTAATCCATTTTTGTAATGCCATATTATCATGTCATTGTTGGACAACTTGATGTAGTGTAATCATATTTTACACAAAGAAATAGTTATTTGTCACTACAGTATAAAATGTGCAACCATTGTCACACACCTCACATACATATGAGAGAAGTCTATGTAATTGCAACTTACTGTATGGGTTAATGCAGTTTTCACTAAATTAACAAAGTCTATGGAGACAATAATGACAAGTCTGGGAATTTTAGCTTGAACAAATTGGTTATACATTGTAGAAATGAATGTATTAATTTATCGTTACATAACTCTTTATGCTTCGGGTTATCTAGTTTTCTGCATGAATGTCTCCTAAAACAAAGGGATAGAAGAGAAAGTCTGTATTTTCGAATGGCTTGGTCATAACTCTGACCTTAGTTAATTCTCTTACAGAAATTGAATGAATAGAAATATTTTAAAATAACGGAATAGGTCAAAATATTGAACCGCCAACCGGTTACATAGATTGCATAAGAAGCTAGCAGATAAAAAGGGCCCTTTAACTCAAATATATTTGGCCCAAGAAATATGGTCCATGCGTTGACCATATTTTCTGTCCAGACCTCAACTCCTGTGAACTGAGCTTACAGTGTAATAGTGATTTATAATAATGTGAGCGCCAATCTATTGTCCTATACTCACAGCAGCATGTAAGTATGGCATTGTAGAGCCAGAGTAGTTCTGAAGCTTACAGCATCATAAATAACTATTATGATCTAAGTTCAGTTCACAGGAGTAGCTACTGTATGTGACTGGCAAATATGGCTGACACTTCTCAGTCTTTTTCAGTCCAAATATGTTCATTTGAAAGAGCCCTAATTGGTTAAAGCTTAATTCCATCTTTTGTACACACTAATAGTTTGTTATTGCACTTTATAAATACACAAGATAGTCTATTGCATCAAGTGGCATGGCACCTGTGTAATGCTTCATTTTCCTTGTGGTTCCGTAAGGGGATTGAACACTTTCTACTGGGTTCCACCATAGATTTTAGCTGACTGCTAGAGAACACTATGTTCCACTTTAGCAAATCAATTTACGCTAGTTTTAGGTGTAGATTGCATCAAAAAGTCACAAACAAGATGCGTACAATTTTGCAGTAAAATTTTCTCATTTGCAAAGTGGGTATTGGTGTTAAAGATAACATACACACGTGGACAAAATTGTTGTTACCCCTCATTTAATGAAAGAAAAACCCACAATGGTCACAGAAATAACTTGAATCTGACTAAAGTAATAATATATAAAAAATTCTATGAAAATGAACAAATGAAAGTCAGACATTGATTTTCAAACCTGATTCAACAGAATTTTGAAAAAAAGAAAACTCATGAAACAGGCCTGGACAGAAATGATGGTGCCCTTAACTTAATATTTTGTTGCACAACCTTTTGAGGCAATCACTGCAATCAACCGATTCCTGTAACTGTCAATGAGACTTCTGCAACTCTCAACAGGTATTTTGGCCACTCCTCATGAACAAACTGCTCCAGGTGTTTCGGGTTTGAAGGGTGCCTTTTCCAGACGACATGGTTCAGCTCCTTGCAAAGATGCTCAATAGGATTTAGGTCAGGGCTCATAGAAGGCCACTTCAGAATAGTCTAATGTTTTCCTCTTAGCCATTCTTGGGTGTTTTTAGCTGTGTGTTTTGGGTCATTATCCTGTTGCAAGACCCATGACCTGCGACTGAGACCAAGCTTTCTGACACTGAGAAGCACATTTCTCTCTAGAATCCTTTGATAGTCTTGAGATTGAAGACACCCTGTGCCAGATGCAGCAAAGCAGCCCCAGAACATAACAAAGCCTCCTCCATGTTTCACAGTAGGGATAGTGTTCTTTTCAAGATATGCTTCATTTTTCCGTCTGTGAACATAGAGCTGATGTGCCTTGCCAAAAATTTCTATTTTTGTCTCATCTGTCCAAAGGACATTCTCCCAGAAGCTTTGTGGCTTGTCAACATGTAGTTTGGCAAATTCCAGTCTTTCAGATTCAAGTTATTTCTGTGACCATTGTGGGTTTTTCTTTCATTAAGCGAGGGGTACCAACAATTTTGTCCCCGTGTGGAGGTCAAAAATATTTAAAAAGTGATATCAGTGAAAAAGCTGAAATTTACAATAAAAAAAATAATTGTGCAAAAATATTATGCATAGATTTGAAGTCAAAATGCACAAAATTTTAAATATTTATGATCTTATTAATAAATTTACTGCAACTCACCCCAACTACAGCATCCTCACCACTAAAGATTAGCATATGTGGGTTACACTGATCAGTTTATCATCTGGGGAACTTTAAACTAAAAAGGAATGCCCAAAGATAGCTTTGGGAGATAAAACTTTGTTTTTCAGAGTAGCTATATAATACTTTTATTTTAATGATTTGTGATTTTTATATTATTTTCTTTATACATTTTACTTTTTATTAAACTCATGAGAGTTTTTTTCTATTTAGATTTTTTTTTAATGATATTGTATATACACACTAATATACAGTCATATGAAAAAGTTTGGGCACCCCTATTAATCTTAATCATTTTTAGTTCTAAATATTTGGGTGTTTGCAACAGCCATTTCAATTTGATATATCTAAATAACTGATGGACACAGTAATATTTCAGGATTGAAATTAGGTTTATTGTACTAACAGAAAATGTGCAATATGCATTAAACCAAAATTTGACCGGTGCAAAAATTTGGGTACCCTTATCATTTTATTGATTTGAATACTCCTAACTACTTTTTACTGACTTACTGAAGCACAAAATTGGTTTTGTAATCTCAATGAGCTTTGAACTTCATAGCCAGGTGTATCCAATCATGAGAAAAGGTATTTAAGGTGGCCAATTGCAAGTTGTTCTCCTATTTGAATCTCCTCTGAAGAGTGGCATCATGGGCTCCTCCAAACAACTCTCAAATGATCTGAAAACAAAGATTGTTCAACATAGTTGTTCAGGGGAAGGATACAAAAAGTTGTCTCAGAGATTTAACCTGTCAGTTTCCACTGTGAGGAACATAGTAAGGAAATGGAAGACCACAGGGACAGTTCTTGTTAAGCCCAGAAGTGGCAGGCTAAGAAAAATATCAGAAAGGCAGAGAAGAAGAATGGTGAGAACAGTCAAGGACAATCCACAGACCACCTCCAAAGAGCTGCAGCATCATCTTGCTGCAGATGGTGTCACTGTGCATCGGTCAACAATACAGCACACTTTGCACAAGGAGAAGCTGTATGGGAGAGTGATGCGAATGAAGCCGTTTCTGAAAGCACGCCACAAACAGAGTCGCCTGAGGTATGCAAAAGCACATTTGGACAAGCCAGCTTCATTTTGGAAGAAGGTCCTGTGGACTGATGAAACAAAGATTGAGTTGTTTGGTCATACAAAAAGGCGTTATCCATGGCGTCAAAAAAACACAGCATTCCAAGAAAAACACTTGCTACCCACTGTAAAATTTGGTGGAGGTTCCATCATGCTTTGGGGCTGTGTGGCCAATGCCGGCACCAGGAATCTTGTTAAAGTTGAGGGTCGCATGGATTCAACTCAGTATCAGCAGATTCTTGAGAATAATGTACAAGAATCAGTGACGAATTTGAAGTTACGCCGGGGATGGATATTTCAGCAAGACAATGATCCAAAACACAGCTCCAAATCTACTCAGGCATTCATGCAGAGGAACAATTACAATGTTCTGGAATGGCCATCCCAGTCCCCAGACCTGAATATCATTGAACATCTGTGGGATAATTTGAAGCGGGCTGTCCATGCTCGGCGACCATCAAACTTAACTGAACTGGAATTGTTTTGTAAAGAGGAGTGGTCAAAAATACCTTCATCCAGGATCCAGGAACTGATTAAAAGCTACAGGAAGCGACTAGAGCCTGTTATTTTTGCAAAAGGAGGATCTACTAAATATTAATGTCACTTTTCTGTTGAGGTGCCCATACTTTTGCACCGGTCAAATTTTGGTTTAATGCATTTTGTACATTTTCTGTTAGTACAATAAACCTCATTTCAATCCTGAAATATTACTGTGTCCATCAGTTATTAGATATATCAAATTGAAATGGCTGTTGCAAACACCCAAATATTTAGAACTAAAAATGATTAAGATTAATAGGGGTGCCCAAACTTTTTCATATGACTGTTATATATATATATATATATATATATATATATATATATATATATTGTACCTTAGCCTGTGTACTAATAGAGCACAGGCAGTTCTTAAAGCAAGCCTTCTCTTTTCCTAAACTTCTTGATAATACCCAGTTCCTTCACCATCCAATTTCTAAAAATCACAATGGCAAGAATATGGAAAAGCTTCCAAATATGTCCAAATATGAATGCAGCCTTAGCATCCTTTCTGGCAGTGATTGCTTTTGTGGGATTTGGCAATTTGCGTTTAGAATCCTCTAATATTCTCAATTCACAGAGCTGCAATAAGTATGGATAAGACCAAGCACACCATTCAGCGTGTGTTATGTTTATTTCTTAGGCTACATTCTTAAAACAATTTGCTCTGCTGTTCTCTAAGTAATGTGCCAAGCCTCTTCGCTGTACAGTGGGTGCTGCTGATTTTCAAAGTAGGACATGAAGAGATTAAACAAAATATGCAAACACCAGAGAGAGAATTAAACATAAGAGAGTATTTCCCTTTCTGTCATGAAAAATAACACTTTATACTTGGAAATATTTGAATCCTAGAAGAAGCTGCAAGACAAAGATAACATGAAAGAAGAGCTTTTCATACTCAAGGGGAAATCACAAGTAGAGCAGATAATATAATTATTGAAAACATATACTAAAACGATTCTTTGATTGCCAGTGGGAATATACATTAATGCATGGGATCTCCAATCCTGCCATATCTGCTGTGCTATTTCTTCATGTTAAAATTAGGCTATACCTCAATGTGGAAAATGTAGTAAAAAATATGGTACAAAATAAGGGGAGTGATCATGTACACGATGCCAAAAGTGATTGTCTTGGTTGATTCAATGACCTTATCTACACTATATTAAACTACTGTACTATGCTAAAACCGACGTGCTCAAACTCTACAACCAAAACCAGAGTCTGACTAGGGTTATAGGCTAAAATAACTTCTGAAAACTGCACAAAGCTAATATAAGGACTGAAACTGACTTTATATGTCAAGCATGCTTATAGGAATGCTATGGTTCTCAAGTGCAGGGCTCTATTAATGGCAATGTCCAACTTACAAGTTGTACTTTATGAATTTGTAATGAAAAGGCTATAGAAATGTATGGGGCTTTCCTGCATTTTCATCTGTGTCCCATTTCTGAATAAATCTGGTAAAAATAATTTCCCCAGAAAATTAACTCCATTTGAGATGCCAACTGGAGCACTATATTGTTACACAGAGTGCAGAGACTTAGCTTGTACCTTTTCCATGTGCATGAAGCTATTTTCCCACAAGTACATGACTTTCCAGAGGAAAACAGGTCCATATATAAGTATGAGAGCACATGACAGCATGGATCCTAAAGATGCCCATACAGTTTCAACATGTTGGTCTAATGAATGATCAGCTGCTCTCAACTCCCCCATATGCATACATGGATCAATTGGCCAAGTATGCACATGATTTCAATGGGGAGAGAATAGTAAGCAGCTCCCAAACAACTTAGCCCAGGGGAACTAATGATCGGGCATAACAAAATCAACATGACCAATCTTTTCTCCTTCATCATTTGCTGTTGGAGAGTTGGAAAGCCCCGTATGCAAAAGTTGGTTGGGCAACTGTGACAACAAAAAAAAAACAAGTTTAGCAAACTTTTTTCTTATGTGTATTGAACCCTTAAAGGTGTTTTTGGCTCCAAATGCAGTTCATACTGATCACTGATCCACAGGATAAGTATCATGATCTCTGTGGAGTCTGACAGCTGGAGTTTGCACAGATGAGCTGATCTCGCTGACTCCATGCACCAGAAGCTACAGTAGTGAATGGGGAGCAGAAGCAGTCTATTCCTATTCAATGGAAGAGCTACAAATCCCCAGAGCTACTGCTATGCAGTGGTTGCAGCTCTGCTCCTATTATTTGAATAGGATCATTCATCTTTAAGTCTTAGGACCAGTTTGTAGGATAATTATTATTTCATGATGTAGTAAAGTATATTTTTGGACCCTCTTTGTAATATAAAGGCATAAAATAATTGATCCTTAATACAGTATAGAATGAAATCTTCTATTATCTTAAATGAGAGAATTTGCCAGGGGTCTAAACACCTTCGCAAGACATAGCATCTTCAATATTGAATGCAGCTTTAGAGATCATTAATATACTCTTTATTAAAGCACTTCTCTGCTTCTTGGAATAGGTTAATGGATATAGTATTTGGCAAGCAAAAATCCTTATTCGTTTTTGTGAAGACCTTGTATGACCATTACACCTTTTAATGAGGTATTTCAATGTCATAAAGCATGTAATAAATCACATCATGAGCTAATTACATTGATCAGGTCTTTTCTAATGTTAAAATAAACTTACCATCAAATGCTATTTCTCAAATATGGTGCTTAGCTCAGCATAAGGTATGTGTATGTCTTTGAAATATAAAACACTATACAAACTTTGACCTTGATGTAATTCTCATAGGAAGTTCTAATGGTGAATATTTCAATCTGAATTATGCAAGCTTAAATGTTAATCTATTCATCTTGTCGTTTTACTAAACCTTTTTTTTCTAATCAATGACATTTTATATTGCCTAAAATCACATAGCAAACTGTCCCTTTGAAAAGGCTTGGTTACAAGGTTATACTTTATTAAAATAACAGGCAAGAATAAGAGAAATTGAAGGAAATAAATATACTGTAATATAGTCTCCTTATGACCTGGAATTAAAATAGATATTATGGGGGATTGATTCTATTTGATTTACACAACATGTCTACCACTTTGGATGTGCATTTTTACTGCACAATAACTAAGACAAAGAAAGAGATAACTTTAATGTCAATAAATTCTTACCTCTTGAAAGTCAGTAGTTTGTAAAGCCACCTTATGCTGAATTACAGATATAAACCTCTTATAATGTGTCCTAGAAGCTCACTTTTTTAAATTCCTACAGGAAAAATTGTTCCAACTCCTTCAAGTTAAATGGGTTACATTGGTATCTAACCGAGTCATGGACTTCCCAACAACTAAGGGGACCCATTTCCACTGAGACCTTGCAATAAGTGATAAGTATGAATGATGGAAAGGGAAGAGGAAGACTAAATGTGTCTCCATTACTTTACTTTACCTTTACTGGGAGATCATAATGTCTGTACAGTATATGATATCATTATAAATACTTTCTTCATGCTGTGATGTCACAATGTGCACGGTGATCTTTTTGTGTGTGCTTTGATCCTGTGCTGCGACATTACTGTGTTTTTTATCCCTGTACTGTGACAACAGGATGTGCATTATCTCTACTGTGGCATTGCAATGTTTATTATCTATGTACTGTGACGTTACTGTGTGCATTATCTCTGTGTTGTGACATCATTGTTTATTATCCCTGTACTGTGACATCACTGTGCACATTATCCTGTGACAACACTTTGTGTATTAAACCTGCATTGTGAAATAACTGCATGCATAATCCCTGCACTATACTGCAACATCACTGAACACAATATCCCTGTAATGTACTGTGACATCACTGTGCACAATTATCTCTGTTGCTGTGACATCACTGTATGCATTATATCTGTACTGTGATATCACTGTGTGCATTATACTACCGTGTTTCTCCAAAAATAAGACCTACCCCGAAAATTAGCCCTAGCTAGATTTTCCAGGTTTTTTGGTGTATGCTTGAAATATAAGCCCTACTTCAAAAATAAGACCTAGTGTAAGGGAATCACTAGAGGAGCGATTCCCCAGAAGCTGCTGGAGAACTAGGGGGGAGGGGCACACGAGACAGTGGACCCTAAGCTGAATCCCCCCCCCCCACTGTCCCTGGCTAACTTGCCCGATCTGTCCTAGGTGACAGCCAGCAACCACGTCGACAGTCCCTCCTTATAATAAGTGATCACATAGAACGCAGACAAGACGCACAACAACAAAAGAGAGGTCAGGAAGCCAAGGGGTCAGTAACAAACGAGCAAAGCAGTACAAAGTCAAAATCCAAGAGAATAGTCAAAGTCAAAGCCAGTGGTCAGAAAATCAGGTAACAAAGTAGTAAGGTATATCACAAGGAGAGCAAGCAAAGACAGAGCAATAACCGGCCACCATGTGAGGGCTGACAACCTGTTTATAGAAAGTCTGGGACCAGCCCCAGAGCAGATAGGTACACAGGCTGTCAATCACACAGGCCAGGAAGAGATTAACTCTATGCAGTCCAGAGAGAAATGTTCCTAATTACACGGGTGTGGCTTTACACAGCAAGAGAACTAAGAGCATGTTCAGACTGAGCATCAAGAAGCTTACACAAAGAACCAAATTGAAGACGCCTCCTTCGCCACAGCGTGCGAGTGGAGGGCGGCGCCGAGACCCGAAACGGCAGAGACGTTACACTTAGCTAATTTAACCCCTTCCCGACATCTGCCGTGCGATTACAGAGGATGCCGGGTCCTTAAAGATAGCTGCCGCGGAGACCCGAAGTTAATGCCCGCGATCAGTTTCTATCCTGATCACGGGCATTGTTCAGCTTGACCCCCCCCCCGCCACCAAAGTAGCACAACCTGGAGTTAATGCCCGCGATCAGAGTGGACTCTGACTGCGGGCATTGCTAAGTGTGACCTCCACGCCCCCCCCCCCCGCAGTCCCTAGGGCCAGTCCCAACCACCTATAGCTACTATACTATAGCTACAGTCCCTATAGCCCCCCCCCCCAAAGCAGAGCAACCGGCCCCGTACCTTTCACGTTGTAGGTCGGCTCCCGCACGGCGAGATAGCGGGAGCCGACCTGTTCCTTTGACAGCCGGGAGTCTTATAAAGGCTTCCAGGCCTGTCATAGGAATATTACTATTGAGGTCCAGCCTCAATAGTAATGTACAGTAGATAATCTCCCAGGCTCCCTCCACTTTCACTAGAATACATATAAAACTAAAATATTACTGTGAAACACATACACATCAGGAATCCCTGTGTCCGAAAACGCCCGCTCTACAAAATTATAACAATATTTTACCTCTATAGTGAATGCAGTAGCGGAAAAAAAAATCAAAAGTGCCGAACTGCTGTTTTTTCGCTGTTTCACCTCTGATAAAAGTTGAAATAAAAAGCAATCAAAAGTGTGATTGTTGTTCATGGAAAAAATTAAGACCTACCCCGAAAATAAGCCCTAGCCCTTTTTTCGGAGCAAAAAATAATATAAGACCCTGTCTTATTTTCAGAGAAACACGGTAGTACTGTGACATCACTGTGCATTATCTCGGTATTAGGACATAATAAACTTAAAACTAGTCAATAATATAAATGTGCACCAGCTTGATAAAGTGTCAACCTGTAACACTGCTAAGATAAAATAAATACCAAGGAGGTCTCCATACAGGTCAGAGACAATTTAGTGGTAAAGTATAGATCACAGTTTGGTTATAAAAAATTATCCCAAACCTTGGGGGTCCATAGCAAAACATGTAACTCTACCATGACTGGGAAGTTCTGATTATTTTGGTATTCTTTTTACACTGGGATAATGCACATACAGTGCCTTGCGAAAGTATTTGGCCCCCTTGAACTTTTCAACCTTTTGCCACATTTCAGGCTTCAAACATAAAGATATAAAATTTAAATTTTTTGGTGAAGAATCAACAACAAGTGGGACACAATTGTGAAGTGGAATGAAATTTATTGGTTATTTTAAACTTTTGTAAAAAATAAAAAACTGAAAAGTGGGGTGTGCAATATTATTCGGCCCCCTTACTTTCAGTGCAGCAAACTCACTCCAGAAGTTCAGTGAGGATCTCTGAATGATCCAATGTTGTCCTAAATGACTGATGATGATAAATATAATCCACCTGTGTGTAATCAAGTCTCCGTATAAATGCACCTGCTCTGTGATAGTCTCAGGGTTCTGTTTAAAGCGCAGAGAGCATCATGAAGACCAAGGAACACACCAGGCAGGTCCGTGATACTGTTGTGGAGTAGTTTAAAGCCGGATTTGGATACAAAAAGATTTCCCAAACTTTAAACATCCCAAGGAGCACTGTGCAAGTGATCATATTGAAATGGAAGGAGTATCAGACCACTGCAAATCTACCAAGACCCGGCCGTCCCTCTAAACTTTCATCTCAAACAAGGAGAAGACTGATCAGAGATGCAGCCAAGAGGCCCATGATCACTCTGGATGAACTGCAGAGATCTACAGCTGAGGTGGGAGAGTCTGTCCATAGGACAACAATCAGTCGTACACTGCACAAATCTGGCCTTTATGGAAGAGTGGCAAGAAGAAAGCCATTTCTCAAAGATATCCATAAAAAGTCTTGTTTAAAGTTTGCCACAAGCCACCTGGGAGACACACCAAACATGTGGAAGAAGGTGCTCTGGTCAGATGAAAGCAAAATCGAACTTTTTGGCCACAATGCAAAACGATATGTTTGGCGTAAAAGCAACACAGCTCATAACCCTGAACACACCATCCCCGCTGTCACACATGGTGGTGGCAGCATCATGGTTTGGGCCTGCTTTTCTTCAGCAGGGACAGGGAAGATGGTTATGTTTGAAGCCTGAAATGTGGCAAAAGGTTGAAAAGTTCAAGGGGGCCAAATACTTTCGCAAGGCACTGTATGTGCATTATCCCAGTGTAAAAAGAATACCAAAATAATCAGAACTTCCCAGTCATGGTAGAGTTACATGTTTTGCTATGGACCCCCAAGGTTTGGGATAATTTTGTATAACCAAACTGTGATCTATACGTTACCACTAAATTGTCTCTGACCTGTATGGAGACCTCCTTGGTATTTATTTTATCTTAGCAGTGTTACAGGTTGACACTTTATCAAGCTGGTGCACATTTATATTATTGACTAGTTTTAAGTTTATTATATTTTATTAAAGTTTTATTTAATCCCCCTTTCCCCCAAATATAGGCAAAAGTGCAAAAGTAATCAAAACCCACTCTATTTTTACATTTCTTATCTGGCTTCCATTTATAATGGAATCTGGATTCATCTTATGCGGGATCCAAGTCATGCCTGGTGGATCCCTTTAACTTTATTTCTATTGCTTACAAATGAAGCAAAACATATGACATATGAAATACACTTTATAACATGTTAATGTATGGATAAGTCATCGTTCACATTGGTCTACATCCCCAGTAGAGCACACAAATATCAATTTCATGGGCAACTAACTAATCTATCCTAATGCTTTTGGAATGTGGAAGGAACATTGATTGTTATGAAAAAACTAAAAAAATCCCTCAAAATGCAAAATTTAAGAGAACACCCAAACTCTATGCAGATGTTGCTCATAGTTTGTTTTGACAACAATACTGGGCACCTGTGATACCCTAATAAGGTTCACTAGGGTTCCAAAGCTATTTCCATCATTTTGAGGACGTCAATTAATGTATGGATATGTCATCATTCACATTGGTCCCTGTCCCCAGCGGGGCTCAAATTTTAAATTCCCTATCTCAGACACACACAAAAGTGAATTTTATAGGATACCAACTAATCTATCCTAATGCTATTGTAATGTGAGATGATTAAGACCTACAAAAAAAAAAACTAAATTCAA
Source organism: Leptodactylus fallax (assembly GCA_947044405.1). Lineage (NCBI taxonomy): Eukaryota > Metazoa > Chordata > Amphibia > Anura > Leptodactylidae > Leptodactylus > Leptodactylus fallax. Next base: position 2,880,197 of record CAMRHE010000245.1, read on the forward strand.
CAGAATATCCATACTCCATGCACATAGTTATCTTTGACTCAGGACTCTAGTGTTTTAAGGCAACAATGCTGGCTACTGAGCCACTATGCTACCCTAATAAGGTCCACCACGGTTCCAAAGTTTTTTCCATCAGTTTGAGGGCAAGAGCAGAGTTTCATGAAGACTTGTTAGTGCCAGTCTACAACAGCAGTGTGAATAGAACCTTAATGTACCTTACTCGCACTGTTCTGCTAGCTTGTGGCATGTTTATTTCTGTATTCATATAAGGAAGTGAATATTTGACATTTCATGAGAGATCAGTAGTGATCTGTTTTTTTCTTTCACTTAAATGAATATGCTTTTGATTAACTGAACTGAATGCACCGGAAAATGTTCCTGATTGCAGGAGGTTCACGTAGTAGCATCAGCGAGTCACAGGCTCAAAGGATGTGGAATCCTTCTTGATTTCATATACAGTAAAGTGATTCTTAATGAATTATACAGCACTTGTTTATTTCAGGTTTTTGAAAAGGTATTTTTGTCATCTATATTTTCTGTTTCATCTGTTACTTGTAAAAGCTTGCAATGCTTCATGGAAAACCTAAATCTCCATTTCTGCTAAAAATGCCTATTTGTTCAGGGTTGTAGCTATAGGGTCTAGAGGTAACAGTTGTACCCATTTCCTGGAGCTCAATGCTCCCCATAGAGCTTCAAGTTACACCTCTAAACTTATTGTTACATAAGACATAACAAAGCTCCTTTTTCAAAATATATTAGGAGAACAAAGCAAAATTTGTACTAGCAGAGAAGCATATAGAGAAAAATAAATCATGTCTAGGTTGTTAAGATGTCATTTTTAACCCTATTAGGCACTCTAACATTTTGTTTCCTTGGTTATCTTTTACTACTATTAATATAGAATGTATTTTTGTGGAAGTGATGAATAGAAAAAAAGGAATTTAAGACTGCAGGGATGACAGGGCAAACTTGGGTGCCCTTCTCTCTGTGATACCCCTAAATGAAAAAAAAAATCCAGAGAGAGAAAAATGTTAGTAGTTTGTTAAAAAAGAATTAACGGAGCAGATTTATGAAGACTCCCCTCCAAAACCCCAATGATGCCAGAAGGTACGTTTCATTTATGACAAGGCACATGCCTTCTCATAATGTACGCAAATGTACGCAATTTATATACGCCAGATTTTTAGTGTAAATGTTGATAAATCTGGTGGAAATGATGCCCCCTGTCTACCCTGCTAAGGGGGCGCAAAAAATAAAAAAGTCACAATTTTGTGCAAATCGGTGGTTTGCATAAAAAAATTGTTACCTTTTATGCTTTGTGCACCGGAAAAATGTCTGTAATTGGCACCTTTTCTAAAACTAATATTCCCTCTGTTCTAGACCCCATCAGAGATTCCTAGATATTTAAAACCTAAGACATAAGGCTGTGTGTAGATGTACACCGATATATCTACAACTCAAATAAAGGTTATGCTTTAAGAATTCACATATTTAGTGATACAATTATTTATTGTTGAAAGTTAATTATATATTGTTTTCACACTAAAATTCACAAATGAGTGCATGAAAGAAATGACATTGCTTGTATATGAGTGCCAAAATAACACAATGTGATATGGATGTGTCCACGCTAAACCAATTTACTTAACAACTCCAATTTATCTTGAAAACAATTCAACACAAACTATGACATGCTAACAATGAAATGCTGCAATTCACACTCCCCTCCTGGTGGTCACACATAGACACAAAAATGGTAGTTAGCATATCACTTTGTGAAAACCTGTCACGAAGCCATGTTGTGTTTAGATGGGCATGTTGTATATCTGGGCATGTCCAGCCCAAAGGACAAGTAAGACGGGCACATCTGTTTATCTGAAATGCCCTAAAGAAGCAATGGTCTACCACAAACTTCTTACTTGCTCACTGCATGCATGAACTATTGTAGAAAATATTTGAAATAGAAAGCAAGGTCTGGAAAAACTCATTACTGAAAATCTTAAAATTCATAAAGATTGCAATAGAAAAAGCAGATAAAATAAATTAAATAGCAAATTAGATACAAATGTTGATAATAACTTTGTGCACAATATTCACAATATTATTACAGTTATATATATTTAAGCAAAAATTCAGCTCCATAGGGTAGACAAATCATATCAATATTTGGTGTGACATCCCTTTGCCTTCGAAAGAGCATCAGTTCTTCTAGGTAGACTTGCAGAAAGTTTTTGAAGGAACTCGGCAGGGAGGTTGCTCCAAACATCTTGAAGAACTAACCACAGATCATCTGTGGATGTAGGCTTGCTCATATCCTTCTGTCTCGTCATGTAATCCCAGACAGACTGGATGATGCTGAGATCAGGGCTCTGTGGGGGCCATATCATCACTTCCAGGGCTTCTCCTCCAAAGGGTGGTCACACCAAATATTGATGTGATTTAGATTTCTCTCTTGTTTATCCACTTTATTTTGTTAAGCAGGGTTCACACTACCATTGGAGTCCGTTATGAAGGTGTCCATTAAAAAAAACAAAAAACGGACACCTATCATAACGGACACTAACTGATGTTAATGTGTCTGTTTTTTAACTGATCCAATTAATGGTTCAGTTAAAAAAAAACGGACACATTAGCATCAGTTAGTGTCTGTTAGCATCAGTTAGTGTCCGTTTTTTAACACTGTCCGTTTTTTTTTTTGTTTGTTTCTCCTTTCTGAGCATGCGCAGGAAAAAAACGGACATAAAATAATGGACAGTAACTGATGGCTAAAAACCCATTGAAGTGAATGGAAATTTTAACTCATTTCTGATGGTTCAGCTAGTGTCTGATGCTAAAATCTTGTAATAGCAACGGACACTACTAACGGTCACCAACAGTAGTGTGAATGCCCCCTTAGTTGACAGAAATAAACTATACACTTCACTGTAAAAAGGACATGGTACAACTGTAGAAAATATTATTATTAATGACAACAACAAAATGATAGGTTGTCTTTTTTTTTCGCAGTCATTTGCTATATAGTACAACATACAGCTACATATTCCAGCTACAGGTTGCATACAAATATACACAAATGTTTCCTATTCCATTATTTGACAAGTTATGACTACTTTTAACACAATTACCTATCCTTGTTCCCATGATGCTCACCCTTGAATATTGTGGTGGCACTTATGGGATCAGAGGTATACACAGTGAAAGTCTGTGCAAAATGGGAAAAAAACTAACTCTAAGTACGGTATGTAGATATCATGAGTGTCATAATGGCTGTATTGTTGACAACCAGTGAATGATGTGACCCTGGATTTGGAATTTTGCTTCTATAGTAGCCACGCATACTTTCTCATCTTATACAGCATGAGTACATTTTTTAGATCTTTTCTATAAAATACAACAAATACAAGATGACATTTAACTGTGGTTAAGCAAAGAATGCTAATATATACAAATGTACAAAATAATTGGGTCAGGCTCCTTCTTGTAACTTGGATATGAAGCTACGGTATATGAAAATACGCAAGTGGAAAATGAAAAAATATGATTCCAGAAACACAGTTAATGTTGCACTAGGTACAAGCCAAACACAGACATTTACATTTTTCATCTTGTTCACATTAGACTTTTCAAAGCTTTTAGGTTAAAAAGTTTAGTTTCCTTTAAAACCCACAAATCAGTGCATGCTTACATAAATAAATACACATGTCACCCTTTAAACAGAGTTCAAAGTACACTTCTAGTTAAAAATAAGAAACTTTGCCGCTTAATTTGCTGTGAAGATAATTTTTCTTCCAAATCTAATTCTCATGGATATTTTAGGCTGTGCAAAAGATTAGTTTAATCAGGCTTTGCTTGTCATTCCTGAAATTTTACAGCTCTAAAACATATTCACGGATAGAGTAACACATTTTCAAATATTAATACCATTTTTTTATGGAAAATATGCCAATAATCACGTACATAAAAAAGGTATGAAAACAAAATGTTTTGCAGTTTCAGGAAATTTTCATCCCTCATCCATTTCCCTTACCAGAACTTAACAGAGAGTACATGTTTAACCCCTTAAGGACACAGCCCAAAAATGCGTTAAGGACCAGGCCTTGTTTTTCAAAACTGACATGTGTCTCTTTATGTGGCAAGAACTTTGAGACGCTTTAACTTACTCAAGTGATTTTGAGACTGTTTTCTCGTGACACATTGTACTTCATGTTAGTGGTAAACACTAATCAATATTTTTGTATTTATTTATAAAAAAATAGGATATTTGATGGAAATTTGGAAAAAAATCGCAATTTTCAAAATGTGAAAGTCTCTGCTTTTCAGACAGATAGTCATACCACCCAAATACATTAATAAATATTATCTACCATATCTCTGCTTTATATTGACATTATCTTTTAATCGTCCTTTAATTTATTTTGGATGTTAGAAGGCTTACAAGTGTAACAGCGATTTTCCAGATTTACAAGAAAATTTCCCAAACTAATTTTTTAGGGACCACTTCAGTTCTGAAGGGGATTATAAAGGCCTATATATTAGAAACCCCCCATAAATCGCCCCATTTTCAAAACTGCACCCCTGAAATAATTCAAAACAGCATTTGGGAAGTTTGTTAACCCTTTAAGCATTTCACAAGAATTAAAACGATATCGAGATGAAATTTAGACATTTCATTTTTTTCCAATAATCCCTTCATTTAGCCCTAAATTTAACACATTCACAAAGGGTTAAAGGAGAAAATGCATCTCCCAGTTTATTATACAATTTCTCCCGAGCACAGAAATACCCCACATGTGGGTGTAAATTGATGTTAGGGCATTCGGCAGTGCACAGAAGGGAAGGAGCGACACTGGACGTTTGAAAAGCAGATTTTGCTGGAATAGTTTTCAGGTGCCATGTTGCATTTGAAGAGCCCCCAAAGTACCAAAACAATGGAAACCCCCTAAAAGTGACCCCATTTTGGAAACTACACCCCTCACAGAACTCATCAATGGGTATAGTGAGCATTTTGACCCCACAGCTGTTTCACAGATTTTACTAACACTGGGATGTATAAATGAAAAATTACTAAAACGTCACTTTATCCCCAAAGTTTTCATTTTCACAAGGGGTTAAAGGAGAAAAAGGACCCCATAGTTTGTTAAACAATTTCTCCTGAACACAGCAATGCCCCATATGTGGTCATAAACTGCTGAATGGGTACATGGTGGGGCTCAGAATGGAAAGAGCGCTATTTTGCTTTTGTAGGGCAGATTTTGCTGAAATAGTTTTCAGGTGCCATGTTGCATTTGCAGAGCCCCCAAAGTACCAAAACAGTGGAAACCCCCTAAAAGTGACCCCATTTTGGAAACCACACCCCTCACAGAACATGTCAAGGGGTATAGTGAGCATTTTGAACAGACAGCTGTTTCATAGATTTTATTAACATTTGGACATGAAAATGAAAAATTTCTTTTTTTCCAATAAACTGTCAATTTAGCCCCAAATTTTTCATTTTCACAAGAGGACAAAGGAGAAAAAGCTCCCCAAAGTTTGTTACACAATTTCTCCTGAACACAGAAATGCCCCATATGTGGTTGTAATCTGCTGTATGGGTACATGGTGGGGCTCAGAATGGAAAGAGCGCTATTTAGCTTTTGGAGGGCAGAATTTGCTGGAATAGTTTTTGGGTGCCATGTCGCATTTGCAGAGCCCCTACAGTACCAATACAATGGAAACCCCTCAAAAGGGACCCCATTTTGGAAATTACACCCCTCATAGAATTTATCTAGGTGTATAGTGAGCATTTTGACCTCACAGCTGTTTCACAGATTTTATCATCATTGGGACGTAAACATGAAAAATTACTTTTTTTCCAATAAACCGTCCATTTAGCGGCATATTTTTAATTTTTGTAAGTGGTTAAAGAAGAAAAAACACCCCACAGTTTGTTACACAATTCCTTCTGAACACAGAAATGCCCCATATGTGATTATAATCTGCTGTATGGGAACATGGTGGGGCTCAGAATGGAAAGAGCGCTATTTAGCTTTAGGAGGGCAGATGTGGCTGGAATAGTTTTCAGGTGCCATGTCGCATTTGCAGAGCCCCTAAAGTACCAATACAATGGAAACCCCTCAAAAGGGACCCCATTTTAGAAACTACACCCCCCAAGGAATGTATCAAGGGGTATTATCATTTTGAGCCTAAAAATGCTTCCCAAAAATTAATGTACAAAGAGAAAATTGAAGTTTTTGAAGAAATATCCAATTTCAGAATATGTTGCGGCCACTTTGTGGCATCAGAGACATGCACTCCTAAAACTATTAAGTGGGCTATCCCGGGGGAAAAAAATTATATATGTGGGTGTAACATGCTGCTTAGGAACATAGCAGGGCTCAGAAGGGAAGGAGCACTGTGTTTTTTTAGCTTTTGGAGTACAGATTTAGAGGGACTTTCTGGTCGCCATGTTGTTTTTGCAGAGCCCTGGAGGTGCCAGTAAACTGGAATTCCCCAAGAAGTGACCCCCATTTTGTAGGGGCGATTTTAGGGTCTCTGCAAATGTGACATGGCGTCCAAAAACCAACAATCTAAATCTGCGCTCCAAAAGCACATAGCGCTCCTTCACATCTGCACCCTGCTGTGTGCCCAAATGACAGTTTATGCCCACATGTATGACACTGGTGTACCCAGGATAACATACTTAATGCCATATGTGGTATAAACTGCTGTTTGGGCACAGCCAGGCACAGAAGGGAAGGAGCGCTATTTTGGTTTTTAGAGCACAGTTTGGTTTATGGACACCATGTCACTTTTGCAGAGCCCATGAATTGCCAGTAAAGTGGAATCCACAGACTTGTGACCCCATTTTGGAAACTACACCCTTCAAGGGATTTATCAAGTGGTGTAGCGAGCATTATTAACCCTTAATTGTTGCATTCTTTTAATTTCCAGAAATGAATGCACAGATGATAATGAAAAGTTAAAAATAACATTTTTCCATAGATACGCCATTTCAGTGCCCGATATGTTGTGCCCAGCTTATGTCTGCAGAGACACACACTCCAAAAACTGTTAAGCGGGTATCCCGGGCACAACAGCTTTTGGAGCGTTCATCTCTGATACAAGCCGGGCGCAACATATTACGCACTGAAATGATGTATTCCTGGAATAATTGTCATTTTCACCTTTCACAATCAGCTGCGTATTCATTTATGGATAATAAATTATAGCAACACTTGGGGGTTAAAAATGTTCACTGTACCCCTGGATAAATTCCTTCAGGGGTGTAGTTTCCAAAATGGGGTAACATGTCAGGGGATTCCACTTTACTGGCGTTTCAGCTCTGCAAAAGTGCAATGGCGTCCAAAAACCAAACCGTCCAAGCCTGTGCTCCAAAAACCAAATAGCGCTCCTTCCACTCTGTGCCCGGCTGTCCCCAAACAGCAGTTTATAACCACATATGACATTAAGTACGTTTCCCTGGGTACACCAGTGTCATACATGTGGGCATAAACTGCAGTTTGGGCACACAGCAGGGCACAGAAGAGAAGGAGCGCTATGTGGCTTATGGAGTGCAGATTCAGATGTTTGGTATCTGGACGCCATGTCATGTTTGTAGAGCCTGTAAGGTACCATAACAGTGGATTCCCCAAAGGAGTGACCCCATTTTGAAAACTGCACCCCTCAAAGAATTTATCAAGGGGTGTAGTAAGCATTAGTATCCCAGACGTGACTGCACAGCGGATGGGGAAAAGTGAATAGGTAAGCTGTGCGGAGTGCATTGGGAACACCAAATTCCCTACTATTTCCCCAGTAGTTCCTATTATTGGGGAGGTCACTCTGGGGGTCACTTCTGGTTTATTTTCCCTCATAAGCTCTAAATCTGGGGTGTCCCCGATATACGCTCGCACAGCTTATACATTCCCTTCCTGCCGCAGCCAGTTATGTTCTAATGATTTGGCGATTTTTGGGGTTTTTGTCTTCACATTGTACGAGCTATATTTTCTTTATTTCTCTGGTGATGTAGCCATATGAGGGCTTGTTGTTTGCGGGGTGAGATGTATTTTGTAATGACATCATCTTTGGGCGCCTATAACCTATTGAATAAATTTTATTAACTCTTTCTTGTTGAATTAAAAAAATACCCCATCAATTCTGACACTGCGTTTTACCTTTGAAATTTTTCACCATGCAGCATAAAGCATAAGTAACATGTTACCTTTTTTCTACGGGTCGGTACGATTACGGAGATACCTCATTTATACTGTTTTTTTTATGCGATACTAATTTTGCAGAACAAAAACTCATTTGGGGACATAAATTAATTGTTTTTGCATCGCCATATTCTGAGATGCGTAACATTTTTATTTTACGGTTTGCAGAGTTGCTTTAGGGCTTATTTTTTGCGGGACAACCTGTGCTTTTTATTGGTACTGTTTTGGGGTACATATGACTTTTTGATAACTTTTTATGGCATATTTTGTAAGGTGAGATGGCAAAAAATCATTACTTTTGGCGAGTTTTTTCTGTTTTTTTTTCTCCGACGTTCACCGTGTACATTAAATATTGTTTCAGTTTTATTGTACAGGTTGTTACGGACGCAACAATACCAAATATGCATTGTTTTTATTAATTTTTAGTTTTTTTTTAATATAATTCATTTTATATAGCAAAAGGGAATTTTTGGGGCTTTATTCTTTTATTAATTTTTTTTAAAACACTTTATTTTATTTTTTTCACTTTTTTTTACTTTTTCATGTGTCCCATTAGGACACCTGAGCCAGCAATGCTTTGATTGCTGGCTCAGCACTATAGACTGCAAGACACGAGCTTACAAGTGTCTTGCAGTCTATATAGGAAGTGAGGCTATGCAGACGCATAGCCTCACTTCCGCAGGTCTCGGCAGGATCAACCAGGTAGTGGGGTCTCCAGGCAGCCTGGGGTCACTGAGCAGACCCCGGGCTGCAGGTTATAGGTATCGGCACCCCCCGATCTCGCCGCGGGGGGTGCCTATTGGAGCGGCAACATAGCGGAACCCCTTGGATGCCGCGGTCATGTTTGACCGCGGCATCCAAGGGGTTAAAACCTTGGATCGGAACTCAGTTCCGACCGGGGGATATGGAGCAGGGTGTTAGCTGTCAGTTACAGCTAACACCTGGTTCCGATGCCGCCCGCTCAGATAGTGAGCGGGAGGCCGCCCCAGGGCGTATTAGTACACCCTGTTGCGCTAAGTACCAAGCGCACAGGACGTAATAGTACGTCCAATGTCGTTAAGGGGTTAACTATATTATTGTCCTATCTTTAATAGATTGTGCACCAAATTGCTAAAAGTGTTTAAGATAATAAAGATATATATAAAATTAGCAATGTAGAGTTATGTGCAAAAGTTTCAGACAGTATGGAAAAATATAGAAGAATTTAAAATATTGAAGGGTTAATTGTTTATTTTTGTCAATTAACAAAATGAAGTGAATTGACGAAAGAGAAATCTAAATCCCATCAATATTTGGTGTGACCACCCTTTGGAGGAGGAGTCCTAGAAGTGATGACATGGCCCAAACAGAGCCCGGATCTCACCATCATCACATCTCTCTGGGTTTACATGAAGAGATAGAAGGATTTGAGCAAGCCTAAATCTACAGAAGATCTGTGCTTAGTTCTTCAAGATGTTTGGAACAATCTCGCTGCCGAGAGCCTTCAAAACTGTGTGCAAGTGTACCTAGAAGAATTGATGCTGTTTTGAAAGCAAAGGAGGGGGGTCACACCGTATATTAAAGTAAAAATTATTACATATATGGAGGGGATAATATCATACCATAGAAAAAGCAATGCCAAAATTATTTTCTGAAAATTTAACCACTTTAAAATAATTTTTAGGCATGGTGAGTGTTAATATTGATCTCTTAATCCAGGAGCTGGACTACAAATCTCCTCAACTCCCTACCCCTTCCATGTTTCCCTATATTATTCTTCCTTACATTCTTTACTCCTCCCTTATTGATGCCCTAATGCTGCACTCCTTGTGCTACAACTACCTGCATTTTCCATTTTGTGTCTATTCCTTCCCATGTCTCTCCCATATACTGTTGATCTTAGACATTATTCTGCTTTGTGTAGTTTGCTGCAATGTATTCAATACTTTATATTTTCTATTGTAAATACTTTACCTCTTTTAATGTTTTCCTTTGAGAAATATCTCATTTGTTTTGTTCTGTTTTCATTTAAAAATATGATAAAATTCACCTGATACACAAAAAAGGACAATATAATTTCTATAAAATTATTTTACTCAGCTGTGCCCAAATATATCTAAGACAAGTATCTTAATGATATGTCATTATATGGTAAATATTAATTATTATAATATTTTGGATGGCCTGTAGAACTTTAGGCCAGCCACAGTCAAAGAGGAAAACAGCAAAGTTTAACATAAATGTAGTGAGTATTGGAAAAATAAAAACAGAAAACTCTAGCCCAAGCCACGTATGAGGCTCTACATCTGGCATCCCATAACCATATATACTCTATGGCCATCGACTTGGCCATCTAAAACTATACATTGAGTGATTGCAAGGGGAAGGGAACCCGCTTTAAAATGAGCTTAGTTCAACTTTATGTTTTGCAATGTATAAAAACTAAGGAATCCATGCAAAGACTTAAATTGGGCCAGATTTGCTAATCCTAATATTTAGACAGTGTAGGCAACTGTATGAAGGGAATTTGTTAAGACTGTCTTTTTATATTAAAATCTTAATAAATTCCTCTGAAGGCATGAGCTGAACCATAGCTATTTAGAGGCACTGAAAAAATAAGTGTCCTGCTCATTCTTCCCATGGATACTGTGGCTTATTCAGCCACAAAACCCACAGCACAAGCCTCAAGTTGATCAGCGAGTAAACCTGCTTTGGTTTTCAGTTGCACAGGGCTGGAAAGTGTAGAGGAATCTGAGGGGGAGACCACATCAAATTCCTCTTCACAATGTGTGAACAGGCCCATAGCATCCCATGAACCCTTAGAGTGTCATACATGATTTTTTACAGAAAAATTTACTTCTTGTTTAGAATAAACCAATTTGGACATGAACCGAACTTTTGGTCTGAACAGGGGAACTGAACCTGAACTAATTCTTGAAAAGATATTGGTTATATTGTTGATCATTGTATGTTTGCCACGCTTCTGAGTTAAAGAGGAGCAGTCTTCATGCCTGACATGTCTGTTTTAATAAATATTCTATTCCCCATGAAATAACAATTCTGGAGCATTTTACTATCCTGCAAAATGTATGATTACATTCACATCTAGGGCAGTGTTCACTTCTCTTTTGGGATTTCCACTTTTCTTTCCTGATAGACAGAAATCTCCATGGGCAGTTGTATTATATGATGGAAGCAAACAGATCCTGGACACTAATAATTATATCAGAGCATCCATTATGTTGTCCTTGATTTTACTTAATGAAAAATTCCAGTATGCAGGACTTGATTGTCTAAGACTTTAGACACACTTTATTACTCAGACTTTGAATAAAACCTCTGATGCAGATGTGAACATAGCCTAAGAACTACTATTCTCCTTGGCATCTATACTACTGTTAGCACAGATTGTATAATATGTTGAGATATTCCCCATGAACAAAGTGTATGGTAACATTCAATTGTGCATGTATGAAAACATTTCAAGGATGAATAAAAGAGGAATGTCAGCTTTAAGAAAACATGCTCGAGAATTATTATTTTATAGTGAATGCAGGTATTTACTAAGTCAGACATCTTATCATCTTGGTTAAACATTTTAAAGGCATCTTTTATAGATTTCAGAAACTCTACTCAAAATACATCTGTATGAAAGTGACTTACCAGAGCTTTATCATGTACCATATGCTTGGTATCTCAGTGGACGATAGCAGGCAATAGCTTTTAATTTTGATAGTTAAACCAAGTGGATGTTGAAGATACACACTGTACAGTATAATGTAAAGGGTTCAATAGTATCATTTGTCCTAACATTTTTATACAAACTATAAACTACTGCGTTTCAGAATAATGTATAAAACATAGTATCAGCTTTTAGCAATAGTTTAACGTGGCAAATTTTAATCACATGGTTTTATGATTTTTTCTGATACAGACCTCCAAAATCTCCACATAGCCATAGGCTATATTCACACTAAGAAAGGATGACAGTGTCACAGATACAAACATTCACTGACACGGTTCATTTATATGTCTAAAACAATGAAGCACACGTATTCACATTCACCAGGGCATGGCAATTGGTATTTTGTCCCACACCTAACAGGGCAAAGGAACAGAGGCTCAGGAGACAGGCAGTAACACAATGGGTTACTTACCGCGGTTTCCTGGGTCCTGACTCAATGCCGGTGACCTGCAGCCAGGTGAGCTGTTGAGAGGCCCGCTTCCTCCACCAAGTAATGTCACAGAAGATTACCCTTCTAGCAATAGGACCTCATGCTCTAGCGATGTGCCATCATGACGGGAGTTTAGATGCAAATGACACGATACACACGTATAATACCAAAACCCAAAGCTCAGCCTGCTAAAGTTTCAGGCTGTTTTATTTAAGCAAAATCTTGTCACACTCAAGAAGGCATAGTAACATTAAACATGTCCATTTGGCTTTATACTTATCTATCTTTGTGGTCAGCTACTTCTAGAAGTTAGCAGGGCGTCTTCATGTAAACGTAAGCTGTCCTCTTGGACATGTAACACAATTTCATGAGTCCTGATGATTCAGCCATAATGAGCCATCTAAGGGTGGGTTCACACTTGCACTTGAGTCCATCTGCTGCCAATCCGAGTGAAAATCTCGGGAAACAGGATTGGCATCGGATACCGACAGGTCAGCGAAGCATTGGTTAAAAACCCATTCATTTGAATGGGTTTTTAAAGCAATGCATGGGTGTGCGATGCCTATCCTGTTTCCCGAGATTTTCACTCGGATTGGCAGCTGACGGACTCAAGCGCAAGTGTGAACCCACCCTGTGATATACAGAACTTAAAACAACATATAAACAACATATCAAAATGATAGTCCATAATTCCATCAATTTGAGGCTCTTCCATTTCAACAGTAATGGATATTAACTACAACAGATTAATAGACACAGACTGAGTCCCCTCCTTCTCATTCTGGTGTCATTGACTCTAATGTAAACAACATGACAGATTCTGTCTTCTGTCATGTTTGTTTACTTTTATATGCATGCAGCACTTTTTCTTCAATGAGAAAAGTAAAAAAAACATGATTCAAAAAAGCTTCTGTCATGTTTTTTAAATTAGGGTGAATGCAGATGGACACCAGTCAGAGGGGCTCTGTCTACATCTGTCATTTAGGTTAAGGCCCCACATAGCGGGCTGCAGCAAAAAGCGTTGCGGGAAAAACCACGGCGGAAACGTATTGCAGTTTTTCCTTCAGTGCTTTTCACAGAATGTACCTCTTCTGACTTTCTGCTTCCATTATACCTATAGGGAAACCGCCAGTGTTCCTGTAGGTATAATTGACATGCCCTGATTTCCAAAACTGCAGCAGTTTTGGAAATTGCAGCATTTCCGCTGCACATATATTTCTGTAATGTGTGGATGGGATTTGCTAGAATCTCATCCACCTTGCAGTGCCTGTAAAACCCCACGTGTGATCCAGTTTTCTGTGCAGTGGTAATGCCAGAGTTATTCCACACAGTTTTCCCCTGTAAGGAAGCAACATAAAACACAGATTGCCTAAACCTACAGAAACCGGGGCATATATAAGCCCAGTAACCACGTTCTGTGGAGAAATTCCAAAGCAGTATTACTATACCCACAGAGCATACACAGTAATAATAAAAAAAAAATCATACTTTATTTAAACCAAACATGGTTAAAAATATCTGACAATAGTAAAAACAAATAGTACATAGAGAGGGGAAACAACATCCAATGTTACATAAGGGAGAGCTGAGACTGTATAGATATAATCATCCTAAACATCTCCAACGGTATAAAGTTAAATATAGGGGTGTGGCTGGTCTGTATACATCTTTCTCCTTGTTTCCTCTATTGCTATATTTTACTTTTTTTATTAATAATGTTTTTATTAACAGATTTCACATAACAGCAAAAATACAGGTGCAGGAAAGGTTATATTTTACTTTTATAACTGGGTTTAGGTTTCTGCTGCATATGGCTATAGGTATTTATAACTTACCCTGATATTTATTGACAACATTTCCTTCCCTGTATATAACTTTATACCATCGGAGACATTCTCTCTACTATTTGTTTTAACTATTGTTGGATATTTTTAACCATGTTTGGTTTAATTAAAGTATTTTTTCTATTATTATTACTCTGTGGGTGCAGTAATTTTGGTACTGATAAAACACACATTGGAAAAAATAAACAGAATAAAACCTTACATAGATATAGGTGTGTATAGACAGATGTACACACATGGACAAAATGTTTGGTACCCCTTGTTTAATGAAAGAAAAACCCACAATGGTCACAGAAATAACTTGAATCTGACAAAAGTAATAACATATAAAAATTCTATTAAAATTAACATATTTCAGATATAGCTTTTCAACCATGCTTCAACAGAATTTAAAAAAAAAGAAAACTCATGAAACAGGCCTGGACAGAAATGATGGTTCCCTTAACTTAATATTTTGTTGCACAACCTTTTGAGGCAATCACTGCAATCAAACGATTCCTGTAACTGTCAATGAGACTTCTGCACCTCTCAACAGGTATTTTGGCCCGCTCCTCATGAGCAAACTGCTCCAGTTGTCTCGGGTTTGAAGGGTGCCTTTTGCAGACGGCATGTTTCAGCTTCTTCCAAAAATGCTCAATAGGATTAAGTCAGGGCTCATAGAAGGCCACTTCAGAATAGTCCAATGTTTTCCTCATAGCCATTCTTGGGTATTTTTAGCTGTGTGTTTTGGGTCATTATCCTGTTGCAAGACCCATGACCCGCGATCTGACACCGGGCAGCACATTTCTCTCTAGAATCCCTTGATAATCTTGAGATTTCATTGTACCCTGCACAGATTCAAGACACCCTGTGCCAGATGCAGCAAAACAGCCCCAGAACATAACAGAGCCTCCTCCATGTTTCACAGTAGGGACAGTGTTCTTTTCAAGATATGCTTCATTTTTCCATCTATGTAAACATAGAGCTGATGTGCCTTGCCAAAAATTTCAATTTTTGTCTCATCTGTCCATAGGACATTCTTCCAGAAGCTTTGTGGCTTGTCAACGTGTAGTTTGGCAAATTACTTTTGACAGACTCAAGTTGTTTCTATGACCATTGTGGGTTTTTCTTTCATTAAACGAGGGGTACCAACAATTTTGTCCATGTGTGTATTAGTATGATTAGCATTATAAATAACGTGTTAACTACACTGTGACACAGAGTGTTAACTCGACTTTTTCAATAGATTTCAATGGCATTTGTTGTTATCTGTGACAGTTATCACAGTGCAGTATGTTATCAATGTAATGTTAAAATTTTCTGTATTTATTATTATTATTACATTATACGTAGAAATGAATGTACAGTACACCGGAGATATTACTTGGCTTTGCATGATGTTACAGTGCATTGTAGCTTTCTTATAATACATATTTATATTACGTATATGTGTTATACAAGGTTCCATTCTTTTGCAAACCATATATACGAATTTATATATTTTTTTCATTTATAACAATGCTTTGCCTTGGGACTATTGTCTGCTTTTGTGAACAGGTAATAACAGTGTTACATAATATAATGGATGGTATTGCTGTGGAACACAGTGCCAGCAGACATTATGATGTAGCATTAGATAGATAGATAGATAGATAGATAGATAGATAGATAGATAAATAGATAGACAAACAACAATCCAAAAATGGACAGCACAGCAGTTTAGTGTAAAAGGATATTTGTGGAATAAACTTCCACTAATATCTTTTTACACTAAACTGGTGTGCTGTCCATTTTTGGATTTTTGTATGTTTATGAGGGGTTAATGCCAGACCTCTATGGACTTGCACCCATGTCCTAATAAGGATTAGACGTTATGGTGCTGCTCTTTTCTTTTTTGTTTTTTTTAGATAGATAGATAGATAGATAGATAGAGTGCTGTGCAAATGTTTTAGACAGGAGTGGAAAATGCTGCAAGTAAAAATGCTTTAAACAAGTGAACAAAGAGAAATGAATATTTGATGAGACTACCCTTTAACTTTCATAGTTTATGGAGGAACTTGGCAGGGGGGTAGTTCCAAACATCTTGGAGAACTAATCACAGATCTTCTTTGGATGTAGGCTTGGTGAAATCCATCTGTCTCTTCATGTAATCCCAGATGGACTGGATGATGTTGAAATCAGGTCTCTCTGGGGGCCGTATCATCATTTCCAGGACTCCTCCTCCAAAGGGCGGTCACACCAAGTAAGGATGTGATTTAAATTTCTTTTTTGCTCATTCCCTTCATTTTTATTATTTGACCTAAACATTAAGTCATCATTAATTTAAATTTTAATTGACCAAAAATATAAGACTATTAAAGCGTATATTTTCTGTTTCTTACTTAGCAACTTTTTTTTCCATGCCTACCTGAAATATTTCACAGTACCATATAGATAGATAGATAGATAGATAGATAGATAGATAGATAGATCTCAATCAGAGTTAACGCAAACATCTACAATTGGTTAAACTAATGCATCATTGGAAAAACATTTTTCAATGACTTTTCCTTGGTCTATGTTGTTATGCAGAAGTTTGTGCTAGCTCTGCCGCATCTGTATATATACTGTATATAGCCTTGCTTCATTAGATGTATTCATGTATATGTGTATTTACATACATCTGTGTATGCATACATATCTATATATGCAGACATTCAACAATAAAATAATAGCAAGCTCATCATATGAGATAAAACATTCATACTGTTTCTTATTATATAGCTTGCACACTGAATATTAAAATGTCACATTTTGAGGGATATTTTCTATCAAGTTTTTTCAAAGTGAATATGTTTTAAAATATTAAATCAGCCTCTTTGTTGTGTTAGAATCTGATAGACCCATTTATCAGACAGAGGTATGATACAGTACATTCAGGGAGGTAATCTATTAATAGTGTAAGGTTAAAGTCCAATCATATGGAGATTGTACTCCATTGCTTTTATGCAGTTCCAGGGCTTTTGAAGGTTAAACCAGCTCTGCTGGAGACTGGATGTTACAATACACTTGATTGCCTATTTACATGTAATTATAAAGCATTTTATAGGCTTTGTTTCAATTTCACTTCAAAACAATCTGGTTAATAATATGACAATGTAGCGTGATCACAGATGTAAAATGTACAGCCCTGTTAACTACTAGAGAATGTTGATACGGGACATTTAAACTCTGCAGATTCTGCAGTGGTGAATCCGCAGCAAAATGTGCATGCATTTCCCAAAAGATTTTGTCACAAATGTCCTGCAAATTTTCCCCTATGCATTGCCAAGGGTAAAATATGTGGTGAAAATCCACAAAATAAATTTTCATGCTGCAGATTTAAAACTTATCCTTATGGCATATCAGATTTACTGGATACATATCGATGGCATTCCTTAATATCTCATCCATGATGTCGATACTGTGAAAAACTGAAGATTTTTTACCTGTGTGCCAGCAGCTTATTTGGTATGGGTGAATATACAGTGCCTTGCGAAAGTATTCGGCCCCCTTGAACTTTTCAACCTTTTGCCACAGGTTTTTTAAACTTTTGTAAAAAATAAAAAACTGAAAAGTGGGGTGTGCCAAATTATTCGGCCCCCTTAAGTTAATACTTTGTAGCGCCACCTTTTGCTGCAATTACAGCTGCAAGTCGCTTGGGGTATGTCTCTATCAGTTTTGCATCGAGAGACTGAAATTCTTGCCCATTCTTCCTTGGAAAACAGCTGGAGCTCAGTGAGGTTGGATGGAGAGCGTTTGTGAACAGCAGTTTTCAGCTCTTTCCACAGATTCTCGATTGGATTCAGGTCCGGACTTTGACTTGGCCATTCTAACACCTGGATACGTTTATTTGTGAACCATTCCATTGTAGATTTTGCTTTATGTTTGGGATCATTGTCTTGTTGGAAGATAAATCTCCGTCCCAGTCTCAGGTCTTTTGCAGACTCCAACAGGTTTTCTTCCAGAATGGTCCTGTATTTGGCTCCATCCATCTTCCCATCAATTTTAACCATCTCCCCTGTCCCTGCTGTAGAAAAGCAGGCCCAAACCATGATGCTGCCACCACCATGTTTGACAGTGGGGATGGTGTGTTCACGGTGATGAGCTGTGTTGCTTTTACGCCAAACATATCGTTTTGCATTGTGGCCAAAAAGTTCGATTTTGGTTTCATCTGACCAGAGCACCTTCTTCCACATGTTTGGTGTGTCTCCCAGGTGGCTTGTGGCAAACTTTAAACGAGACTTTTTATGGATATCTTGCCACTCTTCCATAAAGGCCAGATTTGTGCAGTGTATGACTCATTGTTGTCCTATGGACAGACTCTCCCACCTCAGCTGTAGATCTCTGCAGTTCATCCAGAGTGATCATGGGCCTCTTGGCTGCATCTCTGATCAGTCTTCTCCTTGTTTGAGATGAAAGTTTAGAGGGACGGCCGGGTCTTGGTAGATTTGCAGTGGTCTGATACTCCTTCCATTTCAATATGATCGCTTGCACAGTGCTCCTTGGGATGTTTAAAGTTTGGGAAATCTTTTTGTATCCAAATCTGGCTTTAAACTTCTCCACAACAGTATCACGGACCTGCCTGGTGTGTTCCTTGGTCTTCATGAT
Organism: Leptodactylus fallax; assembly: GCA_947044405.1. Lineage (NCBI taxonomy): Eukaryota > Metazoa > Chordata > Amphibia > Anura > Leptodactylidae > Leptodactylus > Leptodactylus fallax. The sequence continues at coordinate 2,898,992 of CAMRHE010000245.1, forward strand.
GTTCTCTGCGCTTTAAACAGAACCCTGAGACTATCACAGAGCAGGTGCATTTATACGGAGACTTGATTACACACAGGTGGATTATATTTATCATCATCAGTCATTTAGGACAACATTGGATCATTCAGAGATCCTCACTGAACTTCTGGAGTGAGTTTGCTGCACTGAAAGTAAAGGGGCCGAATAATATTGCACGTCCCACTTTTCAGTTTTTTATTTTTTACAAAAGTTTAAAATAACCAATAAATTTCATTCCACTTCACAATTGTGTCCCACTTGTTGATTCTTCACCAAAAAATTTAAATTTTATATCTTTATGTTTGAAGCCTGAAATGTGGCAAAAGGTTGAAAAGTTCAAGGGGGCCGAATACTTTCACAAGGCACTGTACCTATACCCCTACGGTAACTTTGAATGTTACTGTAGGGGAGATACTACACATAAATTTAAGACTTATTTATATGACATTGAAAAAAAACATGCAGAGTCTGGTTATTGAACACTCATCACCAGTGGTGAACCTAGCCTCTTTGCTGCCTGAGGCGGACTATAGAAAGACGCCCTCCCCCCTCAAAAAAAAAAATAAAAAATTGCGTTTACATGGTGTTAGCATCACACACTGTTATTGTCGTACAATAAACATACACAAACTTATGCAACAGTTTTTAAGAATTCTTCTTCCAGTATTACTTCAGTTTCAGAAATCAACAACACGGCATTAACAATGACAATAACTTCACACATCTTCTGCTTGGTGAATGGACGAGCCCACGTGGCCCCCATTCTCTATAATAGGAGCCCCGCAGATAGCTGAGTGCTGTACTTCGGCTATCTTTGGCACTCCCATCGAAGTGAATGAGAGCCACGCGGGTTCGTCCATCCACCAAGTGACACACCTATATATATGGCTGCAGCCAGGCTGTATTCCCACCCAGTGGGGGAAAAAAAAAACAATTCTCAGGCTCAGTGGGGGTCTCAGCAGACAGACCCCCATCAATCAGGTATTTATCCTCTATCATTTAGGTGAATACAGGGAAGTAACATTTTGTGACTTACAGGTGACATCTCTGACTAATCGGTCACATTTCCCTTCTCTTCCCTTTGGACCGCCATGACCACTTCTTCCAGCTGTGACTTGTCTCTGTAAAGTTTACAACACAGACATCTTTGGCTCCTCACTTTTCCAGGCATCCAACCCACATTGTCCTCACCTGCACACCCATCCTGCTGCTACCCCAATTATAAAATATATGATATAACCCCCCATAATGAATAATACCCCCAAGTGCATCTTTATATTAATAATGTCTGTGTGTATCCTGTATAAATAGTGCCCCTTATTAATAATGCCCCAGGTGTTAACTAACTAAAAGGTTTTCCAGGTCATTAATAAACTAATCAGTGGGGCTCAAAAACCCAGGACCCCTACTGATCAGCTGTTTGAATGGTACCTGTGTAAGCACCATGACCGCTTCTCTGTTTACACAGCGTCATTCATAGCGGCCATGTCATGTAACTACAGCCTCATCCTATACATGTCTATGTGACAAGACTGTAATTACATCACACGGTCACTATAAACATACAGCGTGTGATATAAACAGGCGCCATAGCCCCTTCATACAACTGATCAGAGGCGGGGTCCATTGATCTCTTATTGATTATCTGTCCTAAGGATAGAACATCAATAAAAATGAGCTGGAAAGACCCTTTAATAAAGCCCAAGTGCCACCCTAAAGGGGTTGTCCAGGATAACCACTTTTTTAATATGAGGCTGGGGAAGGTTCTCCGCTGTCTCCCAGCGCGTTCCAGTCCTGCTGCTCCAGTGTTTTCTTCCCCTCAGCGGTCATGTGCGGTGGTTACTTCCGCCAGAAGAGAACACCAGAGCAGCAGAACCAGACTGCGGTGGGAGACATCGGAGCACAAGGGACAGGTGAGTAGGTGTTTTTTTTTTAATACAGTATTACACGGTATTATGGCCCACAGCGGCTCCTGCACACAGTATTGCATGGTATTATGCCCTGCAGTGGCCCCTGCACATGGTATTGTACCCTGCAGCGGCCCCTGCACACGGTATTATGCCCTGCAGCGGCCCCTGCACATGGTATTATGCCCTGCATCGGCCCCTGCACAGGGTATTATGCCCCGCAGCGGCCCCTGCACACGATACTATGCTCCATAGTGGCCCCTGCACATGGTATTATGCCTCATAGTGGCCCCTGCAAACAGTATTATGCACCGCAGTGGCCCCTGCACTCGGTATTATGTTCCATAGTGGCCCCTGCACACAATATTATGCCCCGCAGTGGCCCTTGAACACGGTATTATGCCTCATAGTGGACCCTGCACTCGGTATTATGCTCCATAGTGGCCCCTGCACATGGTATTATGTCCCATAGTGGCCCCTGCACTTGGTATTATACTCCATAGTGGCCCCTGCACATGTAATTATGCCCCATAGTGGCCCCTGCACACATTATTCTGCCCCATAAAACCCACCCATGAACTATTATTATACTCTGGGGTTAAAAGACCTCACCTATCGATCCCCGCTGCCGCTCACAGCCGCTTCTGATTCCCCATTCTGCGTCCGATAGCAGAAGGAGAAGCGGGGGCAGCCACAGCAGGCGCGGGGATCAATAAGTAAATAGGCCATTACCTGCTGGGGATACTCCAGCAGGTTACGGCCTATTTATATATATAAAAAAAAAGTTATTGTCACCTACCTGCGATCCCATGATGGAGCCGCCGCTGCCTCCTCTTCTTGTCCGCGACGTCTGCGTGTCAGTGTAGGAGGCGCGATGATGTCATTGTATCGCCGCCTGCGCTGACATGCACAGGTTTCGTAAACCAGCCCAGTACAGGCCCCGCTCAGCTTTGTTTTTTTTAAAGCGGCCTGTCCTGGGCTGATTTACATTAAATAAATGGTAAAAATGCCACCCCCCAGACAGTGACAGACAGTGCCGCCTGAGGCGGCTGCCTCACTTTGCCTCATTAGCGGTGCGCCCCTGCTCATCACATCAGCATGACAGTCTATGGGTGCATTCAAATGTCCATTTAAAAAAAACCAAAACAAAACAAAAAAAAACAACATGTCCTATATTTGCACTTTTTGATAGTTAAAAAAAAAACGGATATGTGAATACACCCATAGACTTTTATGGGTTCTATAATGAACATGTCAAATGAACAAGTCCAAAAATGGACTGATATGTCAGTTTTTTGCAAACATTTAGCATGTGAAAAAAGGAACAGTTTTGTGAATAAGGGCTTAATGTACATTTACTATATGCACATTAACACCCTAGGAATGATGTTATTTTAGCTGGAAAAACAGCATTATGAGATTTTTTATGATTAATTCTTTATGATATTGTTTGGCTGCACTTCAGCTACATAACATTAGTATGTCAGTTACATACATATTTAAGTAATCTTATTGCCCCATGTGAAGGAGGTGGTGGTTTGTATGCTCAGTCACTAGAGCTTGTATGCTGCATTAACTTCTCCAACTATCTCCAGCACTCCCATAGCAGAAGGGGTTATGGTATAAAAGTCAGTAGTTGAAAAACCCCTGCAGAGAAAACCCAGTAAAATTGCCTGTGTTTTTCATTGCTTTATTCACAGTATTTGTCATATTTGCCTTCTCCCCATTTAAGTCTATGGGGAAAAAGCAGCATTAACACAGGTAAAATTAACATGCTGCATTTTTCAGAAATTCATTCTACAATGTTTGGATTTCATTCCCTTTGCTGGGACTGTAAAACGCAGTGGTTTTTTTTTTCTGTTGCATTTCTGCAATAGCCAAAATCTCTGTTTTTGCAACATGTGGCCTCAGCCTTAAAACCTTCCCGCTGGCGGAACTTTTCAATTTTACTTCGTTTTTGCCTCCCCCCCCTTCCAAACCCCATAACTTTTTTATTTTTCCATTCTCAAAGCAATATGACGGATTAATGTTTGCATGACAAATTGTTCTTCATGCGGCTACCATTTCTTATTCTGTACAATGTACTGGGAAGCTGGAAAAAAATTCAGAATGGGGTGGATTTGAAGAAAAAGTGCATTTGTGCGACTTTCTTACGGGCATAATTTTTACAGTGTTCACTCTGCAGCCAAAATGAAATGTCATCTGTATTCTATGTTTTTGTATGATTCCGGGGATACCAAATTTATATAGTTTTATTTACATTTCAACCCCTTAACAAAAATCTAAAACTGTGCAAAAAAAAAAAATTTTTTTCTAAAAGTCGCCATATTCTGACACCCATAACTATTTTATATTTCCATGTATGGGGATACATAGGGCGTCTTGTTTTGCAGGGCCAGCTGTACTTTTTAGTTATACCATTTTGGGAAATTGCTATTGCTTTGATCACTTTTTATTCAAATTTTTATCAGAGGCAAAACAGTGAAAAAACGTCGGTTTGCACGTTTGATTTTTTTTTTCCAGCTACAGAAATTTTTTTTTTTTTTTACCATACGGGAAAAATATTTTTATATATTTGTAGACTAGGCATTTTCAGACACAGGGATACCTAATGTGTATGTGTTTAACAGTATTTAAGTACTTTTATATGTGTTCTAGGGAAAGGGGGGATGATTTGAATTTTTAATATTTTTTATTTTTTTTACTTTTTTTTGTCTGATCACTTATGCAAAGCATTACAAATTACCAGCAGTTCTATTGCTGGCTGCTTAGAGTTTAGAAAGAAATTACAGACAGCCCTGGGAGCCTTCAAAAGGCTCCTGGCTGTCATGGTAACAGCGATCCCCGGTAAAATGGCACCTCAATCAACTTTGACTGAGGCGCCAAGAAGGTTAATGCCCGCGATCAGTGCGGGTACTGATTGCAGGCATTAGCGCCGGGTGTACTATTACGAAGGATGTTGGGAAGGGGTTAAACAATTTGTACTGATAAAATGAAGTCTAAAACCTCTCTGAAGCATACTCAACGTCACCATTGTGTTATATAGCATGTTATACAGCATATGACGTAAATGCCGAAGGTTTGGCCGCGGTGTTTTACAGCCAGTGTAGAAAAATATGCACAGCAGAAACGCTGCAATTTGCACACTGGTGATTTCCCTATGGGTATAATGGAAGTAGAAAGTGCGCAGAGGAAACTTGCGTTGCCACCGCGTTTTTTTCCTGCAGCTCTTATTTGCTGCAGCCCACTACAAAAATGACATACATAGCTGAAGTATATTGTTTAGCACTGTAATGTGCTCTATAACATGGTGGTGAAAGTTGAGTATTTTTGAAGGAGTTTGTAGACTCCCTTTAAATAAACTATGGCTAATATTTTTGGGCAGTAAAGTGTTAACATTCATCAGTGTTTTTTCTTTTTAGTGATAGAATTGTCCAGATTAGATTAATTCTTTATTTATTAGTATACGATCTTGGCAATAAACCAGTAGGTATTGTGAAAAACATAAGATACATTGCAGTCATCTAGTGGAGAGAATCTGAAGAGCACTAAAGCACATACAGGATAATATTCATTGAAGGTACTCAATAGAAAAGCATGTTTACTCTGGTTTAGCTCTACAGTAATACCTCGTACATTCGCGAGGTTAGGTGCCAGAGCGGGTCGTGGATCGCGAGGAATCGCGAATGTTTGGTACAAGCGCTTAGAAGCGCTTACAATGCCGGTTTCTAATGTTTAACCCCTAAATATCAATAAACTTTACCCTACAGTACTGTACAGTATACTAAAGTATACTAAAGTATACTGTACAGTACTGTATATTAATACATTCATAAATTTTTCTTATACACTCACAGTAAAATGAAACTAATTACCGGGTACGTAACGAACAGGACGCTACTACCCAATAGCGAAGGTGTTTTTTTTTAATTAAATTTCACACATCTGAAAAAAAAAGAGCAAAATCTATATATGTTAGTTGCCAAAAAAATATCGCGAATCTGTGAATTCGCAAATCTGGAAACTCGAGTGTACGAGGTATTACTGTACACTGGTATTTAATTGTGTCCATTAGTTTCTGCTACTCCATGCTGGCTATATATCAGTTACAAAGTACAATTTGCTTTATTATAGATGCTGGAGGAGATATAAGAGTTGATGCTAATTACAAAAATGCCATACGTATAATTTACACTTACATTAACAAGCAAGCCATACGCGGCAAATGTTCATAGCATGCAGTGAAAGATCTGCTCTCCTCATAGAGATAAGTAAAAGCGTATATCCATTAAGGTCATTACTTTCATTAGCTGCTTACTATGGACTGGTTTTGTGGATTACTTGCATCTGACATTAAGTACAATCCTATTACAATAAGGAGATTGCGTACAGAGTTCTGGGTATAAGGATGTTACAATCGAAAATCCACTTTTAGACAGCTGTCCCTTTCATTTATTGGTAAGTAGCTGACACTGGCAAGGTTGAGCAGCAGATAGGGACGGCTCTCATCTATTGCAGTATTTGAAAGTGACTGACACCTCAAACATCTGACAAATTGCCATCTATGATAAAACAAGGAACACTAAGAAACATCTTTTCCATGTTTACTCAAAAGTAGCTTCTGTATATCTAGTCGCTTTTGGTAATTACAATTTTCACAATGTTTTATGAAGCTTATGCCATTTTTACTTTAGTAATGCATGAGAGCAAGAGAAAATGAAATGGAGCTTACTCACACACTTATAGGTACAAAATGTAATGCTTTACTTTCTATTCAATTATTTTGGCTGTTTTGTAAGATTGTGCTTACATCTGCATTGGATGTTTTGTTAGGAGCGTTCACTGCAGATTCCAACAAAATTACCAAAAAAAACAGGTCATAAAAGCAAAAAGAGCCAAAGCTCCATATGTGTTTGTGCTAATTCTAAATTTACAGATGTAGTCATGCCAATGATAAGTTATCTCAAAGCGATACTATGAACTGTCAGTGCTGGTCTCCTACTGTATTTGCAATGAGTGGAGGGTGGGAAGGGGCAAGAGCGCCTGCTATTCATATGAATTGTCTGGTGGGTCCTGCACTCACAAGAGGAACGTGAAATATTGCACCTTCAGTTGCACATCCTGTATTTTCAACGACTGCTACTTCTGTATCTAATAGTTTTTTAATTGATTAATATATATATACTAATAGACAGCTTCAGTACAGCTACACATGTGGACAAAATTGTTGGTACCCCTCGTTTAATGAAAGAAAAACCCACAATGGTCACAGAAATAACTTGAATCTGACAAAACTGGAATTTGCCAAACTACATGTTGACAAGCCACAAAGCTTCTGGGAGAATGTCCTATGGACAGATGAGACAAAAATTTAAATTTTTGGCAAGGCACATCAGCTCTATGTTCACAGATGGAAAAATGAAGCATTTCTTGAAAAGAACAATGTATCTACTGTGAAACATGGATGAGGCTCTGTTATGTTCTGGGGCTGCTTTGCTGCATCTGGCACAGGGTGTCTTGAATCTGTGCAGGGTACAATGAAATCTCAAGACTATCAAGGGATTCTAGAGAGAAATGTGCTGCCCAGTGTCAGAAAGCTTGTCTCAGTCGCAGGTCATGGGTCTTGCAACAGGATAATGACCCAAAACACACAGCTAAAAACACCCAAGCATGGCTAAGAGGAAAACATTGGACTATTCTGAAGTGGCTTTCTATGAGCCCTGACCTAAATCCTATTGAGCATCTTTGGAAGGAGCTGAAACATGCCGCCAGGAAAAGGCACCCTTCAAACCCGAGACAACTGGAGCAGTTTGCTCATGAGGAGTGGCCAAAATACCTGCTGAGAGGTGCAGAAGTCTCATTGACAGTTACAGGAATCGTTTGATTGCAGTGATTGCCTCAAAAGGTTGTGCAACAAAATATTAAGTTAAGGGAACCATCATTTCTGCCCAGGCCTGTTTCATGAGTTTTCTTTTTTAAAAAATTCTGTTGAAGCATGGTTGAAAAGCAATTTCTGACTTTAATTTGTTCATTTTCATAGAATTTTTATATATTATTACTTTTGTCAGATTCAAGTTATTTCTGTGACCATTGTGGGTTTTTCTTTCATTAAATGAGGGGTAACAACAATTTTGTCCACGTGTGTATATGATTATATGGCGTAACTCAGTGGCTCATATGTATCAAACTCTGTACATCACTTTTTTGGGGACATTTTTGATGAAAATAATATGCCCATTTCAGTTACATATTTATGTTGAAAAGAATTGCAATTCACTTGACTTATACTATTTTGTATCTATATTTATTAAAAGAAAAGTAATCTTGAACCTAAAATGTAACCCATAAGAGAAAAAGCACCACAACTTCTCCAATAGAAATAAAACAAATAAAGAAGTGGCTTGTGGCTTTAGATAACATCCCAAAACTAATACAAAAAATTCTTGCAGAATAAAATAAGAATAAACTAATGTGTGAACAAGTGGCCCAATGATCGAGCTTCTCAGGACCTGCTGTAACCAAACTAGTGAGTCTTGCTCCTTAGTAAGGACTTGTTTATGTTGGATTTCATATCAAATTTGTGGCATGTGGAGATACAGCAGAGAAGTGAAGTGCTAACTTGGGAGCTGTAATTTGACCATTATTTTTTATTAACATCAGGGCTATAAAGTATTTACAGCACTGCTCGGGAACACATGGATCATCTTTTGTAGTAGCTGGTGAAGGCTTGCACACTACTTAAAGGGATTTTCCGGGCAAAAAAATAATTTTTCAAAATAGGTCAGTTAGTGCTATTAAAAGGTTAATAAGTGCAACCAAATACATTTAGCAGTGTTTTGAGTGATTTCTGTGGTTCTCTGTGAGCTCCTGGCATTCTGCATCATGTGTTTCCTACACGTCCCATGATGGCTCACTACGCCTCACAACACCTCCCTCTCTCACTCACTCACCCCCCTCCCTTTATCACTCACTCACCCCCTCCATTTCTCACACACTCCCCCTCCCTCTCTCACACATTCCCCCTCCCCCTTCCTTCCAGAGAATGCCTTTGCAAGCCGGCATTTCACTCTGCTGGCAGACAGTATTGAAGGCGGTGGTTCATGGAGTCAGGTGAGATGTCACTTGCGGAAGTCACGTCACGGCTCCAGTCCGGACTTGAAGATCTAGAAGCTTGGTAAGTAGTGTGTGCAGGCTTCCCAGTGCACTGCGCATGCCGGCGATCCGGCACAATTGCGCATGTGTGGGCGGCGGGCACATGCAAAGAAGAAGAGGCGGTCTTCACAGAATGATGTGTTGGCCCAGGTCCAGAGGAAATTGTAAGTACAATGGGGCTTGGGGGGGGTGAGTCCATCACACTGACTAACGGGTCAGGATATGGATTAGACCAAGAACCCGTTACATCAGCAGAAAGGTAAAAATTTTTATATATGTAGGTCACATGACCTGCATATATTACTGAAAACTATAGAATATTGAAAAACAAGATACATTAGAAAGTTGGAGAGGGAGGCATGGGGCACTAATTTACAATTTATTGATATATCCCGGACAACTCCTTTAAGGAACAGTGTTACAAAGGAGTCTTGGAACTACTTGAAGTAGCTGTATATACAGTATTTGAATTGTTTATCCTCCCATAAACTGCTCACTTCAGCTCCTTCTACAATATTTCTATTGCATTAAGGTGAAGACTTTGGCTTGGCCATTCCAAAATTTCAACTTTAGTGTTTGTAACCATTTTTTGGTAAAATGACTTGTATGTTTAGGTTCATTGCCTTGCTGCATGACCTGCTTGACCTTTTCCTTATTGCTGATAAAATTTAGAATTCATTGTGTCATCAATGATGGTAAGACTTCCTGGCCCAGGCACAGCAGAACTGGGATGCAGCTTTTTCCTTTCTCCAAACATAATGCTTCTCCATTAAACCATAAAGCTCTATTTTGGTTTCATCCATCCACAGGACATTGTCCCAGTAGAATGTTGGCTTGCCTAGGTGATCTTTATCAAACTGATCAAAATGCAGACATCAGGCGATACCTTTTAGAGGCTGAGTTAGCCTCTAAAAGGTATCGCCTGATTTTTTCACTCTTCCACTACTTTCTATGGCTAACACGGTACAACATTATACTACTAGCAAAATGCAGACAGGCAGCAATGTACTTTTTGGAGAGCAGTGGCTTTCCCCTTGTAATGCTGCCATGAAACTGTTGTTGTTGTTGTTCTCATGTTGGTGTTCTCATGAATATTAACATTAGATAAGCATAATCAACATCAAAAACAAATGTTATTGGGTCAATGGCTGTTATCATAAAAGGAAAGGAGATTATCCCATTCCAACAAATAAAAGAAAGACTTGATTTAGCTTCCAGTGAGTTGTTGACGTACCTGCAGGTAAAGACATATACTCAGAGTTTTTCATTGAATGAAATATCTATCCCTACTGTTCTTTATGTTTATATTTATGAACAGACATTGCATCTATGAGAAGATGTTTGCTGTAAGAAATAATAAGCTTCACACTTTTATAGACACGTGGATTCCATGGACTCGTATGTTCCCAAAAGCTCCTATAGATATCCAAGGGTTAAACTGCTAATTTATAAGTCTTCAGATGCCTCTTGATTAACATACTAATCAACATTAGAAATGGTCTCCTTTTTCCCACTTTTTTTTTTTTTTTTTTGTTTGTTTTTAGTGTTTTAGTTTGTCTGATGTTTAAAATGAATAATATACAGTGCTGGCCAAAAGTATTGGCACCCCTGCAATTCTGTCAGATAATACTCAATTTCTTCCAGAAAATGATTGCAATCACAAATGCTTTGGTAATAATATCTTCATTTAATTTGTCTTCAATGGAAAACCACAAAAAGAATTGTGAAAAAGCCAAATTGGATATAATTCCACACCAAACATAAAAAAGGGGGTGGACAAAAGTATTGGCACCCTTTGAAAAATCATGTGATGCTTCTCTAATTTGTGTAATTAACAGCACCTGTTACTTACCTGTGGCACATAACAGGTGGTGGCAATAACTAAATCACACTTGCAGCCAGTTGAAATGGATTAAAGTTGACTCAACCTCTGTCCTGTGTCCTTGTGTGTACCACATTGAGCATGGAGAAAAGAAAGAAGACCAAAGAACTGTCTGAGGACTTGAGAAGCAAAATTGTGAGGAAGCATGAGCAATCTCAAGGCTACAAGTCCATCTCCAAAGACCTGAATGTTCCTGTGTCTACCGTGCGCAGTGTCATCAAGAAGTTTAAAGCCCATGACACTGTGGCTAACCTCCCTAGATGTGGACGGAAAAGAAAAATTGACAAGAGATTTCAACGAAAGATTGTGCAGATGGTGGCTAAAGAACCTCGACTAACATCCAAACAAGTTCTAGCTGCCCTGCAGTCCGAGGGTACAACAGTGTCAACCCGTACTATCCGTCGGCGTCTGAATGAAAAGGGACTCTATGGTAGGATACCCAGGAAGACCCCACTTCTGACCCAGAGACATAAAAAAGCCACCCTGGAGTTTGCCAAAACTTACCTGAGAAAGCCAAAAACTTTTTGGAAGAATGTTCTCTGGTCAGATGAGACAAAAGTAGAGCTTTTTGGGAAAAGGCATCAACATAGAGTTTACAGGAAAAAAAAAGAGGCCTTCAAAGAAAAGAACACGGTCCCTACAGTCAAACATGGCGGAGGTTCCCTGATGTTTTGGGGTTGCTTTGCTGCCTCTGGCACGGGACTGCTTGACTGTGTGCATGGCATTATGAAGTCTGAAGACTACCAACAAATTTTGCAGCATAATGTAGGGCCCAGTGTGAGAAAGCTGGGTCTCCCTCAGAGGTCATGGGTCTTCCAGCAGGACAATGACCCAAAACACACTTCAAAAAGCACTAGAAAATGGTTTGAGAGAAAGCACTGGAGACTTCTAAAGTAGCCAGCAATGAGTCCAGACCTGAATCCCATAGAACACCTGTGGAGAGATCTCAAAATGGCAGTTTGGAGAAGGCACCCTTCAAATCTCAGGGACCTGGAGAAATTGGCCAAAGAAGAATGGTCTAAAATTCCAGCAGAGCATTGTAAGAAACTCATTGATGGTTACCGGAAGCGGTTGTTCTCAGTTATTTTGTCTAAAGGTTGTACTACCAAGTATTAGGCTGAGGGTGCCAATACTTTTGTCCGGCCCATTTTTGAAGTTTTGTGTAAAATGATCAATGATATGACTTTTTTTTTCATTCTCTTTTGTGTTTTTTCATTGCAATTAAAATAAATGAAGATATTATTACCAAAGCATTTGTGATTGCAATCATTTTCTGGAAGAAATTGTGTATTATCTGACAGAATTGCAGGGGTGCCAATACTTTTGGCCAGCACTGTAGATATAGTGTGCATGATGGTTTTATGGTAGGAATCTCTGCTGTATTGTGATATCATATAACAACACAGAGCGCATGACATCATAGACGCCACGTGACATCACAATTGGTGTAGAATATGTACAGTTCTTAACCTAAGCTATCTTGAGTCACTTGAGCTTACCTTCTTGAAGAGGACAGTACAGTATGTCCAGGTATGTAGCTCTTCACTCTATGCTAAGGCCTAGTTCATACAATCTGTAGCTGGTAGGGGGAGGTGATGAAGTTTAGGCCTGACCATTGACTTGCCAAAAATCTCAGTAAGATGCCCTGTGCAATGTATTTCTTGCTCTGATGGTCAGAGCAATTCATTATAGAAAAGACATTTCTAAAACGGTTACAGTTCTGGCAGATCATACCACCAGTGATTATCTGTTATCACTGGAGGAAATTGCATTCTCACCAGGACACATGAGGTATTACACGGCCATCAGTCAAATTAATGGGTGACTTATATAATACACGGTTGCTCTAAGCCATCCAAAGCATGTGCTGCTCTTTACAACAGCTCTCTGCTTTGGCTCACAGAGAAGGGCCACAGGTGGGACCCCCTTAATGCGTCCATATGCTCTCATAGGTCATATAGATAGAGGAGGTCCAGTTGGGACAACTTTATAAGATGACAAAGTTGCATAGTTTTTCTCATACTGTGGACAAAACACATCATCCTGTAACATAAACCTGATAAATGCTACTACTAAATGCTATTGTTCTCTGTGATCAGCCTCTCTTGTTCCTGTTGGATCAGGGGTTGACTGGGGACTTGCAGTTATTGCTGACATCCCGTGTTTCCTGTAACACATAGAGCAATGGCTAATAAATATTGCAGCAAAATGGGTCCCTTTAAATGTGTATCATGATATATTATGGCTCTTACATGTTGTGCTATGATACAGTTATAGTTATTAATCTGTAATGGTGATCATGTACACGATGGTTTTATGGTGCAGAGCTCTGCTGTATTGTAGACACCACATGACATAACATGGCACATGACATCACATGATGTCACAATTGGTGTAGAATCTGTACAGGTCTTAACCTGAGCCATCTTGTGTCACTTGACAGATTGAAGAGGACACTACAGATGAAGAGGACGGCGGACCTGGATGACGTACAGCAGTGTGCCAATCTGAGGCATGAAGAAAAGGGAGTATGGAGGAGATTTATGAAGACTGGTGTATATAACGCCAGCCTTCATATCCCTTGCAGGAGAGGTGCAGGACTCTTCATAAATCAGGCGCATCCTCCACTAGGCCTTGTGCCTGCACACTGAGATCTTCTAGATTTCAGGGATCATTTAAGTCAATAAAATGACGTGAATGATAATAACCCTATTGTGCCACTTACGCAGCACAAAACAGAAAAAGTTGCAAATTTTTGCGCAATACTCTTTTTGCTCAAAAAAATGGTGACTTTTTTATGGCTTGTTTGTCAGAAAACTGGTGAACAAGGCATAATAAATCTGCCCCTATGAAAATTGTTGCTTATTCATGTTACTAACGTGTTCTTTTTTTTTTGTTTTTTAACCAGTTCACCTGAATGGACTACGTTGGATTCGCTGGACACCGCTGGACATCGCAGTAGGCAGCAGGCCAAATATGATCCAGGGATATATCCGATCGTCATATCTGGGGTCAGGAAGTAATTTTTGGCCCCCCTGAGGATTAACTCTCTGGGGGGTTTGTTTCGCCTTCCTCTGGATCATCGGGTCCAGTGTCTGTCATCTCAGGACAATGTTGGACTGGTCAAAGTGAACGGAAAAAGTTCTTTGCTATCCACCATGCCTGACCTGAGAGTCACTGTAACCATTATTTAATGTAAAGGGCCAGTAATAATTTAATTACAATGTTGCCAATTCATTAAAAAAAATAAAAAATAAAATCTACATTGTGGTGTTTGACTTTTTTCCAGATTACTATTTACATAATGATGTTGCTGAGAGTGATAGCTGCCACTCACTACTCCAGAACTAGATGTGGCTGATCCAGCACATAAAGATATATTTATAGGGCTCTGTATACAGATGAGAGCAGATCACTCATAATTGTAGTCATTGTGATGTTACAATGTCAAATCCTGTCGTAGGTTGCATTGCAAAAATCATAGGGTTCAGTGTTATAGGGTTTGGTATCCCTGATGGAGGACAGTAATAGTTTATGTGTCTTACTTCAGCCAACAAGATCAATACAGACAGAGGGTCTTGCATAAAAATAGGAAATAGACCATGGGGGACCCTATAGCAAACCTTGGAAAGGGGGCCCACTAAGCAATGCCTGCTTTACCAGACAATGGACCACAGTAACTAACTGGTATATCTTAAGACAGTCTATGTAAAGGAGATAGTTGGAATAATTTGTACCAAATTTATTTTAGGTGACACATCTAAAATCATCTGAGGATCACATATATGCTTGCTATGAGCAAGCACATGGGGCTGAGCTTGCAGTGCCGTGCCCAGTCTTCACACAACTGCATACCTCCAAAACAACCAGATTCAACAGGACAGTCTCAGATTCCGGAGAGGATTGCAGATGAATTGAAACCGGGAATGGTGAATAGTATGAATAGTTGAATACAAGAATGGTGAAGAAGGAAGCCGTGCGCTCCCTGCTTCACCTTTCTGCCCCTGTCCCTGTTCCAGGAGCTGTAGACGCAATGTGATGATGTCACTTGCATTGTGTCTGACGCTCACTGAAGCCACCGGAACCAGAGACAACAGAGAAAAGTAGGGGAACAAGGAGAAGTGAGAATTAGGTTTTTTATGTTTGTTTTGTGCCAGTTGAGGGACATAATATTGTGGGGGCAACTGCAAGGTTGACATTAAACTGTGGGGGCAGCTGGAGCGGGACATTAAACTTTGGGGGTAACTGGAAGGGGACATTAAACTGTAGGGGTTTCTAGAGAAGAACACTAAGCTGTGGGGGTAGATGGAGGGGAACAATAAACTATGGAGGTAACTGGAGGGGGATATTAAACTGTGGGGGTAGCTGGATGGGGACTTTATACTATGATGGTAGCTGGAGGGGAAACATTATACTGGGGTCAAAAAGAAATTAGACCTACCTGTGCCTAAACATTTTACTGAGGCTAGGCCCACTGAGAAACAACTAAGATTCTATATAGTAGATCATATTCCACCCCCCATTTAAGAGGGGACCAAGCTAAGATGTTAAAAAGACGTCAATTTGAATGGATCCATCAGCTTGATACATTGCGACCCAAGGGTGAATGTTGAATTCACTACTTCAGGTCTATTCTAGATAGTGCTGTATGATATGGTTTGCCCTAGGACGGACATGGTGACATCTTATGTGACCATTGGTATATTGACGATGGTATAAAATAATTAAAGGGGTATTCCCATGAACATAAACATTTTTATATTTGTAGACAATTAAAAGTTAAGCATTTTTGCAAATATAAGTAATTTTACATTTTGCAGAGTTTCACAGATTTTCTCTAAATATCTTGTGGTCACAAGTTGTTGTCTTGATCGGTTGCCAATGGATACGACCATGAATACAGGATCTTTCTAAGGTCAGAAAATCAGCCATGATTTCCTTATTGTGGCCGGGATAACTTCCTATACATGTAGTGTCCCTGCCTGATAGCCTAGCTACAATAAGAAAATCATAGCTGGGTTCCTGACAAGTCCCAGACCACAGAAAGTTTCTGCATTTGTGGTCGTATCCATTGGCAACCGATCAAGACAATAGACTGTCACCACTAAGATGGTTAGAGAAAACCTTTAAAATGCTACAGAATTTTTAACTACTTATATTTGAAAACATGTTTAACTTTTAAATTATTCAGCGTTTGTGCTAATATGAGAATATAGTGAATGTACTCATGTGGCATAATTCTATAAAAAAACGGTAAAATTGTATTTTGTTATATAAAAATTCTTTATTGTATGTTATGACACATATAGAATTGGTATCCAGAGCCAGGTCTTGACTATAATTAATAGAACCAACGTTATTTTACATAATTATATATATAGGGTTTTGTCTTTAATATGCATGCATATGGTCCAGAGTTGCATTGTAATTATGTCCGCCCCATCCCTAATTTTGAGCTCCTTGTTTGGGATTAACTGTCTAGGGTTCAAAAAGGGAGGGAGCACGTATATAGCACGATGGTTCACTGCAAAGTTTGAGCAGACTCTGGATAAGGCATGCCAAAGGTTAATAGAGGCAGGAGAGTCAACTGTAGCTATATTTCATTCACACGCAGCGTTATATTTCCTTAGAAACCCAAAATATTTGATGCTGCATTTAACAACAATTCTTATGCAGCATTTCATCGTTGGCTATTATAGTGACCTGAAATAATGCTATCTGATAAATTTGTCAGTATCCTGACGATTGGTACCAATTCATATGAAGCGTTATCTGTTGCTGCATTTAATAGCAATCTTTATATAGCGGTTTATATAATTGATACTAATAGCGATTAGATATATGCCATCCAATATACCTACTAATATTCTTATGTGGGGACCTTTTGAAAGTATACAGCAGTTTTGTCAAAAGTTCTATACTCTATACCAGGGGTAGGCAACCTTTGGCACTCCAGCTGTTGTAAAACTACAACTCCCACAATGCATACTGTAGTTGCTCTGCTGTTCCTGGAACTCCTATGGAAGTGAATGGAGCATGTTGGGAATTGTAGTTACACAGCAGCTGGAGTGCCGAAGGTTGCCTACCCCTGCTCTATACTTACCTTCTGATGTGATCCTCTGTGTGGAATAATCAAAATGGCGATTCTGGCATTGCACTTAGCCAGTGCGCATGCACAAGAAGTCACATGACTGTAGACACTTCCTTTCCATCCATGACTACCCGTGCATGTGCGGTAGAGGGGTATAGACGCTGAATGGAGAAATACATGTATGTATTGTACAATCTAGAGCCTATTAGGTACAGTGGGGAAAAAAAGTATTTAGTCAGCCACCAATTTTGTAAGTTCTCCCACTTAAAAAGATGAGAGAGGCCTGTAATTGTCATCATAGGTAGACCTCAACTATGAGAGACAAAATGAGAAAATAAATCCAGAAAATCACATTGTCTGATTTTTAAAGAATTTATTTGCAAATTATGGTGGAAAATAAGTATTTGGTCAATAACAAAAGTTCATCTCAAACGTTTTCTGTAAGTCTTCACAAGGTTGGCACACACTGTTGCTGGTATGTTGGCCCATTCCTCCATGCAGATCTCCTCTAGAGCAGTGATGTTTTGGGGCTGTTGCTGGGCAACACTGACTTTCCAATTCCCTCCAAAGGCTTTCTATGGGGTTGAGATCTGGAGATTGGCTAGGCCACTCCAGGACCTTGAAATGCTTCTTACGAAGCCATTCCTTCGTTGCCCTGACGATGTCCTTGGGATCATTGTCATGCTGAAAGACCCAGCCATGTTTCATCTTCAATGTCCTTGCTGATGGAAGGAGGTTTGCACTCAAAATCTCACGATACATGGCCCCATTCATTCTTTCATGTACACATATCAGTTGTTCTGGTCCCTTTGCAGAGAAACAGCCCCAAAGCATGATGTTGCCACCCCCATGCTTCTCAGTAGGTATGGTGTTCTTTGGATGCAACTCAGCATTCACTCTCCTCCAAACATGACGAGTTGTGTTACTACCAAACAGTTCTACTTTGGTTTCATCTGAGCATATGACATTCTCCCACTACTCTTCTGGAACATCCAAATGCTCTCTAGCAAACTTCAGACGGGCCCGGATATGTACTGGCTTAAACAGGGGGACACGTCTGGCACTGCAGGATCTCAGTCCCTGGCCGCGTAGTGTGTTACTGACGGTAGCCTTTGTTACGTTAGTCCCAGCTTTCTGCAGGTCATTCACTAGGTGAGATTTTGTGTGGAGCCCCTGATGGAGGGAGATTATCAGTGGTCTTGTATGTCTTCCATTTTCTAATTATTGCTCCCACAGTTGATTTCTTCATACCAAGTTGCTTGCCTATTGCAGATTATGTCTAGGGATGAGCGAATTTCTCAAAAGTTCGATTCAGCAGTTCGATTTGAAATTCCCAAAAAATTTGCTTCGATCTGAACTACCTCACTGCGAATAAACAGCTATTTCTGGGCTACAGAGAGCCGGGGTCGGCGGGTGGGAAGCCCTTGGATGCCGTGGCCATGTTTCTCTCTCTCTCTTCAGCACGGACAACTTTTATTCATGTGGAAGGATCTGCTAACAAGAAAAGACACGCCTACCCAATCACATCACTAGAGAATATCTTGTGACCGTCTGATGTCACAATGGTCCTTACTAAATATTCGTTACCACAAAACATCAGGAAATCCGGAATCGTGGACAATCAAAGATTTCCTGAAATTCGGATTGAATTCCACTTCTGCAGAATCGATTCACTCATCTCTAATTATGTCTTCCCAGCCTGATGCAGGTCTACAATTTTGTTTCTGGTGTCCTTCCACAGCATTTTGGTCTTCACCATAGTGGAGTTTGGAGTGTGACTATTTGAGGTTGTGGACAGGTGTCTTTTATACTGATAACAATGTCAAACAGGTGCCATTACTACAGGTAATGAGTGGAGGACAGAGGAACCTCTTAAAGAAGAAGTTACAGGTCTGTGAGAGCCAGAAATCTTGCTTGTTTGTAGGTGACTAAATACTTTTTTTCCACCATAATTTGCAAATACGCAAATTCTTAAAAAAAATCAGACTATGTGATTTTCTAGATATGTTTTCTCATTTTGTCTCATAGTTGAGGTCTACCTATGATGTCAATTACAGGCCTCTCTCATCTTTTTAAGTGGGAGAACTTGCACAATTGGTGGCTGACTAAATACTTTTTATCCCCATTGTAAATTATTGAGTTTTAATGATTACACCTGTTTAGATATTATTTACATTCAGATATTATCATACAGGAATGAGATAGAGATGCCTGTACCTTACTATATGCACGTCAGTCACTTATTAATTGTAACACATTCACTTTTTATGATGTGCACGATTATATTGTATGGAATTTTACACTTTGTAACTGTAATTGCTTAATTGACTATTTCACTATATAATACTAGAAGTATAATGTACCGTGTTAGCCATAGAAAGTAGTGGAAGAGTGAAGAAACCAGGTGATACCTTTTAGAGGGCATTCAGGAGATTTTCCACCCAACCCGAGATGTTTTCCGTCAGTGTCCCAATGCCAGAAATGATAGGCCTCCCAGGGTTGCCATCTTTGTGTATCTTTGGGAGTATATAGAAGCAGCCCGGCCTGGGATCTTGTGGGATAAGTCCTTTTACCTGCTTCTGGACCTGGATTGGAAACTTCTTGAATATATTCTTTAGTTGTTTCATATAGGCCTCTGTGGGATCACTGCCAAGTTTGGAGTAATGGATGGGATTTGACAGTTGCCTGTTTGCTTCCTGGATATAGTCAGACGGTTTTATTATTATATCCTGATTTTCTTGCAGTGAAGTAATAGCCTTCTGTTCCTGCAGGGTTAGGCTATGCACCTGTTTTTGTTTTTTCAGGATTTCTGATTTTACTTTGCTTCTGAAAAAGTCAATATATTTATCCAGTGCTACAGATCCCTCTGTCACACCCCACAAGTTTTCCAGACTGTTTATTTCCTGACCTGTTGTAAATAACTTCTCTACTTATATTGCATTTTATTATTCCAAGATCCTTTGAAGATCAATGTCTTGTGTGTGTATAAAAAAAGTGTGAATTTTCAGTTTCTTGTATTACACTATGTCTGAAGAAGAGAGCTAGCACTTTCGAAAGCTTACTATCAAATATACTCAGTTAGCCTCTAAAAGGTATCACCTGATTTCTTAACTCTTCCTCTATATAATACTGTTAAAGGCCATCATGTATTGTTTGAAAAAGGCTCAGTGTGAGCCGAAACGTTGTGGAGTATGACGCAATAAACTACCTCAACTTTTTTCACTTGATCAGTGGAGTGCTGATTTTTTTATATTGATTTGGGATATAGCCTATTCCTTGGGCTGGCACCCCTTTTTCCTTGCAAGTGCTGTCTCTATTTGGATATACAGTAGATAGATAAGCAGATAGATACATTAGATAGAAAAAAAAAGAGAATAAATGCTGTAAGGGTTAAGGTGAAGACAAAAAAAAGTGATTTATTCACCCATACATCAGCAACATTTCAGTTTTGCCTTAGAGAAAACTGTTATTGACAGTAGGAGATTAAATATATAATAATCCAAAAGTTTTAAATATACTGGACTTATCATTAAGTACAATGTAGTGTTTCGCTAATATGTAATATAATAATTTATTATGCAAATAATGACAATAATTATTGCATAGAAGGAGACAATAACATCAATGTTTCTATGGTATATGTTAATAACTGATATCTTTGCAGATTGTCAAAGTTTTAGTACCCCTGCTGTTACTTGATGTCTGGTGGACAGTACAGTATTACTAATATTGTACTAAAGTCAAAGAACAGAGACATTTTGAAAAATAATATAACCCAGAGAAATTCAAAGAATAACATGCAATTTGTAATATTTGCAAAGGAAATAAAATAGATGCAAACATAATCATAAAAAAATAAAGCAGCCGTACCCGACTGGTCATTTAAAATATGTAACTAATTTGTTAGGATATCAAGCAATTTTTTAATGGCCTTGATTAAAAATAAACACCTGCTTTGTGTCTATAGCTCTTATGTAGGCCTATGTGTCTCCATGGAAGCAGATGCTGTATACTTCTTTTCATCTTTTCTCACCCTTTTTGCAAATGCTACAGCTCTACATATTCAGAATATAAATGTTGACAGATACTCCCTAGTAACAGCTCAGAGGGTTGCAAGGAACAATTTTAGAGCTTCTTTTCTATTAAAATATTCACCAAACATGCCCCGGTACCATAGCAAAAAAAAAAAATGGAATCCGACGAGAATGTGTTTTTTGAAGATGTGGCCACATCAGCTGATGGCCAATAAGTCACTTCAGAAAACTAAGTAATTTTCAAGAGCCTTCCAATTTAGAATAGTTGCATAGAAATATAGATTCACTCAATCTCTTTGCTCTGGGCATGTCAGAATAATAAAGCTATGTATTGGATCCTAAACTGCAGCCTGCAGCAAAAATCGTGGCATTTTACAGTCTAGTGAACCCCATCCACACATTGCAGAAAAATCTGCGCAGCAGAAACACTCGTCGCGGTTTTGGAAATCCCATCATATCAATTATACCTAAGGAAAAGCTGGCAGTTTCCCTATAGGTATAATGAAAGCAGAAAGTCTGCAGAAGAAACCTCTGTGGACTTTCTGGGAAAAGCACTGTGGAAAAAACAGCGATACATTGCCGCCGCAGTTTTTGCCACAGTGATTTTTTTGTTGCGGCCCACTACATAGCCACTAAGGCTATGTTCACATCTGCAATGTGACATTTTCTCAGAGGTTTTAAACTGTGATGGAATTCTAATGGGACCTAATACAAGTCAATGGGGTACACTAGTTGCCTTTCAGATTCAACATATGATGGATTCATCCAAGTGTCACATAAACCATAATGCCATTTGTGAACAGTCTAAGTAAGCTAACCGGTTACTACTTGTGTATGTATGGCCTAACCTTTCATGCATAACTTGTATTTTTTGTATGCATTAACAATTTATTTGTTAGTTCCCCTAACATAGATCTGCTGCAAGTAATCTCTACATGCATACGGTAAGGCATTCAGCAGTCTATGCCAGTAAAATATGCGAAATGGTTATCCTTGATGGAAACTATAGCACTGCATAGAATCTGTTATTGCAGAATTTTACAAAGTCTCAGAAACAAATGAGAGCACAGCCATATAAATTGACACAATTCTTCTCTTTTGAAAAATAATCTGTATGATAATTGCATTGTATTTTCCTTTGTTTAATAAGTAAGAAAATTATGTTCTAATAAATGGCAATAAATGAAACACTTCCTTTTGCTTCTTCCCATAATTAATGCTAGATTTGTAGGTCTTGACCTTGATGAACATTAGCATCTATTTACTGATATAGCCACAGAAAAAAAGACCGTAAAAACCGCTCAAGTGGAACAGTAATGGAATGCTGTAGTGCAATGTAATGTGTTTTATTCCAAATTAGCCTCTGTGTGCATTATTTTGTAAAAAAAAAAAAAAAAAAGCAAATGCAGATGTTTATGAGCAATCTAATGTATATAACCTTTTAAATAATATACACTACATACAAAACTGGTTATTTAACAAACCTTAGGAATAACATGTTCTATATAAATTCTAACAAATAAATACACATTCATACCAACATAAATGTAGAAGAGCTAAATTTCAAATTTTCGTCCTACTTATATAATACCATACAAATATGGGCCAGCATTATTAAAATAATGTACTGGTTAATGTTACCTGATCTAGACACTATCATGCAAATTAAAAGTATACCTCTAATTATAAAACAACTTCTCATAAATACAGGTGAATATAAAAAAAAACTGTAATATATCTTATTTACGAAATATGTTTCCTTCTCTATTTATCAAGCTGAGTCATTTTTACATATTAATCTATGGAGAGAGGAGGGGACAGGAGAAGCTGCTGGAAAAAACATACAAATAACTGCAGCTGCTACACTCTGCTACATTGTGGGTAAGGGGGCTTTTCTTAACACTGCTATGCTTTAAGATGGGACTCTACCACTGACAAAATTAGGCAATAAATCAGTTAACTCCTCCTCCTTATCATAAACTTCTGTGTGAGGGGTGAATATGGTGGACTCTTATGTAAACAAACAGTCTGATTGAAGATAAAGAGGAGGAAACCAGCCCAATAACTTGAGAAAGAAACATATCCCTGTATTAAGATATATTACAAAGTTTCTTATATTTACCCCTGCTATTGCATATGAAAAGTTGTTTTATAATTGGAGGTATGTTTTTAAAAATATGGACACAGGTGACATATAATCCATAAAGACATACCATTCAGAAGTCATTTACACCAAGATTATGACAGCAGTGTCTAAGTACTAGATGATGCTGTCTCAGGACAAGGAGAATTTATTACCTTTGTTGTTTGCATTATACTCTCCAGGATTGCCCATGGGTCTCCAGAAATATAGGAGAACTACTGGACTATCAAAAGGGAAGCCAACTTTCCTGCAAAAAGCTGCATTTGTATTGCTTCCTTCGACAGAAACTGGAACTGTGTAACTATAAATGCAATGAGTTCCTCCATGTTGCAAAACAAAAACAGGCAAGCAGACTTAGAACTTCATTCCGCAACTGTGTCTAAGGCTCCATGCATACAGCCCATGCACTATGCATTATTATGGATCTGTAATAATGCATAGTATGCAGACTCATTCATTTCTATGGCCCCATGCATACAGCCTAATTTTTCAACCCTTTCCCGACATCCGCTGTAATAGTACGGCAGATGCCGGGTGCTTAAATATGGCGGCCACTCGGGACCCGAGCAGCCGCCATAGCCGCTGGGTTTCTGCTGTATTATACAGTAGACACCCGGTGCTAATGCCCGCGATCAGTGCTCGCAATGATCGCGGGCGTTAACCCCTCTGCCACCATTTTCCCAGGCATCGCCGGCACCCGGAGCAAGCTCTGGGTCCGGCGTCCCATTGCTATGACAGCTGGGAGCCTTGTGAAGGCTCCCAGGCCTGTCTTTCATTAACTTCTATTTCAGGCTACTCTATGTAGCCTACAATAGAAGCGCCGTTTTTTTGCAATGCATTGCATTAGTGATCAGACCCCCTGGGGATCAAGACCCCTAGGGGGTCTAATAAATGCAAAATTAAAAAAAAATACAAAAAAATAAAAAAAATATTAAAAGTTCAAATCACCCCCCTTTCCCTAGAACACATATAAAAGTAGTTAAATACTGTGAAACACATACACATTAGGTATCCCTGTGTCCGAAAATGCCCGGTCTACAAATCTATAAAAATATTTTTCCCGTATGGTAAAAGCCATAGCAGCAAAAGAAAATCAAAATTGCCAAACCACCGTTTTTTCACTGTTTTTACCTCTGATAAAAATTTGAATAAAAAGTGATGAAAGAAATAGTAATTCCCCAAAATGGTATAACTAAAAAGTATACCTGGCCCCACAAAAAAAGACGCCCTATGCATCCCTGCACACGGAAGTATAAAAAAGTTACGGGTGTCAGAATATGGCGACTTTTAAAAAAAATATATTTTTGCACAGTTTTGGATTTTTGTTAAGGGGTTAAAATGTAAATAAAATCATATAAATTTGGTATCCCCAGAATTGTACCGATACATAGAATACAGATAACATGTCATTTTGGCTGTAGAGCGAACACCGTAAAAACGAAGCCCGTAAGAAAGTCACACAAATGCACTTTTTCTTCAAATCCACCCCATTCTGAATTTTTTTCCAGCTTTCCAGTACATTGTACAGAATAATAAATGGTAGCATCATGAAAAAAAAATTTGTCCCACAAACATTAAGACCTCATATGGCTCTGAGAACGGAAAAATAAAAAAGTTATTGGGTTTGGAAGGGGGGGGGAGTCAAAAACGAAAAACAAAAATCGAAAAATGTCACTGGCGGGAAGGGGTTAAAGATCCATCTTGGGCTGTAGGACCAAGCAGCAAAATCTACTTTTTCAGCTCAGTCTTGTCTATTCAATTGATAGGAAATGTGGAGAAAACTGATTGCACATGGATGCCATCCATGTCTAATCCGCTCCATTTTCTATGGACCCGCACTCAACTACAGTAATGTGCATGGGGCCTAAGAAAGCAATATGCTGGCACTGTTTATGAGCACTGTGCTGGCAATATTTACATTATTTGGGACACTTTGTTGATAGCATTGTTTATAACTACAGAATGCTGGCATTGTTTAAGGGGGATACTCTGACACTCTGCTGGAAACTGCTGACGGGGTCACTGTGATGCCACTCCCATTAAAGGAATTTGGTTGCTGTTTTTGGGCCCAGTTTGAACAAACAAATTTAGAATTTCTCCAAATACAGATCAATGGATCCAACCATACTACTACATGCAGTATAGAGCCAAATAGAGTTTTTTTCATGGACCCTGAAAGAAACAAGTATAATGATTCACTAAATACACTAAATATCATATTAAGGAGTTGGGCAACCCTAGAACCATTTCTCCTGAAGAAGAATATCATACTGTGCCATTCAAAGCAATACGGAACCACCATATGGTGGTACCATATACAGTCCTGCAATATTGAGCTATAGGAACCTTTGTGTGCTTCCATATAGGTTTTCATGGGGTCTCAATGTGCTCACATTGTAATTGGGCATAATAAGATATGTGTATAATTCTATCATATCTTAGCCTACAAAGTGGTCTTCAGACCACGCACAATCTGGATTGTTAGAAACTTACTGTAAATGCCTTGAAAAGGTCTAGTAAATAGAAGAAAATATTTGGCACGTTAACTGGTTGTTATATGATTTCTCTGTTGATCAGGTTTGCCCTGCATTTGGTGCTTATAGAGATTTCAGCAAAACCATGCCCTAGGCCAATGCATATGCATTTCTTTATGACTGTATACCTCTGCCATTGGCTATTATTAAAAAAATAAAGCACATTCAGTATTTTTTTTGTCACAGCTGTATTAAAAAATGTATATGATTGAGTTTAATTTCTTACTTTCCAAGCACATGAAAAGGGGATCCTGTAGATAAAAATAGTCTGAACAACAGTCTAGGCAAATATAATAATAAAATAGAATCCTAGAAATTATTCTTTGAATAATTTACATCTGTGTTCTTAAGAATAATTCCATCTCCTTCTCAAAGTCTTACAAAATTCTGCTGATTTCTGCTAAACAGAGTAATTACCTATCAATGTATACTTGGAGTATTAGCATTTATATTGCAACATTGGCAGCACTTTGACTGGACTCTGAAGTAGAGACGTTTGATGTGAGAATTACTTTGAATCCAGGAAATTTGTAATGGATTGTGTTTAGAGATGTGTGAAGTTCATATGTGTATGAATGCCTATTGATTCAAAACACTTTGAGATTTGAGTTACCAATGTAAAACCACAAACTTTGCCTAAAGGTTCAAAGAGCAGAAAGAATGTTGAGGGGGGACATCAGAATCATTAAATTTACAAAAGAAGTAAAATAAAAACTTTACTAAAGACACCAATACAAGGTTTCATAGTTGTACAATGTAACTAATACAATGATGAAAAAAAAATTCCTATCTATCAAGCCAAACCTATAATCCTACAGCGTTGATCCAGGAAACGGAAAGAAAAAACCTTGTGAAGCAGATGCCAGTTAGCCCACATTACAGGACTTCAAATATGGCAACCAGAATATTTCCCTGGATCAATCTCTCCGATAATCAAATTCCCAGAATTTGTAAGATTTATTATGATTAATGGCATTACATAAGCAGATAATGTTAGATAAATGTCATCTCAAAAGGCTGAAATAGTATTAAGATACTCTACTACAGTAAGTCAGCTAGCAGACTGTGAATATAATCCTACAGATATTGGTCCTAGCAGGCTGAGAATGTAATCCTACTCACAGAGAGATGTAATAATGTGTACATCAATGCACTTGATTTCATCAATTTGTATTTCATGAACAGCTAGTTGATATACACTTTGTACTTGTATGGCATACATTGCATATGTGCTCTGAGTTGTAATATATTTCAGTAAAGTATATTGGCAGCTGTACCTCAATTTGCAATTAGTATTGGGCGCACCAGTTTGTAACAAACTGGATTTGTTATGAATTTTCCATAAATACTCTAAAAGTTCTAGCAAAATTATAAGGATCACTTCTCATGAATTCAGCTAAATGGTGGCCAGCTGGCCAACATTCTGCTGTCTGTTTTATGGAGTAGGTAAGGTGCGGAAAAATAAAATAAAAAATGACTCACCTTTTCTGGGCTCCGTCAGGGCATCCTCCCGCATTCCATTTCTCTTCCTAGGCTGTCCACCATCCTCCTTGGCTCCCAGGTCACTGCTGAGTCCAAATGACGTGGTTGGGCATTAACATTATGACACTTTGATGTTACAGTGTCATCACATACACCAGGGCCCGAAATAGACAGCAGAAGGCCCTTGTGCAACAGCAGTTATGGGCCTCTGGTTTTGCAATATCTCAGTAGAGCGCAACACTACCATGAGCAACACTTATGTCTCTCCGATAATCCACCAGTAATCATTAGTCCTGAGGTTCACTAGCCTATTAGACTAGAAAGCTGCTGGTAAGGTGACCTCCTGAGCCACTGTGCAGCTGCACAGGTTGCACCAAAAGAATGTCTGCCCCTGACGTACTCTGTACCCTCAAAGGACATTAACATAGACGTTCCCCTATATGACTGCTGAAGTCCAATTACAGAAAAAGGAACAGAATGTTGGAGGATGCTGAAGCCGATCCCAGTAAGGTTACTTTTTTTTTTTTCACTTTTACACACTTTTCCTAATACTCAACACGCACAAGTTCAGTCACAAATTTTCCCATCGAAACTCATGGATATTTGTGAAGCGAATCTCCAAGTTCACCCTTCACTAGTTGCAAAACATTGGTATAAGGTATAGTGACAGTTGTATTTCACCATGTAGAGAGGCACTCACACAATCTCAACAATAAAGCTATTACTTTAGATGCTGGTAGTGATATATCTGCTTAGCGGTGTTGAACATTCTGCTTCTTCAGTATCTCTCCAATGCCTTGTGCATGTGCATGCACCATGTCTTAGCATTGGATAAATCAGCTGGGTTCTGTACTGCCATAGATGAAATGGAAAGGATATATAACGTCTCCCTTAGACTTGCTGGGAACAGTAGTACCATTGATACTTCAATATCATTGTGAATTACAATTCCTTACTAGTGAAGATTGCCAAAATACAAAAGAAGTGCATGTGCAAGATTGCAAGTCTCAATGTAGATGTAAAGCAGTATAGGCTTCATTGCTGTAGTGTAGTCACATATCCATCCTTTATCTGATAAGAATTTAAGGAGGAAAGTTTTAAAGCCATCATAGGCAGTGAGTCTGGATTTATCAGGACAGAGTTGTTAACAGATATTTGGTTTATTGACTAGAACACAAACAGAACAGTCTGAATATTTAGCAGCTGAGACTCTATTGTATTTTGATTGATCTTTTGCATTATGAATTCTCTGCATTTCATGTGCTATCATAAAACCTGGATATTTACTGCTTTCTCTGAACATTTACAATATTTCAAAGGGTAAAGCAAATGTAAATGTTTCTTATATGTGGGGAGGAGAAACAGTAACAGTGGATCAGCTATTAATTATTCAGTCCAAAAATACACATGTGGCTATTCTGCAGCGCTGTATCCATAATTCATTAGACATCTGTTTCTGCTCTTAGCATTTGCATTTAAGGGGTGCAAAGAATTTAGGAGTTCAAAACTACAGGGAAATGGCATTTTATACAGTAAGCCCATTTATGCTATTTATTTATGCATGTGGTGGTAGATCTATTATGTTATTTATACAGCTACAGTCATGTAGACTTTGCTCAGACCAGACATTTGCAAGGTCATTGAAGAAATGTTAAATGTCCTTATGGAAGAGCATTACTATATACACAATACAGATTCATAATATAATAACGCTCAGGCTGGTATAGAAAATGTGCAAATCCATAACTGCACCTGCAAAACATTACTAACAAAGAGAAAGTTACTGTAGATAGACAGATACATTTTATAGATTAATAGATCTTTGATATGGATAGATAGATAGATAGATAGATAGATAGATACAGTGCTGGCCAAAAGTATTGGCACCCCTGCAATTCTGTCAGATAATACTCGATTTCTTGCAGAAAATGATTGCAATCAAATGCTTTGGTAATAATATCTTCATTTAATTTGTCTTCAATGGAAAACCACAAAAAGAATTGTCAAAAAGCCAAATTGGATATAATTCCACACCAAACATAAAAAAGGGGGTGGACAAAAGTATTGGCACCCTTTGAAAAATCATGTGATGCTTCTCTAATTTGTGTAATTAACAGCACCTGTTACTTACCTGTGGCACATAACAGGTGGTGGCAATAACTAAATCACACTTGCATCCAGTTGAAATGGATTAAAGTTGACTCAACCTCTGTCCTGTGTCCTTGTGTGTACCACATTGAGCATGGAGAAAAGAAAGAAGACCAAAGAACTGTCTGAGGACTTGAGAAGCAAAATTGTGAGGAAGCATGAGCAATCTCAAGGCTACAAGTCCATCTCCAAAGACCTGAATGTTCCTGTGTCTACCGTGCGCAGTGTCATCAAGAAGTTTAAAGCCCATGGCACTGTGGCTAACCTCCCTAGATGTGGGCGGAAAAGAAAAATTGATGAGAGATTTCAACGAAAGATTGTGCGGATGGTGGCTAAAGAATCTCGACTAACATCCAAACAAGTTCTAGCTGCCCTGCAGTCCGAGGGTACAACAGTGTCAACCCGTACTATCCGTCGGTGTCTGAATGAAAAGTGACTCTATGGTAGGATACCCAGGAAGACCCCACTTCTGGCCCAGAGACATAAAAAAGCCAGGCTGGAGTTTGCCAAAATTTACCTGAGAAAGCCAAAAACTTTTTGGAAGAATGTTCTCTGGTCAGATGAGACAAAAGTAGAGCTTTTTGGGAAAAGGCATCAACATAGAGTTTACAGGAGAAAAAAAAAAAGAGGCCTTCAAAGAAAAGAACACGGTCCCTACAGTCAAACATGGCGGAGGTTCCCTGATGTTTTGGGGTTGCTTTGCTGCCTCTGGCACTGGACTGCTTGACCGTGTGCATGGCATTATGAAGTCTGAAGACTACCAACAAATTTTGCAGCATAATGTAGGGCCCAGCAGGACAATGACCCAAAACACACTTCAAAAAGCACTAGAAAATGGTTTGAGAGAAAGCACTGGAGACTTCTAAAGTGGCCAGCAATGAGTCCAGACCTGAATCCCATAGAACACCTGTGGAGAGATCTCAAAATGGCAGTTTGGAGAAGGCACCCTTCAAATCTCACGGACCTGGAGAAATTTGCCAAAGAAGAATGGTCTAAAATTCCAGCAGAGCATTGTAAGAAACTCATTGATGGTTACCGGAAGCGGTTGTTCGCAGTTATTTTGTCTAAAGGTTGTGC
The DNA here is from genome assembly GCA_947044405.1 of Leptodactylus fallax. Lineage (NCBI taxonomy): Eukaryota > Metazoa > Chordata > Amphibia > Anura > Leptodactylidae > Leptodactylus > Leptodactylus fallax. The sequence continues at coordinate 2,929,460 of CAMRHE010000245.1, forward strand.
TACCAAGTATTAGGCTGAGGGTGCCAATACTTTTGTCCGGCCCATTTTTGGAGTTTTGTGTAAAATGATCAATGATTTGACTTTTTTTTTTCATTCTCTTTTGTGTTTTTTCATTGCAAGCAAAATAAATGAAGATATTATTACCAAAGCATTTGTGATTGCAATCATTTTCTGGAAGAAATTGAGTATTATCTGACAGAATTGCAGGGGTGCCAATACTTTTGGCCAGCACTGTAGATAGATAATAGCTTCAAGGGCTATTCTGAGATGTAAAAAAATAAGTTAATGTGGAGTATGGTATAAAAAAGAAAGAGTTATACTCACCTGCTTGATCCCCAATAGTGTTGGGCAAACCTCACGAGATAATAATAATAATAATAATAATAATAATAATAATAATAATAATAATAATAATAATAAATTTTATTTATATAGCGCCAACATATTCCACAGCACTGTACAATTTGTAGGGTTCAAGTACTGACAAAAAAGATACATTACAAAGAAATATTCAATTCACACACTGGGACTGAGGGCCAATCTATGAGGTAGAGGGGGGTGACACAGGAGGTAGCAAGGTTCACCAGGCAATTTAGTTTCAGGCTCAATTAGTGTAGTCTGCACCAGAACTGCTATTATTATACTGGGGTCTCTTCAGACACCAGAGTATAATAATCTTAGTTAGGGGCACCATAGGAAAGGTCATTACTTGAGGCTATACATGCTGGAATAAGTTTAGGGTGGAAAAAAACCTGACAGGTTCCTTTTAAGGTAGACCTGTGATCTGTGACTAAAATTTAGCTATGATGCCCACGGAGTGGTGGTCCGAGATAAACTTCTCTGCTTCTCTGCTAAATCTGTGTATATAAATGCCTAATCAAATAGCATAAAAATAATCTTTGTTCACACTATAGAAGATGAGAGAGTATAGGAAAGTTGGCATATGTTAACCAGTTCTGGACCACTATAAACTCTGCAAGAGCATACCCGTATATACGTAATCGTGCAGCTGCATAACCTGGGAGCTGACTGTAAGGACAGTCCGGGCTCCTATAGAGAAGGCAGGGATGGTTTATTATCATCCCTATCTTCCCTTCAATGAGCATTGTATACACAGCTATGGGAGCCATCATAATGCGGCTCCCTTCTGACCTGGCAGTGATGTCATCCAGCAGGGAACAGAGACTGTAAGAGCTGCTGGGTCCTAAAGGACCCAGATCAGCTCTGCTGTTAAGATCAGGAGGCTGTATTCCTCCTGTAACTGGGGCTAATGTATCAGCCCCAGTCACAGGAGAAATCAGCCAAAAAAAAAGTACAGTTAAGATGCCCCCCAAAGTTCTATTATAACATTACTGGAGGCAGAATCTGCAAAAAATAAAAATAAAAAGACAAATAAAAAAATAAAGTAAAATAATAATAATAAAAAAGGTTTAAACCGCACCCACATCACAGGTTCTAGCTCTGTCCCCAGCGACACAACATTGCATAAAAATGACCATAACGGAGAGAGAAACTATTTTAAAAAGTTTTTTAGTAGTCCTCTGTGATATTTAAAAAAACGCAAAAAAATTTGAAAAAGGCACATTTTCCATTCCTTTTTGCTTATATTTTCCTGTATATCTAAAAAATGAAAACACATGCAAAAATAAAAATAACATTAAAATAAATCCCTATGTGTCATTGAAAAAAGACGCAAAAATGATATGAATAACCTGAGCAAAAAAAAAGTTTTAGCCCTTGCATGTACGAAAAACAAAACCGCATATACAAAATAACCCAAAATGTGTCCAGTCTTGAACCAGGTAAAATAGTAAATTAAGTGGTTGAAAAAAATTGCTCACACGGAAACAACCAGATGTTTCTATTTAATGGATTAATCCATTATGCGATAATACCCCATTGGGATATTTCATAATGGATTTTCTGAACTTTACAAACTATATTAAGATGTATTTATGTATTTACTGTCATTCAGCCCTTTAAAGTGGGCTCCCTTAGGCACCCCATTGGTGCCCTTGTAATGCAATTGCAGGATGCCCATTCTTTGACATTATCCCTGGGAACCAGAGACAGGGCCTTGTAAAATGTCATTTTTACCCAGACAGGCATAATACACTGCAATACAAAAACATTGTGGTGTATTATAGAACAATCAAATGATCGCTCGGTGAAGTCCCATAGTGTGGCTAAAAAAAATGGAAAAACAAATCAATAAAATATAAAAGAAAAAGTATATCAAGGATAACTAGGGATAAAATAGCAATCTATTATGACGGGATCTTATGGTGGATCATCAATATTAAAGGGGTTGGAGCAACTAGTGGGGCTGTCAAGGGAGGTAAACAAAAAAAAAAAAAAAGCATACTCACCTGACACTCTGTTGTCTGCCTTCAGTGTCCTTTCAGTCTCATGCTGGTGCCTAATTGCTGGAAGTCCAGAGTCTCAAAGTTTCTGTATTCATGGTTGTTTCCATTGGCAACCGATTAAGACATCAGAATTCTATTTGCAAAAGTATTTAACTCTTAATTGTCTTCAAACTTAAACATATTCATGGGAAAACCCTTTTAACTTCAGAGTTTTGAATGAATGCTAACAAGTATTTTAATGTGAGAAAAAAAAAACTAACTAAAAATGGTCATTGAAAAGCAAAGTATCTGCTCAGAATTATTGCAATATTTGTAACTTTGAAATGTTGTCAAAAGTTGAGTTACGGCCTTTCCGCAGTAACAACTAGAAGAAGCTTAGTAAAAAAAAATGTTTACAGTTTCCATCAAACAAAACACATTTGTCTTGAGTAAGGTGATAGCTGCAGGCAATTGTAATTTTTTTTTACTGAGCTGTACTAAATAGTATATATAATATATATATATATATATATATATATATATATATATATATATATTATATGCTGTGTAAGACTTGGGTTTATTGATATCCTTATCCATATCCTATAAATGAAAATCTACTGCATACAACTTTAGTCAATATTATGACACGAAGCATCAAGATACAATTAATAGGTGACATTGAATTACTTAAAAAGGTGACACTGAATAACTGAATATCTCATAGTCCTCAGAATAGTTGCAGGTAGCCGACCTTTGTGCATAAGTCATAATACAGTAATTAATTTTGTGCATAACAATGTTAACACATTAAAGTTAGCAGCATATCAAAGTCAGAAAATAATTATGTTTTGTACATTGATATCTCAGATTTGGAGATATCTATTGTTTCCATCCTACCTTGTCTCTCTTTCACAAAAAAAAATGATTTTGTAGATTTTTTTTATTTTATTTTAAGGTAGTTCATTTTGATTGCACTTATTTTGTGTAAAATGACCCAGTATCTGCAGTCCCTGGAAACTGTTTGTCATTAATCTTTTTATTATGATGCCAACAGAGAGTTGGGTCATCTAAATGGCCTGTCCACATGTATTTCAGCGATCATTAATCATTATTTGTAAAGGAAATTGACTAACTGTGTGCCTGAAGATATTTTTCAACTTGGCCGGTCTCTTTTTTTAAACTTCTGTGTACAATCCCATAGCTACAAGTAAGAGAAACAAAATGTTCTTCATTAATATTGATTGCTAAAAGAGTTGAATTTTATGCATGGCAGCCAGAGATCAGGATCATTGTTCATGATGGATTAAATATGATAATCTGAGGAAAATGCTAAAGTTTCTTCTTCCATTATCCCAATGGATCTTTCAATCACAGTTATACATATAATATAAGAAAGTAATGTTTAAAAAGAAGGAACAAGAACAAGAAAGAAGTCTAACTGCGTGATGATAATCTGTAGAAGTGAAAGTGGTTGTTCAATTTCAGCAAATAAATGTTACTGTTTATATAATGGAAAGTAATACAATTTTCCAATATACTTTCTGTATCAATTCCTCAGTTTTCTAGATCTCTTATTGCTGTTATTCATTGTTTACTTCCAGTGGATAAAAATCAGTCCATGGTCATGTGATATACAGTCCATGGTCATGTGATATTCAGTCCATGGTCATGTGATGGACACACAGTTGTAGAGCTTGTTACCAGGCAGATGTCTTATCAGTGTGCTGTGACTATAACAAGCTGTACACTTGTGTTCATCACAGGACCATGGACTGATTTTTATCCACTGGAAGCAAACAATTTATGCTGAGATCGCTAATTTTTTTCCATTGTAATGTAGATTGACACTGAAACTGCTCCAGGAAAATGTTTTCACTTGATTTAATGCTGCACTCAGGGGTCATATGTTTCATTTCCATTCTAAGAATCTGCAATGTGAAAGGGCATGGATGTCAAATAAAGTGGCCATTCAACCACTATCTGCTCTCACCCTCCCCTTCCTTTGAAGTGCAATGTGTCCACATTTACTCATCCTCCAATCTTCAACTGACTGTCATATACCAACTTCCAAGACCTTCCACCGCTTTCATCAACCATTTCACCACCTGGCTAATGCACTTCCTATCCACAGACATTCCCATGGGTGATTTACACATCCCAATTAACTCAAATCACCCTTCTGCCTCCAAATTGCTATCCCTCACCACCTCCTCTCAACCTATACCCCCCACAACCACTCTATCCAACTGTTCGGTGCTCTTCATACTTAACATATTTCTCCACCATTAGCAATGGAAAGCTCTCCACCCTAATTTAAAAGTCCCACCTCACCACCTATGTGCTTAACCCAATCTAATTACACCTCATCCTCAACCTCACTGAAGACGTCACTTGTGCTCTAATCCATCTCTTCAACCTATCTCTAACCAGAGGTTCCTTCCCTTCCGCCTTCAAACACACTTCTCTTGCACCTATCCTTAAGAAACCATCCCTTGACCCATTCTCTCCAGCCAACTATCGCCACATCTCATTGCTCCCGTACTCTTCAAAACTGCTTAAACAACACGTCCACTCTGAACGTCCAACTCTTTGACAGATGATTACAGTCAGGTTTCAGACCCCATTAATCCACAGAAACTGCACTAACCAAAATCATGAACAACCTACTAACCATCAAAGCCAAGCGGCACTACGCTATGCTCCTCCTCCTTGACCACTCCCTCTTGTTACAAACTCTCTCATCCCTTGGCATGACAAACTTGGCCGTTTCCTGGATCTCCTCATACCTCACCAACCGCACATTCAGCATCTCCCACACCACCTCCTAACTACACATCCTTTCTGTAGGTGTCCCCCAAGGCTCTGTTCTAGGACCCCTTCTGTTCTCCATCTACACCCTCGGCCTTGGCCAACTCATAGAATCTCATGGTTTTCAATACCATTGCTAAGCAAATGACATTCAAATATATCACTCTGGACCAAACATCACTGCACTGTTAACCAGAGTCCCAAAATTCCTAGTAGTCTTACCCATCTTCCTCTCCTTCAGCTTTCTCAAACTCAACATGGAGAAAATGGAGTTCATAATCTTCGCCCCACCTCGCACGGCCCGCCTACCTGACCCATCTATCAAAGTTAATGGGACGGCACTTACCCCAGTCTCACAGGTGCTTTGCCTTGGGATAACCTTTGACTCTGATCTCTTCTTCAAGCCACACATCAAAACCTTCAACACCACCTGCCGCCTCCAACTCAAGAACATCTGTCAAATAGACTGCTTCCTCATCCCCCATGAAACTACAGAAACGCTAGTCCACACCCTCATAATCTCCTGCTTAAGACTACTGTAACACCCTTCTCCATGACCTCCCAGCAAATGCTCTCGCCCCCCCTACAGTCGACCTTAACTGTGCTGCTCACCTAATCCACCTCTCCCCCTGTTTTTCATTGGCCGCTCTCCTCTGCAATCCCTTCACTGGCTACCCATCGCCCAGCGAATGGTCCCCACAATCGTAAGCTTCAAAAACACCTTGAAGACTCACTTATTCAAGAAGGCCTATAACCTTCAATAATGCTACTGCGACCACACCACCATCTGAACAGCCTCTACCCTCACCTATTGTCTCTATCCCTCTTCCCTCATAGATTGTAAGCCCTTGCAGGCAGGATCCTAAATCCCAATGTTGCAGCTGGTTACTGTTAGTATTGTATTTGTTTTGTATATTTTGTGTACTGTATGTAAACCCTCAAATGTACAGCAACATGGAATTAATATAATAATGTACAGTACCATAGAATTAATGGTACTATATAAATAAATAAACAAATAATAATAATAATTCAACATATAGTATATACTGTATATACTATATTTACATATTAGACAGATCTCCAGTCCCCAATTCATTTCTATAAAATGGCTATCAGTTTCTCAATTTACTAATCCATCTACACCACATCTCTAGTGTAGATGGGTGTAAACAGGGCCGGTTTTAGACAAAGTGGGGCCCTGGGCAAAATTAAAAGTGGGGCCCCAAATGCTGATATGCAAACAACACCATCGTCTTCCAGTGGCAACCTGGATAATAACGCCTCCTTTCTGCCAACAAAAAAGTAATAACAAGCCCCATTTTAAGACACACAATTCAAATGAGCACCATTGTACCGCCTAATAGATTTTTGCACCCAGTCATCAGTTATTATAGCGCCTCCTTATAAATAATAATCCCTGTTTATAAATAATATTACACCTTTATCAGTAATAGCGTCCTTATAAATGATAAATAGTGCCCTGTATCAGTAATATTCCCCCTTATCAGTAACAGTCACCCCGTAAAAATAATACTGCTCCCTTATAAATAATAGCCCCCTCATAAATAATAGTTACCCTTATAAATAATAGTCCTCATTACCACTAATAGCCCCCTTTATAAATAAGCCCACTTAACAATTATACCCCCTTATAAATAGTTGCCCTCTTATAAATAATAGCTTCCCCTTATAATGGATGCCTTATATATAATAGTTCCCCACTTATAAATAATAGCCCTTTTTATAAATAAACGTTCCCCCTTAAAATAGCCTCCTAATATTTAAGTTTCCAAATTATATATAGTAACCCACCCTTATATATAATAGTTCCTCCCTTATAAATAAGAGTCCCCTTATATATAATAGTTCTCCGTTATACAGTGTCGGACTGAAGGGACTTAGGCCCACCAGAGGAACTTGTTCTGGGGCGGCACCCAACAGCTTCCTGCTAATAGCCTACACCACGGCTCTTTCACTGAAGTCTTACTAATGTGCTGACTATCTGGTGTTACTCAGTATGTTCCTAGTATAGTCAGCCCCTATAGTACTGTGCAGGCCCCAATAACTCCATGGTCAGTTCATGCACAGTACTGTATGGGGAATGACATGGCTATGGAGCACTACACATATGTGCAAGATTATAGTGAGAGAGCTGTGATGCAGACATAGCACACAGAGCTGCCAGCAGGAATTTTGAGCCCCCCCCCCACAGTATAATGCTCCACATGGTATATAATGCTCCACAGTATAAAATGCTCTCCTAAGCCCTCCAGCTTCCCCACATGGTATATAATGCTCCACAGTGGTCCCACACAGTATAAAACGCTCCCCTGAGCCTCCCATAGTGGCCCCAAATGGTAAATAAGGCTCCACACAATATAATACTTCACAGTGGCCCACACAGTATACTACCCCTTAGTGGCCCCAGACAGTACAATATGCTCCCCAGCAGCCCCACACAATATAATATGCTCCATACAGTATAATATGCACCCCACAGTGCCCCCCCAGTATAATACTCCAGAGTGGCCTAATACAGTATAACATGCTCCCCAATGGCCTCCATGCAGTATAATATACTCCCCAGAGGGGTTCCCCCAGTATAATGCTCCACAGTGGTCCCCCACAGTATAATATGCTCTCCACATTCCCCCCCAGTATAATGCTCTACCATGGCCCCACAGAGTATAATATGCTCCCGAGAAGCCCCACACAATATAATACACTCCACAGTGGCCCCACACAGCATAACAGGCTCCCCACACTGCCCCTTCCCCCCAGTATAAAGCTCCACAGTGGCCGATAGTATAATATGCTCCCCAGAGGGCCCCCCTAGTATAATGCTCCACAGTGCCCCCCTGCAATATATTATGCTCCCCAGAGCGTCCCCCAGTATAATGCTCCACAGTAGGCCTCATGCAGTATAATATGCTCCCCAGAGGGCCCCCTAGTTCCCCCCCGAATAATGCCCCACAGTGGCCCCACGCAGTATAACATGCTCCAGAATGCCCTCCACACAGTATAATATACTGCCCAGAGAGTTTTCCCCACTATAATGCTCCACAGTGGGCCAAAACAGTATACTATGCTCTCGAGAGGGCCCCCCAGTATAATGCTCCAAAGTGGCCTCACAGAATATAACATGCTCTCCAGAGTCCCCCCCCCACATTATAATGCTCCACAGAGGCCCCATAGAATATAACATGCTCTCCAGAGGGCCTCCTCCCCCAATATAATGCTCCACAGTGGCCCCACACAGTATAATATACTGGGGGGCCCCTCTGGATAGCATATTATACTGTATGGGGCCACTGTGGAGCATTACATTGGGGGAGGAGGCCCTCTGATGAGCATGTTATATTCTGTGGGGCATCTGTGGAGCATTATAATGTGGGGGGCTCTGGAGAGCATGTTATATTCTGTGAGGCCACTTTGAAGCATTATACTGGGGGGCCCTCTGAAGAGCATATTATACTGTTTTGGGCCACTGTGGAGCATTTTACTGGGGAAGGGGTCCTCTGGATAGCATATTATACTATGTGGGGCCCCTCTGGATAGCATTATGCTCCACAGTGGACTCACACAGTATAATATGGTATCCAGAGGGGCCCACCCAGTATAATACTCCCCAGTGGCCCTACAGACTCCCTTTATTATATTATACTCTGGGGTCTCTTCAGACCCCATAGTATTATAATCGAAGGCCCGAGGGAGGTAAGGGAAAATAACAAACAGTTATACTTACCTTGCCTTACCTCTAATGGGCCTCTTCGCGCTGCTCAGCTGTACCCGGCGGCGACGGCTTCCTCTTGTTTGTGGCTGACGTCACGCGTCTGAAGCCCAATCACAGGACTCAGCGGTGACGTGAGGCATGCTGTTAGCATGCCCCACATGATGGCCAGGCCTCAGCGGTGATGTCCGAAACGCCAGAAGATGACGTCGGACACCTAGGACAGGTGAGTAAAAATGTTTGTTAATTTTGCTCATCTCGGAAAGGGGCCCTGCGGTCCCCTTCTGTTATCGATATGGCCGGGCTCCGGATTCCGGGGGCCCCTTTGGGGACGGGGCCCTGGGCAACTGCCCAGTTTGCCCCCCCCCTAACGCCGGCCCTGGGTGCAAATGTGATACACTTTTGATGCACAGCCTTTTCCTGCACCAAAGATGCACTTTTTATGAAAGTGAGTGGGGTATTGCAGAGATCAAGGATGGCTGAGCCAGGGAAGAACACTGGTGTGAGTTATACCTGAACTCCTGGCTGGCATAGGTATCAATTGTGGTGCTCAGGAGTACATCTGAATTAAGAGGCTCTGGCTGGAGTTTCTTAATAATTCAGGTGTAGTTAGAGCCAGTGGGGAAACTGATTAAGACTGGCATACAGAATGCCAGTCTTAATAAATTCCCCCCACTGTGCTTTAGTAGTCTGAGACACACTCCTTTACTCTCAGATAGACCAGTTAAGAGCAGGACAAGTGTCTCAGATCACTAAAAGCTGCTATTGCATATGTCCTTGGGTTGTTTTTAATTCTGCAGTGTGAACAATGATTAATCTTATGAGATTTAATTAGATTTTTTTGCACAGAGGATCAAGAAATACTCAATTTATTTTGAAGTGAAAACAAATGACTTCATGGATCAGAGAATCATTTAGCTGTTTCTTTTATGTACTTCTCTTGAGATCTTGAAAGGTGCATACCTGCAATTCTAGAAAACCAAAACTCATGTGCAATAGGAATGGTCAAATGTTTATTAATAAGCTATTTCATCTACAGTATATAAATCCATAATGCTTTTAATAGAAGCTAGTTAGGGAATAGATTCCACAGAACATGCAAGTTATTTCTTTAGACTCCTTCTCAAATTAAGTTTGAGATACACTGCAAAAGAGACCCTGAAATATTATATATATATATATATATATATATATATATATATATATATATATACACACAGGGCCTCAAGTATGCTGAAAAAGCGCGCCCTGCGTGAAACGGACGTTGCCTAGCCATTCCTATGTGCAGTTCCTCTCTCCCTATCAAACCCTATGGATATTTTTTATGTAGGACTGAATAAAAAGATGTTTTTATGAAAAAATCTACGCCTGAATTAATTTATTGCATACAAAACAGCAGGGCATTCACAAGAAATGTAATGATTCCTATCCCAACCAATTTTCAGATTTTTGCTGCTAATACAATGATTCCAATGACAGAAGTATATCATGGTATTGATATTATCCCTTACTTTTTGTTCTCAAAACAAGTAAAAGCAGTACTGCACTTTGTCTATGTGTCAAATGGGTGCTAGCTACAGGGACACTGGAAATCAGTTCCTTCAGCAAATATCACAATGAGAAAAAGGTAAACCTTTTCACATGTTAGTACAGACCTCTATCCTATTCTTTTTTGCAACTATTTTCTACAGTTTGGCATTACTTCAGTCCGTGTTGCTTGTTCTCTACAACCTGGCTCCACCACATACAGCATACAACATTAACATTACAGTGTTAAAGTGTTAACCTGATATGATGTCAGGTTAAAAGAAACACGTTCAATTGAGTTAAGGTTCTCTGCATTTGCCAGTAGTAACCAGATTCCACCACCAGATGGCACATGATGCTATGAACCTTTGCCAAACTAATATTCACTGTATTTATTCATACCATTGGCCAAATTGCACTCAAAACAAACCAATAGAATACATGATTGCAGTAAATATTAATTGGACAAACTTTCATGGCTGTAATGTGTATATTCCCCTGGAGGTCAATAAGGTGTATTTGTTATTCTTTATTACAGCGTTACTACTGAAGTTGTATGATAGAGAGCTTTCCACTACTAAGTATGCTGCTTAGTGCCAGCCAGCACAACGTCTAATACTAACCCCCCCACCCCTTACTATAATCAAGTAGACAAAAACTAGGAATACTAGGAAGAGCTGGGTATCATCAGAACCATCTAAAGTGATAGTCTAATTCTGGGACAGCCATCGACTGGCATTTCTGGCATGGGAAATTTTGTAAAACTCTGGGGAATATTCATTTTGTCTCCTACACCACTAGGAAGCACTTTTAATTGAATTAGGTGCATTATTCCGATTTCCTTGCACCTAGGTGGAACTCCATGCCAGCCCCTGGCTGTTGTAGATTTTACTTTTATTTAAACCACTTTTGTGGTGTAAGCGATGATGGATAGGTCAACAGGTCAGAAAAGTGTCAAGGCTAGGGCAAAAATATTTTAGTCATCAGTGGTATTAAATTGTTGCAAATTACCAACTATGACTATTTTACACCCAAAAGTTGCCAAGCCTATCAACACAGGGACCTATCACAATGCATTCAAGTACGTCCTGTGCATTACATATATGTACAATAATTTAACAACATATGAATAATAAAAACTATATTATACATCTTTATTTGAAAATTCATCAAATCACATTAATATACATAAATAACTTAAAGGTCAAGAGCACCCTAATACAAACAAATCCTGAATATGTAGACCTCATTATACTAGACATATTCTGGGCATTCTGCTCCAGTTGCCAAACCCCTTCTAAAGCAATGTTTCTAATAATCAAAAACAGTGGCATCAGATAATACAGGAGTGCAATAAAACTAGTGATTATTTATAAATTTGAACCATGAAGAAGGAAGATTACATACAAAGACCCTAGCATGCCTATTTCTCTAATATGGAACATTTGCCTGGAGCTTCACTTTATTGTGGCAACAAGTCCCTTACAAGTTACAGAACAATGTGAGACAACTGGATCTATCGCCAACTTTTCACTTAGGCTCCTTTCACATTGTGTTCTGCAGTGTTTCTAAGGTTTCCATTGAGAGGATTTTTTCAAACATTGGTTCTATGTGTTTAACAGATGCCACTCCCATACCACACCATGCAATATACAGTTGTTTTTTTTTAAATGGATGTCTGTGTATGCAATAGCATAGTCTGCTTGGCTATTCTTTACAGGAAAAAATGTCATCCCAGTGTATAATAACTAAACAGAGGACAAAAGTACTTTGGTCTCTGTTTGGTGAATGGGGGCTTATGGATTTATTTACTGAGGCTACTAGAGCTTCCTTGGCACAGTATATAAAGAGTTTTATACTGATTTTATTTCAAAAGAATATGTCAGCACCAAGGGTTTCTCTTGGCTAGATCATATTAACCTGCTGAAGATGAATGTGCTCCCCTGCCTCCTCTACCTTTTTCAAACCGTTCCCATAATCTTGCCTAAACATTACTTTACCGCGGCCCGGAAAGCCTTTACTAGGTTTATCTGGGTGTCGAAGCCCCCACGAATTGCTAAAAGTACCCTAGTTAGGCCTAAATGGGGTGTGGGTTTGCCTGTCCCGGATTGCTCTAGCTACTTCCTGGCTTCACAACTCACATTTTTGATTGGCACCACTTTGCGCGTTCTAAGCTCTGGGTCACCCTGGAGGAGTTACTAAGCCCTCTACCTCTCACTGCTCTCTCATGGCTACATAAGCGACTATGGTCAGACAGTAAGACTCATGTTCTCCCCTATGTCACGCACCAGACGCTTGGGTCTTGCCGACTCTATGGTGCTATGCGGAGACTCTTCTGTAATGATGGCCCTATGACCCCAATCTCAGGCAACCCAGACTTCCCTGCCACTCTTCACTCCTCTTTCCTCTTCCATTCCATCAACCCACCCTAAGATTTCATCAGCTATGTCAACCTCCTCCCACTTTCTGAGTTACTCTCCCTCACCTCGAACCTCGACTCCATTTGTTCTCATTGGCATTATGCCCAGTTTTCTCATTTCTATGTTGCTCTTAAGAAGTCTCACAACCTCCACAGGACATTACTGCCTTTTGAATGTTTGCACCTCTCACCTAGTGCTCCAACTCAAGCTGTCTCCCTCATCTATGGCATGCTCCCCGCCACTCCCTTGACCTTCCCACCACCTTGTATACCCATAATTGTTGATTTCTGGTTTGATTTGTTCTTTGTATTGTAACAAAAATTTCAATAAAATTCTTAATGTTAAAAAAAAAAAAAGAATCTGTCAGCACAAAAATTGGTATCAAACTAAAGACTACCTTGTAGGCAGCTTCTACACTTTCCAAAATGCCTTTTTTATTTTGCATTGCAGCTCCACTTTTATTTTCAAATAATGGGGGTGGTGGAGCTGAACAGAAATCAGAGCTTGTCATGAAGAGTGCAGAGCAAAGCCCTGACTGGAGAAGAAATATCAATAAAGCCATTTTCAGCTAATTTGCATAAAAATAAAGCCTAGATTTTCACGAAAATAGAATTACAATGCAGAATAAGACAGGCATTTTTGAAAAGTGTAGAAGCCGCTCTACAACCTACTGTCATTAGATTTTTAACAATTTTTCTGCTGTCAGACTCCCTTTAAATATATTATAACTTATGTTGAAAATATCCAAAATATCAAAATTATGATAACTTGTAATTTAATTGCAATTTGCTTATCTGCTGTAAGGTAATATGAACAAGATGGATATTTTTTAGGCGTATGGTATGCTGAAAAATGTCAAAATGCTTTATCAAACTGTGCCCTTAGAAGCAAATTCCAAACAGCATGAAAAGAGAAGAATAAGAGCAAGGTGGTCTAGACATGCAAGATACTGTATAATGACAAGCCATTTGAAACTAGTCTTTTTCAAAACTGCTGAGCAAACACGCTTGGAGACATAAAGTTTCATTTTTCCAGTTGGATGACCTTCTCTTTTCTCAAAGGATATTTTTTAACTACAAGGAAGCAACAGAACAGTTTGACACTTACAGCAAGAAAATAAAGTTTCATGAAATCACATCCAGGAAAAACAAGTTGTTGAGTTTCATAAACAACTGGTTTTATTCATAAACTCTATTGAAATAAAAACCAAAAAGAGCAGTTAAAGAGTTAAAGAGTAACTAAAGTTTTAGGTCTCTTTTGCTTTTATGGCAATATTTGTGTCCTTAACAAAATTTATAATATGCTTTATTAACAAATATTGGCTTCTCTATTGAGAGCTGTCCCCTGCTTCTCATTTCTCATTGTGTATGGAGGAAATGAGGGTGGGGGAGTCACTTAAAATGGCTATATCTCAGGCATTATAAAATATAGCTTGTGGAGCCATATGACAGAGAAGATTCTGATCTTTCTTATGAGACTAAAGATGCAGTTCTGCCTGTATGATTTCCAGAGATATCAATGGTTGAAAACACATTGGAGATTGGGATATTTATATGCAGCTGCAGCTATACTCCTCTTGCATATGACATAATATATCAGCCAGTGGTGGAACTACCACTGTAGCAGTCATAGCGGCAGCTATGGGGCCCCCAGCTTTTTGGGCCCAGCGGGCCCCTGCTTGTTTTTTTTTTTTTTAAACAGCCTGTATTTACTTACAGATCCCCGCTCCTGCCACTGCTGCCTCTATTTCCCCTTCAACCCTCCAGGGAGCCTGTACATCCCATATCACTCACACTGAAAAGCATCGCAATTCCCCCTAAATGACTGAAGGGGAAGCGGCGGCTGCCGTGGACAGGAGTGGGGATCAGTAAGTAGGGCAACAACACTTAGAGTATTTGTTTCATGAACCTTGCGAGATTCGTCTTGTGAGGTTCGTCTGGCAGTTTTGTTTGGACTGAACAAGTCCAAAGAAACTGCTTTTATTATACTCTGTGGTCTGAAAGAGCGGAGGCCCAGGGAAGGTGATCAAACATAAAAAACAGTGTTACTCAACTCTCCTGGGTTACGGCGCTGGTCTTTCGGTCTCTTCATTGAAGTCACAGACACCAGAGGTTTATAATTTGGCCTCAATGGTCACATGGGTCACTATGGCATCATAATGCGTCGTGAGGGCGGCTTGATATATGTGACAGCTGAAGCCCAATTACACGCCTCAACAGTCTGTGATGTCATTGAAGAAGCCCAAAGTCAAACATTTTCTATGGGGCCCAGTCTTTGCTAGTTACGCCTTTGATATCAAACTCAGTTATAGAGAAAATCAGCAAAAATAATTAATGTTAAAATGCCTCCCAAATGTCTGTTATGACCTTATGGGGGGCACGATGTGTAACAAAAATAAATAAATACAAATTAATTACCACACCCACATCACAGGTTCCAGTTCCACACCACACAAAATTATGAGTAACATATATAAATATTACTGTAACAAAGAGGGAAACCTGTTTTAAAAATTATTTTTATAGCACTTTGTGGTTTTAAATAAACAGGAAAAAAGTGAAAAATAGATCTTTCCCCTCCATTTTGTTTTGTATTTTCCCAGATATTAAAAAAGAAAAATTAAAGTGGCAGACAAATAAATCCCTGTATATCTCCCAAAACAGGTACAAAAATTATCTGAATGACCAAAATGAA
The DNA here is from genome assembly GCA_947044405.1 of Leptodactylus fallax. NCBI lineage: Eukaryota > Metazoa > Chordata > Amphibia > Anura > Leptodactylidae > Leptodactylus > Leptodactylus fallax. The sequence goes on from CAMRHE010000245.1 coordinate 2,944,990, forward strand.
AAAAAAAAGTTTTGGCCTTCCAACCACATGTACCAAAAAAAACCCTGCAAATGTGTCTGTTTAAGAACCAGGGTAAATTGTTCAGACATGATGTCTTTAAAAACCATATATGTTTTCCAAAAATCATATGCTTTTTTATCAACTGCAATTTTCAGCTGTGCTTACAAAATGTCATAAAAACACTAATAAAACACCTATTATTATTGTCCATTTTGTGAAATGTGTAGTTAGAGGTTGAAATTTCTCTTTCCCAACATAGCAGCCTAGAGCTGTAAGAAATAGTATACATGTCATGCAGCAAGTTAAAAGTTCTTGGAATTTCAAATTTTGAAAAATGCAAAAACTTTTTTTCAATTACCTCTGTATTTATCCTAATCTTATGCATCCATAATTTACATAACACCTGTTTTGTTTTTTTTTAATCTGATTCATACCACAGGAGTATTAGTTTATTGAAATGACCCTTTGCACATTCCAGATGTCAAAAAATAAAATATTGTAATTCTTATAATATACACCCTAAGTCACACAACATATGTTTAATTAGTCTGGGCTAATTCCCTGAGATAATATCTAGATTTATCTAGAAAAACCTTTTAGACTGAGGCCACAAATTGCTGAAAAGCTGCAAAAGTTGCAGCCAAGAGTGGATTTAGCAGAAGGGAGAATTCAGAGCTTCCTTTACATTTCCCATTCCTTTTGAATACACAACTGACTTTGGCTAAAAAAAAAAAAACACACGGCAGAAAAATCTGCAACAAAAAAGCTACTTTTCCCCTAAATTCAGTCCTACACATGAAGGTAATTGATAGACTTGATCTCAGGTCACATAATGCAACAATCTAGCGAAGGGAGATCATTACATACAGGCTACAATATTGTAAAACATATTTTACTGTAGTATAGGACAATATTCCTATTTAGATTTATTTGGTATCATATTAATATGTAGTATAGTAGGCATTTTTATATCCAGAAAATGAGAACCTGTCCTAGTTATATCCAAATGAATATCCACATGAAAATTTCTATGCAATCACAACATGTAAAGATCTCTTTGTCATAGTAAGCATATCACATCACATATCGTGTAGCTGAACATGTCATTAACAGTTAACAGTTGCAGAATTAAAATAACTTTTATCAATGATGGTGATATTTTAATATATATATCTACCCTCTATTTAATATGTATCTACCCTTTCAACAAACTTTACATTATTCAGTAATACAGTGTGTGATCTAGAGCAGCAGCACTATATCTAGCCATTATATTACTTGTACTCTAAATTTTTAGCCGGGTTCATTACAAGTTTTCCAAAAAGTTTGAGTTTGGTCGAACAAGATATTTTTGGGGTTCGCCACTCATGAATTATTATTATACTCTGGGGTCTCAAGAGACCCCAAAGTTTAATAATCGGATGCCCTGAGGAAATACAAAAAAATATTAAACAGTTCATACTTACCTTTCCTCACCTCTCCTCAGCTCTGCTGCAATGTTCAGTCTTTTCTTCTGGTCTCCTGGGTGATGTCTCCTGTGTTTGGGCCTCAGCGATCACTTGGGGACTTTTGACATCATGAGGAATCTCATGAGGTTCATCCATGACTAATTAACAGTTGTCTTTTTGCTACGGAGTGCATATTAGTTACTATTATGACTCTCTTACATAAAGCAGAAGAGAATCTTCTTACCTAACTCAATCTTTCTCACAAAGCACATACCTCCAACTTTCAAAGGACAGAAAGAGGGACATAATATGCAGCGCGCTATGTCCAGCTCAGCAAATTTAGCTCCACTCACTTCTACGTTGACTCCGCCCATTCTCATCTATTTTTCCATGTGCCACACAGTACAATGCTCCATATTATAATGTTCCCCTCCAATTGCCCCACAGTATTAATTCCCTCTCCCTGTGCCCCAGTTTAAACTGGCGGAAACTAGAGGGGGATAATTAAACTGGGTCAGCTGGAGGGTGACATTAAACTATGGGGCAGCTGGAGGGTGACATTAAACAGTGGGGGTAGTTGGAGGGGGACCATCTTAATGTCCCCCTACATCTGCCACCATCTTAATGTCCCCCCCTTCATCTGCCACCAATTTAATGTCCCCCTTCATCTGTAACCAGCTTAATACCCCTTCATCTGTCCCTAGTTTAATGTCCCCCTTTATCTGCCACCAATTTAATGTCCCCCTTCATCTGTCACCAGTTCCCCCTCTTGCTCACACATGCTGTCTTTCTCTCCTTCTTATCTTCGATCACTCTCATTCCCAGCAGCTTCCTCTGTGTAACATCACACTGTCCCGCAGTATCCAGAATAGCTATGCCCACACAAGAGTCTGATCACATGGTCATGACGTCATCAAAGGTCCTTTAGCCCACTAAGATTTAGCATCTACCATTTAGCCTTTACCCTGCCCTAATAAAGTTTGTTAACAGCAAAACACTTCAGGGGCATAGCGGGACAAACTGTAAGCTATCTGGGACCGCGGGACAGCAGTGTAAAATTGGGACTGTCCTGCCAGATGCGGGACAGTTGGGAGCTATGCAAAGCAGCTTCACCAGGCTCATAGAGAACAATATAGAGAAATACTGCCCATCATTGATGTGAATAAAATACTTCAATTGGGGTGAGATAGAAACTTCCCATTCACCTCCAACAGCTTCTCTACCAATTAAGAGAGCCCCAAAAATGCTACTGATAGAATATGGCCAATATATATACATATTCAACTTGAGTATACAATAAATTTTAAAAAAGTATTCTGTTTCAAAATATATTATTTAACAATATAATATATTTAAAAATCTAATTCTTTTGGCAACTAGGCTCCCATTGAAGAAACCTAAATTCTTTTAATTTTAGTGAATTGTATGGGTGACCATTGGACACATCAGAAAATTATGTTTAAGTTTGCACCAATATGTTGGTTGAAAATATTCTTAGACATGTAGGTGAAAGTTGAGGGATAGATAAAAGTGTTGACATTCTTGTAAGTTGTATTTTATATATTCTTAAGTGTTTTGAAATGAAGTAGTTTTGATTAATAAAGTTATTTCTCATATACAGCACTGTGCTACAGAGTCTTATAATAAAGAGTTGAACACATATAGTGGGGAAAAAAAGAATTTAGTCAGCAACTAATTGTGCAAGTTCTCCCACTTAAAAAGTTGAGAGAGGCCTGTAATTGACATCATAGGTAGACCTCAACTATGAGAGACAAAATGAGAAAACAAATCCAGAAAATCACATTGTCTGATTTTTAAAGAATTTATTTGCAAATTATAGTGGAAAATAAGTATTTGGTCAATAACAAAAGTTCATCTCAATACTTTGTTATATATCCTTTGTTGGCAATGACAGAGGTCAAACGTTTTCTGTAAGTCTTCACAAGGTTGGCACACACTGTTGCTGGTATGTTGGCCCATTTTTCCATGCAGATCTCCTCTAGAGCAGTGATGTTTTGGGGCTGTCGCTGGGCAACACGGACTTTCAACTCCCTCCAAAGGTTTTCTATGGGGTTGAGATCTGGAGACTGACTAGGCCACTCCAGGACCTTGAAATGCTTCTTACGAAGCCACTCCTTCGTTGCCCTGACGGTGTGCTTGGGATCATTGTCATGCTGAAAGACCCAGCCACGTTTCATCTTCAATGTCCTTGCTGATGGAAGGAGGTTTGAACTCAAAATCTCACAATACATGGCCCCATTCATTCTTTCATGTACACGGATCAGTCGTCCTGGTCCCTTTGCAGAGAAACAGCCCCAAAGCATGATGTTGCCACCCCCATGCTTCACAGTAGGTATGGTGTTCTTTGGATGCAACTCAGCATTCACTCTCCTCCAAACACGACAAGTTGTGTTTCTATCAAACAGTTCTACTTTGGTTTCATCTGACCATATGACATTCTCCCAATACTCTTCTGGAACATCCAAAGGCTCTCTAGAAAACTTCAGACGGGCCCGGATATGTACTGGCTTAAGCAGGGGGACACGTCTGGCACTACAGGATCTGAGTCCCTGGCGGCGTAGGGTGCTACTGACGGTAGCCTTTGTTACGTTAGTCCCATCTTTCTGCAGGTCATGCACTAGATCCCCCCGTGTGGTTCTGGGATTTTTGCTCACCGTTCTTGTGATCATTTTGACCCCACAGGGTGAGATCTTGCGTGGAGCCCCTGATCGAGGGAGATTATCAGTGGTCTTGTATGTCTTCCATTTTCTAATTATTGCTCCCACAGTTGATTTCTTCACACCAAGCTGCTTGCCTATTGCAGATTCAGTCTTCCCAGCCTGATGCAGGTCTACAATTTTGTTTCTGGTGTCCTTCCACAGCTCTTTGGTCTTCACCATAGTGGAGTTTGGAGTGTGACTGTTTGAGGGTGTGGACAGGTATCTTTTATACTGATAACAATGTCAAACAGGTGCCTTTACTACAGGTAATGAGTGGAGGACAGAGGAGCCTCTTAAAGAAGAAGTTACAGGTCTGTGAGAGTCAGAAATCTTGCTTGTTGTAGGTGACCAAATACTTATTTTCCACCATAATTTGCAAATAAATTCTTAAAAAATCAGACAATGTGATTTTCTGGATTTGTTTTCTCATTTTGTCTCTCATAGTTGAGGTCTATCTATGATGACAATTACAGGACCCTCTCATCTTTTTAAGTGGGAGAACTTGCACAATTGGAGGCTGACTAAATACTTTTTTTCCCACTGTATTTTATATAGTGAAGTGGAATAAGTGAATAGAGTATTAATAAGAATAATAAATTACCATATTTTTTGGACTATAAGACGCACCAGACCATAAGTCGCACCTAGGTTTTAGAGGAGGAAAATAGGGGAAAAAAATTTTGAATCAAAAAATGGTAAAATATTTAATATATGGGAGTTGTAGTTTTGCAACAGCTGCAAGGTCACATTGACAGGTGGTCCTGCAGCTGTACGAGAATGCATAGGGCATCTTTTTTACCGGAGCAGGTGTACTTTTTAGCTGTAACATTTTTTTAGGAATGTCTATTGCTTAGATCACTTTTTATTCAAATCAAAGGTGAAGCAGTGAAAAAAAAACGGCAGTTCAGCACTTTAGATTTTTTTTTCCCCGCTATGACGTTCACCATACAGGAAAAATATTTTTATAAGTTTGTAGACCGGGTGTTTTCGGACACAGGGATATCTAATGTGTATGTGCTTCACAGTCATTTTCTACTTTTATATGTATTCTAGGGAAAGTGGTAATGCCTACGATCAGAGTGCACTCTATTCGCGGGCATTAACTCCGGGTCTGCGCTGTACATTACAGCGGGAGACCCGGTAGCTATGGCGACTGTTCTGCAGCAGAGCGAACACCATCATTTTTACAGACCCGGCATCCGCCATAATAGCACGGCGGATGTCGGGATGGGTTCACTGAGACACCCGCTCCTCCGATCCCAGGGCCCGCACATCGCCCCCACTTCTACCGCTGGAGGAAGCCCCGCTGTAGGAAGCCGGCGGCGGTAGGAGTGGGGCAATGCTGAGACCCTGCTCCTCCACCCACTCCACTCATATTCGGAATATAAGATGTACTCCCCATTTTCCTCCCAAATTTTGGGGAAAAAAAAGTGCATCTTATACAGTAATACCTCGTACATTCGCGAGGTTAGGGTCCAGAACCGGTCGCGGATCGCGAGGAATCGCGAATGTTTGGTACAAGCACTTAGAAGCGCTTACAATGCCGATTTCTAATGTTTAACCCCTAAATATCAATAAACTTTACCCTACAGTACTGTACAGTATACTAAAGTATACTGTACAGTACTGTATATTAATACATTCATTCATTTTTCTTATACACTCACAGTAAAATGAAACTAATTACCGGGTACGAAACGAACAGGACGCTACTACCCAATAGTGAAGGTGGTTTTTTTTATTAAATTTCACAGATCTGAGAAAAAAGAGCAAAATCTATATATGTTAGTTGCCAAAAAAATATCGCGAATCTGTGAATTCGCAAATTCGGAAACGCGAGTGTACGAGGTATTACTGTAGTCTGAAAAATATGGTAAGCAAACAGTATATATATATATATATATATATATATATATATATATATATATATATAAAGTTAACAGAGGAATAAGTGAAGTGGGAAGCTATAAAGCTACAGTATTGCTAGGCAACCTCCTTGGAGTGGAGATGCCCTTTAAACTACATGAGTTTCAAGAGAGAAAGACTAACTGAACTTGTATCAAAATTGATAAGTGACTTATGACCTTTTAAAAGGGACTCGGAAAATTGAATTAAATAAGTACTGAATAAAAAAAAAAAGCAGTTAATGGTTTTCTTTAGAGTGTATTTTTTATTGAAATGTCCTAGCCTGACATTTTATCAGTCTCGAGGTAGTTTTACTAATCACTAAATCATTAGTTTGATTACAATATAATTAAGGCAGCAAATGATATGTCAAACATAGAATTCCAATATTAACAATTCTCTAGTGTTAGGTAGTCTTTATGATCACTTCCCTTATGTATTTCTATATTTCATTAACTTTGCCATTAATTTGCTTACTAAATCAAATTTATATTTCCATTATTTTAATATCTATACAGTGGCATAAGTACCGGGGTATCAGTGGTAGTGGCTGCCACAGGGCCCGGGACCTTAGGAGACCCTTGATGCTTTTTTTTTTTTTTTTTTTTTTTTTTAAATAGGCTGTTACCTGCTGGAGCAGCCCCAGCAGGTAACAGGCCCTATTTACTTACCTATCCCTGCTCCTTCCCCGCTTCCCCTTCTTCGTCCCATATCATGTCGCTGGGGCCCCCTGGAGGGCAGAAGGGAAAGCAGATGTGGCTATGAGCAGGAGCGGGTAAGTGAGGCTGCAGGCCCCTGAACCCCAACAAATACTACTATTATTATACTCTTTTCATACCCCAGAGTATAATGATCAGAGGCCCAGGGGAGGTGAGCAAATATAAAAACCAGTGTTACTCACCTCTCCTGTGATCCGTTGTGACTCACAGCAGTCGTTGGACCTCTTTGGTCACGTCCCAGACGTCACGTGGGCCAGGCTGGGGTCATTATGTGTCGCGACGCCGGCCTGACCCACGTGACGTCTGTGCCAATATTGAAGATGGCCAAAGGCAGCGGGGAGTGCGCTGGAGCCCAGGATAGGTAAGAAATGCTGGTTGTTATGTTTTTCACCTCCTCTGCATCTCCGATCATTATTCAGACCCCAGAGTATAATAATAGTTCTTGGGGGCATAATACCGTTTACAGAGGCCACTGTGGGCCATAATACCGTGTGCAGGGGCCACACTAGTGTGTGTAAATGGGGTATCATATTGTGTGGGGGCCAGGAAAAGGGGCGCTATGCCGTGGGGGGGTCCCAAGTAAAAAGTTTGCTGGGGGGGCCCAGTCTTTGCTAGTTACGCCCTTGTGTGAGTGTATATACAGTACAGACCAAAAGTTTGGACACACCTTCTCATTCCAAGAGTTTTTTGTATTTTCTTGACTATAAAAATTGTAGATTCACACTGAAGGCATCAAAACTATGAATTAACACATGTGGAATTATATACTTAACAAAAAAGTGTGAAACAACTGAAAATATGTCTTATATTCTAGGTTCTTCAAAGTAGCCACCTTTTGCTTTGATTACTGCTTTGCACACTCTTGGCATTCTCTTGATGAGCTTCAAGAGGTAGCCACCTGAAATGGTTTTCATTTCACAGCTGTGCCCTGTCAGGTTTAATAAGTGGGATTTCTTGCCTTATAAATGGGGTTGGGACCATCAGTTGTGTTGTTCAGAAGTCAGGTGGATACACAGCTGATAGTCCTTCTAATGGAGTGTTAGAATTTGTATTATGGCAAGAAAAAAGCAGCTAAGTAAAGAAAAACGAGTGTCCATCATTACTTTAAGAAGTGAAGGTCAGTCAGTCTGAAAAATTGGGAAAAGTTTGAAAGTGTCCCCAATTGCAGTGGCCAAAACCATCAAGCGCTACAAAGAAACTGGCTCACATGAGGACCGCCCCAGGAAAGGAAGACCAAGAGTCACCTCTGCTGCGGAGGATAAGTTCATCCGAGTCACCAGCCTCAGAAATCGCAGGTTAACAGAAGCTCAGATTAGAGACCAGGTCAATGCCACACAGAGTTCTAGCAGCAGACACATCTCAACAACAACTGTTAAGAGGAGACTGTGTGCAGCAGGCCTTCATGGTAAAATAGCTGCTAGGAAACCACTGCTAAGGACAGGCAACAAGCAGAAGAGACTTGTTTGGGCACAAGGAATGGACATTAGACCTGTGGAAATCTGTGCTTTGGTCTGATGAGTCCAAATTTGAGATCTTTGGTTCCAACCACCATGTCTTTGTGCGACGCTGAAAAGGTGAACGAATGGATTCTACATGCCTGGTTCCCACCGTGAAGCATGTAGGAGGAGGTGTGATGGTGTGGGGTGCTTTGCTGGTGACACTGTTGGGGATTTATTCAAAATTGAAGGAATACTGAACCAGCATGGTTACCACAGCATCTTGCAGCGGCATGCTATTCCATCCGGTTTGCGTTTAGTTGGACCATCATTTATTTTTCAACAGGACAATGACCCCAAACACACCTCCAGACTGTGTAAGGGCTATTTGACCCAGAAGGAGAGTGATGGGGTGCTACGCCAGATGACCTGGCCTCCACAGTCACCAGACCTGAACCCAATCGAGATGGTTTGGGGTAAGCTGGACCGCAGAGTGAAGGCAAAAGGGCCAACAAGTGCTAAGCATCTCTGGGAACTCCTTCAAGACTGTTGGAAGACCATTTCAGGTGACTACCTCTTGAAGCTCATCAAGAGAATGCCAAGAGTGTGCAAAGCAGTAATCAAAGCAAAAGGTGGCTACTTTGAAGAACCTAGAATATAAGACATATTTTCAGTTGTTTCACACTTTTTTGTTAAGTATATAATTCCACATGTGTTAATTCATAGTTTTGATGCCTTCAGTGTGAATCTACAATTTTTATAGTCATGAAAATACAGAAAACTCTTGGAATGAGAAGGTGTGTCCAAACTTTTGGTCTGTACTGTATATATATATATATCCACAGATTTAAAGGGGGTTGATCACGTTACCCTTTTACTGTCTAGATTTGAGGCATGGACTAGTAAAGGCATTATCAACATGGTACACCTCTTTTTAATGGACATACACAAGGAACGTGTAACTTTTTAATTTATTTATTAACCCAGATAGTTAAATGTGTGCATTTTTTAAATCTGTTTTTATTTTTTGATTGAAGATTTTTTTAACTCTGTTTTCTACAGTTATGATTATGGTGGCTGCCATCTTGTATGAGCTCCTCCTCTGCTCTGTTAAGACATAGGAGAGTTTTCTAGGCATGCTCTGTGCAGATAAGGGGAGTAGATAAGGAGTGAAATCATCTATTGTCAGTGTTGGGCACAAAGATGGCTCAGTGATGTTATCTATAGTGGTGTTCTCCTCTATTGTGACACAGTCTGTGATGCAAATGAGGTGACTACAAAGAAAACCCCTACAGAAATGGCAAGTATCAGTCATTTATTATGCTTAGTGGCCAGAAAGAAAATACAATGTTTCTTTAAACAAAGATAGTGCCATAGAAAATTAAAAATCAAATAATCAAAAAAACTTCACAAAAATATGTATAACATAAAGACTTGGTTTAAAATAGACCATTTTATATGACACGTTCCTTAGTTCCTTTGAACAGTTGTGTAAGGATCATGGGCTACCACACTCGATCTTCTACCATTTTTTTTGGTAACGTAAGCCTTTAAGCAGAGAGCTACATTACAGTTGAAAAGATAACATATACTTCCATCTTTGAACTGGTATCCCAGGCAGCTGACACCAGGGTAGTCATATCCTTGCACTAAAGCTGCTTATTGATCTCCTACCTCATGAAATTTTCACTAAAGGCTCACACTAAGTGGGAAGTAGATGTAGATTATCTTGTGACCATCTGATGTCACAAAGGTCCTTACTAAATATTCATTACCACGAAGCATCAGGAAATCCGGAATGGTGGAGAATCGAAGATTTCCTGAAATTCGGATCGAATTCCACTTCTGCAGAATCGATTCGCTCATCTCTACTGACAATGGGTGGAGGGGGTTTTTATGATCTTTGCTATGTTGTCTTTTTGTGCTTTGCTGTGTTTTTATTGTAAAGCGAAATTACCAGACGTGTACATCAGCAGTCTCACTGAATGGTAGCTAGCGCATGCAAAGGAGGTTGCTGATAAATGGGTCTGATCATGTGATTCTTCATCAGCAACCATGTTCATGCTGGGACCACAGCATGGGGGTGGGAGATCAGTGTACCACACAAAGGAATAGCACTACCTAGTGACGAAAAAGAGTGCTGATGGACTTATAACAGTTTTCCACCACATTTGTAATATTAGGGTAAAGTTGCCAACCCCTAACATAGTGTTACAGCTTCTTTTTCCACCGACAGCTGTAGTTGTAGTACAATTGGATTACTAAGAAATTGTGCCAAGCTTGTTACTATCTGAAAAATTAACAGAAAAAAATTAGATTGTGAGCTTTATAGAACATGGACTTTACATTTTTATACAGATAAATCAGATTATAAATATACAGATAGAGAGAGAGAGAGAGAATGAGATTTAGCTTGCAGAGAATATTTGTGCGGTTGGTTTCTCTTTGACAGCTTGAAGCTGCATAACTAGGCTAGGAGGACAGCAAGCAAAGGGACGTCCACATGGTCTGCCCTGCATAATTTACTATAATGATTTAGCTCACTCCTTTGCATTGTATTTTTATTGTGTACAGGGCCATATCCTTGATAACCTCGCTGGTCGAGGTTCACAGGTCAACTGGTACAGTATATACCATGCATCACCAGATGTTTTGCAAATGAGCATTTGAAGAAAGAAAGTGACAAAACATGATAAATTATCCAGGAGGGTTCATTATGTTAAATAAAATTAATATTAGATGGGGAAACACAATGGGGCTGATTTATCAAGACTGCCATTTTCCACACTGTTCTCATAATCTGCACCACTGGAATCTACTCTTAAGTCATGACAAAGTGGAAAGTGGAGTATGGAAAAGTAGCAATTTTTGGATAAAAATTCTGTATTGCGCAAACAAATTGTCAATTTATATGGATTGTGCATCAGTTTTCTGATGCACAAAGCCATAATAAATTGCCCCAGTAAGTTCAGTTCTAGAAAGATTCTGTTTCCGATAGGGGGAGGACATGATGTTAAGCTGGCCATGCACATTAGATTTAAGGTTGCTGAAGTGGCAATGGTTTGTCATGAATAAACCTATGACAGTTTGTCCCATCCAGCCAACCATCAAATAAAGTTGGTCACAATCCAAAATTGTATTTTTTCTGCCATGTGTTTACTGTGATATGTTGTGTAAGGGATAGACTGATAGACATGTGGACAATTTCTGTATTGCAGGCATGCATTTGTACTACACTAACACTCCCACAAAGTGGGTACTTTCGGCAGAGAAAATCCAATGCAACAGATTTTGGTTGTGACAAGCTTTAGTTGATGGTTGGCTGTTGGCTGGGACAAACTATCATAGTTTTATGTATCATTAGCAGACAGTTCAAAATCTGCCACTTCAGCAGTCTAAAATCTAATGTATATGACCAACAGCAGACAGAGTCACTGGTTTTCTTTAGTAGTATAGGGGTGTTGTCATGAGAGGAACTATGCAATTGTATTGCAGCATCCTAGCGGACACTGTTTAAATGTTTTTGTTTGTTTTTGTATTCATCATGTGCCACAGTGGTTGTATATATGTATTTTGTATTGTTTGTATATGTTTTGCAGCTTCCCTACTGTCTTGTTTCCTCTTTTTCCTGGAGCATTTCACTGTGATCTGGTACCCTTCTAAGTTCAGGGCTTGGTGATGCTCAACCAATTGCTGACTGGTGTTTATGGCAGGAGACTGGAAGTCTCCTGTGTCAGTTAGTTGTGATCTAGCAGGGAAGCAGACCCAACCTACTCAGAGACCTTTCAGCTCCTGAGGTAAAGACTTGGGTTCTTTTAAAAACCACTAGCAAGTTACCATTGCTACCGCCCTGAAACAGGAAATATGTGCTGTCAAAGCCCCCCTGAAGGAACAGAGTAGCAATTTGGAGAAGGTTATCAGAGCCTCCCAATTAGGATCTATCAACATACAGGTACAAAGGGATCCTTGGGGATTCATCATCTCAGTCTCCATAGATCTAGTGGGTAAGGCAGAAAATAGACTTATTGTATTGGAGAGAAATGGCACCAAGTTCTAATTAATTCCTGAGCATATCAAGTCTGGCACCAGTCACCTATAGTGCAACTCCATACTACTACTACATTGGTTCCTGTTGTTGCCACAGTAAAGTTACATCATTGGTTCAACTGCACTGCTGCCTCCTGATTTGTTCCTGCACTTACCATCAGAGCCCTTCCGAACAACACCACATGGCTCAGGAAAAGAGAGAACCCAAATCCAAACTGGATATACCACCCCCACTAGGTATATTGCAAACCCCTTCAACATTGTTCAGTCCTGAAGGTGGGCTGGAGATGTCGGTTGAGTGTCCATGGCCTACTGTTAACATCGCAGCTACAACTACTACTCCCATTCTTTGGTTCCCTCTGTTGGGTTTCAGCAGTATGTCATCAGCATACAGATGCATTCAAAGCCAAAATGATGATCGTTCAATTGGAGTTATGTAGAGTGAAATCAGGAGAGGTAATAAAATGAACCATGAGAAAACCCATCAACGAGGGGGAAAAAAAATAAGCTTAGGCAGTGACTGATACACTAAATCTGTGGTCAGAGAGATAGGAAGAGAAGCAAGAGAGAGCACTATCCTTAAAACCAATAGAGGAGAGCATATTGAGTAGTTAAATGTTACAGAGAGACCCAGGAGAATCAGTTGGGAGTAGTTACCATTAGGTTTAGTCAACAGGGGATCATTTAAGACTTTTGTCGTAGCAGCAGAGCATTGTAGAGATCCCTACGAGTTATTATAGCAGAGAGGCATAAGCATTTGGCTGACTTTTCAGAAATGTAATGCAATAGCAGTGATCCTTTACGATTTAATGATAATAAAAAGAAATACATTAAATATATAGAATAATTAAATGGATTTAAGTTAATTTATATGATCTAATGGCTTAAGAAATAAAGATTATACTTTTTCCAATATTGGTATTGGGCATATGAAGCACAGAATAAAAATGACAGATCATCCCTTTATTTTACAGTTCTTTATTGTCACACAGTACATTTGCATGTTCTGAAGAATTTGTAATGTGACTGAAGCAATATTCCACAAATATTGTTTTTTTGCATTTTACTTATTCATTCTTATTACAAGTTAATGATTTTCTCATTTTTGTTATATAATTAACTGAGCAATTTCTCAGTCTTTTTGATCATTTCTTTCACTTCTCTTTTAAAGTATAACTAGATCATTATGACACTGCGCCATTCTGTATGCATTATTGCAGTGGATATGACCCTACAATGCATATACCTCAAATCACTTCTAATGGGACTCAGGAGACATTCTGCAGGCTAATTACCTAAGGCACATAATAGATTTAGTCTTTGATTTTTACATCCAAAATATACTTAAACTCCTTTACAGCTGATAAAAGAAAAACCTTACCATTAATAAAATGCTAAAGTAGATGGCCAAAAAAAAAATCTGAATATTGTTGCAAAGGTCATATTAACATTGTCAACTTAAAAGCACATAGTACTAAATAAATAGATACATTTTTTATGGTTTTGGCTTATTTTTACTTTTTATTATCAAAGTGAAGTGCGTGATTTAAGAGCCAACACATTAAATATGTATATTTTTAACTTTTTTTGTTTGCCACAAATACAAAAAGTTGGTAAATGCAATACTTGTGACAGGTACATGGGAGATAAAAGCTTTCTTGGTGTCTAAGGCAGGGTTTTCATACTGCATCCCACCCACTTCTTTATTCCTTACTGAATAGACAGTGATATCACCCAATATCAACCTTTATGTTTTACATGTTTTGTGTAGCATCACATGCATGTTCGTTCAGGGAAGGGGGTATAGATAAATATGAGTGTGCCATGTATGCTCAAATTTTGCTTTATTTGGTCATACCCATTACCATTCAATTAACCCTTTAAGGATGCAGGGTATTTTGTACGTTAATGCTCGGCAACTTTTTTCATATTTTTTAACTCCATAAAATGACATGGCATTAAAATGACATGGCAGCTTTGTCCAGCAGGTCATTATGATTATGGCGATATCATATTTTTATTGGTTTTATTATATTTTACTGCTTTTACAAATAAAATGTCACTTTTTGAAAATTAACGATTTTCCTTGGTTTATTGTATTTTGACTGTTTTGTTGACAGAGATATTTCAGGGCTCTTTATTTATGGGACATTTTGTACTTTTTATTGGTACCAATGTTTGGTAAGTATGACTTTTTGATCACTTTTTATTGCTAAAGCAAAGTAACCAAAATATGTAACCATTATATATACTCACGTGGACAAAATTGTTGGTACCCCTCATTTAATAAAAGAAAAACCCACAATGGTCACATAAATAACTTCAAAAAGCCAGACTGGAATTTGCCAAACTGCATGTTGACAAGCCATAAAGCTTCTGGGAGAATGTCCTATGAACAGATGAGACAAAAATTGAAATTTTTGGCAAGGCACATCAGCTCTATGTTCACTGACGGAAAAATGAAGTATATCTTGAAAAGAACACTGTCCCTACTGTGAAACATGGAGGAGAATCTGTTATGTTCTGGGGCTGCTTTGCTGCATCTGGCAAAGGGTGTCTTGATTCTGTGCAGGGTACAATGAAATCTCAAGACTGTCAAGGGATTCTAGAGAGAAATGTGCTTCTCAGTAACAGAAAGCTTGGTCTCAGTCGTAGGTCATGGGTCTTGCAACAGGATAATGACCCAAAACACACAGCTAAAAACACCCAAGAATGGCTAAGAGGAAAACATTGGACTATTCTGAAGTGACCTTCTATGAGCCCTGACCTAAATCCTATTGAGCATCTTAGGAAGGAGCTGAAACATGCCGTCTGGAAAAGGCACCCTTCATACCCGAGACAACTAGAGCAGTTTTCTCATGAGGAGTGGCCAAAATACCTGCTGAGAGGTGCAGAAGTCTCATTGACAGTTACAGGAATGATTTGATTGCAGTGATTGCCTCAAAAGGTTGTGCAACAAAATATTAAGTTAAGGGAACCATCATTTCTGTCCAGGCCTGTTTCATGAGTTTTCTTTTTTAAAAATTCTATTGAAGTATGGTTGAAAAGCAATGTCTGACTTTCATTTGTTCATTTTCATAGAATTTTTATTTATTATTACTTTTGTCAGATTCAAGTTATTTCTGTGACCATTGTGGGTTTTTCTTTCATTAAACGAGGGGTACCAACAATTTTGTCCACGTGTGTATATTTTTTCATTCACCGTAAGGAATAAATAACGGTATTTTTAGATAGTGGGGGCTTATACGCACATGGGGATACCTAACATGTTTTTTTATTTATTTTTGTTTACCTTACATGTCTTTTAAATGTAAAGGTGTTTTTTTAAAACATTTTATTTGTTTATTCTTTATTTTAAACTTTTTGAATTTTTTTTTTACTTTTTACATGTCCCACAAGGGAACTGGAACCTGGTATCTCAGATCCCCAGTGCAATGTACTACAATACCGAACATCCCACATAGGCAGTCAGGAGATAAGATCACGGGATCACAGAGGTAGAGGGGGGGAGCAATCTTGCCCCTTGACCCCCTGAATGCCGTGCTCACTATTGATCCAGGCAGTTGATCCAGGGAGTATCTTCCAACTCCAGTGGCTGGTCCTTGGCTGTGTAACACATTATACATTACAGTGCCGTACTATTACAGCGTTGAGCATTAAATATACACTCAGTGTGACATTATAGGCAAAGAGCAAGAAGAGGTTAAACATATAAATCATACCATCAACTCAACAAACAAAAAAAATATACATAGCTCAAACCATTTCTTAATCACATGGTCAAGGACAGGTGTATTTTTCAGGCACAATTGTATAATACAAAAATAAAGATGGTGGAGCAGATTTTGTGGGGGTAAAAGGGATGTCCAGTTTCTATACTTAAATGTTATTATTTGTATAGTGAAAGGTTCTGCAATTTTCTTATAGGCTTCTTGTATCAATTCCTCACAGTTCTCTAGTTCTCTGTTTGCTGGTATTCATTGTTTACTCCAGTGGATAAAAATTAGTCCAGTCCATATTCATGTGATATACAGTCCATGGTCATGTGATATACAGTTCATGGTCATGTGATATACAGTTCATGGTCATGTGATATACAGTTCATGGTCATGTGATGAACACACCGGTGCACAGCTCGTTATAGTCACAGCTCAGTAATCCGACATCTGTCTTGTAATGAGCTGTGCGTCTGTGTGCTCATCACATGATCATGGACTGTATATCACATGACCATGGACTGATTTTTATCTACTGGAAGTAAAAAATGAATGACAGCAAGAAAAGATCTAGAAAATCTTGTGCAATTATGAATAAAGGAGTATCAAAGGACTTTTCCTGGACTTATCAATATGTGATCCGTGAGGGTTCAACTCCCAGCACCTCCTAACAGCTAGGTCAGAATGGTCTATATGGCAGGCAATTTGTAGAAATGGTCATCCTGCTTCATTCAGTCCACTGTTAGGCCCTATCTCAAAGTCTGTGTTGACTGATTGACATATTGTATTAGGGCAAAGGAGCATAAAAGCAAAACCTGTCACTGAAAATGCAGTCAAATCTGTAAATAAGATATTATATAGCAGGAATAACAGAGTAAACTGATATATAGTTTTTTGAGAAAATATTTAGTAACACAGTGATTGACCACTATCTCTGTGTGCACAATCTTACAGGAAAGGATGTCAGTGACTGTAAGACCATTCACATGACAACTAAACCCTGGATGAGCAGAGATTAAATTATTAAAATTCAGTTTAAATCTCAATCTGTTCAACTCATTCTGCTCTATAACATGCTGCCTGCTGTGACCGGTCTGCTTTAAGTTACAGAATGTTTCTGCCTCAAATTGAATTTTTAACTCTTATCTTTTAAATCTTCAGCTAAATTGCTTATAAAATAAATATGAAGAGTATATTCAGACCTACTGCTGTACTGTAATATTCAGTTCTCACTGTAGCTAAAATAACTGCTACTAGAATATAGCTTCCTATATTATATCCATTACCTGATGTGACCCATTACAGTAGCTAATAAGTGACTGTTCAGACACCACTTGCACCACATCTATTATTCAGTATGAAGCTTCTGCAACAAGTTCAGTTATGCAAATCTGTACTCTGCCATACCACATTATTTGGAAATCTAATGGTATTGCAGCAAAACGTAAAATGTTTTCATAAAATTATCTCATTTGTAGGTTTTGAAATAATTTACTGCACTTTCTGTAGCATCTTATTTCACTGAATAAAACAACTTGACTGCTAAGAAGTGAACACCTGAGGCTTTATTTGTACATCACCCTCGCAAAGTATTTTGTTTATTTGTATTCATGCTTGATAAAATACATTAAATTCGCCTAATGTTTTCAGGTTTTATGTACATAATTCTGTTTTTCTGTGTTTTATATTAGAAAAGTAAATATCCCCATGTGAAAGTCGGCAATAAATTGAGTAAACATCTTGAAATGTCCAAAACTTCAGCGACAAGCCATATGGAACCATTTTAAATAGAGCAGTACTCCCATAGCCAGTCCTGACATTAAAGGTTTCCTTAGGAGATATGTATATGACTATGGTTTGTGACTGAAATGGTTAACCCTTGCAATACAGAATATAA
Source organism: Leptodactylus fallax (assembly GCA_947044405.1). Taxonomy (NCBI): domain Eukaryota; kingdom Metazoa; phylum Chordata; class Amphibia; order Anura; family Leptodactylidae; genus Leptodactylus; species Leptodactylus fallax. The sequence continues at coordinate 2,962,878 of CAMRHE010000245.1, forward strand.
AAATAATCTGTTGTGTATATAGTCTGCTCTGAATATAACATAATCTGTTTATTATTAAGGTATTTACTTACCTCTGGTTTATAGAAATAAATCTATTGCATACAGTTTTATTACCTATAAAAAAACATTTCTATGTATTCTATACATTGTATTTTGTAAAGTTATTAATGGAAATTACTGACATAAATGTAAGTCAATTGGGTTACCATGTTACTGCATGTTCTGTATGTTATAGTGCAAATACAGTTGCATCTCAATAAATTAGAATATCTTTGAATTCAGCGCACTGCCGGCTTTCCCGGTATGCGCCCCGGGGCTGGAGATATTGGCGGTGTAAGTTTCACGGTTACTGTCAGAAAGGCGTTCCTGACAGTCTAGCTGCGCTGTGAGGAATGCCCTCCCCGACTGTTCTCGTTCATAGACTTGTACTGGGGGGGGGGGGGTGTTCCTCACAGCTGAGCATCATCGCTGGGCTGTAAGGAATGCCCCCTCTCTCTGTACTCGTCTATAGCCCTGTACTGTCTCAGGGATGTTTCTGTTTCAAGAGGGACCAGAAAGTAGAGAGAAGCAGGGACTTAGGAAGCATCAGAAGTGCAATGGTGGTGGATTGTTAGAGTAATTCCTTCTATTAAATAATAAAGCTATGAGTTGAACAAAAGGGGTTGCTCAACTCATAGTGCAGCATCCCAGAGTGCTACTATTTTAACTGTTTTTCTTTTGTGCCTCTGGGTTATGTTGGTATGTCCCGTCCTTTATGTTCTATGTTCTATGTCACTGTTTTGCAGCTTTCCCTGTTGTTTTCCCCCAGTTGTTCAAATCTTAGCCTTGGTTCAGCCTTGGCAAATCACAGGTCACTGGGCGGGGTTGTGGAGGAGATCATGATTTCCATGGTGACCGTTGAAGGGCAGTCTTGTGCCAGACTTGTGAGGGAGCAGTTAGGTACTCATAGCTCCAGGACTGGATTTCAATGGCTACCTATGCAGCACCAGGAGGAATGTTAGCTGCCCCAGGCTCATCTAGAGACAGCCCTGTCATGGAAGAATTGCTGTCTGAAATATTGGACATTATCGGTGCCGTACCAGGAGGAACAGGAGAGGACCCTGACAGGAGGAACGTGTTCAGGCCTAGTCTACAGGTAACCTGTTCCCTGTCAGGTCTCCCTGCACCACTATCCCCAGCATCCTCATCTGGGAGAGGCACGAGAGGAGGAGGAGTTGGAGAACTTTGTTACAGAGCCTGTATTATCCCTTGGCACCCTCCTAGACCCAAGGCTGGGGTTTGGACAGTGTTGTATTACTACCCCCATTTGGAAGCTGCCGTTGCTTCTATTCTGCCGTTGCTTCTAGTGGTTGAATAAAACTGTTACCTGGTTAACCTGCACCGCTGTCTCCTGAGTTGTGCCTGCCTTACCATCAGGGCCCTTCCGACCAACACGACACCGGCTCTGAGAGGAGAGGTCCCCTCTCCAACTGGAGGCACCCCGGGGGAAACTACTACCACCACCATGCGGTAGTGCTGCAGGACGCACCTCAACGGTGTCCGGCCCAGGAGCAGGGCTGGAGTGGTTGATGAGTGTGCTTGGCCTAGCCACACCATCCGCCACTACAACTCCCATCCTCCGGTCTCCTCCATCTGGGTTGCGGCAATAGTTTTATTATTAACAGTTCTGCTGAGAGACCCAAAAACAGAACCAACCCTTTCTCATATCTCCCTGGGCTGCAATTCCTAGGGGATGCAACCCTTCTATATATAGGTCTCCCAGCAGTTTTTGCCAAGTAACTGCTGCAGCCAATCACAGGCCTCAGCTGTCACCTCTTCACAGATCACAGTAGTCACGTGCCGTATGTGCAGAGGGCATCACGGAGTTCGGTGATTGGCTAAAGTGGTCCATTAGCACAAACAGAACATGACTTGTGATGCCAGGTGGGGGACCTAAATGCAGAGAAATGGAGCTGGAAAGGGAGGCCTGGGGAGAGGTGAGTAATGGGCCTTTCGCCAACACTATTAGATAATAAAAATATGAGTTGAACAACACCTTAAAAGATTAAATTTTGACCAGTGCAAAAACTTTGCCTGGAGACCTCTGTGTGGTTGGGTTAACCAGTAATACAGTTGACTAGATGGGTAGATAGATTAGGTATTCAATTAATATAGTGTAATGGGTTGATTATTGCAAACTAACTTATAGTACAACAGAAACAGGTATATATAACTGTAATACTATACTTGGCAAAATGAAGAATATTCTGATATCTCCTCAATTGTGATGAATGTTAAATCCCTTATATATATAACACTGCCCCACAGGTTCTAGTACATTCCTTTAGGGAAAATTTACTTTAAATTGTATCTCTTTGTTAAAGCTTCTAGAGCAGGGGTCAGCAATAGTGATGGGCGAACTCGCAAGATTTGTTTTAGGGTGAGGTTTACGAGGTTCACCCTCAAGTTTGGATTTGGACCCAATTTGTTTGGTTCCAACAGAAGGTGCTATATATACTCAAACCCACTCCACATCAGTCTACAGAGTCTACGGAGTGCTTATATTACCACTAGTTGACCTCTCTTTTAGGTAATCTCATTATTTATAAGCGGGTTTGAATATATATACATATATATATATATCTATATATATATATCTATATATAGATATATATACCGTATTTTTCGGACTATAAGACGCACTTTTTATCCCCAAAATTTGAGAGGAAAATGGGGGTGCGTCTTATAGTCCAAATGTGAGGGGGGGCCGGAGGAGCGGGATCGCAGCATCGCTCCACTCCTGCCACCACTGAATTCCTGCAGTGGGAGGAGTGGGGCAATGCTGCAGGCCCTGGGCTGAGAGGGTGTCCCAGCGGTGTGAACCTCCTGGCATCCGCCGTGCTGTTACGGCGGATGCCGGATCTGTGAAGATAATGGTGGCCACTCTGCTACAGAGCGGTCACCATAGCTACTGGGTCTCCGCTGTAATGTGGAGACCTGGAGCTAATGCCCGCGATCAGAGTCCACTCTGATCACAGGCATTACTACTTTAAAGTCCCCCCCTAAAATGACAAAGTAGCCCCTGGGGCCGGTCCCCACTGGCCCCGTACCTTTGGAGTTGCAGGCAGGCAAGATAGCAGGAGCCAACCTGTTCCTGTGACAGTTGGGAGCCTTATTAAGGCTCCCAGGCTTGTCATAAGAATATTACTTTTGCGGCTGGTCATAGGACACTTGTATTGCAGTCTATGGGACTTGCAATCAAATGATTGCAGGTTCAATCCCACTAATGGGGGGCTAATAAAATAGTAAAAAAAAAAAAAAAAAGTAAAAATAAATAAATAAAAATAAAAGTTCTAAACCACCCTTTTCCCTAGAATACATATAAAAGTAGAAAATTACTGTGAAACACATACATATTAGGTATCCCTGTGTCCGAAAATGCCTGGTCTACAAACTTATAAAATTATTTTTCCTGTAGGGTGAACGTCATAGCGGGAAAAAAAAATCAAAAGCGCTGGACCGCCATTTTTTTCACTGTTTCGCCTTTGATTTGAATAAAAAGTGATCAAAGCAATAGATATTTCCCAAAATGGTATAGCTAAAAAGTACACCTGGCCCCGCCTAAAAAGATGCTCTATGCATCCCCATACAGCTGCAGTCACCTGTCAATGTGGCCTTGCAGCCGTTGCAAAATTACAACACCCATATATTAAATATTTTACCACATTTTTTTGGCTTCAAAATTTTTTTCCCTATTTTCCTCCTCTAAAACCTAGGTGCGTCTTATGGTCCAGTGTATCTTTTAGTCCGAAAAATACGATATATAAATAAATATATATATATATATACAGTATAGACCAAAAGTTTGGACACACCTTCTCATTCCAAGAGTTTTCTATATTTTCATGACTATAAAAATTGTAGATTCACACTGAAGGCATCAAAACTATGAATTAACACATGTGGAATTATATACTTAACAAAAAAGTGTGAAACAACTGAAAATATGTCTTATAGTCTAGGTTCTTCAAATTAGCCACCTTTTGCTTTGATTACTGCTTTGCACACTCTTGGCATTCTCTTGATGAGCTTCAAGAGATAAGAGGATAAGTTCATCCGAGTCACCAGCCTCAGAAATCGCAGGTTAACAGCAGCTCAGATTAGAGACCAGGTCAATGCCACACAGAGTTCTAGCAGCAGACACATCTCTACAACAACTGTTAAGAGGAGACTGTGTGCAGCAGACCTTCATGGTAAAATAGCTGCTAGGAAACCACTGCTAAGGACAGGCAGCAAGCAGAAGAGACTTGTTTGGGCTAAAGAACACAAGGAATGGACATTAGACCTGTGGAAATCTGTCCTTTGGTCTGATGAGTCCAAATTTGAGATCTTTGGTTCCAACCACCATGTCTTTGTGCGACACAGAAAAGGTGAACGAATGGACTCTACATGCCTGGTTCCCACCGTGAAGCATGGAGGAGAAGGTGTGATGGTGTGGGGGTGCTTTGCTGGTGACACTGTTGGGGATTTATTCAAAATTGAAGGAATACTGAACCAGCATGGTTACCACAGCATCTTGCAGAGGCATGCTATTCCATCCGGTTTGCGTTTAGTTGGACCATCATTTATTTTTCAACAGGACAATGACCCCAAACACACCTCCAGACTGTGTAAGGGCTATTTGACCAAGAAGGAGAGTGATGGGGTGCTACACCAGATGACCTGGCCTCCACAGTCACCAGACCTGAACCCAATCGAGATGGCTTGGGGTGAGCTGGACCGCAGAGTGAAGGCAAAAGGGCCAACAAGTGCTAAGCATCTCTGGGAACTCCTTCAAGACTGTTTGAAGACCATTTCAGGTGACTACCTCTTGAAGCTCATCAAGAGAATGACAAGAGTGTGCAAAACAGTAATCAAAACAAAAGGTGGCTAATTTGAAGAACCTAGAATATAAGACATATTTTCAGTTGTTTCACACTTTTTTGTTAAGTATATAATTCCACATGTGTTAATTCATAGTTTTGATGCCTTCAGTGTGAATCTACAATTTTTATAGTCATGAAAATACAGAAAAAACTTGGAATGAGTAGGTGTGTCCAAACTTTGGGTCTGTACTGTATATATATATATATATATATATATATATATATATATATATATTGTGATTGAATCTTCTACCAAAGGACACTGGATATATAATGCTGGTGTTGTCAAACACTTATATTTAGCGGTTTTATAGTGGCCTAATTTCATTTTTAAATATGTATAAATGCCATTTTCAACCTTAATTTGATATTTCTTAATGTAACCCTGGATTGAGGAATGACAGAGAAATAATTGCTACTGAGTTGAAAAAAAAATCCAAGTTATTGAAAAAACCCACAAGAAGGAAGACAACATCTGCTTCAGTGATTTAGCAAAGCCTGCAACAGCATTAACAATCTAAAATTTTGGATTGTTCTCAAGAAAATGGGTGTACCTGAACATCACATTGTTCCTTTGAGGAACCTCTGTACCGATTAGCAGAGCATGGATGTAAAGAAAAACAGGCTGCTTTCAGATTGGTGCTGGAGCTATAGAAAGCTGCAAACATATTTATGCTGAGCTTTTCAGAAAAGCAGGACTATTAAAATGATTGAATTGTTAAGAACCTTTTATAGGTTCATGACACTACACGCATATGATAGACCAATACAGCCCTGTTAAGAGACTGAAATAACAGAGTGAAAAGATGGAATAGAATTAAATCAAGACATATAATGCAGACTGGCATTTTGAAGAGCAAGGATCAAAGACACAGAAAAGGTCTTTACTTGCAATGTTTTCCTCTAAGAATAGGAATTAAAAGAGCACAAGCTATGGTATATAACCCCTTTCCACATGCCCAGGGGTTGTAAAGCATTAGAAAAACATAGCAGTTTTATTATTTTTTTTTAAAAAGAGTGAGTCACACCTGCCCACAGGTTGTATGTGGTATTGCAGCTCAGTGCTGTTCATTTCAATAGGCTGAACTGTAGTACACAACCCTTGGAGATGTGTGACGCTGTTTTTTGCAGCAATGTTTTTCTAATCCTGTACAATACCTTTAAGGATGTCATAAAGAAGGGTCATTTGCTTCGGATTATTTTCTATGAGCCAGTGCAGAGAGCAGGTGAATAAGGCTCCATTCACATCAGAGTTAGAAGCCTCCGTAGAGAGTTCTGTTATTTATGTTGTGAAGAATAGCACAGCATGCAGTTCTAATTTTGCCATCAAAACAAAGGAACACTTATTAGCACTTTGACAAACATGGAACAAGAAAGGCCCCCTGACCAAATCAAGACCATGTTTATTAGTAACTTTAATCCCTTCCTACAACCGATATTTTTTTTTTATTTTTGTTTTTGACTTCCCGCCTTTCAAACCCCATAACTTTTTTATTTTTCCATTCACAGAGCCATATGAAGAGTAGATTATGATGTTAATCTGTTTTCCCTTAGTCCCAACAGCAGCACAGTAATGGGGTATTTCTGTCCCTGTGTGATGGTAGGACAGAATAAAATTTTTAATGAACAAACAAATGGTTAAATATTAACCCCCCCTCCTCAATATAAGGAAGGAAGTACAAACCCCCCAACGTGTAATTATAAAGACAAATACTTAACACATAGGGAGGGAGCCTTGTGCTGCTGTTGAGACTAAGGGAAAACAGATTAACATCATAATCTACGCTTCCCTTTCATCCCACATCAGAACAATACTGGGGATCTAGCAAGAAGAACCCTAGGGAGGGCCTTCTTGAATAGAACTTAAAAACATAACGGCCAAAGGAAATGGCCTCTTGTAGAAACGGCTCTTGTAGAATGAGCCCGACAGACTCAGAGGGTTCTAACCCCGGAGAAGTAAAAGCCAAGTTAATGGCTTCCTTAAACATGCGGGCCAAGGGCTCTTAGAAACCTTGAGCCCTTTTTTCTTACCAGCAAAAGACAAAAAGAGGTTCTCCGACTGCTTAAAGGCAGTGATCTCTGAATATAAATTCTGAGACATCTGGCAACATCTGAAAAAAAAGGTATTTCCCTGCAGGTAAACAGACTAAGCAGCAGAGGCAGGAAAGACAGACAAAGGAGTTTCAACCTTTGTATTTTGTTCCAACAGGAACCAAAGGCAGAAAAAGAGTCCTCACAACAGGAGGATAGACAAAACAAACTCAAACAGGAGTGAGGAGGGGAAAGTCATCCAGAAATCTGAATAACCTCACTATAGGGAAGTAATAACCTTCCCTCCAACTGTCCCACCAACACAGGACAGAAAAAAACACATTGGGGGGTTGGTACTTCCTTCCTTATACCTCCCTTGAGGAGGGAGAGGGGTTAATATTTAACCACTTGTTTGTTCAATAAAAATTCCATTCTGTCCTACGAGCACACAGGGGCAGAAATACTCCAGTATTGTGCTGCTGTGGGATAAAAGGGAAGGCTTAATGTTTGCAGGACAAATTGTACTTTGTAAATGATCTATTTAATATTCTGCACAATGTACTGGGAAGCTGGAAAATTCAGAATTGGGTAGAATTGGAGAAAAACTACATTTGTGCGACATTCTTACATGCTTTGTTTTTACAGCGTTCACTGTGCAGCCAAAATAACATTTCACCTGTATTCTATGGGTCAGTACAATTCTGAAGATACCATAAATAATTTTTATGTTTTAACCCTTTAAACAAAATACAAATCTTTGCAAAACGAAAATAAATTCTTGGAGTCGCCATATTCTGACACCTGTAAGTTTTTTATATTTCCATGTACAGAGATGCATAAGGTGTCTTTTCTTGCGGAGACAAATGTACTTTTAAATAATACCATTTTGGGGAATGTCTGATGTTTTTATTGCTTTTTATTCAAATTTGTGTAGGAAGTGAAATGGTGAAAAATGGCGGTTTGGCTCTTTTTATTTTATTTTTTTTTAGACCAATTCATGCTAAAATTAGGTGATGTAACTTAGACTTAGAACTTTATGTAATTTAGACTTTGGTCACATAACATTTTTTCACTTTATTCTGCATATCCTCTAGGACCATGGTGGCGAACTTATGGCACGCGTGACAGAGAGGGCACGCAGAGCCCTCTCAGTTGGCACAGTTGGCACGTGCACTGCCTCCATGATCGCTCACTCCGGTACAGGATTCCCTGTTAGTGAGTGATCGCTTCTTTCAGCTGTATGTGCAAATGCGCATACAGCTGAAAGCTGTCAGTGTAGGCCGCGGTCCACAGTATAACCTCTGCCCTGACGCAGGTGTCATCAGTGCTACGATCAGAAGGAGGAGGATGCTCTTTGTGGGACTGCAGCCATACTGGGTAAGTAGCATAAGGAGCATATACTACCGTGTGGGGGCCAACTGTGAAGCATAAACTACTGTGTGGGGGCCCGACTGTGAAGCATATACTACTGTGTGGGGGCCCACTGTGAAGCATATACTACTGTGTGGGGGCCCACTGTGAAGCATATAATACTGTAGGGGAGAACAAAGTGAAGCATATAATACTGTGTGGGTGCCACTGTGGAGCATATAATACTGTGTGGGGGCCACTGAGGAGCATATAATACTGTGTGGGGGCCGCTGTGGAGCATATAATACTGTGTGGTGGCCACTCTGGAGCATATAATACTGTGTGGGGGCCACTGTGGAGCATATACTACTGTGTGGGGACCCACTGTGAAGCATATACTACTGTGGGGGGGCCCACTGTGAAGCATATCATACTGTAGGGGAGACCAAAGTGAAGCATATAATACTGTGTGGGGGCTACTGTGGAACATATAATACTGTGTGGGGGCCCACTGTGAAGCATATAATACTGTGGGTGCCCAAAGTGGAGCATATAATACTGTGTGGGGGCCTACTGTAGAGTATATAATACTGTGCGGGAACCACTGTGGAGCATATAATACTGTGCGAGGGGGGGCACTGTGGAGTACATAATACTGTTGGGGCCACTGTGGAGTATATAATACTGTGCGGGGGCCACTGTGGGCATATAATACTGTATGGGGGCCTCTCTGGAGCATATAATACTGTGTGAGGGCCACTCTGGAGCATATAATACTGTCTGGGGGCCACTCTGAAGCATATAATATTGTCTGGGGGCCACTTCGGAGCAAATTGTAATGTCTGGGGGCCACTGTGGAGCGCATTGTACTGTGTGGGGGCCCTTCACTATTTATATCCCACAGTATCTGTTTTATAGCAGAAATGTGATATTATTACAGGCTATAATAATATTGCACAGTCACTATAAAACAGATCCTGGTTAATTTAAGGTTAAATCGCCGTGTTGGCACTTTGCGATAATTTAGTGCATTTTACTTTGCAGTTTGGGCACTCAGTCTCTAAAAGGTTCGCCATCACTGCTCTAGGATGTATGCACAGAGCATATCAATAGGGTCCCACTCTGAATGCCAAAAGAGTGTAAGCATAGTATAGACCTAAAATAATAGATATTAGAGATATGTATACAGTAAATAATATTAAAAAGTAATATACAAAATATAATCAGAATATGCCTGCAGATGCCATGTAGTTGAATAAATGATTAGATTTTTTGCCGTTAGCATTCTACAAATTTAACGTTGTGACCTGGAAAATTATTTTTTTTTATTTTGATTTCATTTTACATTCAAAGTAAACTAAAGTGAACAGTAGAATGGCAGTTATTACTTCTGGCTACTGCAAAATACATTTTATCATAACAGCTATTTTCTGGTGTTGCAGCAAGTCTTATTCTACAAATGTATTAATATTTAGAATCAATGAGAATTAACAAGGAGATAAAGCCTTTATTAGTGCTTAATTTTAGTGTAATTGCCAGAGCAATCTTCTTGATAACACATAATGAAATTATATACCAGACTGTAGTCATTTCAATAGGCAATCATTTGCTTTTGCATAGTACAATATTTGCTATTATCCCTATGAATACTGGTGTGTAATCTTCATTCCATTCTCTGTTAGAATTTTCATTTAATCAATTAATCACTAAGACATGCATATACGTCACATATTCAGGAAAGACAAGATTAAAGACATTGGCATGACAGGTAATAACAAACCTCTACATTTTAAGTGGAACTGACAGCCATATATATATGATCTAGATCCCTGGGGTCCTCTTACTATGTGCCAGAAAAAATAAGCAGTTATTATATATGTTAGAATGACACATGCACCTATATTCAGAGCTACAGGATTTTGAAGAATTTATTCATAAAACATTTATATATAATTTATAGGCAGTTCTATAGCGTCCCCCCAAAAAGGCCACTGCTAGTAATAAACTGTAGTATTAGTGTGTAATATGTTTATAATTGGCTACTTGCCTGTTCCATCTTCATGCTGGTTTTGTAAGAGTTAATATGCCACTCCGGTACTGCTCTATAAGCAGGAATGACTTATGCTCCGAGTTTCCTAGCTGGTAGGAGAAACTTAGTGGTTGTTATGACCCCTATTCTTTAGTCAGGAGGTACTTCCTCTTCAAGGGAATTAGCTGGTCACTATTATTATAGCAGGGTTGTTTTAGGTTTCTCGCAGAGCATCTTTAGCTCTGTCTATTAGGTAGCGGCAGTTAGAGCTAACAGGCAGTCCCATGTCACCAGACCCAAGCTCACAGAACCAAGGTTTTGTAACCATGTTGCTTATTGATCACCAAAGTGGAAAGGATCCCGAGACTAAGGAAGGAGTGAAGAGCATAGACACTCCTTCCCATGGGTGTAAAATGCCATACGTGTGGAACATGTTGCTGCAAATGATTTGTGACTCCATGTTGCTCTGTAACTGGGTGAATCTTGCTAAGTAAGACACAAGATCAGGTATACTTTAGTGATATCTTAATAACATCCTGGTGATCTAGGGTAAAACATCTATTGTCCCCTAATTTACTTACCTCTTTTTGCGTAAACATTATGAGGCCGGATTGAGTGTAGTATGCAGGAGTGATTACAGTAGTGTAGACTGTGGATTATGCACTAAAAGTCATTGACAGAATGCTGGAAATAGTGTAAAATAAAAAAGTGTACCTTGTTTGACTGCTGGTAGTCAGGTACCATCTATTTCCAGTTCAGTTTGCTGGACCCAAAGTGATGGTGTACCATTTAATATCACCTGACCCCTGCAAGCAGTCACCAGCCTCAGGAGAGACATGAGCACAAGTGGCACATGACTGCTGAACCCAACTGGAAATGTGCTATTTGTGCACGCATAGTTACATAGTAGATGAGGTTGGATGAAGACATCAGTCCATCAAGTCCAACCTACAGTATAACCCTTCAGTCCCCTACAGTGTTGATCCAGAGGAAGGCAAAAAACCCCATGAGATCATTAGAAAGCTCTTTGTGCTGTCCCTTCACACAGGCTCGGACTGGCCCACCGGGGCACCGGATCTCTGAATCACCCAGTGGGCCCCAAGCCTTTTGATGGCCCTACCAGACCCCCACTGATTTTCTTAGAGGTGTCATAATGATGTCACAATAGTGCACACAGAGCAAGAAGGAGCAAGACCAGGGAGCAGACAGGGAGGACCAGTGAAGAGGCCACTGTATGGGGGGGGGGTGACCAGTGAAGTGGCCATAAAAAAAATAAATAAACCCAGACAGCCCCTTTAAAGAGGTTGTCCATAAATTGGGCCAACCCCTGTGGTGGACAGGAAGGTGTAAAAAAAGCATATTCACCTGTTGCCCCATTGTTGCCTCATTTCTGGAAATCCTGTACCTCTTATACCTAATTGATCTCAGTGGTCACATGATGTGCAGGTCTCCCGAGAATTTTACACCTCCTCGTCCACCACATGGGTTGCTCCAATTTCTGGACAACCCCTCTAAAGGGTTTATCCATCTTTGTAATATTGATGGCCTGTCCTTAGGATAGGCCCTCAATATTACATCTGCAGGGGTCCAACAGCCAGGACCGCTGCAGATCCGCTTTTCCAGAGCATTGCGGCTACAGGTAATGTTAACAATTTCAGGAGCCATGCTGCTTGCTTGCCATACAGGGTGTAGTCATGGGATGAGGTAGCACAGTGGTGCACATCGTATGGTGGGTGAGCTGCATGGCTCCCGACATGTTATTACCTGTAGCAGCGCTGTCTCGGTACAGCTGATCTGCAGGAGTCCTGGCTGTGAGCAGTGGGCCATTAAAATCTATTTCACTGGTGGGCCCTAGACGTCGCAGTCTAACACCGTGCACAAACCACTGCTTAGGCCAGCGATTGGCTTCAGCAGTCACATGATCATAAATAGGATATCATCACTTCTGGTCCAGGAAGGAAATAGTGAGAACTGGGCTGCCAGCACTGGAACATGGGAAAATGTGAGTAATGTCATTTCTTTGTATTACACCATTTCCTGCATGTACAGTATAGGCATCCTTTCACATGTGCACAGTTCATAGGTCACAAGTAGATCAGTGCTTGTTTAAAGGGTGTTTCATACAGTCCTATGCAAACAGTATGGAGATGAAGGATAGTTAAAACTAGTCAGTCCAGTTTGCATATTGTTGGCACCAATCCCCTGTTTACACATGCAGATGTACTGACAAAAACAATAGTTTTTTTGGCCTACATGAAAGCAATCAGCTACAAAATGAATGTTTCCTGATCACAGTGCTATCTGCAGATCACAGAAGCAGTTACACAGGTCAATGATCAGAAACAAGACTACAGACTCTGTTGTATAAATATAAGTCTGTAATAATCCTAACATAGTCTTGGGTTACAATACCAGGGTCACATCTGCCATGAAGCGACATGAGCATTCCGTCTCAAGCGACAGATCACAGCACCCCCGGGGGGGGCAAGCGGGTCAGATGCAGACAGTGAGTATCAAGCTCCACCACTGTCTGCACCTGAGCCACAACCTGCACATTTACCTTGGTGGCCCCACCGCCCCCACAGTGTTAGATGTCTTTGGGTGTCCCCCCCCACTCAGAATTCTAATTATATTGCACTTACAGTTCTATTATGCAGCACCCGAGACCTTTTATGGCACACAGGATGTCTGCATCTTCTATTCTCCTCCTGGGTCCCAACAGTGCCATAGAGTTGGATTTTGGACTCTGGGAGCAGAACAGAAGATGCACACATCCTGTGTGCCAGAACAGGTCCTGAGCGCCAAGTGAACTTTAAGTATAATGTAATGGTAGTTCAGAGCACAAAGAACAGTATGTGAGGAGTGGGAAATTATTACCTGTGGGGCGCAATATTACTGTAAAAGTGCCCCCACAGTTAATACCATTTCTTATATGGTGGGAGACTTTTACCTGTGGAGGGTGCCATTAGGGTACTATTACAGTAATAGTGTCCCCACAGGTAATAGCATTACTTATGTGGGGGGACTATTACCTGTGGGGGCCACTATTATATAAAGGGGTGCAATTAAAGCACTATAACAGTAATAGTGCCCCCCACAGGTAATAGTCCCACCCATATTATTTTTTGTGGAAAAAGTAATTATGTCCTTGAGTCAAATCCTATACCTAATACTGCCCTTTTTGACACATATATATATATATATATTTTTTTTTTTTTTTTTTTTTTTTTTTTTTCTTTATTGCAGACCCAATATATTTCACTTCTTCCAGCTATGAAATAGCATATACAGTACTGTAGCAAAAGCCCAATTATGGGTTGTCTGACATGATAATCTAAATGCAAAACTAATTTAGCTTTAGCTAGGCTGAGAACTATAGACTATATGCCTTATATGCCTTACATATCATATAAATTATAGCTCACATGACCCACAACCAAGCCTGCACTGTAACTTAACAGATTTACTCCAGCTTCAGTATTTCATGTTAAGTGTTAATTTTATAGCACTTTAAAAGATAAATCTGTCACTTTTCTTTTTGGTTTTTCATTGTTATTTTTACACTTTCACTATATTTGGATCCTGGCTGTCTGTGATCAGACATACATCTGTTTTAGATTTTCTATTGTTACTATTCGGCCAGTTTTCTGATTAAATTAATTCAAAATGAACATATGTTTTCTTGGATAAAATTCAGGAGACTGGTGTGGTCCTGAAACCTAAAACTATTGCCATTTCTCCACTTTTCATGTGAAATTAATTAATACTTAAAAATATTTTAATATTAATACTGCAAAAATAGTAAAATACGATTGTTAGTTATTTTGCATCATTTAAATAATTAGAGAAAATAAAATTACGTGCTACCTTTATTCTGTGCGTCAATATGATGTAATGCCAAATTATTATCAAATTTTTGATACGTTTTAATAACTTTAAAAATACAAAACTTTTAAATGTTGGTATATTTCCATATTCTGACATAACTTTTTCATATTTCCATGTACAGGGGTGTGTAAGAAGTCTTTTCTAACAGGGCGAGAAAAGAATATTATTTACACCAATTTCGAGAATCAAATCAAATTGATTTTATTCAAATTTTTTAGAGGCAAAACAGAGAATTGGGCATTTTGATTTTTTTCCTGCTATGTAGTTCACTATAGGTGATAATATTTTTATATTTTAATAGTACGAGCAATTTGGGATGCAACGATTCCTAATGTGTTATTTCAAGTTTTTGTTTAATTAATTTTATATGTAATATAGGGAAAGAGGGGACTTGGACAAGCAAGTACCGTGTTTCTCCGAAAATAAGACAGGGTCTTATATTATTTTTTGCTCTGAAAAAAGGGCTAGGGCTTATTTTCGGGGTAGGTCTTAATTTTTTCCATGAAGGACAATCACACATTTGATCGCTTTTTATTTCAACTTTTATCAGACGTGAAACAGCGAATAAACAGCAGTTTGGCACTTTCGATCTTTTTTTTTCACTACGGCATTCACTATAGAGGTAAAATATTTTTATAAGTTTGTAGACCAGGAGTTTTCGGACACAGGGATACCTAATGTGTATGTGTGTCACAGTAATATTTTATTTTTATATGTATTCTAGTGAAAGTGGGAGGGGGCTTGAACTTATTATTTTGTGTTTTTTATATTTTTAACTTTTTTTTTTTTTTTTTACTATTAACCCCTCCTAGGGGGGCTTGAACCTGCAATCATCCCATAGACTACAACATATTGCAGTCTATGGGAGATTATCTACATTACTATTGAGGCAATAGTAATTTTCCTATGACAGGTCTGGGAGCCTTCATAAGGCTCCCGGCTGTCAAAGGAATAGGTCGGCTCCTGCGATCTCACCCGCGGGAGCTGGCCTGCAACTTCAAAGGTACGGGGCCATGAGGACCGTCCCCGGGGATAGTTTATCTGCTTTGGGGGTCGATTTGGAGGGGGGGTCACGGACTGGCACACTTAACAATGCCTGTGATCAGCAGACTCTAATAGCGGGCATTAACTGCGGGTCTCCACTGTACAAGGAGACCCGGTATAGCAGCTATACAGGGTGGGGACCGGCCGTGGGGACTGCGGGGGGGAAGCGCGGAGGTCACACAATGCCTGCGGTCAGAGTCCATTCTGATCGCGGGCATTAACTCCGGCGGTTCTGCTACTTTGGTGGGCAGGAGAGGGGGTCACACTCAACAATGCCTGTGATCAGGGTAGACACTGACCGCGGGCATTAACTCCAGGTCTCCGCGGAGACCCGGTACGGCAGCTATGGTAACTGCTCTGCAGCAGAGCGGACGCCATTTTTAAGGACCCGGCATCCGCTGTAATCGCACGGCAGATGTCGGGAAGGGGTTAAATTAGCTAGGGCTTATTTTTGGAGTAGGGCTTATACTTCAAGCCTACTCCAAAAAACCTGGAAAACGTAGCTAGGGCTTATTTTCGGGGTAGGTCTTATTTTTGGAGAAACACGGTATTAGCTTAAACCATAGACTGCAATACTACTATATTTCAGGCTCTGGGAAAATCATTACGCATAAAATTCTGTCTGAGGTAGGGGTTAGGGAATTGACAGTTAAGCAATTCCCCAGTTGCTGCTGCTGAACTTGGGAGGAAGGGAATGACAGAGACAGTGAGTCCTAAACTCGACCCAGACCCATTCCCTACCTACTTGCCTCAACTACCCAAGATGGTAGAGGACAGCTGGGCAACAGTCCCTTCCTATAATACAAGTGTAAACACAAAACTCAGACAAAACAAACAAACAGACATGGGGAATTGAGAGAGCCAAGGGTCAGAACCAATCGAGCAATGAAGTACAGAATCTGAATCCAAAAAAGTAGTTACAGGTAATAGCCAAGGTCAGAAATATGCAAACAGTATAAAGCCAGCATGCACAGAGAAGCAATAGCAAGCATCAAGGAGAGTGCTGAAAAACTATATAAAGGAATCCACCCTAGGCTCAATTGTCAAGGAGGAATGTCAATCAAATAGCTGCAAACTTTAACTCCATAGTAACCAGAGGACAATAGTACTGGCTGAACTGACACACATCAACGAATACCCAGCTGTGCTAAAACAGCAGGAGCAAAGAATCACAAATGGACACTCCTCCTGCGCCATAGCATGCGGCCGAAGGATGGCGCAGAGGTCCAAACGGGCAAAGATGTTATAGCAGGGCTCAATTCCAACCTAGCTTTGACAGGCCTCAGATCCCCATGACAATGGAATGGCTCCCATGATCTCTTTGTGGGAAAAACATTCCTCTGCAGAAAGTTAAAGTGAAATCAAAAGTAACCATTTTAAGCAATAAGAAAGTTAGTTCAAAAACAACTTGCTGAAGGCATTACAATTGATCAATGTAATCAGACAATGAAGAGTACAAGCTGTCTTAAAGGAAAAATGTCCCGAAAATCTTTTCCTAAGAATAGTACTACAAAATCAGAACAGCCACTGGATTTAATACATACTGATGTTTGTGGTCCAATGAATACTCTAACTCCTGGAAAGAAGAGACATTTTCTCACATTTATCGATGACTATTCAAGATATATGGTTGTCAATCTTCTTCACAGCAAAGATGAAGTCCCAGGGAAACTTGAAACATATCTAACTGAAGTATATAACAAATTTGGGAGAATGCCAAAAATCCTGCGTGCAGATAATGGAACTGAATATACAAGCAGTGAGACACAAAGCATTTTAAAGAAAAATGGAATCGTGTTTCAGACCACTGTACCATACAATCCTGAACAAAATAGTGTAGCGGAAAGAAGAAACCGGACACTCTGTGAAAGTGGAAGAAGTATGCTATTTGACGCAGATTTGCCTACAACATATTGGGGTGAAGCAATCATGACAGCATGCTATCTTCAAAAAAAGGTTACCAGGTAAAGCTATAGAAAAAACTCCATTTGAGATATGGAACAGCAAAAATCCTAATCTACAACACATAAAAGTATTTGGAAGTAAAGTATTTGTGCATGTCCCTAAGGAAAAACGTACCAAGTGGGAATCCCATTCCAAAGAAGGTATCCTGGTGGGCTACAGTGAAACCCAGAAAGGATATAGAATCCTGCACCCAGAAACGAACAAGATCACAATAAGCAGAGATGTAATGATTGATGAGAACTTCGTCTCGCTTAAGTTTTATGACATCATACCAGTAGTCCAGATGAAGCAACAACAACCTAAGTCACAGTTAAAAAATGACAAAGAGAAAGATGTAGAAGTTTGGTTAGATTCTTCAACCATTGAAGAAGCAACGGAAACATCAAGTGAACCTGAAATAAGAAGATCGTCAAGATCAAACAAGGGTATACCAGCTAAGCGTCTATCCTACATTGCTAAAACACTACCCGAACTAGAGCCACAGTCATAGGATGAGATGCAACGACTATCTGCCCATGAAAAAACGAAGTGGATTAATGCTGCTAATGAGGAAATGAAATCGCTTCATCAACTTCAAACCTGGAAACTCATCAAACTACCACAAGGCAAGAAAGCAATAAAGTGTAAGTGGGTGTTTAAGGCCAAATATGACTCTGAAGGCAAAGTTCACAGATTTAAAGCAAGATTACAGTCCCTGACAAAAGTTCTGTCACTTATCCATGTTGTAGAATCAAAAGCTTATAACCTGACTTTAAATTCATCCATTGGTTTTAGAAATAACTCATATGAATGCTGAAACCCTCCCAAATGATTTTTTGGTTAAGAAAATAAATTGGCTTCACTGCTGAAATATTCATCATTTAATGAACACAGAAAGGTCAGATTTTAGCAAGACAGAAGTTTTGTCGCACACATAAAGTAATGTGAAAATCAAACCAATAATTCTGTTCAAAAACAAAGATATGTTTCCTAACATTGGTGAATGAAGTTGTGGTGCTATTAGTGCAATATTTAATTTTTGTGTGACTTCCATGCGCTTGAAGGACTGCATCCATGCGTTTCAACAATGATTCATACAATTTATTGATGAAGTCATCAGGAATAGCAAAGAATGCAGTCTTCCATGGCTCCCAGAGTTCATCAAGATTCTTTGGTTTTGTCTGCCAAGCTTCCTCTTTCATCCTACCCCAAACATGCTCAATGATGTTCATGTCTGGTGACTGGGCTGGCCAGTCCTGGAGCACCTTGATCTTCTTTGCCTTGAGGAACTTTAATGTAGAGATGGATGGATGAGATGGAGCACCATCCTGCTGCAAAATTTGACCCCTTTTATGATTGGGAATGTAAGAGGAAGCTAATACTTCTTGATATTTTAGGCTATTGATATTGCCTTCCACCTTGCAAATGTTTCGCACACCCCCATACTGAATGTAACCCCAGACCATGATCTTTCCACCACCAAACTTAACTGTTTTCTGGGAGTATCTTGGATCTATACGGGCTCCAGTAGGTCTCCTGCAGTATTTGCGGCAGCTGTGGTGTAATTCAACTGAAGATTCATCTGAGGAATCCACCTTCTGCCACTTTTCCAGCTTCCATCCGTTCAGCAGGCTGTGGGCCTTGGCAAACGCCACACGTTTTTTTTTTTTATTGCCTTTTGTTTAGTGCTGGCTTCTGGGCACTGATTCAACCATGGAGGCCATTTCGAGACAGAATCCTACAAACTGTTCTAGTTGACACAGGGACTTGAGGTGACCAGGCCTGTTGGAGCTCTGCTGCAGTGGAAGAGCGGCTGGCTTTTGATTTTCTAACCAACAAACGTTCCTCCTGGGCAGTTGTCTTGTGGGGTCTGCCGGACCTGGGCTTGTCAAAAACATCTCCAGTCTGTTCAAATCTTTTTTTAATTCTTTGTACTTGATGCAGAGACACATTAAAGGTGCCAGCCACCTCTGCAGTGGATCTGGTCTTCAGCCTCTTGATAATCAAGGCTTTGGTCGCAGGGTTGATTTTTGGCATGTTGTCAGAGGTGAAGTTACAGTTCAAGTGAAGGTCTGTGGTGCTGGAGTTCTTTTTATACAAACCCACTAATTAACCGATCAATTAGTGAGCACAGGTGAAGCTTTAAACTAGGATTGGGTGCATTATATAACAAGGCGACAAAACTTTTGTCTTGCCAAAATCTGACCTTTCTGTGTTCATTAAATTATCAATATTTCAGCAGTGAAGCCAATTAATTTTTTTAACCAAAAAATCATTTGGGAGGGTTTCAGTTTTCACGAGTCATTTTTAAAACCAATGGATGAATTTAAAGTCAGGTTATAAGCTTTGGATTCCACAACATGGATAAGTGACAGAACTTCTGTCAGGGACTGTAGATGCAAAAGGATATTCTCAAAAAATATGGTGAAGATTATGATGCTACATTTTCTCCAGTTGCTAAGCAGACCACGTTTAGGACTCTATTAGCTACATCTGCTATACAAAGGATGTCTGTCAGACATTTAGATATCAAAACTGCCTTTCTAAATGGTGACATTGAGGAGGATTTGTACATGACTCAACCTGAGGGTTAAATCAGAAAAGGTGAAGAAAACCTCGTTTGTAAACTACAAAAATCTCTCTATAGTCTTAAGCAATCGTCAAGAGCATGGAATACCAAAATAAACAAAGTCTTATTGGAAGAAGGATTTAAGAGAGGTCAAGCAGGCCCATGCCTATACACAAAGTGTACAGATGGAAAGTGGATGTATATTCTCTTATATGTAGACAATGTGATTGTCGTACATGAAGAAGAAACAGAAATTGCAAAGATGACTGAAATTCTGAATCAGCATTTTGAAACAAAAGACCTTGGAATTGTTACATATTATTTAGGCATCCAGATCCAGAGAGAAGAAGATGGAAGTTTTCTTCTAAACCAAAGTGCAAAAATCAACTCAATCCTCAACCAGTTTGGAATGTCAGAAGGTATATCAACCCCAATGGAGTCATCCTACCTAAGATTGGAAGGAGAAGATGATCTGTTACCAAACAATGAGAAATACAGACAGGTAGTGGGGGCACTTCTATACATAACAACTATGGCTCGACCAGATATCGCAGCAGCAGTGGGTATTCTCTGCAGACATGTGGAAAAACCGCGCCCAAGAGACTTGAATGCTGTTAAGAGAATTCTCCGATATTTGAAAGAAACTCAAGACATAAATTTAAGAATGTCTTCAACAGGAGATCTAAAACTCACAGGCTATGTGGATACAGACTGGGCTAATGATTCAAGTGATCGTAAGTCAACAAGTGGGTACTTGTTCAAGCTTGGAGAAAGTTCTATCTCTTGGTCCAGCAGAAAACAGGTATCTGTTGCCTTATCATCTACAGAAGCAGAATATGTGTCTGCGGCCTACGCAAGTCAAGAGATCATTTGGCTAAACCAGTTGTTAAAGGATCTTGGCAAGCCGTCAACTCAGCCAACGACGATGTATGAAGATAACCAAGGATGCATTAAACTTGCAAGCAGTGAAAAGATCAATGCAAGAACCAAGAACATCGACGTTAAACATCACCACCTGCGTGATTTGATAGAACGTGGTATCATCGAATTTGTTTATTGCAAAACTGACAAGATGGTGGCTGATATTATGACAAAGCCATTGCCAAGAACCAAGTTCGAAGAGTTCAGAACCTCAATGGGACTAACTAGATAAGTAGTTGTTGAGTGGGGGCTGTTGGAATAATGTTTTTTATTGCCTGTATTGCAACAACTACTGTTTATACGTTTATAACTGCATAAGCTTCTGTCTCTAGGCATAGTGTTAAGTTGTTAATAAAGCTCTGTTAAAAAGGTGGGGGCTAGAGTAAAAAAAACAGGAAGTTTCTCTATGTTGTCTCGCTTTTTTTTTTGTAGCTACAGAACAGAGCAGAGTACATGGAGCTCACAGACAAGTAGCTGAGATCATAAGTTACAGAATACAGTGTATTATTCTTGTTCCTCAATAAATATCTGTTTACTGTTGAACGCTTGGACAGTCAAAGATTAATCCGCTGCCAACACCCATGATCATAATTGCAGCTACTGAGTATGTACTATCTTTAGCGGCTTGATTGGTATTACCGTCAGATGCCCAGGCAAAATGTAGATTAACCCTTTTTCTGCCAATACCATTTTTCATTTCTGCATTTTCTTTTTTTAATCCTCACCCTCAAAATGTCACAAGTTTTCTATTTTTTCAGTTCGCAGAGCCATATGAGGCAAGGCAAATTGTTCTTCCTAATGGTACCATTTAATATTTTGTAGGATGTACTAAGAAGCTGGAAAAAAAAAATTCAGAATGGGCTGAAATTAGAAAAAAAACTGAAATTGCGCCATTTTCTTAAAGGTTTTGCTTTTATGGTGTTCACTGCAGTAAAAATGACATATTAACTATATTCTGAAGGTCTGTCCAATCACAGCAATACTGCATTTATATAGTTTTTGTTAAGTTAAAATATATTTTAAAAAATTACTTTGAGTCACCATATTCTGACACCAGTACACTTTTTATATTTCCGTATACAAAGTTTTACAAAATGTCTTTTTTCTGCAGGGCAAGTTGTAGTTTTTATTTATACCACTTTGAGGAATGTCGGTTGTTTTGATTACTTTTAATTTATTTTTTTTGAATGGTGAAATATCAAAAGCAGTGATTCAGCCATTTTTCCCCCAATTGGTTAGGAAATTTCAGACACTGGAATACCTAATATGTTTCTGTTCATTTATTTCTATATGTCATCTAGGGAGAGGAGTTGATTTGAACTTTGATTTTTATTTTTTATACTTTTTTTTTTTTCACTTTTTCATTTTTTTCACTTAGATCATTTGATACCCTTGGGGGATTTAAACACCTGTTTGCCCATACAATATACTGCAATACTAATGTATTGTAGTATATCACAATATCCCTGCTCTCTTGGATCCAACTTAACGAGATCTCCTGGTTGGTTAATGATTCCAATTTGTTTTACGACCAGTTCATCCCAATATCATGACATGCTAACAAAATCCTTGATGGGCTGCAATTCATTCTCACCCACTGGGTGGTTACACAAATAGGATACCAACATATAGAAAAAAGACATGGACCAAGTAGATGTAGCCTTCTCCAAAATAATGGCATGTGAAATAGCTCAAGTGCAATTCCTTCTCTCACTCCCCTATAGGGTCCTGTTCTTTGCTCACACTGAATAACATTGATGTTTGTGGAGGGGATGACAGCAGGAGCTTCTGTTCTGTAATGCTGTATTTAAAAAAACAGAACCACATGATTATGTGGTTATTAGTGGCTACTGTATTTATCTCTAGGGCAGGGATGCCTCAGCTGATGACCACAAGTAATCCCTATACTAAAATGATAAATGTCTCCTTGAGTATAATGGCCCCTAAATATCTATATTGTACTTCCCACCTCTGTGTCCCCCAAGCCATGCCCCCTAAAGTATAAAGCCCCCTTCTACGCCCTGGGAGCAAACCATGAGCATGTATTTTTTACTGCTCACTTTCTGCACCTCTTGCAATGAGCACTTCCATCAATCCACCTGCTGAAAATGCTTTTCTGCTAAGAAATGGAACCAACAGCATCTGTATTCATATAATAGAACAATTACAGCTTTTTTCTGCCTTTTCCCTTCCCACTGACCTTGGTCCTTTTTAGATTGTTCCTCCCCTCCTTATGGAGTCGGTGGCTACACACAAATTAAACTGTCTCTCCCTACAGAGTTCCTGAATCTCATGCTACAGAGACTTTGGCTCCTGATAGACCCCTTTCCTCCACAGAAACCAACATAAGATTTCTTGAGCATATGCTCTCTTGAGCCTGACGTAGACACTGGGTTGGTCCAGGCACTGGCTGACTATCCCCTTAAATTCGACAGTCAATAGCAACAATGTCTTCTATGTGGCTATACTAAAGGACAGCAAACTCTTTTCTAGATATTCTCATGCTCCTGTAGATAAGTAATACTTTGTTAATATTCAAAAATTGTCTGGTGGAGACATTTTCAGAATTTTTTAACCTAATTTTTCTGACTTTCTCATTTTTTAAGGAACGCATATTGAAAAATTATAAAGTCAAATATTTATGTGACTGCCTTTACCGCATTAACACTAAAAATTCAATGAGAAAGTTAAATAACATAAATATTCAGCAGTGTTTACACAGGCTCTGAGCACTATTTAAGCTGTACTCCCTCTTCCATAGTTTACTAGTTATGTTGATTTACCTGGGAGACAATAATGAAATTCCATATTTCACCTATTGAACTTTGTTAAGGGATGGATAAACAACCTGATACCACATAATCCGAGGTCTTGGAAAATAAACAGCTAAATTTGGAAATTGCAGATTGTATTTTCCATAGTGGTGAAATAAAAATGAACTTTATTCCGAGGTCTAAATACATGGGTTAATAACTCTAGAGCTTTCCATAATACATAATACAATATTTTAACAATTCATACTCCATATTTACAGTATGTTTTCCTAGTTTATATCAATTGAAAGA
The DNA here is from genome assembly GCA_947044405.1 of Leptodactylus fallax. Lineage (NCBI taxonomy): Eukaryota > Metazoa > Chordata > Amphibia > Anura > Leptodactylidae > Leptodactylus > Leptodactylus fallax. The sequence goes on from CAMRHE010000245.1 coordinate 2,986,623, forward strand.
TATTGTATTTAGTAGTATGCCAGCAGCTACACAGCAACTAGGGAAACGGCAAGACTACACTATGTTCTTTATCCATGCCAAGTCCTCTTGGTTTGTGCAATGTCAATTGGTTTGATACACTTTTGAATGCATTGTTTTGTTCAGTCAATGATTGCAAGATATTTATGCCTTAAGGCAGCAATGATCCCTCCACCATACTTCATTGTTGGAATGAAGTTTTGGTGTTGGTGTACAGTGTTCTTTTTTCCTCCAGAACTAACAGTGTGCATTAGAGCTAAAAAGCTCAACTTGATTCCTTTTGAAAGGAATCCCCATGCCGAAACTGAGTGACAGTAAACTGAGGGACAGTGTAATACTCTAAATGCCCCAATAACAGCAGAGGAATTATAGGAGACCATTAAGCACACGGCGCCAGTGAACATATCACACCGACTCTCATAAACCTGTTTAATAACATACTGCAGGATGGAGGCCTTCCCCCGCACTCTAATTTTGTTCACATTTGACTTCTCCCAAAAGAAGGACAAGATCTGAATGATCTAGGGTCCTACTATCCAATTTCACTTATTAACCAAGACCTTAATCTCAGCAGTGGATTTGGTGGGTTGCCTGCTATGATTGCACTGGATGCTGAAAAGGCATTCAATCAAAATTGGTAGGGGTGGCTGGAGCAGATGGTGAATGCAATGGGGTTTAGAGGTTTTTTTTCGCACCTTTTTTGGAACACTATACAAAACCTCTAAAGCTTGGATACATATTGCGGGCCATCTATCGATGGAGAGGTACGAGACAGGGATGCCCCCTGTTGCTCCTTGATATCAAACTGCCTTAAAACGTCTGTCTCGCTGTCTGGAGCATGACTTTTAGGGGAAAACAAATGAGAGATCATACATTGTAATCGGCACTTTTTGCAGAAAACATCATATTATTTATGTCCCACCCAGAAGAAGAAGATTTGGCTAAGGTCATGAAGCTATAATAGAGACTTATGGGGCTGCTTCGTGGTTCAGGTTGAACCTGACAAAATACGTGGTGCTGTTACTTGGCACTCCGAACTTCAACATTTACCAGTTGTTGGGCAATATGTGAAATACCTGGGCATCAGGAAAGATGGCAATACAGAATCTATATACCATCTTAACAACCCCCACTCTTCTCAAAAATTACTCAAGACTTACAACAATGATAGAACCTCTCTCTTTGCTGGGTAGGAATCACTTATTTAGAATAATGAATATCCTGCAACTTTTATACCCTATGCACACTATCCTATTCTGAAAAAGTATGAAGATGTCTAGAGAAAAGGTAGGAGACAGAGAATACATTATCATAAATTGATTGCCACAAAATGCAGAATATCAGGGTATACAACTTAGCCTGTATAGCTAGACACATCTATGACTGGTTAAAGGGAACAAGCACTTACCCAGATTGTCTTTTGGAGAGGATATATTCTCCATTATTCCCTGTAAACCTCGCCCCGCCACATTAAGAAATCAATGATATGTAGAGATACAATTGCCGCGTAACTCAAAACACTTGCCTCTCTGGTCCTTGCTGGACTTTGCACAGGGAAAAGATAATAAAGAGAGTAAAAGTTAAACATATTGTGTAGAAGTTATTATATAACACAGAATTACGATGACTGACTGGTTGTAACTCAAAACACTTGCCTCTCTGGTCCTTGCTGGACTTTGCACAGGGAAAAGATAATAAAGAGAGTAAAAGTTAAACATATTGTGCAGAAGTTATTATATAACACAGAATTACGATGACTGACTGGTGATGAATTAGGAACTAAATTTGATCTAGAGCCTGGGCAATTTGTTCAGTACATGCCCACGGGCGCTATAATGTGAAGACTGAGGAATGTACACTCTACACACAAATCTTGCCCAATCAACCAGTATGCCCAAACTTCTCAATGTTCAATTGGTGGCTAAGAAAATCCTGGCTCAGGGTCACAGAGGAGCATTTCCTTGAGTCTTGGGCAAGATAAATGCAGGAGTCAAATGTGGGAGATAAAATATTGAAAGGGTTGCATTCCTTACGTAGGGCAGTTCTAAATGAGGTGTGGCAGGACTTGCATTTTTGTAACATGCATAAAGCTATTTATACCTTCAACTTACCCCCCACACCGTCAAATCCAGAAAGGCTCATACATTGTCCAAAATGCCAGGGACAGAAAAGAAATCTATTCCGTGGCCTGTGGACGTGTGGCAAGGTCTAACAACTTTGGGGACAGGTAAAACAAATAGTCTTTTCCATATGGAAAAGAAAAAAATCAGCTACTGTTTATGGAAGTTTACCCTAAAGACTTTGACAAACAATCAGTTTCATTTGTCATCTTAGCAGGGCATATTAGGGAATATTAGGTGACTGATTATGCTAATTTCATGACTGAGGAAACAAAGTTTTAATCCCCCAGGTGGTGAAATTGCAAGTGCCCTTGGTGGTTCCTCAAATAGACCTAATCTCTGTAAATGTTATTCAAACCCTCTCTGATTTGAGTGGCAGCTATACTAATCTCCTGAAGGATGCTGTAGCAGTCACTCAAGAGCAGAGGAGAGGGACCGGTAGACATACTGGGCAGCTGAGATGACATCTAGATGCAGAGTTATGCCAACCAGTATCCTGGGTCCCATCTTTTCCATCACACTGCACTAGCCCCAGTCACCAATCATCTTGCTTTATCTTTTTGTTGCCTGAGGCCTGATGCTGTGCAAACATATATACCTGGCTTACAAAGCTAAAAGGGCCCTAGTCGAGGTAAGAGCCAGACAGTAGGCTGCTGACAAGACCTCAGGGCAGAAACAATCAAAGGCAAAGGATAGGCGTCAAGTTCCTAGTAGAAAATCCATTTATGTTTGCTGCATAGGAATTTGTGAATGTGTGTCAGGTAACACTTGCATGTAGCTGTATAGTGGACCTCCAGAGTGCATTTTATTGGTGGGCCCCAGGTGACCTAGTCTGACATTGACAACAGGTACAAAATGGCCAAATATTCCTGGTAAAATAATGGTTAAACTGTGTCCAGTGGTGGATATTCTTACATCCTTCATTGAGCTGTTTTCAACCCCCTCCTATATAACTCTCACAACACAAAGAAATGCTTGAGTGACAATGGAAACATGATAAAATGTGTTACTGTTATTAATGTAACCCTTTGATGTGCGTTTTTTTCTAGTGTTTTGTTATTGTACATATGGAGACACATACCATCTACAGTGTTTGTTTAGATCTCTGAGAATAAACTTTAAGTGTAACATAGGGAAACTTAACTTTCTTGACATACACAAGATATTATTTACTTTCTAGTTTAATTATGGATACTATAAAAAGAGAGTACAGCAACAGACCAATTAAGTGGCAACATTTGGAGATTTCTTTCTTTGCACCTTTTCATGTGTCACTGCATACCATATGTAAGAGTTTGAATGGGGACTTATAATATAATAATGTATATAAATTGAGAGTGCAGTAAATTTAGCGTCTTTAAAGATCAAAAACACTGCATGAGAAAACAGCTCTGCCTGCCCACATTAAAACTTGCAACTATTCTCAGTTTGCATAAGAGTCCATTACAGGTAAAAACTAGATTAGTGCTAGGATTACAGTTTAACTATGGTCATTGGACATAGAGTCATTGCACAAGAACTGGCTGTAATTTACTCTGTTGGAGCATAATTCCACGGTAATTGCCAGGTTGCAAAAACTGAAAAGGAACTCATAGAAGCTGCTTGTTTAGTGAGCCTACAGCTAAAGTGGAGTAAATATCCTGCCGATTGATCTCCATCATTATTTAGTCCCCATTATTTAGTTCATATTATTACATTTAGCTTTAGCGGAAATGTAAAGTAGAAATTATATTATTCAAGAGAACTGACATTGACAGACTACCTCTCAATTATACTTCAGAAGAACAGCTATTGCAAGTCCCTTTCCTTTATGATAATTTTTATTTTTGACAAAGTGGCCTGGATAGACTTCTTAAATGGGTTGTCTGAAATCAGACAAAAAGTAGCTGGGAGAAGTGGGGGAGGCGCCATAAAAATTCAAAAGACTTATTTAGAGAACCCTACAATTTAAAAACCTGTAGATCCCCCTTTAGCAGTAAATATTTCTTGTAGTTGCAAATAAGATGGTTTAAAAACATTGAGAATCAATTAAAGAAAGGTTGAAAAATATGACCATTTGTGTTTTGAAACAACCAGGTCAGAGACTTTAACCCCATTGAGATGCCAATGAATTACCTGAAACGGGCTGTGCATATAAAGAATACCAAAAATACTGATGTACTAAAACACATTTTCAGAAAAGAATGGTACAGATCACACTAAAAATCTTAGTTGCAGCTACAGGGAATGTTGACAAATACAAGCTATTACATTTAATGGTTCACATTCTTTTTCTCCCTGCACTGTGAATGTTTACTGAATGTACTCAATAAAATATATCAACAGTCAAATCAAATTTTGTCCAAATTTCCTGAAAATTTTAGGATTCTGGCAAATCCAAAACTTTTCCTATTTTTACTGGATGCTCAAAATATCAATGCTGGTCATTGACCTACTTTCAATAAGCAAGAAAAAATTATCTAAACCTGAAAATGACAGCTGTAAGCTGAGAACAGCTGTCATTGGCTGATTTGGAGGTTACTCTTGATCACTGAACTAGGTTATTGATTGCTATAGGTCAATGACTTAGTTTCAATAATCAAGAGTAATCTTCTGGAGCACATGATCAAAAACAGCCAATGACAGCTGTAATTAAATTACAGCTGTCATTGGCTGATTTAGATGTGGTCTGGGAAGTTATTCTTTGTCATTAAAAACAGGTCAATTGCTTAATTTCAGTGACTGAGAGTAATCACCCCAAACCACATGATCAAAGCCAACTGTAAGCTGATTGTGGTTTAGATATGTAACTCTCAGTAACTGCAAATAGGTCAATAACAAAGAAGTAGTAGTTTTTTTGGAAAAAGTGGTATAATACTACATGTGTAAAAAGTAAAATACGTACCTTTGAGGGCAATCAGGGCACTTTGGATATAGAATCAAATCTGCTGATCGATTAAAGCAAATGTGACCTGACAGGAGTTTTGGGAGATTCATTCCCATCCAGTAATCATTGCAGAAATCCAAGTAATTCCAAGAGGTTTACTGACTGTTTCTATCTCTGGAGATGTAGCAAATTTTAACATTTCCACTATCAAGTAATCAGTTAAAGCAAACTTAAAATTTTTTTAATGCTTTCTAGAGCTTTGTTATTTGATATGATGCTGCAGCATGTTATTATATTCAAGATAAAGACTGGTCCATTTTTCATATTATAGTAGGTTTTTGCCTTAAAGGAGTTGTCCACGAAATACAGTCATATGAAAAAGTTTGGGCACCCCTATTAATCTTAATCATTTTTAGTTCTAAATATTTGGGTGTTTGCAACAGCCATTTCAATTTGATATATCTAATAACTGATGGACACAGTAATATTTCAGGATTGAAATGAGGTTTATTGTACTAACAGAAAATGTGCAATATGCATTAAACCAAAATTTGACCGGTGCAAAAATTTGGGTACCCTTATCATTTTATTGATTTGAATACTCCTAACTACTTTTTACTGACTTACTGAAGCACAAAATTGGTTTTGTAACCTCACTGAGCTTTGAACTTCATAGCCAGGTGTATCCAATCATGAGAAAAGGTATTTAAGGTGGCCAATTGCAAGTTGTTCTCCTATTTGAATCTCCTCTGGAAAGTGTCCTGAAAGTTATTCCACTTTCTCCTCCACACTCCTACTAAGGTAAAATTGTGACAAATTTGTCGCTTTTTAAAATGTTGCAAATGATAAATCTTGTGTAAATCATTGCTAAACAGGATAATCATGCCTACTTTCCTGCACACTTTTCAGAAGTGAAGGGAGCTACTTAAGGCCGGAGGCCCCATATATCTTAAATGCCATGGTATGGCCACGATGGAAATGCTGCCGCAAAAACGTGGTGTTTTTGTGAATCCCATCCACACCTTGCAGAAAAATACGCGCAGTGGACACGCTGCAATTTACAAAACCGTTGCGGTTTTGGAAATCACAGCATGTCAATTATACCTACGAAAATGCAGGTGGTTTCCCTATAGGTATAATAGAAGCGGAACGTCCTCAGAGGAAACCTCTGTGGACTTTCTGTGAAAAGCGCTGTGGGAAAACAGTGATGCTTTTCCACTGCGTTTTTTCCCCGCGGCGAATTTTTGCTGCGACCTGCTCCGCGGGACCTTAGCCTAAAAAGGAAAAAGTCACTAAATTTTTGCACAAATAAGCTCCAAACATAACAGATTCCTTCATTTGTAACTTTTTGATGCCAGAATTCTCAAGTCCAGGCCTTGATATACTCCCCTATTAGACTAGACAGTCTAAAGATGCTCCAGATTTATCAACCAGCATTGACCACTATGATAAATCTAGAGCACTTTAAGACTGTCTAGTCAAGTTTGTACAGTCTAGAAGTGAGACAGGATTACTAAATCTACCTGACTCTGTCTCTTGCATCAGTTTTCTGCTTTGTCACTTGCCTTGTTTGTTTCCTTAGTTTTCCTTTTCTAATTAAACAAGGGTAATATCTTATATTGACAATACAATGAATTGTATATTGAAACTGCTCTGAACATTTTCAGTTCATTCTGTCCTTGTCATTGGTATTCAGAACTGTATATCCTTGCACATGATATTATATGAACTAGATTTTGTAGGATTAACTCTAACAGTTCCTATTTAAAGCTGGCTTTCATGACAGCCTACAAGATTAACTGACTTTTGCCCTGGTAGAATGGAGATGAGATCCCTCTGTGAAATATTTCTGAATGACTTGTGGGTATTTTCAATGACATTTTTTATTTCTTCTTAATTATAGCACTGGCTTTTAGTACAGAGTGACTTTGAGGCAATTGTATTGTAAAGATCCAAGGATTAGATAATGCTAGGCCTTACAAAATTCAATCCACTGGAAATTGGAGTTTTATCTGTCACTTGCCATTGAGAATTTAAGTGTTACAATGATGTTAGCTAAAATGAAACACTGGATTTATCAGCGTTAGCATGGTTTATTGTACTTGCTGAATTTTATTGATTTGTATGGGTTACTAATTTAGATAGCTTTGCTGCTTTATTTTACTTATTCCTCTGCCGTCATAAGATGGATTTAAGCATTTGTGGACTTGTGACAACATCCCGATAATATACTATCTACGAGCTAAACAAAGAGAAATTTGTACAAGTGAGATTTAAAACACAAGATAAATTTGTCAATTTACAAGAGGAAAGGGAAATGTTTAAGCAATGTATTACCTAAGAGAATGTTTAGAATGCTGCAGCACTTACACTGTACGCTGTAGGTCGCTGTACTTATAAAACTACTCTCAAATCACAGCAGTGTGACAGGGAAAAATCCTGAAATCTTATATACTATGTACATATCAAATAATAGGAGTGAGGGCCCTGCTCGAGAGAGCTTACAATCTATGAGGAAATAGGGAAACAGAAGAGGTAAGAAGCCTTGTTTGGTACATTAATCCAGGCATCTTTTAATAAATAAGGTCATATAACTGAAGCTGAGCCCATCACAAGCTGGTATCTGTGAATATACATATACTAAGTGCAAGGAGTCTCGAGTAACTTCTAGATTGAGGGGTCAGGTTCTGAGGAATAGAGTAGGAAGGATAACTTAGGATAAGAAATGCTAGTGTAGTGTGCTGAGGTGGGTGTAGAACAATGTGATCAGGTCATGTGATAAGTCTGACTAATCAGATGTGACTTTAGGGCATGTTTGAAGCTGCTGTAGTTGGGGATTAATTGGATTGTCCGGGTTAAAGCATTCCAGAGCACTGGTGAAGCTCGAGAAAAGTCTTGGAGATGGGAGTGGGATGTTCAGATAACAGAGGATGCAAGTCTAAAGCAGAATGTAGAGGATGGTTAGGGAGGTAGACAGTGACTAGGGAAGAGATGTAGGGAGGTGCGGCACTATGGATGGATTTATGGGTGAGCGAGATAATTTTGGTTTGTATTCTGTGGTGGATGGGCAATCAGTGCATTAACTGGCACAAGGTAGGTGCATCTGTGTACCGGTTTGACAGAAAGATGAATCTGGCGACTGCATTCAGGACAGATTGTAGAGGGGAGAGTTTAGTAAGAGGAAGCCCAATACAAGAGTGGGTATGCTGCTTTGGTGTTGTAGTAAGACCTCAGACAGAAATGAAGATATCAGGGTTAGGTCGTTTAGTAGATGAGGGAACACAAGAAGTTCAGTTTTTGAAAGATTCAGTTTCATATAAAGAGAAGACATGATGTTAGAGACAGCAGAGAGACAGTCACTGGTGTTCTGTATTAGTGCAGGGGTGATGTCACAGGATGAGGTATATAGCTGGTTGTCATCAGCATAAAGATGATACTGACAGGCAAATCTGCTGATGGTTTGACCAATAGGGACTGTGTAGAGAGAGAAGAGATGAAATGGCCTCACCCCCACACCTTATGTGTATCAATAATCCTGTAGCCAGCCCACTGGTTGTCTTTCCTTGGATCACTTTAGGGCGGTACTAACTACTGCATACTTGGAAAACCCAATAAGATCTACCATTTTGGAGACTCTCTGACCTGGTTTTCTGGTAATCACAAGTTGGCCAATGTAATAATTGTCAGATCTTTACTCTTGCCCATTATTTCTGCTTTTAATGGATTCCGCTTCTTAATATATCCATTTCTTAATAAGGGTAAAAAGATAATGCTATTCACTTTATCTGCCAATGCTTTAAATGTTATGATTGATCATATAAAAAAATCATGGTGTATATATGTTGAGAATAGCTCCTCTATGAGCCAGAGAATAGAGACACTCAGCTCAGGCAGAACTAGCTGTTCATCTATTACATCCGTGTTTGACAACTAGTGATTCTCAGGTCCCCTGAATGTGGCACCCTAACTGTTGGCGGAAGCAGATAAATGTTCCTGTGCATTAGTGGTTTCAAGGAGCATTTGATAGTAGCATAAAGATCATATCAGAGTCAATTAACATTGAAGGGGGTCATCCGCTTTCTAACATTAATGGCCTATCCTTGTAAACAATACCGTGAACCATGCGGTCTTGGTACCGGAGACCTGCGGGATATGTTAGAAACCGGATAACCCCTTTAAGTTATGGGCCATAATATGTAGTCAAATCATATAAACTATTTCAATTTCTATTTCTGTTTTTTTTTTAAGCAGGCAGAAGTCCTGTGCTGCAGGTGACTGCTGAGTCCAATCAGCAGCCTCAGCACCCCACAAAAGTATCTAGTGGTTCCATGCAGTGCAGGACTTCCGCTGGCGAAGGCACACTGCATACTAGACTGGAAAGTGTATGTCGGATATCGAAGCACTGGGGAATGGTGAGTATGATGGGGCTTTTTTATGCTTCACCTTCCCCAGCTTCCTCCGTGAGTCCTGAAATTTGTAGACAACCCCTTTAAATAACGGAAATGTAAACCTACCTTAAGGTTATGTGCATTCTGACAACCATTTTTAAATTGTTGCAATGTATTGAAAATTAAAAATAAGCAACTTAATATACAAATAACCCTGATTAGATTAGAAAATGGAGTCTGTCATCAAGTTTGACCTATGTTAAGGGTAGACACATCTGTAAACCTGCATTGGAGCTGTACATACAGAATTATAGGACTGTTTTACACTATGCACACACTAGCGTTCGGCTATCCGTTCTTTGGGACCCGAAAAAAAAGCGGTTACCCACGGAAACCCGCGGGCCCCATAGACTATAATGGGGTCTGGCAGGTTTCTGCCCGGTTTCCGCCCAAAGAGGCGGAAAAATGTGGAGAGAAAAGTCCTGCAAGTAGGACTTTTCTCTCCACATTTTTTAAGCAGATTCGGGGAAGGAAACCCTGAATGGAAATCAAGCATTAGTGTGAACCCAGCCTTAAACAACATAATTAGTAAAGATGTTTCATTTTTCATTTCAAATACATTACAACAATGAAGGAAAAGTTCTGTGAAGCTGTGCTGTAATAGCAAACATCCCACTGTAAAAGCCAGGATCAATGCTAACTACGATTTATCTGTTTAGTTAGTTTAACAGAACAAGAGGGATCTACCTGTAATCCTATATGTACCATGAAGATGTGATGGCAAGATGTCAATGGGTTGTCAGGGCAGCCACATGCCTAACAATGGTCTACACATCTACTATGTGAGTTTTCCTATAAGTCCCTGCCTCTAGCAGGGCCTTGTAGGTTGTTTGTCATCAAAACACTGACAGGCAAACGTATATTGTAACAGAGAAATATTGTGATATTGAATAATATGAGTAAATAGAAGATAGCACATTAAATTCCCATATTGGGTCAAAAAAAAAAATCAAAAATATATTAAAAAATGTAAATGTAATGAATTGTAAAAAAAAAAAAGTCTAAAATAAAAAGTGAAATATAATCCAAATATAGTAAAAAATAAAATTACTACATTCTTAATGACATATATAAATATATATATATAATAAAGTTTAAAGGTTATTTATACCCAAAAGAGAACAGTTTAGAAAATCTCTCCCAATGTTAGAATTGCTATTTCTAGTTAATAAATAGTTAATAAAACTTAATCAAAAGTATATAAATGGAAAACAAATTTTATCTTGCAAAAAAAAAAGCTATTATACTGCTATGTCAGTAGAAAAATAAAAAAATACGACTATTGTGTGGTACTGGTAATGCAGATATTTTTATCCTGTGGAATGTGCTACTATAATGCAAAAGTAGTAAAATATGTAAAACTACATAAACTACAGATATATCAGTTGATAACACCTAGAATTTATACTGTATGATGAACTATGTAAAAAAAGAATACATTATATGTTCTTCAAAATACTATCATTGAAAAATGTAACACAAAAAACAAGTCCCCTTATAGCTATGCAGATGGAAGCTCAGTTTTTATAATTGTTAATTTAAGCTACTATTGCAGCTTTGTCCCATTAAAAACTCCCTTAACAGCACTAAAATAGCCACATTTTTAATATATATGTACAGTACAGTGTATATATTTAAAGTATATCTGTATATATAGAGGTAAGTGAATTAAAAAAAAAAAAAAAATACAGTGGGCTTTACAATAGATAATTGGTAGGGTAAACAGGGATCCCTGTATTGTGTGCGGAGGAGATGGCGGTGAAGACAAATGGGGGGTGTATATTATAAATAAGAATGCTAGAGATTGATAAGAAAGAGGCAACAATAGGCAATTAAATGAATGATTGTCTATCTGACAGCTAAATTGCTGAAGTTCAGTGACCGAGACTAGTAGGGCACAATCTCAAATCCTTATTTTCACATTAAAAAAAAACACTTTATTGCTTGTATAAAAGAAATCCTATTTTTATTTGTAGAACTGTAACTGTCTAATTTCCGTAAATATACTAAAATATGGAGAAAGCAATTTTGGCACAGCAAATTGCAAATGACTTAATTTAAATAACGCAATTAAGTAAAATTATTTAAAGTAGCTTATTCAAATTTGGCAAAATTAAAGTCTTATCGAGTATCTCAGCTGTAATAGCAGAGCAGCACAACTACAATTTTAGCATTTGATGAAGAAAATATGTGGAAATGTTCCAAACAGAATCCAATACAGAATCAACAATACATTGTTCATTTAGGTTTTATGATATTTCTCTTTAGTTTCAGGTTATTTCAGCCAATGCAAACATTGCCTAATTATAAGAAACAACTGGTACAAGAATAAATCACCATGACAAGTGCTACAATGTGCAGAAAGAAAGTTCTACAAAACTAGCAGATACTTTGTAAGTGAAATAAAAATATACCAACTAATGTGATATTATATAGAGATACATTCTACAAGTTATATATAGCAACTGCACACAGCAAGTAATATTTTATTTTTTGTTTGGTATCAATTGTCATGAGGTCAGTAAATAATGTCATTGACTTTTAGCTTGATGTGTTCTATTCCTCTTGAAAAAATACTTATTTAAAATTATATTCCTAGTGGATATTATGTTCTTTAAATCCATTATAAGTCATAATAATAGTATCTATGCTTTATTTGAATGTCAATACCTATATCTTGCTACCATTTCCTGCCTCTGACAGCTGTTTTTCTAAATGTAAAGTGATGAAAATTCATACTTTGAATTAGTGGCTATTTTCTATGTTCTAGTGGCTAGTTGTATTAGGTAGACATTGGAAGGGCTAAGTCCCTGTTCAGACTTGCAATTAGAACAGTCTAACGAGGGGGCGTGGCCTGGACGCGCATGGAGTAGCACGCGCGCAGGTCCTTCTCCGCTCCTCCGCTCGCTACTGAGACCCGTGGACCCCTCAGCAGGCGCAGTATGGGCAAGCGCTTACCGAGGAAGGTGGCCCCGGGCACCCCAGCGCCCGTGGAGAGGTCTGGGGGGGCCACCCTGGACGCCTTTCTGGCCCAGCGGCCTTCTCTACCGGGCCAGGCTGCTGCGGGGCGGCCATCTTGGATTTCCTCCACTCTCCAGGCACAGAGGTCGCAGCGCAGCTTCTCTCCTCCCGCGCTCCCCCTGTCAGCCAGCGGAGCGCCGCTTCAACAGAGATCCCTGTCGGCGCCTGGGCAACCCAGAGTTTCCCCAGCACGAGTGCTCCCACAGTCTCCTCACCCTGGGATGTCCCAGCAACTACATTCTGCTTCACCAGCACTCCTGGCAGAGCGGCATGAGAGGACCCCGGATGTCTCCAGCTTCTCAAGGAGTTCTGAGGTCAGTGGCTCTGCTCCCTCCTACACCGCTGATGAGTTGCAGCCTGTGGCCACAGAGCTGGTCTCTGTGGCCCCCCATCTACTATCTTCCCCCATCGCCCCTCCCCTCCATAGCTCAGGGGGGGATGGCGCGGTGGAAGGCGCTGGCGTAGGGGCTCCTCCGCCCCACACTCCCAAGGATTATGCCTCCCCCCCTCCAGTCCTGCACCCCCAGAGCTGCATTCCAGGCCCATCTTCAGCACCATCATCCATGGCGGACCTTCTTCCTCAACTTCCTACTAAACAAGACCTTAAAAGTATGGTTGCGGAAATCACAGCATCCTTCCGATCTGAAATTGCTACCCTCCGCACTGATTTACACTCCATTGCTAACCGAATGGACACGCTGGAGAATGACCATGACACTACCAGAGACTATGTTGCCTCACTGCATGATACTACCACTGAACAGGGTTCAGCTATACGGGACATGCAACGCCACTTGGAGGATCTTGACAACAGGGGCCGGCGCAACAATGTACGCATCAAGGGACTCCCAGAGGCTGACCAATCTGAGGATCTGCCTGTTCTGCTGGAGGCTGTCTTCAACACTATACTGCAGGAGCCCCCGTCCCACAAAATTAAGTTTGATAGGGCACATCGAGCCCTTCGACCCAGAGGATCTTCCGCCACACCCCGTGATGTCATCTGCTGCCTCCACGACTTCACCCTTAAAGAGGCTATAATGAGCAAAGTGCGCAAACTCAAAGACTTCGAGTTTCAGGGAGCTCCACTACAATTCTATCAGGATCTGTCGCTAATCACCCTCCAGAAACGCCGCCATCTCCGACCCCTCCTCCAGATTCTTCAGGAGCACCAAATTCCTTACCGGTGGGGATTTCCGTTTGCTCTCATTGCTCGTAGGGATGGTCGCTCCGCTACGCTTCGCTCCTTTGCGGATTTGCCTCTCTTCTGTGACCTATTGGATGTTCCCCTGCCGGATTTAACAGACTGGGAGCTATTCTCTCCACCCCCTCCCCCACCACCGGTTTGGCAACGATTGGAGCCCAGACGACGTCATGCATCCTCCGCGGTGGTGACCACTCGGAGGCCCCGGCTGGAGACTGATCCCTGAGGAGGCTGCCCCCCCTTGAGACGTTCTCCCTTTTCTCGGTGGTGCTTTGGAATCTGCATGCCTTAATGTTATGTTTGCTTCTTTTTTTTTCTTTTTTAGGTCTACGGGTCTCATCTATTATGCTTATTATTGGATTGTTTTAGCGGAGTGGGGCGGGGTGGGGTTCCGGTGACTCCCCTTCCTTCCTTCTTTTTACTGGTGGTTGGGGATCCACCGCCTCCCCTCCGACCTCCTGTCCACGCTCTCCCCCCTAAGGGGATACTTGGACTGTGCGGCCATTGATCCTGATTGGACCTCTGGCTGCCCTCATTGGTCCCCAGGCGAGTGACTTAGCCTCGCCCACAAAGTATTGTTTAACTGTTTTTATTTTTACTTTGTCATTTATGATGTCTTTTGCCTCCCTCCCTCCCTCTCTTTCCCCCCCCCTCCCTGATCTAGAGACCCTGCCTCGACTTTGGGTTCCTGTTTGTGGATTGCCCTTTTGCCTCTCCGAGGGAAACTTGCCAGCGTCATGTGAGATGGGTGAGCTTATTGCAATCCGCCACTGTCCTCCAATCCTGGGTCCCAATGGTTAGGTGCGTGACAATTAATGTCAAGGGCCTGGGTTCCAACATTAAAAGGCGCCATGTCCTTAGAGAACTCCGCTCCTTACGAGCGGATGTGGCGTTTCTTCAGGAGACTCATTTTGACCGCGCTGGTACTTTTGCCTTCGCTAAGCATTATTTTCCCGTAGCTTTTTCAGCCTTCCACAATCGACGCAGAGCTGGGGTGGCTATCCTTCTTTCTCGATCCTGCCCAATTACAGTGACGACTTCCCACATAGACCCAGGTGGCCGGTTTGTTATCTTGGAGGGGCTCCTTTATGGTGCCCCGATTGTTTTATGCAATGTCTATGCCCCCAATTCAGCACAGATCCCGTTCTTGCGCCGGGTATTCTCCCGTCTGCGCGCTCTCCCACCATCAGCTTGGCTGGTGGGGGGAGACTTTAACATGGTCTTCTCTGAACGGGCGGATCGTCTGGCGTTACTCCAGGGCCCAACCCCCCATAGGTTGGCCCAACTTGCAAGGGAGTTCCGCAGGCTGATCCGCGCCCACTCTTTGTATGACCTTTGGCGAGTGGACAATCCTACGGCGCGCTCCTACACCTTCTTTTCTCACCCTCATAACACTCACACCCGCATTGACTACTTCTTTGGAAATGCTCCCGCTCTTCGTTTGCTTAGGGACACGAACATTGGCCCTCTCACCTGGTCTGATCATGCCCCAGTCGTGGTTACCTTATCTACGACTCCAGTGCCTATTCGCCAATGTCATTGGCGTCTTAACGAAACACTGCTCAATTCGCCGACCTCCCTCGAGACCCTGCGCACACACTTGATAGATTATTTTAGGGACAACTTAGGCTCGGTAGACTCTCTTGCCATTCTCTGGGAAGCCCATAAGGCGGTCATGAGAGGATGCTGTATCGCATTGGCTTCTAGGCTTAAAAGGGACAGACAGGCCCAGGAACAGCTCCTCCAAGCCCGTATTCGGTCCCTTACGACGACTTTGGCAGCGCATCCATCCCTGGGGGTTCTTCGCCGTTTGGTCCTGGCCCGGGCGGACCTCCGTGATTTGGAGACCCGCCATGTGGAACGACTTCTCCTTTATACCCGTCAGCGGTTTTTTGAACGAGGTAATAAATCTCATACCCTCCTGGCAGGAACCCTCAGGGATCATCGGGCCTCTTCCACACCACACTCTGTCCGTGACCCCGCGGGTACTCTTCAACATCACCCTGATGCTGTGGCGCTGGCGTTCCACTCTTACTACTCTAAGCTGTATGACTTACCCCCCCCACGAGCACTACTCCCTGGGGATGACTCAACACTACTGGAAGACTATTTAAAGGATTGTTGTCTCCCACGCCTTCCTCCTGAGGCCCTAACCTCCCTGAACACCCCCATCACCAGGGAGGAACTAGAAGGGGTCCTGAGGGACCTCCCAAATGGGAAAGCCCCAGGCCCAGATGGGTTCACTTACAATTATTATAAGGTTTTCCAGGGTGAACTCTCTGCTCATCTATTGTCCCTCTTCAATTCCTTCCTTTCAGGTTCCCCTATACCCCCGACTATGCTCTCTTCACTACTCACATTGGTCCCTAAACCGGGTAAGGACTTGCAGGATTGTGCTAACTACCGACCGATTGCTTTGCTGAACACGGACCTGAAACTTTTCACCAAACTCTTAGCCAATAGACTGAATGCTTGGCTCCCTCTGCTTGTCCATAAGGACCAGGTGGGATTCATCCCCTGTCGTCAGGGTGGTGACAACACCAGGAGGACTGTGGATTTGGTGGAGGTGGCCAATCATTATTCTACCCCGGCCCTTCTCTTGAGCCTGGACGCTGAAAAGGCTTTTGACCGCATAAATTGGTCGTTTATGCATACTACGCTTAAGGCGTTCGGGCTTACGGGACCTTTTCTCACAGCTATCCAGGCCCTTTACTCCTTACCCTCAGCAGCAATTAAGCTTCCCCATGCATCTTCGCCCTCCTTCCCTATTCGAAATGGCACTAGGCAGGGTTGCCCCCTGTCACCCATCATATTTGCCCTCTGCATTGAACCGCTAGCGGCCAAGATTAGGCGAGACCCTAATATCAAGGGCATCATGGTCCAAGATAAGGAATTTAAGATATCTCTCTTTGCGGACGATGTACTCCTCACTCTCACCTCCCCTCATACTACCCTTCCAAACTTGCTGCGCTCGCTAGAGACCTATGGTGATCTCTCAGGGTATAAGGTGAACCCCGCGAAGACTGAGGCACTCCCACTTAACATCCCACGGGACCTTCTCCTTCTCCTCCGCAGTAATTACGATTTCCAGTGGCGGGAGTCCTCTATCCGCTACCTGGGAGTCCATATATCCACTTCCTATGCGACCCTCTACTCGGCAAACTACCCACGGTTGTTTTGTGAGCTAAGAGCCCTATTGGACAAATGGCAACCCTTGCCTATCTCCCTTTTGGGGAGAATTGCTGCGGTCAAGATGACTCTCCTCCCGAAGCTACTGTATTTTTTCGAGACTCTCCCAGTCGCGATACCTCGGGGAGAATTACGGAACCTACAGAAAGCTATCTTCCAGTTTATCTGGAAAGCAAAACGACACCGAATACCTAGATCTGTTATGCTGGCGGATAGGGGGTCTGGGGGTATGGCTGTCCCACATCTGTTACATTATTACTGGGCGGCCCACTTACGCCATATCCCATTCTGGGCGGCTATGCCAGCATACACCAGATGGGTGCAGGTAGAGAAGCTATGGCTGGCACCCATGCATCCTAACGCGCTTCTGTGGGTCAGCTCCCCCCCCCCACCCCCCCTGCCTCGTACCTGTTGGGCCCCATTCGGTTTACTAGATCTATCTGGTCTACCTGTTGTGCTAGATTCTCCCTGATGTCCCCGCGCTCATCTATGGTCTCCATACTATACAACCCCCTTCTCCCAGAGAGCCTGATTTCTGCCATGACTAAAGTGTGGTCTGAAGCTGGCCTTTACCGGATTGCTGATATGGTTGACCCTGGAACCTTGGAACTCAGGTCCTTTGCTTATCTTACAGCTAATCAAAACCTGCCAAGTACTGAATGGTTCCATTACTTGCAGGTGGTTCACTTTGTCCGCTCCCTCCATGGGTCTCTTAAGGTGTCACTCCCCACCGCTTTTGAAAAGATTTGCCGTGCAGGCACGTCCACTAGGGGCTTTATATCCTCTATTTACCAACTTCTTAACTCACAAACTACAGGCTCTCCTGTTAATCATCGCTATATGCTTAAATGGGAGGAGGCGGTGGGTAAACCCATCTCCCAGGAACAGTGGCGGATTGTATGGTCTCGGGCCCAGAAATCATCTCAGTGCATTACGTTTAGGGAAACGCAGTATAAGCTGTTGATGCATTGGTATCATACTCCGGCTCTCCTTCATACTTTAAACCCATTAGTTCCCCCATGGTGCTGGCGCTGTGGAGCTGCGGTGGGTACCCTGCACCATATCTTTTGGACGTGCCCTCTCATCCTTGGTTTTTGGAGGGAGGTCAGGACTCTGACGACTGCTCTCTTTTTGCAAGAGGTTCCTCTTGACCCTCTTCTTTATCTCCTGAACCTTCCCCCCAGACACCTGAGCAATAAGTCATCCAGGCTTTTCTTGCATCTTTGTACTGCAGCTAAAACTCTCATAGCTAGAAACTGGAAGAAGGTGAGTCCCCCATCTAGTCTTGAGCTTGTGGCTAGAATGAAGGATGTGAGGAGTCTTGAATACCTGACTGCTGGCCTACATAATTCACGGGAAGCCTTTGGGGCTATTTGGGCACCCTGGGACATGTATTGTACATTACAGGGTCTCTGATCTCTAGTCCTCTCCTCCCTCCCCCCCCCCCTTCCCTTTGGTCCTACCCTTGTCTTCTTAACCCCTCCATTCCCCCCTCCCTTGTTCACTGCTTAATTTAAATGCATATTGCTTAAGGGGGAGGAGGCAGATAGCCTCTATTTACCTCAATGCTTCCTGTTTGTTTGATTATTATTGTTTTTTTGTTTTTTCTTTATTCCTTGTTAATGAAAAATTTTTCAATAAAATTACAGTTATATAAAAAAAAAGAACAGTCTAACAAGGCTTAGCATGCAAAAAGATTGGCTATTGCATCGTTGTATTATGCAAGAGGGGTGTCATTTTGCATAGGTGCAGGTCATCATATGCTCATTCTTTCTGGTGTTTTCTGGAAACTGCATTGTACATGCAAACAACATGGCAGTTTCTACTGTGATGGGCAATGCATTCCCCATGTCTACAGAATTTCGCTGTTGACTGTCAAAGCCTGTAATCTGAAGAAGGTAAGCCTAACGTTCAACTGTTATCTACCATGTGTCACCAGTCAAATGTAACTTCACTGAAGCGTTCCATACCATATATCTTCAACATCTACTGCAGTAAAGAGAATCTCAGTGAGTAATCAAATGTCCCATTTGTACTTCATCACTGATGGGTGGCTTCAGGTTATGCAGATGGTCACCGTCTGGGGTCAGCTTGGAAGAGGCAGTCTAAGGACAGTTGTGCCTAGGAGAGGTGTGGGTGTCAGAGTGGAGCTCCGAAGGAGTAGCCATATTACAACCCATCCATTCTTGGCATCTTCCCGTCACCACCTCACATAAACACAACATTTTGTGAAAAGTTATCTATAGTTAAGTGATATGCTATTTATCCTTTTTGCATCTATGTGAGACCACCCAGTGGTGGAGGGGCTTTTGGTAGCATGTTGTGATATTTAGTTGAATTGGTTTCCAGACAAACTGCATTCTTTAACCAATAGGAGATCAGTTAGGTGTGGACAAATCCTTGATCCTGTAATAGCTAAAGACTCTTAGGTTGCAGAGCACTGTGGAAAATCTATTAACTCCTACACATCACTAATCTGCCTATTTACGCCACTCTATCTGATGCTCTGTGCTGCAGTCACGTTAATTAATGTTAAACACCTGTGATTTACAGCTGCTCCTGCAATAGTGATAAGTGCTGGCATCTCTAAGCTGAAGTTACTGTCAGGGAGTTACACTGTGATAAGAGAAGCTTTTAGGACTTTTATCATCACTTTTATCAACAAAATTTAACCCTTTATAGTGATCATAGTAAAGTGAAACTGCCTTTGCATTCACACTGTGCTAGCAGAACTTGCTCCTCTGCCAGCCCCCACCATCACCTACTTCCTGGATGTTTGCTCTGTCTCAGCAGGGAGCCTAGCTAGAGATAACACCAGCAGTTTACAGCCCTCTACTATACTAAACTACTGGTTAATTTACACATGACCAGGGGTCCAGAAAATAAGCCATGCTGGATATAAAACCATATAAAACCTAATTTTTTGTTGAAAAACTATATAAATATGTAGCCCCTGTGATCAGAAGAACTAGAAAGTCTAATTTTAATATGTTTTTATGCAATAGTATATATAAAAACTATTTTCTTTTAGGTAAAATAATCAAAATTTACATTTTTTCACATTTTATAACATTCTTCCACTTCTAGTGAAAAAAAAAAATTAAACTTAGCAAATAATACTACTTATTTTAAGCCTTAGGTGTCCTGAAAAAAACTTGGTAAAAATAGTTGAGATATGCAAAGCCATTAAAAAGATATTGCGGTGTAAATCAATGCAAACAAAACTGCTAAATTTGGCCTGAGCATTGGAGCATCAATGACGCTTGGTCCTGAAAGGGTTAAGTCATATGCATACCTATTTATGTTACCATGTATTAACTCACACTTTGAGCTTGTTTTTGTTTTATTAGTTTGGAACATAGATATGGTTTAATATTACAATTATAAAAAAAGTCTAATTTCTGTCCTGTAAAACAAAGTGTACCAATTAAACTTTGTAGAATTTTGTGGATCTATAAATATAACATAGTTGTTTTTGCATCTCAAATTAAAAAAATGAAAAAAAAAGGGAAAGGTGGTGAAGTCATACACATTATATAATAAGTTGTCATAGTAGTTACACTAATTGTTTAATTTACACATTGCCTTTTGCCTGTGTCTTAATAAGAGAGCTCTTATGTTAGGTTCACGCTAGCAATTTTAGGACCAGAACAACACATAGGTGGACTGCAAAAAAAACTTTTACATACACACACTGACAGACCCCTTTGACTATAATGGGGTTTGTTGTTTTAAAACTGAAACCGGCAGAGGAAAAAGTGAGCCTTAGTATTAACATTATTACATGCACAGAACTATAAAGTACATATGGGGAAAGGCCAAGAAGGACTTTTGTGAAATGTAGCTTCAGCTAATAGTTGCTGAGCAATAAGTGATGTCAGAGGGGATGATATTTTGGCAGCCAAGGAATATTTAGCAGTTTTGTGTTCTTTCACTTCACTGTTTTGTGCAGCACTCCTCCTTTATCAGAGACAGAGATAATAATGATCATTAAGGAGGGACCAACATGGAGCGGTGAGATACTGTACTTATCTATTGTAATTATTTTTTCCTCACTGCTTAGATTCTGTATCAGGACATCTATCTTTAACTGCTAAAATGCTACTACCCGTGCAGAACTTTCTGTTTGAGAAGCAGGGGATATAGTCTGTGTCCAGTCTAAATGATATCACCGCTTCTTTCACTAAGGACACAGCAGAAGCTGTACTGCATTCTACTGAGCATGCGATTGAGACGTTTTAAGCTGGGCCAGTAAACAGCTGCCATATCTGTTTCCAGCCATTAGTCCACCATTGCGTTAAATTGATATCCGGCAAAAAGATGTTCAAGTATCGCAGTGGCATATCACATATAGGTAACAGATCAATGCTATTAGAGTGTAAGGAAAGCAGTTTCTACGTTCATAAAGAGGTTCTACTGCTCAACAGTGGTAATGATGGGGATGTTCTACACCTAGCATCTGGATGAATCATGCCAATTAGAGGAACACCAGCAGCTGTCTCCTCAACCTCTGCCTAGCATTTACAATTTACTCCCTGCCACCAGGCTTTCATTTAGCCAAGGATTATAACAATATAATATTTTTTCACATCTGGGGTACCCCTCCCTTCACGGGATCAGGGCCCAGTCATGATGTTCAGCTCTCAATCTCTTCCCCGTCCATATAAAATCAGAAATAAATTGGCAAGATAGGCATTGGGGAGGGGTATTACCACTGTGTGGGAAATATACAAAATGATGGCTAATAACATCCATCATCTTAACAATGGCTATCCTACTCACCCATGTAATCATAGGTTTAGAAAAGTGCATGAGTAATTTAGAGACGTTAGTGAGTAGTGGCATGTAGTTCTGGGAGAATAGCAATGAGCTCAGAGCTATTAAAGAAACACCCAAGATCTTTAGACTCCAATTTTTCAGCTAGCATTTCTATAGAGGTGGAGTATATGCCTATTGTTAAAACTTGTGATTTGGACGGGTTCATTTTATAATGGAAAGCCTTGCTAAAGGATTTCAGTGTGTTTAGTGTCACCTGGTGGGAATGCAACAGACAGGAGAGAGAGAGAATCACATTGTCAGCATAGGGGCCTATCTTATGTTGGGAACCTTTTACCTCAATACCGACAATATGCAGATTTAATCTGATGGACTCCACCAGGGATTCCATGACAAGAGAAAAAATGATCGGTGACAGAGGGCATCCGTGGCAGGTCCCATTATGGAGGAGGAAAGGATCTGACAGGAACCCAGGTAAATTTTTCTAATTTACCACCAGTGGCCGCTGTTTCTCTCACTCTGAACTATTGTGTTGCACTTCCACTCCTCACCACTGGTGGCTGCTGTGTTATCCTAGGATTTTCCCTTAACCAAGATGACCGATGTGTACCAATTTGAAGCCATCTTGTTTCCTGTTTGGGCCTATTTATACCCATGAGGCAATTCAATCATTGCTCGAGTATTGTGACTAGTTCCAGTCTCCAGCTCCTCTGAACTGTCTTCCTCAGACTGTTTCTACTCCTCGCTGTATTACCCTTGCGATCTACACCTCAAGCCACACCCAAGACTACTACTCTACAACATCTAACTGCGCCTGGCTTTCTTCCATCTGCCCACTGGATTCCAGCAGTGAGTACCAGTATCATAAAACACCAGGTGACAATAACCAAGCTGAAGGACAGGAATAAAGAGTTAGAATAGACATCTTGAAAGAGCTGCAAATACCAAACTTCTCCAACAAGCGCTCAAGGTACCCCTAATGCACTCAGTCAAATGCCTTCACCAGGTCCAAAGCCAGAAGCAGAGAAGGTGCTTGAGCATGCTCTGCCCACTGAATCAAATTGAGGAACTGGCGAGTGCCATCTGTAGCCTGCCTTCCTATAACAAACCCTACCTACCTCAGGAGGCGTCCAGCCCGCACTTTAGCATAAATCACTATATCAACATTCAGTAATGATAGAGGTCTAAAATTTGAGGTGAGGTGGGTGTCTTACCTGTTTAGGGCAAAGTGACAATAGTAGCAGAGAGCATCTCCTGTGGGAACCCCTGATCCTCCGAGGCCTTAGAAAAGCCCTTCAATAAATAAGGCGCAACCAGAGAGGCATATTTTTTATAATACCCCCCCATGGATCCATCAGGACCTGGAGCTTTAAAGGTTTTGAGGGTAGAGATGGCTTTACAGATATTTGAAAGGAAGAAAGGAGAGACCAACAGCTGTTGTTGTACTAAAGAGAGACTAGGAAGGGTAATTTCAGCCAAGATGTTATCTATTTTTGCAGTAGATGGTTGATACACTTCTGAATCAATGCCTAGATTATATAGAGAATTGTAATAGTTCCCGGCAGCGATCTGCTATCATCCTAGGGTCAGCCACTTTCTGACCGTGATCATCTAGGACAGGGGTGTCAAACTCATTTTCTCCGGGGGCCACTTCAGCCTCACGGGGTACCTTGAAGGGCCAAGATTATTTTACACATGTATAAAAGTAACTTCTCCTTAACAGTTAAGCGAGCTATTAAGGAGTAGTTACATTTGTACATTACTACTGTTACAATCAGCCCTTTGAGGGCAACCAGGAAGAACATAATGTATTGTTAAAACCTAAGACATTGGCATGTTACATACTATCCTCATCCTTTTCTGAATATATAAAAAATTAAGCACTATACAAATACGTTTACCCCTGCAAACGGTATTATGCTCAATAGTTGCCCCTGCACACGGTATTATGCTCAATAGTTGCCCCTGCACACGGTATTATGCTCAATAGTGGCCTCTGCAAACGGTATTATGGTCCATAGTGGCCCCTGCACACGGTATCATGCCCCATAGTGACCCCCCACCCATGAACTATTATTATACTCTGGGGTCTTTTCAGACCCCAGAGTATAATGATCGGAGGCCCAGGTGGTGACAAACATAAAAACCAGTGTTACTTACCTGGGCCCGGTGCGCTCTCTGCGTTCGGCCTTCTTCAATGTTGCACAGACCGGCGTCGCGACATAATGACGTCAGCCTGGCTCACGTGACGCCTGGGACGTCACCAAAGAAGGCCGAAGCCGTCTGGGAGCAACATCGGATCACTGGAGAGGTGAGTAACACAGGTTTTTATGTTTATCACCTCCCCTGGGTCTCCGATTAATATATTCTGGGGGCTGAAAAGACCCCGGAGTATAATAATAGTAGTATTTGATGGGGTTCGTGGGCCGCGGCCTCACTTACCATCCCCGCTCCCGCACACAGCCGCTTCTGCGTCCCATAGCAGAAGGGGGAAGCGGGGGCGGCCACGACCAGCAGCGGGGATCAATAAGTAAATAGGCCGTTACGTGCCGGGGATACTCCAGCAGGCAACGGCCTATTTATATATATAAAAAAAACTTATCTTCACCTACCTGCGATGCCTTGATGGAGCCGCCGTCTCCTCTTCTTGTCCGCGACGTCTGCGTGTCAGCGTAGGAGGCGCGATGACGTCATTATATCGCCACCTGCGCTGACATGCAGAATTCTGGTAAACCAGCCCAGGACAGGTATCGCGCAGCTTTGTTTTTTTTTTGTTTTTTTTTTTTAAGCGGCCTGTCCTGGGCTGGTTTACATTACATAGACAATAAAAAATGCCGGCCAGATAAGTGCCGGGCCGGATAACAGAAGGCAGCGGGCCTTGTGTTTGACACCTGTGATCTAGGAGATAAGCAATACGAGATTTAGGTTGTGACTGTCTCATTTTTTTATCTAAAAGGGCACTGGCCTTATTACTGTGAACATGTGCCTGACTTTGAGATTTTTTTTAAATTGGTATCTTGTTGATGTGCCAGGAGACCTTGCAGTTGTATCTGGCAACCAATAATTTCATTAGAAATAGTTGGGATGGGATGGGATGAAGTTTAGTTTTAGCAGTGAGAGACCCCAGAGTATAAGAATAGTTTGTGGGTGGTGTACCCCCAAAATTTTGGGTTCTGCTGAAATTTTTGCATTATCTGTAATGAGCACCTTAGGGGCCACTATGGGACATAGTACTGTGTGAAGGGGCCACTATGGGACATTATACTGTGCGGAGGAATTGCTATGGGACATTTTACTTTGTGAAGGGACGACTATGTAACATCATACTGTGTGGAGGGGCCGATATGGAACATTATACTGTGTGGAGGGGCTGCTATGGGATATTATACTGTATGAAGAGCAATTTGGGACATTATAGTATCTGTAAATGAGGCATTATACCATGTGGGGGCCAGGAAAGGGGACACTATGTCATATGGGGGTGGCCCCAAGTCAAAAGTTTGCTATGGTGCCCAGTCTTTGGTTGTTATGCCCCTGCCTCTAACATTCAGTGAAGATACATTTAGTACCATGGCAAGAGGTAAGATAGGACTGACATGTCAATCGTATATCTACAATACCAACATAGTGGGGGTTGATGACTTGCAGGACCTGAAATATGTGCAAAAGTCATGAACATAGGAGTAAATTAAAAAAAAAAAAAATTAGCCTAGATACTAGAAATAAACAGCTGAAAAGAAGCAATATAATGCTAAAATGCACAGAAAATTCATGGGGGGGAGAGGAGGTGACAAAATAAAATTGCAATGTACCTTCAGTTAAAACATGGCAACCAACTTGTCTATACCATTGAAGAGAAAAGTCAATCCTGAGCTGACCTAACATGAAGAGTTCATCCTGGGGAGCCAACTGTATACCATTCCTTTGGGATTCAAGGAGGATGGGTAGGCTTTCCAGGAGGCATGACATTGTCTTATGGTGCTAAGAACCACTTTTGAAGAGAAACTCATGGAGGACATAGAGTGGGACATGCCATTCCTGAAGATCTACTATTTAGTGGGGAATCCCCAGTGGTAATGAATATCATGGTTTCTCAGGACTTTGGTGATGGTGGAAAATCCTTTTCTTGCCTGCAAAGTGGCTGCAGATAGAACTGGATATAGAGAGATGAAGGAGAAAGGAGCAGGCAGATAGCCGCATTTCCGAGCCTCAGAAAGGATAGTGTTCTTAATGTGATAAAAATAGACATGTAGACAATGTATCCCTGGGAGAATCGTCTGGAGCAGATTGTGTTGCAGAGTACGATTGCTGGATGTGGCAGAGTCAAAACCAGATAGACAGTTGTATATAACAGGAACAAAACTTTAGTGAAACATGAGTGCAGTAAGAAAAGATCACCTCACATGGTGAATAACAGATCTAGTTCAGCACATACCCTAACAAAACAGGTTGTGTCTATCAACCAGCATCAAAACAACAAAAGTACAGAGTGTCTACAGATAAACATTTAGTAACAGCTACATCTAGTGCTATAAATGTGAACTGCAGTCAATCCAGCAAATATAGAGACAAAGATGGCTGTTGTATATCTCCAACAGATTGCACCTTAGGAATTCTTTGAGCTGTATCTAAGGTTAAGTCCAAATTCTGATAGGCTTGTGAGGATTTTCTTAAAGATGCGTTTGATATAAGCAGGCAGATCAACTGAAGCAATGTCTCCGGGTATGCCCCGGAATTTAAAGTTATTTTGCCTTGATCTGTCTTCAACATATCAGTGGCTTTAATTTACAGCCACGTCATCTCCTCCTCCAATGCATTATGGATGTAGCCTTAGTTTGTTCATTTTGTTAACCCTTTAGGATTTTCACAAGAGGTAAAGCAAACCTTCTACTTAGTGTTTTGAGTACTTTGAAGGGTGCAGTTTTTGAAATAGGGAGATGTATGAGACGATTTCTAATGTTTAGGCCCCCAAAACCACTTCAGACTTTATTATTATTCCCTTAAAAAAGCAGGTTTTGGACATTTTCTTGCAAATGTGAAAAATTGCTGCTAAACTTATAAGCCTTCTAACATCCTAAAAAAATAAAAGTGTGCAAAAAATGATGCCAACATAAGATAGACATATGTTAAAAGTTTTAAAACGATTTTAAAAAATAATAAAAATTATAAAAATATAAAAATTCTAAGCACTCCCCTTCTATAAATCCTCATGTCTAAAAGTGCCTGTACTACTAAGGGGGCGTTCACACTACCGTTGGTGACCGTCAGTGTCCGTAGCTATTGTCTGTTGCAAGATTTTAGCAATGGACAGTAGCTGAACCATCAGAAATCCGTTAAAATATCCATTCATTTCAATGGGGATTCATATTGTGTCCGTTCGTGTCTGTTTAAATCCGTTTACACCAAATCCATCAGAAGTCGTTTTTTTCCCGCGGACAAAAAAATCCTACATGCAGGACTTTTTTGTCCGTTTGGAAAAATGGACAAGTGTCCGTTATTTTTTAACATTGAAGTCTATGGGTAACGGACTTATAACAGACAGTAACTGATAGCCATATCAGCCAGTATAAAAAACGGACACTAACTGATACTAACTGATGCTACCCAATGCTAATATGTCCGTTTTTTTAACTGATTCATTAAATGGATCAGTTATAAAAATGGACACATAAACATCAGTTAATGTTCGTTAATGTCTGTTATGATAGGTGTCTGTTTTTTGTTTTTTTTAATGGACACCTTCATAATGAAATCCAACGGTAGTGTGAACCCTGCCTAAGATATAAAAATAAACCCTCATAGATTGTAAGCTCTTGCGAGCAGGGCCCTCAGTCCCAGTGTGTGAATTGACTATTTCTTTGTAATGTGTCTTTTTTGTCTGTACTTGAACCCTACAAATTGTACAGTGCTGTGGAATATGTTGGCAATATATAAATAAAATGTATTATTTATTATTATTATGTATGCCATATGGTGAACTCTGTAATGGGAACAACAATCAAAAGGTCACATCTACATACATGGAAATGTAAAAAAAAGTTATGGATTTCACAATATGGTAAGGGAAATAAATTTATATGTTTTTATGATAAGTTTTATTTCTTTTATCAATGTATTAAAACCTAAAATTTCTACTGACATGTAGAATATAGGTAATGTGTCATTTTTAATTAATAGTGAACACCATAAAAACAAAATCCAAAAGAAAGTGGCACAACTATGTTTTTCCAATTTCACTTCAGATTTTTTTTTTCCAACTTTACAGTACATTGAATTTAATATTAACTGGTTCCATTAGAAAGTTCAAATTGTCCTGCAAAAAATAAGCCCTGATATGACTTTGTGACTGCAAAGCTAAGAAAAAAAGAAAGTTATGGCTTTTGGAAGGAAGGAAGTAAAAAACAAAAATGCAAAAATGTCTTGTTTATTAACAGTTGGTATTCTACTGTTTGTGTCCAAAAAACATGAATGTGAAATTTGTCCCAGTAGCATAAGCAAAATCCTGGAACTACTGCTTATTGAATGCTGCATTTTTATTGCTCATCACATAAGCTAAACATTATTAATCCATCTACAGACCTTCCTAAAACCAAGTTGTTGGCCACATACATAAACATAAGCACAATCAATTTCACAATCTTTCAATATTTCTAATTAATAATATATTTAAAAAATATTCATTAAAAAACATTGCAAAGCTACGTTAATAGCGCAAACAATATGGTTAGTTAAACTGTAATTTTCAATTACTGAATTTACTATTCCTATTAATCATGCAGAGAGTTCGATTTACAAACCTGGTGCACTTGCCGTTACTAAGTCTAAGAAGCTTCATAATCCAATTTTAAATTTAGTTTTAATTTACAACAAATCAGATTAACTCACATACAGTATTTACAGGTTATGAATGTGCATATATATGAGTAATACAAAACTGAGCAAAGCCACATATTGTCTTTTTTTTAGGTATATGCTTATTGTTGCAGTTCAAAGTAATGCATTTAGAATAGAATAATTATTGCAAAATACAATCATTAATCCTATAATACTAAGATCCTGAACTTTTCCAGGTATTGAACAGCTGGTAAATTCAACAGCAGAAAATCTCTGCTCTATAAATGTTTATACTAATGAACAAATGCACATAAAATACTTAAAAAAGGGATTAATACATGATTTATCTAAAACTTCATTGTACTGTAAGCTGTGATAAATTTAAATTGGCACAGTCCAATTGCGTGTGTAGGGCCATGACTTTTTATTTTGCATGGTGGATATGGCTGAGATGGATATTTAGCAGATATTTTTTAGTTGTGCTACATTTCAGACAGTCAAGTAAATTATGTAAGACGCTATTCAAAGTCAGATACCATGTTAAAGTATACTTCTGTTGATCAATATTACTTCTTCTATCTAGAATATTAAAGTTAGCTTTGTTCTAAAGTTAGGATCAGAAGTACAGGAGAAATTCTTATAACATGGGTGACCAGACACAAAGTGAGAGCAGATAGCTTAGACATAGTGTAGTCCATAGTAAAGTTGAGTGAAAAGAATGAATGAATGAGACCTTTTCATATTACAGGAACTAAATAAAGGTATAGTTCAGGAATGGGAGTGGAAGTGACCATAACTTAAGGGTTTTGTCCCAAGATAGGCAATTTATCACCTATCCACAGTAGGTGGTAGATGATAAGTGTCTGATCAGTATGGAGTCTAACCACTGGGACTCCCACCAACCAAAAGAACAGGGGTTTCTATGTCCCCTTGCTTCAATGGAGTAGCAGTCAAAAATATATGCTGCTGCTCAATTCAAAACTATGGAACTGCTGGAGATTACAGAACACTGTACTCAACCTCTCTTCGGCAGTCGCGTAGAGATGAACAGAGTGGCAGCGTACATATTCAATCGCCAGACCATTCAGACACGATGACATGCGATCATAGGGGCTCTAGCAGATCATTCCCCATTAGGCACTTATAACCTAAGGATATGGCTCCCTGGTCTCCTGTTGTGGGTGAAGTTGATTATTTGTTTTAACTCTTTTTTTCTTTGTAAGCTAAAATTTCAATGAAGATGATTTATTAGAAAAAAAAAATCTTGGAAAAACCCCTTTAAAGTAAATAGAAAAATGTACTGCACCTTTAATACTAGGATGGAACATTGGGCATACAATTTGGCATATATGGTATTAAATGTACTAGTAAAAGCCAGGTTCACACATGGAGGCGCCATGCTATTTAACAAATGCTTTAATTTTTGCAAATATTCAGATTTTAAGCTTTGTTTTTAGAATATCATTGCTGACTCCTTTTATGAGATCTAGACATGGATAAACATTGTCAGGACTTGTACAGATGTAGAAAATTTTAGTATGACTATTAAACACCTTAAACAATTTCTAATCACTTTAACTTGACTTTTCTCACGGCAAATTATCAAGTTGACTATGGCTACATCAGGCCCTATGGAGCATACATATCTACTACCAAATCCTCAAACGTTCTTAGCAGAGGCACAATCATTGTCTGGAATGGCTTACATAAACTCACCCCACTCATTTGCTACCCCTGCCCATCCATGCCCTTATTGCTTCTTTTTAGTTTAATACAAAATAATTCACTTCACCAGTCAACTGATTGGCCACTACCATACCATTTGACTCTTGCTGATTTATCCACCACAAAACAGGTTAATGATCTCCAAATTTTACACAACACTACAATAGCTCAAAAGATTTAATTTTCGAAATGACTTCATACTGACTTGTACTCGCTTTCAACAAGTCCATAAATCACAATCCAAGTCCGCCACTTGGTTGGAACATATGCTCCTCAAATCACAAGTTTCCTAACATTCTATCCCTCATGTATAGTAAAGTAATATCTATAATCTGTCCTGAGAAACCTACTTATCTTACAACTTACCATTCCTGAACCAGCGCAAAAATTCATACTGGTTTCTCCCGCTGTTCCAGGATACAAGAAAGCACTTTTAAACTTTTTTTCTAGATGGTACAAATCACCTTCTCTGTTGCACCACATGGATAATTCAATCATCAACAATTGCTGGAGATGTCTATGCTAAGTTGGCACAAAATATGCTCCACATGCCTTTGCCTCTCCTGTGACCTTATCCTCTTATAGATGCCAGAACCACACTTCTATCATAACAGGAATAATATGCCAACACATCTTATTCAAGCAGCAAAATGTCTTATTCCACTGAATTAGAAACATCTTCAATCTTCCACCTCAATCCCTAGATTTGGGATAGCCAGACCTGATCACAATTTCTGAAAATATGGACCCCTGGATCTGAGTTTTTGAACAAAATTACACCTTGATGAAATTATCTATCCTTTCTACTGATGTATCACTCCTGGACTTCTCACCTTGCCCCCCCCCCCCACCCTGCCGCCTGGGTTCCCCTACTTCCCCTTCCTTATCCCTCCTCCTTACGAGTATTACAGAATGTTAAGTAATGCATTTTGTTCATTGTATACCTTGCAAATTGCGTTTCCCCTGTTTTTCTCTTTACTAAATAAAAACAGATTTAACAGAATATGGCTACATCTGTATATCCTACTCACTTCATGTATATTTAATATTTCCAATTGGAGTAACTGTGTTTCCTGATAAAGATTCAAAGAGTGAAATTGTGAATCTCCTGTTTTGTAACTTTATTCCACCTATGGAGAACAATACAGTTGTAAATCTGTATAGATGTGTCCAGGCCATTCTTACCTTTTCTTTTGGCTAGGCATGACCAGATATGATTGAAATTAAATGACCCCCCTTTTCAATATAGCATTATTGTAACATCCTTGCCTGTCCGGGCTTTGGCACCATCCTCCGGGTACACGCTGCGGCACAGGAGGCGTGTCCGGTTGTGATTCCTTCCTTTGGGTTTTTCTTGTATTGTCTGAACACTGCCCTATTCCCTCACCTCCTTAATAGATGCCAGAACCACACTTCTATCATAACAGAAATAATATACCAACACATCTTATTCAAGCAGCAAAATGTCTTATTCCACTGAATTAGAAACATCTTCAATCTTCCACCTCAATCCCTAGATTTGAGATAGCCAGACTTGATCACCTTCACCTTGCTTGATCTCCTTCACCTTGCTTTCCCCCTGTGCCACTAAGAGTTAATTTTAGTCTTACCTTTGTGATTGACAGCCTATCCTCCTATCAAGTCTGGGGCGGGTTCTTACTCCCTATTTATTGTTTGCTCACTTTCCCATTGGCGCCTGCTATTGCATTACGCTTACTGGCTATACTCCTTGTTCTTTGTTACCTGTTCTTCTGATTTCCTGACCACTGGCTTACCTTTGACTTTTCTCTTGGATTGTGATTTTGTACTGCATTGCTCGATTGTTAATGACCCCTTGGCTAGCTGACCTCCCTTTGTTGTGTTCATCCTGTCTGCGTTCTGTGTATCACTTATTGTAAGCAGGGACTGTCGACTGGTTGCTGGCTGTCACCTAGGACAGTTTGGGCAAGTTAGCCAGGGGCAGTGGGGGGATTCAGCTTAGGGTCCACTGTCTTGTTGTGCCCCTCCCCCCCAAAGTTCTCCAGCAGCTACTGGGGAATCGCTCCTCTAGTGATTCCCTTACAATTATCCTGCAATATTGTATCACAAAGTAATATGCTTTAAGTGTCTATATGTTGCCACCCTGGTTGTGTTGAGTACCTCAGCCTTTCAAGGATTTAATTATCATATTTCTTCTCTCCAGTTATGTTGTCATCTGTACGTACATACTGTACATCTATATAGCTGTACAGGACATGCAAGTGGGACAAGGAATTAGTACTTATATTATGTGTGTACAAGTAATTTTACATTTGTTCAATTTATTAAATTTGTTTGAGACTTATATGATATATGATTTTCTTCTTCTAAAATTTATCAAGTAAGTAACTACATCTTTGTTGTTGTAAAAACAATTTCAGAGTCAGCCACAGTATCATTGGATCTTACAGCTGAATTTTTTGCTGACAAGGAAACATTATTATCCCTTGAGCTTTTCTTTGATTTCTAAAAGAGCTTTTAAAATCTGTTCTGAAAATTCTGAATGGAAAGTCAAATGCGTCCTTTGCTTAACATGATGGATGAACTTAGAGCTAGCACAGTCAATTAAACATATATTTTTTCCTTCTTCCCTAGGTCTCACTTTAACAGAAACTCTTAGTTCAAGTATATTTTTATAGCAGGTCTCTTCTTGACCTGTTTCTTATGTGCCCTTTTACAACTTTTCTATACTGTTTGCTCTTTAAGAGTTTCTATACTACATTTCTATTAAAACATAACAAGATGTTTATGCTGCATCGGCTACAATTTTTACACTCATTAGTCTTGCATAATAAACCTGTAGTTCGAAAATGGAAACCTATAAGATGTAGTGAATGATCAGTAGGAACAAATAGTATGGTATCGGGATCAAAAGACTCGGATGGCATCAAAGCTTTACTTACCATTTGAAATATTGTCTGCTATCCTCTACTTACCAGAACTGAACCTTGTGCTGATTATGATGATATGACAAGCAAACAACATTAGTATCAACTACCTGGCAGACAGTATAGGAAATACTCAAACTGACAACTATAGTAGTCGGCAGAAGTGACATTTCCTGTTATTTATGCCAGTGTTGATTATTTGTTATGTTATGGCCAACACAGAATAATTTTGTTAAGAGAAATTAAAATGTTTCTTAGAAATGTTGTAGTAAATGGGTATATCCGCAACTTAATTTTCAGATTTTTTTTCTTTTTTCCAGTCTTTTTTTTTTTTGCAACACTTACTCCTGAACCCAGAGCGACCATCTGATATTGGTACAGCATTAATTTATTGTGATCTATTTTCTACAGTATGCTATGTATGTAGATTTAAAGTCTATATTTTAAGGTAATGGATTTAGAATAGCGAATATTAAATAGTTAATTGAACATTGTCAACCTTGTCATTTTTGTAGTTTCACTCTATTTTGATTTTTAGATTCTTTCTTACCCTCTGTGCTTTGCTCCCAATTCCATAATGCTTCAGCACATTATCCCAATTGCCAATTATTATTATTATTATTATTATTATTATTATTATTATTATTTATTTATTTATTTATATAGCACCATTAATTCCATGGTGCTTTACATTTGAGGGTTTACATATTAGAGACAGTACAATATCTGTCTGCTGGGGAACAATGTTATTATCTTCCCCTCTATATTTTCCTAAATAAGCTAAAATACATTAAGCACTATATAAAGTCAGGGTGGCAGAACTGTGTGACAGGAGCTTGTATAATCATCAGCACTGACTGTAATAGCAGTTTCTGATCCCCCTGTGGAAAACCTGCATGGGACAGTCCAATAATTAAAAAAAAAAAAAAAAACAGGAAACTCTGCTGCTTTTATGGGTGATACATAGGTCCCCATAGAAGAGAAAATGTGTTTCTAAAGCCTACTTTACACTCTATACAACAAGAGCTGGAGCTAGACTTTTTTGCACCTCAGGCAAAGGTTAAACTTGCTGTCCTAGCCTTGTATTTTAGCACTGTGACCCAGGTAAAATGGCATGTTGGTGCCCCTCTGTCATTCAGCACCCAGGGCACATGCTCCTGTTGCCCCCAGCTATGTCTCTATATGCAACAATCCCATTGGGACACTGACGCACGGAATACTATAATGGAGCATGGGAAAGTTTTTGGGGTAGAGTGTTTAACCACATAATATACTTGGTGACTGTGCTGCTATATTCAATACCACGTTTTTTCATTCTGTCTTAGTTGTTTTCAACTCTGATACCTAGTCTAGGGATACACCTAGACTATAAATGTCTCAATATAAAAATTGTGATATCTTTGGCCATAGGAATGCATTAACCAGCTTGAAAATATCTTTAAAATCATTGCAGTCTAGCAAGTTGCTAGTAATTTCATTTTTTAATTGCTACATGCTGGGATTTATGAGTGATTTTAAAAATTTGTAGCTAAATTTTTCCTCCATGTAGTTGAATTAAATTGCTTGGAAACCTCTTAAATAATGCTCATTAAAGGGTTATTTCCATTCTAGCAAATTACTGCAAAGATGGGAATAACTGCTCCTAATTCCTGACCCCTTGGCGGGATGTATGAGAACAACCAAGTAGTGCTCCTCTGTGCTTTTTCCATAACTCCAATGAGGTGAATGGGAGCTACAGAAACAGATTAGTTCGATAGCTACACTACTTCTGTAACTGTGAAGATACAGATATAGTGTAGCAACAAGGCTGAGTGGTTCCCTTATGTCTTACTCAGGGCTGGCTCCAGGTTTGTGAGGGCCCTTGGGCAACAGAGCCTCAGTGAGCCCCTTTTGGAGCCACTCATATGCACCGCAGCAAAAAAACAACCGAACTTGAGTGTTTTTTTTGCTGAGGGAGACCTACTTGAGTGGACTGTAATACAAGCCATTCCATATAAGTAAATAGAACCTATTCAGATGTCATAAAATAAAGAGAGATTTGATGCGGACATCCACCCTGGATTCCTCTTTATTTTCTGCCCCCCCTCCAGCTCACGCTGGTGGATGAAGAGCATAAGCATTCCAGCTTCCCACCGCTGATTAGGCCCAAATGAATGGGTCTAATGAATGGGCCTAATCAGTGGGGAGTCTCACCACTGCTTCCGAGTCAACTGCAAAATCCAATTTTTTTCAATGAGAGGCAGGATGAGGGAAGAATCTGCTGCTGATTTGGGGGTGAAAAATCTGCCACTGATTTGGGTGCAAAAGTCCCTCCTCACCGTATAATGTCCAATTGTGCACAGTATATTGTCCCACAGTGGCCCCTCCACTCAGTATAATGTCCCATTGTGGCCCCTCCACACAGTATAATGTCCAACAGTGGCCCCTTCATACAGTATTATGTCCCATAGTGGCCCCTATGGTGTTCGTTGCAAATTTTTTGGGTTCACCACCTACAAACTATTATTAGACTTGGGGGTCTTTTTAGACCCCCGAGCAAAATGATCAGATGCCCAGGGGAGGTGATCAAACATAAAAATTGTGTTACTTACCTCTCCTGGGCTCTGGCGTGACTCCCTGCTGCCCTCTTCAATGACATCACAGATGTGGATAACACTGGCATCATTATGCGTTGTGACCCTGGCCTGACCAATGGGACATCTGTGACATCAATGAAGACAGCAGGGAGTCGTGCCAGAACCCAGGATAGGTAAGTAACACAGATATTTGTGAATTTTTTATTGACTTTAAATGGTTTTTATTGTGTGCTATCCTGCTGTTATCAGAGCGCTACATGTGTAGCTAAGACCTAGTTTGAATCTTTTTTTACATTACAATCTACCTATTCCATTATTTATTTTGATACCCTACTTCTGTATCCATTCCTGTTCAGTTATGGTACAGATGTGACCAGACTTAATGGATCTTCAGTTTAGTTAACTAATACAATTTCCTTTGAAACTAATTCAGTACAATATCACCACATGATAACAAAAAGCACAAAAATGCTGCAATTCACATCTGACCTCACCCCCTGGTCACAAATAGATACAAATAATTAAGTTATCATTTCTCGATGTGGTAAGTTATCAGGAGATCATGTGGCTTTTAGAAAAAGGTGCTTAACTTGTGCTAGATATATCTGGACATTTCCAGACAAAGACAGGTAAGGGAGAAGACATCTATATGTCTTTCTTGTACACAGGTGCACTGCTCATAACTATATTAGTTTTGGCAACTGACTAGTTATTTGTATAAAGGCAAAATTTTGTATGCCATTACTTAATTTACAGGCAGTGGCTGACTAAAACTGGTTGCAAAAGTTAGGTTTGCTGTTCTCCTGCTCCCCTTTTTATTCTCATTTTCATCTTTTTATCGTTTTCAGAACAGACATGGAAATATCAATTTACAAATAGTGGCCTCTAAGGTCCAACTATGTAGAATATGGCATTAGACAGGCTGAGTATAGTAAACAGCTAGTGAATGAAAATAGAACGCTAGAGTTAAATACAGATCATAACTAGAAATCAAGAGTTCTAAGATTACTATAATAACTATGATACCAGTAACAGTATAAAAGTTTTCATCTAAAAAGAGCACTGACTTTTTTTTCTTCTGGCACTACCCCCTATAAATCTTCTTTTTTAAGAAGTAGGTTAAAAGAATAGACCTTTATTTGTATGCTAAAATATACAGTTTTGGAATTGAACAGGGACCACAACTAGAGGATTATTCTTTTAATGCTAAAGTATACATGTCCTATAACTGAGCTGAGTTCTTAAAGGGGTTGGACACTTTCAGACCAATATTGAGAGACCAATGTTATTGTTTGTATAACAAAAAGTTGTACAATTTTCCAATATACTTTCTGTATCAATTCCTCATGGTTTTCTAGATCTCTGCTTGCTGTCATTCATTCTGTTTACTCTAAGTGGATAAAAATCAATCCATGGTCTTCTGATATACAGTCCATGGTCATGTGATGAACACACAGGCGCTTGTTATAGTCACAGCCCAGTAATCAGACATCTGCCAGGTAACAAGCTGTGCACCTGTGTGTCCATCACATGACCATGGACCGTATATCACATGACCATGGACGGTATATCACATGGCCATGGATTATTATCCACTGGGAGTAAGCAGAATGAATGATAGCAAGCAGAGATCTAGAAAACTGTCAGGAATTGATACAGAAAGTATATTGGAAAATTGTCCAACTTTTTATTATACAATGACATTGGTCTCTCAATATTGGTCTGAAAGTGGCCAACTCCTTTAATAGTCAAACATTTTTGAAAGTAAAAAAACAATGCAAAATCAAATTTGTTTTTCTATCCCTTTCAACATTAAGTTTAGTTGTTCATGTGATATTGTTTGTGCTCAGTCAATGAATAATAAACCTACAGGTAAACTCCATTTAAGAGTTCAACTTCCTGGCTGATGGGAGCTCACTTATTAGATGTTTGCTCACAGTGTGACTTCTTTATTCCTTCACATCACAAGTAAATTCTAAAATGACAGTGATAAAGTAACCAGCTCCCTGGCTGAGGTGCTGCTACCTGCTGTGTTGTATGCACTGATTTTACTGTTTGATTGTATAAAGCCCAAATATGTTATTTTCAATAGATATACAGTAATACCTCGTACACTCGTGTTTCCGAATTTGCGAATTCACAGATTCGCGATATTTTTTTGGCAACTAACATATATAGATTTTGCTCTTTTTTCTCAGATCTGTGAAATTTAATAAAAAAAAACACCTTCGCTATTGGGTAGTAGCGTCCTATTCGTTACGTACCCGGTAATTAGTTTCATTTTACTGTGAGTGTATAAGAAAAATGAATGAATGTATTAATATACAGTACTGTACAGTATACTTTAGTATACTGTACAGTACTGTAGGGTAAAATTTATTGATATTTAGGGGTTAAACATTAGAAATTGGCATTGTAAGCGCTTCTAAGCGCTTGTACCAAACATTCGCGATTCCTCGCGATCCGCGACCCGCTCTGTAACCTAACCTCGCGAATGTACGAGGTATTACTGTATATGATAGATTTTTTTAAGATGATGTGGAAACATTTTACTAATAATTGATACAGTATTATAGCTTGTTCACAAATTATTCTAAATTCTTTTGCATTTAGTCTAGACTTTGTGCCCTTAACCTACTAACAGTCACATTAAAATTGTATAAACCCTCCCGAAAATGTCACTTTTTTATTGCAGATTTTGAATTTATGGCTCAAATAAATACTACTATATTCCTAACACATAACTCTGGTGCTTTAAGTACATTTTTAACACTTTAGTGATCTAATGCATTTTAGCCTTACACCAGTAACCCTTTACCCCTCCCTGCATTCCTGTTTTCATAATTTTTTACATTATATTTCAACGTAGCTTTACAAGACCTTGTATTTTGTTGGTATGTAGGATTTTTTGATCAGTTTTTATAATTTTTTTTGTTTTTGAAAGGTATAATCAACAGAAGGTTATGGTTTATTGCGTTTACCTGGTAGAATAAATAAATAATGTACTAATTTAATTTTAGGGGTTGTTACAGATGTGGTGATATCAATTGTGTTTTATTTATTTTTTTAATTAAAAAAGGGGGGGAAGTCTATTTTTACTTTTTTCAGCATCTAAGGGGTTAAATGGCAAGTATGCTTCTGATTGATAATGGGGGTGATATCACGAACAAAAGTCCATGGTGCCACCTTCCCTGGGGTTATCTGATGTCTCAGGGACAAGAGAATAAAAAGATTATTTCCCTTTTCTCTGTCATCTGCACATGCTACTTTAACCAGTGATATGTCAAGATCTAGGTGGGCTACCGACATGAGTTAGAGCTGTTTAAAGTAACTGCTCCCTCTGCTGTCTCCCTGAAAGTATCCTGTTCAGGGTAAACTGTAATGCACTTTTCTCAACCCACAAGCTGGAATTGTTCAGAACTGTGGGGGTTAAAGGGATTTTTCCAGTATACGTCTTCAGTAAAGGCTGGAGATGCTTTAAAATAATAAAATACTCAACACTCATCCGCTTTGCTTCCTGTCATTTATGGTTCACGTCTGAGCAACTGATCATATGTCATCTTAGCAGATGAGATCAATTACTGCGATCAATTACTAGTCTTAGCAGTATCACCACTGAGACCAGTGATGGTCATCAGCGTCATGTGCTTATAAAATGGTTACAATACATTAGGAATTACCATCTAACTAATCATTAAGGTACAGATTCATTAAAGAATTTAAAAAAAACTGGCACATGAGGGTCCTGAAAAGTGTTGCTGGTGAAATTTACCACATTAATCAAAAAGTTGCGGCATGTTTGAGATTCTTAGTAACCATTAAAAATGTGAGAGCTAAGGTGCA
The DNA here is from genome assembly GCA_947044405.1 of Leptodactylus fallax. NCBI lineage: Eukaryota > Metazoa > Chordata > Amphibia > Anura > Leptodactylidae > Leptodactylus > Leptodactylus fallax. The sequence continues at coordinate 3,026,146 of CAMRHE010000245.1, forward strand.
GGTAAATATAGCTTTGTCCACATTTATCTTGCCAAAATTAAAGAGAACCTTTCTTGTCCTCATGTATATGCTTTATATATCGCTAGAAAGCCGACAGTGTGCTGTCCTGTTATGTGCCTCGTGGCTGGAGCTATCAGTGGTTTTAGTTTCACCATCCACAGTCAGAAGGGCATTCCTGACAGTCTAGCCAGGCTGTGAGGAACACCCCCCCCCCCACGACTGTACTCATCCATAGCCCTGTACTGGGGGGGCATTCCTCACAGCTCAGCGTCATCGCTGGGCTGTAAGGAAAGCCCCTTCTGACAGTGGGCTGAGATTGGTAATAGCACCGATATCTCCATCCCCAGGGCACATAACGGGAAAGCCGACACTACGCTGAATTCAGTGCACTGCCGGCTTTCTAGCGGTATATAAAACTCATGGCGGACACCCAAATCTCTACAGTAGAGGAATCTGAGGTGGAATTCTGTAGGAGCTCTGTACAGAAAGGCTAAGGCCAGGAGCGTAACTATCGGGGTAGCAGCGGTAGCAGCTGCCACTGGGCCCGGGACATTACGGGGCCCCGCGAGCCCCCAATACTTTTTATTTATTTTTTTAAATAGGCCGTTACCTGCTGGAGTAACCCCAGCAGGTAACGGGCCCTATATACTTACCGTTCCCCGGGGTACCGCTCACAGCTGCCTGCGCTTCCGATTCTGTGGAGGCGGCTGTGAGAAGGAGCTATCATTATATTCCAGGGTCTTTGAAAAGACACCCGGAGTATAATAATCGGAGGCCCAGAGTTAGTGAGGGAACATAAAAAACAATGTACTTACCTCTCCTACGCTTCTCCAGGCTTCGGGCCTGTTTGGTGACGTCCCAGACGTTATTTTGCGTCGCGATGCCGGCTGGATCACGTGACGCCAGCCTGGTCCAACATTGAAGTAGGCCAAAGTAGCGCACGGAGCGAGGAACAGGTAAGCAACGTTGTTTTTTTTTTGTTTGTATCCTCCCCTAGGTCTCTGTTTATGGGTGGTCCACAATGGGACATATAATAGTGTGTGCAGGGGCCACTATGGGGCAAAATACTCAGTGCAGGGGCCACTATGGGGAATAATAGTGTGTGCAGGGGCCACTATAGGATATAATACTGTGTGCAGGGACCACTATGGGGCATGATACTGTGTGCAGGGGCCACTATGGGGCATGATACTGTGTGCAGGGGCCACTATGGGGCATGATACTGTGTGCAGGGGCCACTATGGGGCATGATACTGTGTGCAGGGGCCACTATGGGGCATGATACTGTGTGCAGGGGCCACTATGGGGCATAATACTGCGTGCAGGAGCCACTATGGCACATAATAGTGTGCGCAGGAATGCGTTTTTTTGGGGGGGGGGGGGTTGGTAGGGTCGGTCCAGGGGGGGGCGATTGGGGGCAACGGTTCGGGGGGGGGGGGGCCATGTCAAATGTTCGCCTTGGGGCCCAGCCATTCCTAGTTATGCCACTGGCTAAGGCCATGTAGAATCCATGAGTGAGATAGCAAATGTTTAAGTTAAGTCTTATTTCTTTTATTAAGAAAAAAAAATGTATCAGTCTTGAATGTATGATACTTTTTAATGGCTAACTGATATAAAATGATGTTAAACAGCAGTTTTTCATACTCCTTAGCTCTTTTTTAGGCATGGTATAACAAAGTATCTTTAGAAGATATGTAAAAGTCTTAAAAACATGCTCTTTAGTAAAACACGCTCTTTTGCATAATTTCTTTTATTAGCTATTAAAAGGTATCATAACTACAAGACTTTCTTTCTCTAATTGAGAGACCTTTATTAAACTGCTGATACTGTACAAAGTGAGTTTCTTTAGACATTTTTTTGTACCATTTTTATATAATGAGTATTTGCCTTGTGTTCATGTGCAATCTAAACCTGCCCATACAGGTATTAGGGATTTCAGATGACCATTTTCCAAGCAATTTGTTTGTGGGTGGCCTGTGAAGATTGGCATTTTGGACGACTACTCCCCAAAATAAAATGACAACTCACCAACCAACCTCTGCTGTGATCTGTGGCCTAGTCTAGTCTTTCATCGAAGTGATACAGCTCTTAATTTTCAACAATGGTTGAAAATAATCATCAACTTGCCGAAGGATATCTGTAATTGATCAACATCTATTGCAATAGTTCAAGTCATGAAAAGGCACAAACAGTGTAAAAGATCTTTTTGACCATTGAAATGACCTAGTGCAAAGGCTCCTTTATTTTTTTGCACGTCTCATCATCTGCAGATGATATATTTCCCTAAATAGAGTATGGTAGCTTCTGCTTTAGGCTAAGGTCACACAAAGAGAAACAAAGCCAAAAAACGCTGCAGAGTTTTTGCTGTGTTTTTCTCTGCTTTTTTCCTTCCCCTATTAAATCAAGAGGGAAAACGCTTGAGAATAAGCAGCAAATCCAAGTAACAGTTTTTCCACGTCTCTTTCCTTACGCAATGTGTGTATGAGATTAACCTAAATCTCATTCACTTTGTTGGTACTGGAAAATGTATTTCTGCAACGTGGGGTCTTAGCCTTGTAGTTTTTCTATTTGCTAGAAGAGCTATTTTTGACTCCTTTACATAATTAAGCCATTTTTTAAGTCCCAGAAGGTTTATGGGTTATTAGAACTTTGTGTATCATGGGAATAAATTCCTAGGACAGTAGACCTGTGCACAAAATTATGGACAGTTTCACTGAGGCTTCAGATGTATGCTGTATATATTGATGGTTTATAAGAAGGTCCTACTCATTTTTGTGCTTACACAGGTACAAAACACTGTTTATGTGTGCACAATTACCTGATGTCAAACTTAGTTAAGGACTTACATGTCTTAAGAAACCAATTTTATACAATATCGAGTCATAGTAGCAAAACTATTGACAGGCTGAAAATGGCATCACAACCACTGGGTGGCCTCCAAACATATGGGATGACAGAATATCATGAAATTTTGTTGTTTTTAGAAGCTGATCATCTGACACACATGTCTGGACATACATTTCCAGCTATGTGAAAAGGTAAGGAAGGACACATCTGTATAAGAATGCATTAGGCTCTCTGTTTGATACTATGTGCTTTCAATTTTGCAGTAGCAATATTAAGCCTTCACTGAATTTAAAGACTTTTGCTGCATTTGAAATGTATTTTTTTTAAACATAAAATGTTTTATTTTCAGTGGCTCTTGTGTTGTATATCAGCATGAAGTATAGAACATTATTAGTTATTTTAATCCTTATAAATTGTACAATACTAAAACATTAATTTAGTCATACTTCTGTAATGCAACAATCAAGTACAGTATAATATAATTCTATAAATTGCATGACAAAAAATCACTATGGAATTATACATCATCTCACATTACACTTCAGAAAGCAATGAAAGCGATGCTTGTTCAGTATTAGAAGTACATTTTGACTGCATGAAATAATTGAAAACATACTACAAAGAATGAGAATAAACTTAAATATTTAAAGTTCAACAGCTCTGCCTACGGCTTGATGTATTAATTAATCTCAAAATGATCATGATGGATAAAAATGGTCAAGAAATACAATAGAATATACATGTTCACACATGGAACTTCCACTTCTAGATAAAATTATATTTGAAACCGTTTTTACAATTTTTTTTAAATATAACCTTTAAATAGAATAGGGGGAGTTTACCAACTAGATGTTGCTGATCTTTGGCACACAGCTCCTTCCTGAACTAAAGATATACCACTTTATTCCTTTTGCACCTGCTTGACATTTTTTGCAAAAGTGAGTAGAGTGGGGAAAGGAGCAAGGCAGGCTGGGGCAGGGATGCCTCGGCTCAACATATATAACTCATGACAGAAGACTGACATGAATGATATCTGAAATTTACACCAGTTCCTGACTGGCATAGATTTCAATTCTGGTGCATGGAAGTATGGCTTGAACTATTAAGAGACCAAAGCCTCTTAATAATTCAAGCTCATCTCCCGCCATCCAGGTACTTCCTTAAGACTGGCATACAGGACACCATTATTATTAAATAACCCTAATGATTTATCAGAAAATGACCGATTTTTTAAATCAAGTTTTTGATTTGTTAAAATTCTTTTTAAGATTGTAGATCATACATTTCCTTTAAAGGAGTTGTCCCAATAATATGAGGGGCAGTAATAGACGCTTTAGGGTAACTGCAGTTGCATCCAATATTTGGAGTTAGATTTAAAGTGGTATACTCAGCATTTATAGCGTTCCTAATAGGTGCATGTATCAGATCAGAAGAACAGTGATTCTGTGACCCATATTTACCAATTCACAATAACCAAGCACTGTCCTTTGATATCTACAGGACTTACTCAAATATACATAGAGAGAAAAGGATTGAAAATAAGTGGCAAAAATTGTAGCATTACAGATATATGCCTTTACAGTTTTTAAAAAAAATCCGCTTTTTTCCCCAGTTCTACCTAGTGATTAAGGACATCCAATTGCAAATATGCTGAAAAAGGAGATGACCACGGATTAATTTTTTTTTTCCACTGGAAGTAAGCAGAATGAATGACAGCAAGTAGAGATCTAGAAAATCATGAGGAATTGCTACAGAAAGTATATTGGAAAATTGTACAACTTTTCATTATACAAACTATAACAATTAATAACAACTGGACAATCCTTTTAGTGTGGACGTATACTTGCATCAATTTTTTTTTCTGCAGAAAATATGAATCCGGATAGCTAATAATAATTTACAATTCAGTCATCATATGTACTCAGTGCAGTACTCATTAATAGTTATCTGAAATTTTTATCCTTAATCTTGAATACAGTGATAATCTTCATCTCTTCACTTAAATGCGGTAATAATGTGGATTTCCTGCAGGCCTCCAGGTTAATTCTCTAACAACCCTATGCATTGTTTGTGCTGGTAAATTGCTATTGGATCCTAGATTTGAGAAAAGTGCTGTTAGATCTGTACAGGAAAACAAATAAGAAACAGTCAAATATCTTAAATCAGCAACCAAGTCATATCTCAGCCTTTCAAGATACAGTAACATACTAAGCATAACAAATCATGGGTAGTGATAGGTCATCCACCAATTTATTAGTGAGTATGTGGCCTTTCTCCTTATTTTTGTCTTTAATGATGACATGTTTGTAACAAAACGTCCATGTCTGATATAAATACTGCAGATTTTCCATTGTTAACACTCATCCACATACTGCACAGAAGATCTGCAATGTAAATTGACCTGCTGTGTAGTTTGTAAAACTGCATCATTCTAACTTTCAGCATGTCAAACATGGACTTTACCCTTTGCAATGCATAGGGTAAAATCTTTGGCAAATATGAAACAAATATGCTATGAATCCTCAGCAAAATCATATAGTTTGCTCTAACTGCTATGGATCTTGCTGAAACCTTCAGTGTATGTCCAATATCCTAAGGTTTTCATGAGGATCTGGGATAAAATTAAACCAAATTAATTAAAACAAGGACATCCATCATCTGATTCTTTCTATGTGCTATCTTCTGGTGTTGCTTTTTTCCTCTACTTTGCTGAAGCCATTTAGAGATTCAATGGTCTACCCTTAACCTTCCAATACTAATAGCCATTTATATGTGATAAACTTGTGCATAGTGTAAATATCATACGTAATATATATTCACTCTAAAACCACATGTGATGTCACCAGGATCAAACATACAGTGCATATTAGGCCTAATGCTCTTAATTACAAATGTGTAACATTTATGAATGGGTACCTAATAGGAACCAGAATATTCATAAAGTGCTTACAAGTGCAGCCTGGCATCCACCGAATCATATCGCCCATGTTCGAACCTCGGAGGATCATGTAACGGCTCCACTTAGTGAATGCGCAATAGGTCAATATCAGCCATGTTGGATAAGGTAACTGGCAACATTAAACCAATAAAGGTATCATGTGACTGACGAGAGAGCACGCGCATGCTTACTCCGCATATGACATCTATATTAAATAAGGTGACTAGCGTTAATAAACATTAATTTGAGCAATGAAAGTGTGTCCATGCGCATTACACCTATAGAGGCCATATTGGATAAGGTAACTGGCACCAATAGCGGCCATATTAATAAAGGTGACTGGCATCTATTTGCCCAATTTCTTATCAATAATGCCACCATATTTAAACATAGGAGATCCAATTCTTCGCTTAACAGATTATATAAAGTATAGGGAAGTCCAAACATTGAAATCCACGATCCCTTACCCATACATACTGCATTTACTCAAAGAAAACTGTGCTGGACCTCATCCCTCATAAAGAGAAAATGTCCCACAGAAAATAGGGCACCGACCACCAAGATCCATTTATCAGGAACCTCTCGGGCTCCATATGTGCGCTTCTCCTTCTTTATTGCACATACACAGAGCTCATCAGTGGAATATCAACAAGAAAATCTTTGAAAAAAATATTCAATTTTAAAAATTTTTATAATCGTATGATTATATCACTATAGAAGAACGCAGTTCATATGATACAGTTCACCTTCAATAATTTATAGTTATTTAACTATAGTACGACACAGTTCACATGATGCAGTTGACCTTCAATAAAGTATAGTTATTTAAATATAGTAGGAGACAGTTCACATGATGTGGCCATGTAAAATAAAAGTAAAAACCATTACAGGGCTCAAGCATTAAAAAAAATGAAGCAAAAATTCTTTAAAATAGCTAAGAATAACAAAATTATGGATACCTTCAGGTATTTTGTGTCTTGTGAATTCTGATTGATTTTAAATCTAGAAAAAGAAGAAGTCACAATTAGTCTTAGGTAAATCAATTCGACAAGTGTATCCATCAACATTACACTGATAATATCCAGATACCTCGGATATTAGAGGGCAAGCATGCAGTCTATATAACCCCAGTTACAGTAAATTCTACATTAAGACCATTAGCTCGCAACGTGTCAAGATGATGAATCCATTGTAATTCTCTACGTTTCAGTAATTTTGTACGATCTCCCCCCAGTCTCTTTTGTGGGGGAGATCTCCTAGAGTTGGTGCTGTCACATTTCTTTTATGTTTGATAGATAGACAGATAGATAGATAGATAGATAGATAGATAGATAGATAGATAGATAGACAGGTACACAGAAATTTTAAATCACATCTGTTTAGAGGATAAAAAAATAGCGTACTATGTAAAAAAAGACCCAAAATAAATATACAGCACTGTATCTTGGTGGCTCACAGTTGTGAAATACATCTTAGCCAGTATAGGAATGTGAAGATTGCAGGAATGATTCCAGTCAGGCTTTCGGGAATGCTTGTTTAGTAATGTGATGTGATAGATTGTGCTATGAAACATGAGCGTAAAAATTTGATTTGTGGAACTATTTGCAAAGTTATCAAAGCAAAACAAATTGAATACGGGAACCATTTAGCTAACATATGCAATTTAGGAACAAAGAGTATAAAATGTACTGCTTTCTAAAACATTTAGCCAAGCATTGCAACAGACAGAGTAAAGGAATAGTATAAAAAGTAAAATAAATGCATTATGGGAGATATAAAAATATTGTTAATAAAACAAGGGGTTCACTGTGGGAACGTACTGTAAATGCTATAAAAGTTATGTCAACATAGAAAGATATGAGCACCAATTTATTCATATAGTGACCATTATGATTTAGTTTCATGATGTTGTTTCTGAGAACTGCAAATTCAGTTGTGAATATATGAACACTTAACATTTCTTCAGTATATCTTGTCCTGAGTGAGGGATTACTTAGAGGACTGTGAGTGTAAGGGTGTGAAGGGATTTTTTATTTACTAACAGTAGATCTATGTAATAAGGATAGATCCATAGAGTCCTGCTCCCATTTATGCTTTAGGATGAAAGTTCTCTCCTTTCTCAGATACACTGCCCCAGAACAAAACCCAAGAAATTCAAGTTTCCCCTTAAAATATTACCTGTAATATAAGTTCTGCTCTTTTTTGATGTCTGACTCTTTCAATATCCATTACAGTTGTTTAACTGTTGCTTAGATAGGTATTCGTATCACCGTATTTAATGGCTAAATCCACAAGATATGTCATAAATGTCCGATAGACACAGGTCTCACCTCTGAAACCTCAAGAGTGGAGTCCTTGTGAGGTACAAGATGGGTCTCTCAATTTACTTACTATGTGAGTTAACAAAACAGCCAAAGCTGCCTGCTCGGCTATTCTTTAAACTCCTGTAAAGTGAATGGAGATCAGCTCACCTATCCTATCACTCTGGCTGCAAGGTCAGGGCACATTCTCAAGATACATGCAGGTCCCTAGACATGGGACCCACATCTATATGGCATTTATGGCATATCCTGTAGATATAGCCATATATGTCCAGATCTAATTACCCCTTCAAATCTATCAACTGCTATGAAACGTCTCACATATTATAATATCACATATGAAATTTACAGTCATGGCCAAAAGTTTTGACAATGATACAAATATTAATTTTTACAAAGTCTACTGCTTCAGTTTTTCTAATGGCAATTTGCATATACTCCAGAATGTTATAAAGAGTGATCAGCTTAACAGCAATTACTTTCAAAGTCAATATTTGCCTAGAAAATGAACTTTATCCCCCAAAACACATTTCAACATCATTGCAGCCCTGCCTTAAAAGGACCACCTAACATCGTTTCAGTGATTGCTCCATTAACACAGGTGTGGGTGTTGATGAGGACAGGGCTGGAGATCAATCTGTCATGATTAAGTAAGAATGACACCACTGGACACTTTAAAAGGAGGCTGGTGCTTGCCATCATTGTTTCTCTTCTGTTAACCATGGTTATCTCTAAAGAAACACGTGCAGTCATCATTGCACTGCACAAAAATGGCCTAACTGGGAAGAGTATTGCAGCTAGAAAGATTGCACCTCAGTCAGCAATCTATCGCATCATCAAGAACTTCAAGGAGAGAGGTTCCATTGGTGCCAAAAAGGCTCCAGGGCGCCCAAGAAAAACCAGCAAGCGGCAGGACCGTCTCTTAAAAGTGTTTCAGCTGCGGGATCGGGCTACCAGCAGTGCAGAGCTTGCTGAGGAATGGCAGCAGGCAGGTGTGAGTGCATCTGCACGCACTGTGAGGCGGAGACTCTTGGATCAAGGCCTGGTCTCAAGGAGGGCAGCAAAGAAGCCACTTCTCTCCAGAAAAAACATCAGGGACAGACTGATATTCTGCAAAAGGTACAGGGAGTGGACTGCTGAGGACTGGGGTAAAGTCATTTTCTCTGATGAATCCCCTTTTCGATTGTTTGGAACATCTGGAAAACAGCTTATTCGGAGAAGAAGAGGTGAGCGCTACCACCAGTCTTGTCTCATGCCAACTGTAAAGCATCCTGAAACCATTCATGTGTGGGGTTGCTTCTCAGCCAAGGGAATCGGCTCTCTCACAGTCTTGCCTAAAAACACAGCCATGAATAAAGAATGGTACCAGAATGTCCTCCAAGAGCAACTTCTCCCAACCGTCCAAGAGCAGTTTGGCGCTCAACAATGCCTTTTCCAGCATGATGGAGCACCTTGCCATAAAGCAAAGGTGATAACTAAATGGCTCAGGGAACAAAACATAGAGATTTTGGGTCCATGGCCTGGAAACTCCCCAGATCTTAATCCCATTGAGAACTTGTGGTCAATCATCAAGAGACGGGTGGACAAACAAAAACCAACAAATTCAGACAAAATTAAAGCATTGATTCTGCAAGAATGGACTGCTATCAGTCAGGATTTGGTCCAGAAGTTGATTGAGAGCATGCCAGGGAGAATTGCAGAGGTCCTGAAGAAGAAGGGTCAACACTGCAAATATTGACTTGCTGCATTAACTCATTCTAACTGTCAATATAAGCTTCTGTTACTCATAATATGAATGCAATTATATTTCTGTATGTGAGAAAAACATCTGACAAACACACATAAAAACCAGAGGGCAGCAGATCATGTGAAAATAGAATATTTGTGTCATTCTCAAAACTTTTGGCCATGACTGTACATCTGTAGGATTCCATAATCTAGGACACCAACTAGTTGTTAGAAGAAGGGGAACTCTGCTGCACTCATGAGCCCTCTGTCCCTTCAAGTTAAGCTTTGAAATTTATGAATCTCAAAACTAGTGTTACCGATACTGTCAATGGATGTTTTGAAATATTTTTCTGTAAATTTTTGAGAATGCATTTAACATTATTTGGTTGATCTAAAGATGTTTGCATCAAAACCTAAATGGGTTAAAGAGTACTGTGTTAAAATCCAATGTACTGTTACAGATATCCGGTATTCTATAAAACCTTAAAGTTGTACAAAATATAATGAATAAAATTATAATTTCATTATAATACAACACATGATTACCTATCATAGTCACACATTATCTCACACACAGATAGATAACATTAATCTTATTGATGTACATGCATTTGAGATATAAGAAACATGCTTCCTTTTGTTCTTAAAACTCCAACAACCCCAGTAATGTGAAAGTCAGTTAACATGAGCCACTGCGCTTACTGATCTGCAAATTGAATAAATACAGACGTGCTCAAATATGTGTATCCCAAGTTAAAGGGGTATTCCCATCTTGGCCAAAGATGAAAATACAGCCCTTCCTTCTCCTGACCCCTGGGACAAGAGCTATGAAAACAACCAATCCCCACTGTTCTACACTGTTTCCATAACTCCCATAGACTTAAACTACCCCTGATTCTCCAATGGGTCTAAAGCTGTTTGACAATCTGCCATATTGTTAGACTGTCTAGTCTACCTTTACACCAATTAACTTAATTTCCGATTAAATTTTAGGAGCAAATGTTCATGCATTGTCCAGAATTTTGGCACATTTGTTGGCACATATTAAGTCCTGTCTGCTTTTTAACAAGCCACACTAGTCTGTTGGACAAGCTTCAGAAACAATGTGATGTGAAAGTGATGTGTAAAGCTTGGACGCCTTTATTAGTAAATATGCCCCAATGTGTCACAATGATCTATACTGTTTATGGAACTTCTGAACTTACGGAAGCATAGCTCACTCTGCTGTGCATTATAGGTGAGATCAGAATAAAGCAATGTCAATGTACTTAATAATAATGGTAGTTTTAAGACCAGCTGGTGTTTTAAGCAGTTTTACCTATCTGTGCCCTCCATATTTATTTGTCCATTTATCATGAGCTTAGCTCCAACTGTTAAGACACTACCTTTCATAATAACTGAAAACCCAAGGGTGACAGATGGGAGGTGTCAGACAAAAATAATCATACTCACATACACATTTGGTTGGCGCATCCGCCATTTTCTCCAGTGTCGGCTCAGCCTGGAATGCTGTGGACAATCACCAGTCTCAGTGGCCACATGTGGGATATTAGTGGTTCAGCAGTGATGTCACTGGTACCACATATGTGACCCCTGTAGCCAGAGATTGGCTGCAAGTTAGTCTCACTTCCAGCCCATCCCTGGAAAAAATGGGAAATGTTCCACCCAAACAAAGGGTGGGCATCTATAACTTATTTCTTATTTATTTTACACCTACCCAACTACTTCTAGGTTTTCAACTTATTCTGGAAAACCCCTAGCAGTGCTTTCTGTTTGATCTAAGGCTGCGACCTATGTTTCTGACTGAAGAGTATGCTTGCTTTTTTAAGCACATCTAACCAACTTTTGGCACCTCATGAGTCCAGATATTAGTGAAGTGATGTCCACAAAGACATAACAGCAGTACAAGACAATACTTTTATTTTTTTTTAAACAAAACAGTACTGAGTATACGTAGAATAAAATTATAGCTGATGTCCTGAATTTGTACTTCTATCAGTGTCCATCTTATTATGCTATAATGATTTGACAAATAAGACATGAGAACTTGTACCACCATACCCCAAATTGTACAGTCATGGGAGCAGAAGTGTGTGTAGCACATTATACTGTAAATAACATTTTTTACACATAAAAGACTAAGCAATGCTACTGTCACTAAAGCACTTATGTGTTATAGTACAATACTTATTCGAAGATGAAGTGTCTACAAGCAGGCTCCATCTCCCCCTCCCTCCCTCTCACATAAGCTCAGTAGCTCTGTTCTATATAATATGATCACTTAGCTTCCATACCTCATAGTTCATGCAGTTTTCCAGTGAATACAGATGTTTTTAACAGTTCTATGCAGTGTTCTACTGCAAACATATGGGAAAAAAGGCATCTGGTAAGTGGGAAAAGAGGCATTTTTCTGCAGAAGCACATAGTTTGTTTTCTCAGCTTATATTACAGGTGTTTGAAAAGAAATTATAGGTACACTTTTAATTCAATGTTCTTATAAGACATATTCATTTATCAGGTGACACTTTGCAAAACCAACATGCAATAGCTTCAAAGAAATGGAAATCACTTGTACTTTTCTTTTCTTAGCAAAGAAAGCTTATAGTTCAGAATACATTGACAGTCTATAGCCAGGAAGTGTAGTAACTACTAATGAAAATTCATACTACCCTTTTAGCCTTTTATTTTTGTATAAGAAAATCAGAACTTTATGAATTTTTAGATAATAATAATAATTACTAAAATCATTATATTATTATTATTATTATTAATAATAATAATAATAATAATAATAATAATAATAATAATAATAATATTGCTAATAATAACAATAATAATACAAGATGGTAGTACATTTTTTTGGTAGAACATGCTTTAAAACACGTGAAATCAATATTCATTGTATTTCCTCCTGCTGAACTTCTAAAGGCATATGTCAGCTACTGCATACAAATGGAAAATAAATCATGGGCATTTTAGAATGGATTTAAAAACTACTAGCTAAGCATTATTGTGTTCATACAAGGGAAAAGTCATTTTCAGATACATAATACCATAAAGATAGAAATCCTCTGACACCTTCAGTGCTGGTTTTGTTAAATAAAATAGAGCAAACGCTAGCTAGTTTATAGCCCTCGGACCTGACTCAAGATTAGAAGATTTGGGGCGAACTAAGGATATTACTTCTTAGAAAACTCCCTGATGAAATTGAAAATTCATATACCTTTACTGGTCACTAGCTGTACATGCAATTCTATACTATATATTTTTACTAGTACACGATCTTGTTAATATTTTAAGAGCATCTATTCTTCTAGTACTATGTAATGTTTATAAACTAAAACTAGGGGAAATTAAGGAATCATACTTGGGTAATTTCATTTTCTTTGTAAGTTTTTTTTTTTTAATACAATTTTTAGATTTCTGTGTGTAAAGTTTACGCACTAATGTAGCTTAAATAAACTTGAAATTATTGTAATTTTTCCATGATACGTTAACTGTGCTTAAAGTGGAACGCAACTCAAATTTTCACATTAGTAAAATGGATCTACTGGTGTTATTTAATATACCAGGGTTATTAATTCTCTGGTCCCCCAGTGGAACCTGCCATTGGACTCTTTACACTATACTATAGGTTCTTAAAGTGAATCTCTCAGATGATACATATTTTAGCAGGATTTCTGCAAGGACAGCCCTACTTACTACTCACACACAGTGATTGACAATCAGTATCAAAATTGGTATCAAATTAACAACAGTAGAGCTGATTCTATACTTTCCAAAAATGACTTTCTTCTTTTGCATTTCAGCTGCATTTTCAGCAAAATCAGTGTTTATTCTTATGCAAATTAGCTGAAAAGGGCTTTAAGGGATTTTTTTTTCCTACAAAGGCTTTGCTCTCCACTCTCGATAACTGCCCCTAACTGCAGAAAAAAGTGTGAAAAAGTGGAAGATGTTATTCAAGCAATGGGGGGAGGAGCTGGGCGGCAGTTAGAGGCAATTATCTAGAGCAAGAAGTGAAGCCCCCGCAGGAGAAGAAATGCCCCTAAAACCTTTATAGCTTATTTGGATAATAATAAAAGCCTGATTTTCATGAAAATAGAGCTGTAATGCAAAATAAGAATGACGACTTTGGAAAGTGTAGAAGCAGCTCTACAAGATACCAATTTTCCTGCTGACAGACTCCCTTTAAGCCATGGCACATTAAAGTGTAAGTATACTTTTATTTATGTTTCATAAACCAATAATGCAGGTTAACGGAACAAACGTTGAAATATACTTCACTAAAGAAAAGTATAGTCCTTAAGTATTACTTCTGTCTTAATCTCTTATGAGTTATTTTAGTCCATATTGCATAAGCAGATTAGTTTAAAATGCAGTCTATGGAGAAAGGAGAGGGAGGAGGAGAGACAGAGATATGAGGCTGTCTACAACATTAAATGAGTCATTTCTGTCAGGAGTATCAGGATAGTATAGAAACTCCCAATAACACATTTGTGTTGTGAAAAAAAGTCTCACTATAGTACACATGTGTATAGGCTTTGAGGAGCTCTCCTCTTCCTCCCCTCCCCTCTCCATAGACATATATTGCACAGTTTTGATCTGTGGAAGAATGAGGCCAATACGGGAACAGGCACTTTTCTTTAATAAGCCATACTATAAAGTTTATTCCCTTCACCTGCACTATGGATTTCTGAAAAAATAAATAAAAGTATACTTACATCTTAAGTATAGACCGGTAGAAGCATTTTGTCACATATTTATCAAAATTTAGCCAAAATATGATAGAGAGACCCTTCAGTGTTTTTTTCTGCAGCTCAGCCTTTTCTAGTCGATTGCTATGAAGTGAAGTATACCCTTTACAGTAGTTATCCATTCAAAGTCATTGACATAAAATTCTGAGGGATTTTGGGGTTGGTATTTTTAGCAAACAAGACTAGACTACTATGTTGCTTCCATTCTTCAGAATTGATTGCTGGAAATACTATTATGTATAGATCTCACAAGAGAACACTGGCACTTGTGATATTGTCCATGAAAACATGTATAGAAGTATGGTATTATGCAAAGTTGACAGGTGTGGATTATAGATAAGAACAGCTTTGTTGTAGCAAAGAGAGCAATCCGCTACTAATAGCTCATGAAGTAGCATCAACAATATTATTGGAAAGAGAATTTTAATGATTCTGCTCTAAAAATATAAATGATCCGCAGTGTACATTGTGTATGTGTGTATCATTTAGTGCTGTTTACCTCTCTGTATAAGATTTTGTTGTTTTAAGGGATATTATTGTGTGCTCAATTTTCATACAAAATAGATGCATATTTACCTGAAGCGATTTATATTCATTTTTAAAGGCCTAGAGGCAATTTTATTATTCATTAAAACTGGGAGTATGGTGAAAAGCATTTGGGAGTATGAATAATGCCTTTCTAGTTATAAAAATTCATGCACTGTTTTTCAAAGATTAATACAATTCTTTCAAATAAAATGATATCAACATTCAAAATGATTCACCAAATAAGCAAGGATCCTATAGTCACTATAGAATCCTACTGTAGGATTTACACTGTATGAGGCCAATGTTTTATAGCACAGTCTCTACTTTCAATAAAGATCATATGCAGATGTTTTCAGCCTTTCCTTAGCTCAAATTTGGTTAAAGACTTCAAATTCTCACTATACAAATGCAATACAATATTATGACATTCCACCAAACTTCATGACAGGCTGTGATACACATCTCACAGAGTAATAATAGGATATACATATTCACCAGAGTAATTGCTGTTCAATAGATTGTTGGATTCTTCTAAATCAAAACTGTAGGTTTGACTTGATGGGCGTGTCTTTTTTCAACCTTTTTAACAGTATATCTATTAAACAATTATTTTTTTTGTTTTATATTTAATCTAATAGAAAAGAAATTCTGTTCGCCTCTGTATAAAATCAGAATCACATAATGGTACAATGTGGGCAATAGATTTCTACAGGTCCATATTATGTGTTCATTGAGCTTGGAGATCCTGCACAGCTATAACATAAAAATGTGCATCTGTACCTCAGTGTTAATTTTATAGTAACATTTTGCAGCGTTTTTGAAGGTTTTTTTAAAAATAAAGAGTAATTGAAAATGTGCAATATGATAATACTTTCTAGCTTTACTGTACATATATTTTCTGAATGTATATTAGGTTGAGTTGTTGCCTAAAATTCAGGAATGAGAAGTTAGAAAATTTACACAAGGGTAGGTTCTGTGTGACCTGGAATGAAAGCAGCATCCTCAGAATTTTCATTTTGATGGAACTGTAAATAACTGTGGTTACACTGTAGGACATACAGTATTATAACATGATCCCATGCTGGCTATAGAAGTCACTCATTATAGAGCTTTTAATAGTAGCAACAAACCCTGTCTGCATTACTTTGGCTCATTGTTTGTAGAGTCTCGGTACATAAATTAGTAGACACAAATTTTGAGGTTGGCATAATGTTAGCTTCCTAAGCTCAAATAGCATATTTCCTCTTTCAGATTCCATTCATTTGATTTAAGAGTAGGCTGTGTAGCATAAGGATCTTGTTTGGGGTATTCTGTGGAATTCGTACTGTTTCTAAATTGCACATTATTGATTTCTTCTGACTCATGACTGAAATATAGAAAAAGGAAAGGTCAACATAGATTTGAGAAATGACTTGTTTTCCTTTTATCTTTGAAGAGGACATATTATATATCACTGGTAATTCTATTGCGTTTTGGAGCATTTGTAAAATATTGTTTGGGAAAAGCAGTATATTCTGAAAGTGTGCCAAGCAAGGAAGAGCTTTGATGGCAATGATAGCACAAATAGAATAAACTCCAATCTGGAAGAAAACTAGTTTAATTTTACAGATACTGTATACAATTCTAGTTTTTTTTTTTCACAAAAATCAAAGACCGTAACAGACTGAGAAGCATCAACTATATAACAAAACTAAACACGCACCCACACATGCACACACATTTTATATATATATATATACACAAACACACACACACACACACACACACACACACACACTGTGTCCAGTCTTACCTTTGTATTTATACCTTTGTATTCATAGTTTGTGCCTAGTATTTATACATTTAACCTAAGATTGCATTCAATGTATATCATAAAAATGCTAAAGAATAAGGCCGGAGTAGCATTTAATTTTTGCACCTGAAATTAGAGCCAATGAAAATCACAAGTGATTCTGCAGAAAAATTCACTTATCCATCAATGTAAAAATAAAATTATTATGAGTATTTGAATGTGGACACACAAAAACAAGTTACTTTGTATGAATAGTGCTTTTAATTTGATTTGATCACACACCAGCTCCTCCCACCCCAGCATGTCCTTCAGTTCCCCCCACCACAATGACTTCACTCCATGCGGCTACTTCCCAACAGACCAGTAAATTCAGAAATCTGTCTTTATCTGACCACAGTCTGACCTTCACACGGGCCCAGGTGAGGAAGGAGATGAAAAAGATCAAGGCGAGGAAAGCCGCAGGGCCAGATGACATCAGTGCAAGGCTAATTAAGACTTGCGGGGACCAGCTGTGTGGTATAATTACATATATGTTTAATATGAGCCTGAGGCAGGAAATAGTGCATGAATTATGGAAATCTTCTTGTGTGGTACCAGTTCCAAAGAAACCACAGACTATGGACCTCAATGACTACAGACCTGTAGCATTGACATCCCACCTGATGAAGATCTTAGAGAGATTGGTTCTCACACATCTCCACCCTCTAGTGAGTCCCGCTATGGACCCTCTCCAGTTTGCTTATCGGCCGGGCATTGGGGTAGATGATGCCATCATCCACCTTCTGCACAGGGCTCTGTCTCACCTGGAGAAACCATGGAACACGGTGAGAATAATGTTCTTTGATTTCTCTAGTGCTTTTAACACCATACAGCCGGGGTTACTGAGGGACAAGCTGGGCCTTGCTGGAGTGGACCACCACCTCTCCAACTGGATCCTAGACTACCTCACAAATCGACTGTGTGTCAGATACCGTGATCTGTAATACGGGGGCAACTCAGGGTACGGTTCTCGCCCCTTTCCTCTTCACACTGTACACTGCAGATTTTAGGTGCAACTCATCTAGCTGCTACCTACAGAAGTATTCTGACGACTCTGCAATAGTAGGTCTCATCACAGACGATGATGACAGGGAGTACAGAGAACTGAACCGGGATTTTGTGGACTGGTGCCAGCGGAACCACCTGAAGATTAACGCGGGTAAGACCAAGGAGATGGTGGTGGACTTCCGTAAATGCAGATGCCCTCCTAAACCAGTGGACATCCTGGAGACAGGCATTGAGATTGTGAACACCTATAAGTACCTGGGTTTGCTCCTTAATAATAAGCTGGATGTAACGTCTCTGCCGTTTCGGGTCTCGGCGCCGCCCTCCGCTCGCACGCTGTGGCGAAGGAGGCGTCTTCAATTTGGTTCTTTGTGTAAGTTTCTTAATGCTCAGTCTGAACATGGTCCTAATCAGTGTAATGGATTTCTAACCACACCCATGTCCTAAGCATTTCTCTCTGGACGGTATAGAGTTAATCTCTTCCTGGCTTGTGTGATTGACAGCCTGTGTACCTATCAGGTGTGGGGCTGGGCCCAGACTTTCTATATACAGGATGTCACTTCTCTGCAAGTCGCCGGTTATTGCACTTGTGTTTTGCCTGCTCTCTTTATTATTTCCCTTGCTACCTTGTTACCTGATTTTCTGACCACTGGCTTTGACCTTGACTATTCTCTTGGATTTAGATTTTGTACTGCATTGCTCGTTTGTTACTGACCCCTTGGCTTGCTCACTCTGCTTCTGGGTTGTCTTGTCCTGTTCTGTGTGTCACTTACCCAGTATAGGGCTTGTCTTCAGGTTGTCCTTTTACTATTTAGGGTAACTGAGGCGATAGGAAGGGACAGTGGCTGGGGTGAGATTAGGGCTCACTTGTCTCTGTCCTTCCTCCCAGACCACTGCAGTAGTGTCAGGGTATTGCTTCGTTTGGCAAGACCCTTACACTGGACTGGGCAGATCACATGGAGGTCCTGTACAGGAAGGGCCACAGCAGGCTCTACCTGCTTAGGAGGCTGTGAGCCTTTGGAATCCGGGGGGCACTTCTTAGGACTTTCTTCAACTCGGTAGTGGCATCTGCCATCTTCTTTGGAGTGGCCTGCTGGGGGAGCAGTATATCAACCAGGGACAGAAATAAATTTGACAAGCTGATTAGAAGGGCCAGCTCTGTCCTGGGGAGCCCACTGGACTCAGTGCAGGTGGTGGGCGACAGAAGGATACTGTCCGTGGTGATCTCCATGCGGAAGAATAAGTCCCATCCCATGCATGAGACTGTGATAGCGCTGGGCAGTACTGTCAGTGACCAACTGCTCCACCCTAAGTGTGAGAAGGAGCGCTATCGGAAGTCTTTCCTCCCCACCGCGGTTACGCTGTACAACCAACACCGACCTAAGCGGAGATCAATACACACAGAGAACTGAAATATCTTTCTGCCTGTTAAATCCCCCCCCCTCCTCTGCTACTTCCTATCTGTCTGTCTACTATCAATTTAATGCCTCTTACCTTGCAACATTCCTGTACATGTTGTATTTGTATTTGTATCTGCTTATCTTTGCTGCTGTAACACACTGAATTTCCCCATTGTGGGACTATTAACGGACTATTATTATTATTATTATTATTATTATTATTATTATTATTAATATCCAAAAGTAGTAAAATATAAAATAAACTGGATAATAATCAAACTATGTAAATTTGGTATTGCAATAATTACAATAAAATGTAGGATAAAGTAAACAAATTATTTATATCGGATGGTAAATGTTGTAGAAACAAAATCCAAAAATCAATGGTGGAATTGCAGTTTATTTCAATTTTTTGTTTTTGTTTCCTTTTTTGATCCAACTTCAGATTACAAAAAAGATAAATTTTATATATTGTGAGTGTGTGAACCTAGAGGGCGCTAGTGAGCGACCCAAAGCCGCGCTTGAAAAGGTCCTCAGCCACACCCGTGTGTGGGGCACCAACTCCAGATGGAATGTCTGCAGCAGGAGAGAGTACTGTAGAGACCTGCAGGAAGCAGGGAGACGGGGAACCAGTTGGAGACAGACAAGGCGGTCTGTCCTAAGAGGACTGGGGACCTGAAAGGACTGATTGAGCCAGGCTGCTTCTTACCTCCAGAGGCTAGTAAGGGAACAAGCAGTGAGGTAGGGCCCTATGTGTGGCCTAGGTTGTTTTGTTGTTTTGTTCCTGTACAATTTGTAAAGCTGAATAAAGCCGTTGGATTAACACTGCCTGAATGCTGCTTCTATTGGCGCCCAGTACCACAAACACCGCTGTCGAGTCCAGGAGGCTGCCGCCTTTGAGGCTAAATCCCCCCAAATTGCCACTATATATATATATATATATATATATATATATATATATATATATATATATACACTCGAAAAAAAATTCAGACAGCACATCCCAATGTGAACAGGTGCAATCTACTGTGGTAAAATGTATAAAAACAAAAAGGTGTAGCAGCACTCTGACACAGCACAAGGGTATATAGAGAACAGAGATAGCATTACTGCTATTATTGGCACCTACAAATTAATATGGTGTATAAACTAAAATTTTGAGGTTCTTAGTTATACATATTTGATCAAACAGTAGGAAGCCCACCTGCCCCGACATGGCGACCTCATTAAGGTGGGACCCTATACTAATGCCTCTATTAAACCCAAAATAAATCTACAATGTGAACACAAGGAAGTAACATACCTCTTTTGGACCCAGAACAGGTCTACAATATGAACACAGGGCAAATAGGATCTAGAGGACCCAAAACAGGTCTACAATGTGAACACAGGGCAAATAGGATCCAGAGCATACTCAACTTAAAATAGCCTAGGGGCAAATGGGGAAATGAGAAATAACCTCTATTCCACTTATATAAACCCGTGCAATTGCCCTGTACTATTTGCCCTGTGTTCATATTGTAGACCTGTTCTGGGTCCAAGAGAGGTATGTTACTTCCTTGTGTTCACATTGTAGACCTGTTCTGGGTCCAAGAGAGGTATGTTATTGCCCTGTGTTCACATTGTAGATTTATTTTGGGTTTAATAGAGGCATTAGTATAGGGTCCCACCTTAATGAGGTCGCCATGTCGGGGCAGGTGGGCTTCCTAATGTTTGATCAAATATGTATAACTAAGAACCTCAAAATTTTAGTTTATACACCATATTAATTTGTAGGTGCCAATAATAGCAGTAATGCTATCTCTGTTCTCTATATACCCTTGTGCTGTGTCAGAGTGCTGCTACACCTTTTTGTTTTTATACATTTAACCACAGTAGCTTGCACCTGTTCACATTGGAATGTGCTGTCTGAATTTTTTTCGAGTGTGTACTGCATGGGGTGTGTGGTTCCCTCTAATTGGACTTGCACTCCCATTCAATTGCACGGGTTTATATAAGTGGAATAGAGGATATTTCTCATTTCCCCATTTGCCCCTAGGCTATTTTAAGTTGAGTATGCTCTGGATCCTATTTGCCCTGTGTTCACATTGTAGACCTGTTTTGGGTCCTCTAGATCCTATTTGCCCTGTGTTCAATATTGTAGACCTGTTCTGGGTCCAAGAGAGGTATGTTACTTCCTTGTGTTCACATTGTAGACCTGTTCTGGGTCCAAGAGAGGTATGTTATTGCCCTGTGTTCACATTGTAGATTTATTTTGGGTTTAATAGAGGTATTAGTATAGGGTCCCACCTTAATGAGGTCGCCTTGTCGGGGCAGGTGGGCTTCCTACTGTTTGATCAAATATGTATAACTAAGAGATAGTAATGCTATCTCTGTTCTCTATATACCCTTGTGCTGTGTCAGAGTGCTGCTACACCTTTTTGATTTTATATATATATATATATATATATATATATATATTAGACTAATAATCATATTACTCGCCTACCCTCCCAAATTTATTTCTATTTCACACCCCCAAAAAATTCCTGAAAGTTATTCAATACATATCCCTCATATGCTCAGCTATGTAGATTGAAAAATTTAAAAGTTATGTCCTTCAGAATGCAGAAATAAAAAACAAGAAAATATTGCTGCATTGTTAAGGCCTAAAATAGGTAATATCCTTAAGGGGTTAATTATAATGTAAAGTAAATCTATTATTTACACCATATTCATGTCTATATTTTTAATTATGTTCTATTAAGACTCAAAGGCTATATATAAATATAATACAGAATTTTTACTATATAACAGCATTGAGTGGACCTACAGTAAATTACAGTATAGCATACTAGAGCTAGAAAGGGAAATTATTAAATGGAGGAAGCACTCAGAATTTTAGATCAATAGTAAGGTCCTTAGTTCATGGCATAACCTCAAGGTATGATCTATAGAACTTATTTATTATATGTTTATTAGGTGCATATTCATATCTTTATTTTTACTTGTGTTATATATCTTAACATTTGAATATTCATCTTACATTTGAATATTACTAAGCAGTTTCACTTGTGTGTATTTCCCTACCTGTGTTGGAAGGGTTATATGTCAGTACTTCGCATCCCAAGGATATGCCATGACTAAAGAACTATCTATTGGTCTGAAACGAGTAGGTCTCACTTTTTAAAAGATGTACTGGAGTTCAAATTAGAGAACAATGTATGAACAATTGATTTTTTTCAGAAATAATGTAATCTTCATTGCTCGAGAGTTAAGGGAATTTTTGTTGTGCTATACCATGCTATTAGAACAGTATTTTACAAAATAACCAAGGTACTTCAACAAAAAAACTTTATTTTGCAGAAAACACTATGATCAAAATTAGAGAACAGCAATGACTGCAGCACAGGGAAAGATTACAAGAAATGTTCTGAAGGTTCCAATAGTCATAAATTAGTAAGACGTCTACAGGCCTTTGCTTTGAATGACTAGCATGTTTGCAGCCACAGGACATCACTAGTCTCTCACACTGCTTTGGTGTGATTTTGGCCCACTTTTCTTCCAGTTTCTTTTACAGTTTGGCAACTGTAGTGGGTTTCTTGGCCTTAACTTTGTCACCAAGGACTTTCTAGAGGTTTTATTTTGAGTTTGGATTAGGACTTTGAGTTTGCCATTTCATTGTTTCAATGTTTTCAGTTTCAAGGAATTGCTTTACTTGTTCTGCTGTGTGACAGAGAACATTGTCCTATATGAAAATTGCTGACTGGTTGAGTGTTGAATGCAGGGAAAGAACCATGTGTTGACGAAGAAGATTCTGATGAACATTTGTATTCACTCCATTAAGTGCCATGTAGGTAAAGAAGAGGCTGAAATCCTGCTGCTGAAAACATTTCCCAAACAATGACTCTTCCTCCACCACCTTTCACTGACTTCTTTACATACTTTGGGTTCAGTGTTCCTCTAGTTTGATGACAAACAAATGTTTCCCATTGGATCCAAATAAATTGAACTTACTTTCATCACTAAAGGGAATTTTGGACCACTTCACCTCTGTCCACTCAACATGCTCTTCAGCAAAGGCAAGTCTACTATTTTGATACTTTCTGCTAAGGTTTGGTCACTGCAGGGTAGATTTTCAGTTCAAATGCTCTCAAACATCAAGCCACTGTATGATGAGACAGATCCTTACTCAGTTCTGTGTTGACCTGGAGGGCAATTCCAGCTACAGTGATAAACCGATTGACCATTGAGATCCTCTCTTGCTGGTCGACCAGCCTTCTTGGGAGATTTGAATATGTTTGTGATGTTGTAAAGATGCAATATTCTATAAATCACAGATATGGAATGACCAACTTCTCTTGCTATGGAAAAATGAAAAGTTAAGCTGCCAGTTAAATAAGGTTTGTCAGATTAACACCAATATCTGAAATAACTGAAATCACTGAAAGTGTTCTCTAATTTTGGTCAGTGTTATTTTTCAAATATATCATTGAAGTTTTTTATATTGTTCTTCAGAATATATGTAACTCATGAAATATGCTTAAAATCCTGTTCTTTTACTCCTGTTTGAATAATTTCAATAGGACTTCGCAGTGACCTTGACATTTAGGAAATTTTATGTTTTTCTCTATTAGTGATCTCCAGTCTACATCATGGTTTAACGTGGATTATAAAGATGTGTTTTTAAAGAGGATATACTGCATATACAGTCATGGCCAAAAGTTTTGAGAATGACACAAATATTATATTTTCACATGATCTGCTGCCCTTTGGTTTTTATGTGTGTTTGTCAGATGTTTTTATCACATACAGAAATATAATTGCATTCATATTATGAGTAACAGGAGCTTATATTGACAGTTAGAATGAGTTAATGCAGCAAGTCAATATTTGCAGTGTTGACCCTTCTTCTTCAGGACCTGGACAATTCTCCCTGGCATGCTCTCAATCAACTTCTGGACCAAATCCTGACTGATAGCAGTCCATTCTTGCAGAATCAATGCTTTAATTTTGTCTGAATTTGTTGGTTTTTGTTTGTCCACCCGTCTCTTGATGATTGACCACAAGTTCTCAATGGGATTAAGATCTGGGGAGTTTCCAGGCCATGGACCCAAAATCTCTATGTTTTGTTCCCTGAGCCATTTAGTTATCACCTTTGCTTTATGGCAAGGTGCTCCATCATGCTGGAAAAGGCATCGTTGAGCGCCAAACTGCTCTTGGACGGTTGGGAGAAGTTGCTCTTGGAGGACATTCTGGTACCATTCTTTATTCATGGCTGTGTTTTTAGGCAAGACTGTGAGAGCGCCGATTCCCTTGGCTGAGAAGCAACCCCACACATGAATGGTTTCAGGATGCTTTACAGTTGGCATGAGACAAGACTGGTGGTAGCGCTCACCTCTTCTTCTCCGAATAAGCTGTTTTCCAGATGTTCCAAACAATCGAAAAGGGGATTCATCAGAGAAAATGACTTTACCCCAGTCCTCAGCAGTCCACTCCCTGTACCTTTTGCAGAATATCAGTCTGTCCCTGATGTTTTTTCTGGAGAGAAGTGGCTTCTTTGTTGCCCTCCTTGAGACCAGGCCTTGCTCCAAGAGTGTCCGCCTCACAGTGCGTGCAGATGCACTCACACCTGCCTGCTGCCATTCCTCAGCAAGCTCTGCACTACTGGTAGCCCGATCCCGCAGCTGAAACACTTTTAAGAGACGGTCCTGCCGCTTGCTGGTCTTTCTTGGGCGCCCTGGAGCCTTTTTGGCACCAATGGAACCTCTCTCCTTGAAGTTCTTGATGATGCGATAGATTGCTGACTGAGGTGCAATCTTTCTAGCTGCAATACTCTTCCCAGTTAGGCCATTTTTGTGCAGTGCAATGATGACTGCACGTGTTTCTTTAGAGATAACCATGGTTAACAGAAGAGAAACAATGATGGCAAGCACCAGCCTCCTTTTAAAGTGTCCAGTGGTGTCATTCTTACTTAATCATGACAGATTGATCTCCAGCCCTGTCCTCATCAACACCCACACCTGTGTTAATGGAGCAATCACTGAAACGATGTTAGGTGGTCCTTTTAAGGCAGGGCTGCAATGATGTTGAAATGTGTTTTGGGGGATAAAGTTCATTTTCTAGGCAAATATTGACTTTGCAAGTAGTTGCTGTTAAGCTGATCACTCTTTATAACATTCTGGAGTATATGCAAATTGCCATTAGAAAAACTGAAGCAGTAGACTTTGTAAAAATTAATATTTGTATCATTCTCAAAACTTTTGGCCATGACTGTACTAGTATATCAACTGTTGGATATACTTTCTTTTAACTAGACTGACTGGTTACTGCAGTGTTTTTTTCTTGAGCTCCGTATTATTGCTCTAGGAGTATTTTACTCTACCTATTCCCTGAGAGTGCTAAGCTGAACTTTACAGTTATTATTATTATTATTATTATTATTATTAATAAACCTCATTCATAGACTTTGGTAGGAGGAGATTTTGCCCTTTTATTTTCAAATCTTGAACTCAGAAATTTTTTTTTTTTTTTGTAAAGTTTGTTTGCAGTCTAATAGGCTGGATAAATCTTATGATAAAGCCTTGATAACTTGGGCAACATAAAACTTTTGCCATTTTATAATTAAAGTTTCTTTTTTATTAAATTGAAGGTTTATAGGTAATGGCTGTTAGATAAAAAGCTAGATACAATAGTTACATGGATTCATTTTGTATTTTTGTGATGCTGAAAAAAAAGGTCAGGAGAGGATCACCTCTATTTAGGAAGTAGATAAAAATTAATTTTTAGAATAAATGTTTAAAAGTGGTACTGCTAGTTTAACAGCTATTCCATTAAACTATATATACACATCTTGGATGTAGGATATTCTGATTTATAATGAATATTGTTATAATAGAAACCATAAAATGGAAATTCTGTAAAACACTTCATAAAGCGTGCCTGAGGGGGGAAAAAGACAAAAATAGAACATATAATGACCTCTGGAAAAATCATCTGAAAGAAGTATATTATTGGAACTATTAATAATGTAACCAAAGGAAGTATATCATACACCTAGACGTCCTTGACAAATGGAAACACTTTGCTGTTCTGTAAGGTAATAGTAAGAAAAACATGGATCATTCCCAACATTATGTTAGACAATTCATAGGTTTATATTATATTTTCTTTAGGCATCATTCTCAACACAGAAATGTGTCTGTGTGAAGGTTTGCTACTTGTTAAAAGGAAAATTGTGCCTCTAGCCCCACCTATTGGAAGGTAGCTCCCTATAAATTAATGCCTGACTTGAATTAATCCTTTTTCCCCATGACTTGGGATGTAAGCCACACCAAAAAAAAAAAAAAAAAAGAAATCCACAGACAGCTGTCTTTTTGTTTGTTTTGTAAGGCCCAAGATCATGTCCAAGTGCAAAAAAGATACAGGGATGACACAAAAAAAAGTGCACAAAGATATGATTCATTGTGGCTTATTCTTAAAGATAAAGGCACCCACAATCCAGTCCTCAACCCTTTGAGCCAGAAGGCCCTAAAAAAGTCAGGGAGCATCTTGCACCTACTTTCGCTTCTCTCCTCAATGTCCACCATGGAGCCATCAATCTAGTTGCATCTACAGAAAAGAAGGTCCGGCGTTGGAGGGGAGGAAGGAACCTATAAGACCGCACAACTCCTCCCCGTATACCTTGGGAGGGTCCCAAAAGTACATTGCACCCCTCTATCCTATGAACACACATGACAAACAGACAGTGAGAAACATATAAAATAAATAAATGGAAGTGCACCCTGATAACAGCCCAATCTGTGTTGGGGTTCTTGCTCATCATGAGTGTAATGCAGGGTACTGGTTGGCTAGGTGACAGACCACTGAAGTGGGGTAGGATTATTATAGGGAGATTTAGAAGCTATGCATTCCACTAGGAATTTTGAAAAAAGTATGCAAATTAGTTTTCTTAGTTGGAAACAAGGAAAACTGCATCTAGTGCCAACTTTCTAAAAATTGTGAGTTTATGTGGTTGTGATTGTGATTTCATTTTGATCCATACTATACAGGCCAAAATTGCTCTGGAATATGTAGGAATATATAGGTACCTAGGATTGATTTATGTTTATATTGCAATTTATGTACAAATTGTATTCTTCTCAGGTAAAGGACATTGAGAGAATATTTTTCCAGTTATTTTGTGACTTTGTTAACCTTGATATTATTCTTTTAATTAAATTAGCCAGGAGTCTGGACTTATGTGCCTGGGCCATCCCAGAAAAGGTAGACAGCAGAAACACATAAAACGTGGAGGCAAACATTGATTTATTTACTTACTTTACTTCATTGATAAATTAGTCAGTGACTTATGTCCAATATTTTACAGACAAGTTAGTCAATGTCCAATATACAGCATAGACAACGAAACGTTAGTTGAAAGATAATAATGCTAAGAATCATCATACTCATAATTATAATAATAAAAATACTGAAAGAACATTTATTACTATAGAAAAAAAAAATCATAATTGCTTCTGCAAAGACATGAAAAAAATGATGGAATTACATGTATGTCACAAGCTTGCCATTGTAAATGGCCTACGTTTACATACTGCGAGCCGTGCTGCTCACTTGCTATAAAAACTGTAGTGGCGAGTGTGGATAGCGAGTATGGGAGCCGCACAGTCTGAGTACTGATGATCTGTGAGGGTCTTGGGACCCCCACAGATCTAATATTGATGGCCAATCCTAGAATCTTAGAAACTGAATAACCCCTTTAATGTCGCTATACATAGGTATAATTATTTAGGCCTACTCCTTTGAGAATTATGATATACATGTTTTCTTTGCTCTGGCTAAATGTAAAGGGGCTAGAATAGGAGATTCCGCTCATTAGCTCAATATTCAGTACAGTAACAGCATAGTGGATAACATTTCTCCAAATCCCATCCATGTGCTGTGGAAATACCTGTATTACGAAGTGACTTGTGCTCAACCTGCAGCATGTCAATTAATGCAGCATGCTTTACTATTTACCATTGACTTTCAACTTTGAAACACTGCAGTTCAAGCAGGTGTGCTGCTGCAAGACCAACCCATTTTCCCATGTCTAAAGTCAGCAACATGTCTGTCCTATGTGGCCTTAGCATTCACCTGCAAGTTTTTATTGATTTTTCACAGATAGACATGCGCACATTTTTAGTCACATAAAAGCATAAAAATGTGAGAGTTCTGTGGGTTTTTGAACAAACTGTTTTTTTTGTTACCACTGGCTATCATCTGTTCACCCATAGCCATATCTCTTGCTGTCACTTTGACATAACTAAATTTGTTCTTGCATTAAAGAGACAAACTGATTTATTGCAACTGTGATATCATTTTGGAGCATCACAATGGAATTCAGTGAAATTTTGAAAAGACCCATTCTTTCACAAAATTTGGTAAAGGCAAACTACAGAATATAGCTAGGTGTTGGATTTTAGCCTTCATGTGTCAAGGGGACTGTATGAAACACCTGAATGCAATGTTTAGAAGATGCATCCCAATATTCTTCTCCATCTATTGTATATATAATTATATGCAATGAACAGCACAATTCAGTGAAAATGAAGCTCCCTAGGAAAAAGTTACCATACTGTTAAAGTGAAAACAAGACCTCGTAATGCCATGACAATAGCAGACACCATTTCCTACATTTCAACCTTTCACTAGATTTTAAAAGGTGTAAGTAGGGAAAAATTGGCAGTGAATCTTGGCTGAAAAAACCTTTACACAGCATTTATCACAGTGGAAACTCTGAACTGTGAAAATAGTTTAGATTGTTATTCCCTCATGGTTGCCAGAAGGGATTATGAATTAAAGTCAGTGTTGCAGGAAATATTACTCGCCTTTCTAAAGAAAAAAAAAAATACAAAAAGGTTTTTTGTTCGTGAAACCAACAATAATAGCAGTCTGGACTGTGTAGCATGTGTGTTAGCCATCTCAGTATCATAGTGTCTACTTTAAGACAGCCATCAATTTACTGGAACCATCTCAGCAGTTTATTTCTTATTTGATTGCACTGTATGTGACAAAATGAGAGCTGCTGTGCATCAATTGTCACTTCACTTCGGAACAGACTCAATATACTAGATGTAAGAATTGTGAATTTTTGATTTTGTGATGCAGAGCACAGCAATGGATGCTGGTTCGTTGATTGTCCCACTATAAGGTGGTGGAGACTACTATTTTCCACAAGTATTGCTTTAAGTGGAAGGTTTAAGCTGGGTTCCTACCCATGATGGGCCAGGTGGATCTCATGTGCTGTTTATATGCTGTTTGTGCATGTGCTCTGTTTATAAAATGCAACTGTAAGACCCTGGTCACACAGCAGAATTTGCCACTGAAAAATAAGTGTCCTGCTCAATCTTGCCACAGATTCCGTGGCTTGAGACATTCCTATTGATTAGGCCCATTCATCTTGGCCTAATCAGCAGCAGAAAGCCAAAGCAGAATGCTGATGCTCTACCCAGATGAGCCAGGGCCAGAAAATAAATAGGAATCCAAGACTGATGTTTCCTTCAAATTCATTTTCATTTTCCGACATGTGAACAGAGCCTTATGATTAATCACTGTGTATATGTTGCTTTAACTGTGATGGCTCGTTGCTACACTTAGTTAATATTACTGTCACTTTGTGGCTGCTGAGTTATTGCATTTTCTGGAAAGAGGGTGGTGCAATGACTCTGCTCAATAGGCATACCTGTTGGCTGTGCAATGGGCAGTAACCTTTTTGACCCACTTACGGTGCAGCCTTTACACACTAAAATGTGATGCTTTCTAGTCACACTGGGCAGGAAAGTTCTGTGTCTTCCAGATCTTCGGCCTGGAACTTTGTTGAGACCTTTGCACCTACCCTTCAGTGTGCTGAGTTTCCATGAAATCTCAGGGTTGGAGCTATGACTTTGCCTGAAAGCAAGCATAGTGCACCTAGCATGCATCTGAGAAGCCGGTCTTGTAGGACCTGAGAACAAACCACTGTGAGAACTGGGCAATTGCTGTGTGTTGCCAGAGTACCACTGGTCTCACACTAAGAAGGTTACTTTGCACTCCAAAGAAACTACAGTCAAGTTTGAGCCACTGCCATGTACTGCTGTTGAGACTGAGCAACTGCTGTTAACCACTTTTGCACCTCAGTAAAGTACCACTGATAACCAGACCTATGAAAGTGTGTGTGACAAACTGCAAAAGCACAGAGAATAGGGATTCAGCTGCTTTGTCCTTGAGTTGGGCTTTATTGGCCAGACACGTATGAGAACATCGCTCCCTGCCTAACATAGTGACGCCAGTACTGTCTTGTCTTTCTCTACAACCTCTATCTATTAACTGAAAAATTTGAAATTGTCATTAAGTTTAATTTATCTTTTCTCCTCGCTAAAAATACACTTTATGTTTTGTTTCTAATTTACTTCAATTAATGTTTGAAAATGTAAATAATGTATGAAATATTACACACATATTAGAAGATCAATGGGTCGCTTAAAGCAATGATAGATCTGTTAAATGAAAAGCCATGGCAATTGAATATCGGTAGTAACTTACTGCAACAATATACCAATATTAGATGACTTTACCGTTCTGTTTTTCTAATTAAACGTAGAAGTTACTACATTACTTATCTCTGTAAACAGGATGAATATATATTTTATCCCCACAGGTTATATTAATCCCTATGTTTCTTATTGTAACATTTACAGAAACGTTACTTAATGGAAGTCAAAGCTCCTGAGAAGATTATTAAATTTAAATCCATTTAGTTGCTATCTAACTTACTGGGGTAATTGGATAGAAATAATTACATCTGTATTTTTTCAGACATTTGAATTATAAATCCACAAGCATTCAAGTTCTGTATCAGTAAATAGTGTTTCCAATTATATGGCGCTTTGTTTTAAATGACAGATAACATTATGTTTAAAATGAAATGAATGAACACCAATGATATTTGTCATAGAAATATTCTTAAATTATCAAAATGTACAAAATGCTACATATATTTATATGTTTTGTGAATTCAACATTTCTCGGTCATAAGTATACTTGTTTGTGTAAAGGACAACTTGGGAAAAATGTTAAATGAAGGTGTTATTTTTAAGGGATAAATTGAAGTATACTCTGTGTTATGCCTAGAACAAAGCCTAAGCATGTGCTGCAAAACAAAGGGATCCAAAGGGCAGCAACATGAGAATTCCTGATTCATGTACAGCCCATCAGCTTCTACAATTTCAATATTTTACCTATGTGCTTCTTAGTATTAGAGTAAGCTCACATGGAGGAACTTGGAATGGAATTTGAGAAGGCCTTCTGTCTCAGATTCCTCTCCAGAAACCAGCACTGTGGAACCCGCAGCAGAAAGCTGAAGCCAAGCTTTGACTTTCCGCCATTGGTTTGCATATTAATTAGTCTCATATACAATGGAGCTAATCGAGCATGAGTCTCGCACCGTAGTAATTCAGATGTGTAAATCATGGCAAGATCAAGCAGAACGCTTCAAATTCCTCCATGTGAACTTGACCTTACAATTTTATCCTACATTCAAAACATGTATTGAACTAGGGTTAACAATTTAGCCCTAGTATAATGTAAATGAATACAAGGGCTAAATTGCATTGTAAATTGCACTTGAAAAATTGCTTTGTTAGCCCCACTGAATACAAAGGCTGGAATGAGTATACAGTGCTGACATCTGTTCTTCAAATATCTGTACAAATGTGGCTATCTTCAATTTGAATCTGAGAATTCACTGTACTGGGAAGCAACAGAAAAAAGTCAAGTTAAAGTTATTAGCCATTGTATACTTTAGCAGTCAAGTCAAACTTGGATCAAACTGCATGTCTGCATATTGTGCCTGTGTATAATAATAGAACTAATAGTCTCATGACTATTAGAGCATACTATCTCCATGGTGACCAAGAAGATGGTTCCTTTAAAAGGGTTGTCCATGCTTAGAAATACATTTTCGCTTAAAGTAGTTGTCCATTAAAGGCACTTTAGAAAGGGGATAACTGTCACATCACTGGGGGTCTGACCGCCAGGTCCTAGAGTGTTCAGGAGAATGGGGGACTGAAAGTCCCAGATGCCTCTTCCATGTGAATGAAGCACCAGTATGCTTGCTTGACCAGCGCTTCATTCATTGCTATGGGGATGCTAGGACTGCAATCATTGGCAGCCCCCGGCATCTCCTAGCAGAGAATGGAGTGCCAGTCATGCAAGTACAAAGTACAATTTGTCCTGCAAAAATTAAGTCCTCAGATGGCTCTGTGAACAGAAAAATAAAAAAAGTTATGGCTTTCGGAAGGCGGGGAGTACAATGCAAAAATAAAAAATATAAAAAAAATGGCTGTGGCAGGAAGGGCTTAAGCTTTAAGGCTATTCTAATCACATTCACAATGTTCACTTCTCCCTATAAGCACTTCACAGTCTGTACATTTCAAAGCACTTTGTCAGAATCAGCTTGTATCTACAGTACATTCTGTACAGTACTGTTATTTTCAGTCATTGAAACAAGGACTGCAATGAAACATTATCATAGAGTGAAAAGATAACAATTATAAAGATAAGTTCAATACATCAAAGGAAATAGAACTAAAGTGATTACTGAATTATACAGAGTAACTTGTAACAGTTCAAGTAATTATAAAGTTCCATATCAGATACATCAAAAAGAGATATGATTATTTTCTAACGTTTGTTGGATAACATCAGAAACGTCATAGGCATATAGTATGAAATAAGCCATTATTAAAACAAATGGCAAACATGAAATCATTTCCTATCCCTGAATCATGAAATTTCTTTTATTAGAAAATGTTTGTCTATGTAAGCAGGCATATATCATAAGGCTTTCAGTTACAGAAATGGAACTGTGTTGCATATTCACAGAATTATGTTTGTGTTGACTCATTTGTGTTGTCATTGTTACCTTGCTTGCTACATAAGATAATTGTCACTCTATTAAATTGTCCATGTGTGTGCCTTAGACACAATATGCAAATTAAATTGTGAATCCCATTGGGGACATGGACTGATGTGAGTAATGACATTCTATGAACAGAGCTGTTGTAAATGTGGAACTGCAAAGCCACAGGAAATAAATATTAAATTAAATGACATTTTTAGAAATTCAAGACATAAAAAAATTAGAGAATGGAAAATAGAAAGAAGAAAACAAAACAATTTTAACATTTTTTTCTCACTATGGACTTAAAGAGGATCTTTCACGTCCTCATAGATATGTGGTATTATACACCACTAGAAAGCCGACAGTGAATATGTGCCCTGGTGCTGGAGATATCGGTGCTGTTAATTTCACTGTAAGGCCTGCCTTTCTGACAGTGGGGAGGTATCGGTACCTAAATTAACGGATCCGATATCTCCAGCACATAACAGGAAATTCAGTGCACTGTAGACTTTCTAGCGATATATAATACCGCATATCTATGAGGACATGAAAGGTCCTCTTTAAAGTGCAGTCTAGTGTTTAACTAAACAGTAGATTATGATATCCTATGTATAGTGAGGGAGTTGCTTACCCTCAAATGTCAAATTGGAGGGATGTGCTTTGAGTCTTGATTTAAAATTGTCCAAGGATGAGATCTCTCTAATGTGTTCAACAGAGTGAGGGTTCCATGGCAGAGAGTTTCAGTTTTGTCTGGGCTTAGCTTTAGCCATTTGTAAGTAAAAACTTAATTTTATTATTCTAATAAATACACCAACAAATCCCCAATAAAAACATATAAAATTATCAAAGAGGTGAAGGTCACAACAGAAATCAAGGTGCATCAATATCATATTAAGCAATATATAAAATAGTATATGAACCATAAATGATATATAATGTAAATAAATATAAATTTCATACAGTAAATATAGAAAACAAAAAACTATCTGTAAATATGTAATAAATATATATTATGAATGAACAAATGACTATATAAATTGATATAGATAGTATGACAGTGCAGAAGCTTTGCAGCCAGTCACAGCTTTGAGATGTAGAAGAGTGCTGCCTCATAGCCTCTGCATTGAGGCTACTCAGGTACCTGCAATTGTTGTAGTTAGGTTGTGTTCTCTGAACTTACCTGTTTATTGCTTGTGTTCCTGGTTATCAAATTTCTTACTGATTTGGCTTTATCTGTGAACACCTGGACTTATCCCTTGCTTGGACCCTGTTATTTTTCTGCTATCGATTTTAGATAGTCATGTTATTCATGGTTTTGATTGTATACTGTGCCTATTTTCTGACATCAGTGTTGGGGTGTAACCTTGGTCTCGATCTGCCGAGTTCATCCTGTCTTGTGGCAGCTCTGGTGAGAACCTCCGGGGGAACCTTAGACTCTACTAAACAGGATGGTGTTGGATTATAGGTAGTTTGTCTTGCTTGCTGTCTTTGAATTTGGGAATTGCTTAAGCAGCAATTCCATAATATCTGCACTAGATGGTTATGGTCTGAAAACATGTTAGTCTTCCAGAGGAAACTGAGCTTCTCCCTAATATCTCAGGGAGATAACCCTTTAAGAATTCTGTACCTTGTTGTTTTGTTTCTCTGTTTTGGTGTTTGGCAGCTGGAAAGTTGAATGGTGTGATCATCTGTCCATGAGACTGGATTTACTGTTACATTTGAGATTTCCAGTTATGTGATATGTTATCAAGAGTATGGCCCTCTCTGTGAGAGGCTGAGTGGACTGCTTGAATGAAGTCTAGTTTGTATATAGTGGTAACTTAAAGAGGAACTGTCACCAGATATAAAAAGTCCAATGACATCTATCATCTGATGAGTGCTGTCTCCTTGAGCAGTTTGGTGTTTTGTTTATCCAAATTCATTCAGCCATTTCAAACATATAAGCCAGGGGTCAGCAAACTTCGGCACTCCAGCTGCTGTGAAACTACAACTTGCAACATGCTCCATGCACTTCCATGCGAGTGCCAAGAAAAGCAGAGCAAGTATGCATACTGGGAGTTGTAGTTTTACAACAGCTGGAGTGCCAAAGGTTGCCTACCCCTGATATAAGCCCTTGTAATGTTACATAGTTAAATAGTAGATGAGGTTGGATGAAGACCGTCAAGTCCAACCTATAACCCTACAGTCCCCTACAGGGAAGGCAAAAAACCTAATGAGGCTTATGCCAATTGTCCCATTTCAGGGCAAAAATTTCTCCCCGACTCCAATCTGACAATCAGTATAAAACCCTGGATCAACTTGTCCTTATCAAAATCTAGAACTCATAACCTGTGATATTGTTCTGTTCGAGAAAGGCATCCAGGCCCTCTTTGAACTTGTTTAATGAATCCACCATCGCCACTTCCTGGGGCAGAGAGTTCCACAGCCTTGCTGTTCTTACTGTAAGGAATTTCCTTCTATGTTGCAGGTGAAACTTTCTCTCCTCCAGACGTACAGGATGTCCCCTTGTCACTGTCACTGGCCTAGGAGTAAAAAGATCATTAGAAATTTCTTTGTGTTATCCCTTCATGTATTTGTACATTGTTATTAGGTCTACCCGTAGATGTCTTTTTTCTAAACTGAATAATCCTATGTTTGTTAATCTATTGTTGTAATCCAATCCACCCATTCCCTATAATAATTTTGGTTGCCCTTCTCTGCACTCTCTCTAGTTCGATTATAGCTTTCTTGTATACTGGGGCCCAAAATTGCACACAATAGTCTAAGTGTGGCCACATGTTGATGCACATTAGGATATACTGTCAAATTGGGTGGTAACACTGCATGGCTTACAGCACACAGAGATCCCACACCTAGAGAAACAACAGTGATGAGTAATGTTTTGATGTATTTAATGGAATTTGAGCTCCAATGTGCTCAATGGAGATGGTTGCATCAATGGGGAACATTTTCATCTGCGTGTATTTTTCTGCAATGTGTGAATGGGATTCGCTAGAATCCCATCCACTTTGCAAGGACTGTAAAACGCTGCAGTTTTTGAAGCCGAGTTTACGTGGGGCTCCGGCCTAAATAGGTTTTCCAGGACTAAGAAAATCTGACTAAAGACAGGAAATACTTGTCATATGAATGAATAAACATAACTTAGTACCTTTATGTTTGTTTGGACCATTTTTACCATACCTCATATTTTCAGGCTCCTGCAATACTTCCTGGTTTTGAGTTCCTGCTTGTAGGAGTGTCAGAGCTTTTCCAGGTAACCCCTCCTAACATTTGCTCACTGCACCTCCTAGCAGTTTTCCAGTCAGTCCAGTATACTTAATTACTTATGTGTATATATATATATATATATATATATATACACTGTATTTATATATTTACACACACACATTATATAGTTACTTATATATGCATACATCTATGTACTGTACAGCATATATGTGTATATATATATATATATATATATATATATATATATATATATACTAGCAGAAGGATCCAGCTTTGCACGGGTATATTTCATTTTTTGTTTGTGTAGTGGCCCCATAAGAATTGACCAGTTTTGCACTTGACATCCAGTATGGCAGTCCAGTATAGGTACAGTCTATTTATGGTTGTGTTGTTATGGAAACCTGGTAAATGAAATGTGAACTTACTGTATGTTGGCTGATACACGTCATATAACTGAATATTTAACTGCTATTGACTCATACAGGTCATAAATAGCTTGGTTGCTATGGAAACCTGGTGTAACGCTGTTTGTGTTTCAAGACTGAAGAACCTGCGATTTTCCATTGGTCCATAAGCATCGTGTGATCATGTGTATCTCAGTTTGGATATCAGTGAAAAACCTGCGATCGGTTGTTATGGAAAACCTGGAGCAAAGCTGTGTGTATGTGACCTTGTGTAACAGTGTGATCCACAACGCCCTGCCCCTTTAAAGCTGATCTACAGCAGTGAAGAAAAATGGCTGGGTTGTTATGGAAACATGGACTGCAGCTGTGTGCATGTAGCTGACAATGCCTTGTCAGATTGGAGACGGGCTTGGGTCTGCTGAGAGATTTCACTAGCTTGAGCAGCAGCTATGCGTTTTCTGCAAGAGGCATGAGTAGTTTAAAAACGTTTCAATTCATAAGAATGCTGACATCCAGTATGGCAGTCCAGTCAGTTAATAACTGGGTAGCAGCGGTAGCGGCTGTCACAGGGCCCGGGACATTAGGGGGCCCGGTGGGCCCCTGATGTTTTTTTTAATAGTCCGTTACACCAGCAGGTAACAGGCCCTATTTAGTTACCGATCCCCGCTCCTGTTCACGGCCGCCTACACTTCACCTTCTGTGGATGCAGCTGTGAGCAAGAGCGGAGATCGATAAGTAAGGCCGCGGCCCGCGAACCCCACAGGGGAGGTGAGGGAACATAAAAAACAATGTTACTTACCTCTCCTGGGCTCCAGCAGGCTTCAGGCCTCCTTGGTGACATTCCAGACGTTGGTGGACCAGTCCGACGTCATTATGCGTCGTGACGCATGCCTGGCTCACGTGACATCTGGTCCAACATTGAAGAAGTGGGGAGTGCGTCGGAGCCAGGGAGAGGTAAGTAACATTGTTTCTTATGTTTGTATCCTCCACTGGGTCTCTGATCATTATACTCTGGGGTCTTCTGAAAATACCCCAGAGTATAATTGTTCATGGGTGGTCCACAATGGGGCATAATACTATGTAAAGGGGACACTGTTGAGCATAATACTGTGTGCAGAGGCCACTATGGGGCACTATACTGTGTGTAGAGGCCACTATAGGGCATAATACTGTGTGCAGTGGCTACTACGGGGCATAATACTGTGTGCAGTGGCCACTTTGGGGCATAATAGTGTGTGCAGAGGCCACTATGGGGCATAATATTGTGTGCAGGGGAAACCACAGGGCATAATACTGTGTACAGGGGCCTCTATGGGGCATAATCATGTGTGCAGGGGCCACTATGGTGCATAATAGTGTGTGTAGAAGCCACTATGGGGCATAATACTGTGTGCAGGGACCACTATGGGGCATAATACTGTGTGCAGGGGCCACTATGGGGCATAATACTGTGTTCAGGGGCCACTATGGAGCATAATAGTGTGTGCAGGAATGTGGTTTGTGTGTGGGGGTTGCCGGGGGGCCCCATGTCAAATGATTGCCTTGGGGCCCAGCCATTCCTAGTTACACCACTGAGTCCAGTATAGGTACAGTCTATTTATGGCTGTGTAGTTATGGAAACCTGGTAAATTAAATGTAAATTTATATTGGCTGTTATTAACTAATACAGGTCAAAAATAGCTTGGTTGCTATGTAAACCTGTGTGCCTGTGGAGACTAAGCACGTGCGAGGTTCTATTGGCTGATAAGGGACATGTGACCATGTGTATGGCAGTTGGAATATGAGTGAAAGACTTGCAGGCTTGTATAGACTAATGCAGGTAATTTTTTGGGAATACTGTATCTTAGGAACGGTACATCCTAGAGAGCTGAGACCCGGTCTAAAATCTTCCCGGACACCTGATGTACTTGTGTGCCAAATTTGGCGAAGATCAGTCCAGTCGTTTGGTCTCGCATAAAGAACAGACAGACAGAAACTCATTTTTATATATATAAGACATATATACAGTATATATCTGCACATGTGCATCTCTCATACGTATTTAACTATATATATATATGTATGTGTATATATTGTATATAAGAATATGCATGTGCATCTGTATATATATTGTCTGTAAAGCACAATCACACAATCTGGTCCCCTTATACAACACTTCCCAGTAAGACTGTGTTCACACAGTGTGTTTGCTTAAAAAAACGCATGTGTTTTTATAAGAAAACCAAATGTGTTTTTTAAAAAAGGCATGCGGTTTTTGTAACCCATACATGCTTTTTAAAGCATGCAGTTTTCCCTGTATGATGCTAATGATAAAGCACTTACATCTTTTGTACATGTTGCTCATCTCCTTCACTCTTCCTGCGTATCCACCTTTCTGCCAGGCCGTTAGTGTCTATAAAACCCTCTGACCACTCACGGAAGAATGCCTGTCTGATTGGACAGGGAGAGGCTAGAATTGTTAAAGATAAATAAAAAATATGCTTGTCTACCTTGCTGCTTCTGATTCCTCTAATCACTGCAGTGAACCTGGTGCTGGCTTGTCTGGTGATCAGGACCAGCCCCCACCTCCTTCTGGCTGCTCTGGCAGGCTATGAAGCTTAGACAAATGCTGCTTTCATCAGTGATGACATCTTCAGGTGTTAGTGTTACTAACACCTGAAGTCATGTGCACAATGAATGACACATGATCAGGACCAGTAAGGAAGTGACTGCAACAGAGATCGTGCTGGCCACACATTTCCAAAGGGTACGAAATTTTTATTTGGTCTCAATTAGAAAAAAAAAAACATTTTACCTCACTTTTTGTCTGTTAAAAAAAAAAAAAAAATCTTGGAAAATCCTTTTAGGCTGAGGCTCCACATTGTGGAAACACTGTTTTCTTGCTGCAGATTTTGCTGTGGTTTTTTTGAGCCAAAGCCAGAGGTGGATAGAGCAGAAGGGAAAAGTATAAGAGCTTCTTATATATTTCCCATTCCTTTTGTAGCCACTCTTGGCTTTGGCCTCAACCTTAAAATGGATTTAAAACAGATACAGTGATGGCCAAAAGTATAGGCACCCCTGCAATTCTGTCAGATAATACTCAATTTCTTCCAGAATATGATTGCAATCACAAATGCTTTGGTAATAATATCTTCATTTATTTTGCTTGCAATGAAAAAACACAAAAGAGAATGAAAAAAAAAGTCAAATCATTGATCATTTTACACAAAACTCCAAAAATGGGCCGGACAAAAGTATTGGCACCCTCAGCCTAATACTTGGTAGCACAACCTTTAGACAAAATAACTGCGAACAACCACTTCCGGTAACCATCAATGAGTTTCTTACAATGCTCTGCTGGAATTTTAGACCATTCTTCTTTGGCAAATTTCTCCAGGTCCCTGAGATTTTATTTTAAGATTTGGGTTGAGTCTGGTTTGATTTGAACCAAATCTCTCATCTCCATTGGGTGCCTGTTTTGTTATAGGGCTCGATGGTTACTTCTTATGCCCCTATCCCCTCTATGTCTGTTATTGTACCACTACAATAAGAAATGTTCAACATAAGCTACCTCATTTTCATAAAGCAAATATTTATTTAGCAATCTCAGCAAGATTTGCATAGTAGACATTATAGCACATTTTCAAAGATATCAAGCACTTTAAAAATCTTTAATTATGCAGTCAGTGACAGCAGTTGATGAATTTTGCCAATGGGTAGTTACAGTATGTCAGAATATGTGATGCGTTCATAATATGGCAAGAAAAAAATGCTAATATGAAAATAAAAATTATAAGATCAACACTGTGCTTTAAAAACATAAAAATACCAATGCAATATGACATTAAGAAAATAACACAAAATAAAATGCTAATGTCAAGTGTCAGTAGCATCTATGAGTCAATGATTTCATGTGAATAGCAGCCAATACTTGACACACTGATTTTGGCTCCAAGAATGTAAAAGCTTTTAAATTTCCTTGGGAAAAGGTCTAAAGTCTAAGGTTAAACCAATGATATTCTAGATAATATTTTATTGCTGCTCTAAAATTACATAACTGAACTAAAATGTGTTTCCAAATGTGCCTCCTGTTAAACATATCAGACAATGATGATCATTATTATTATTATTATTATTATTATTATTATTATTATTAT
The DNA here is from genome assembly GCA_947044405.1 of Leptodactylus fallax. NCBI lineage: Eukaryota > Metazoa > Chordata > Amphibia > Anura > Leptodactylidae > Leptodactylus > Leptodactylus fallax. Next base: position 3,067,166 of record CAMRHE010000245.1, read on the forward strand.
TATTATTTATTTTATGGTATTTTGTGCATAAAAAAGTCTTAAATATTTTCATGCACATGGGGCTATCATCATTACTTTATTTTACATAATCTAATGTTTTTAGATCTGTTCTAACATAATATTACTTGGCTCAAAGATTAAAGTAAATTATAAGTCACCCTTATAATTTCATGCCCAGGATCACATTAAAATGTGTAGCATAAACTAACTGAAGTATTTTAGCCAATACCTTTCTTTATCTATCTTACTCTGTTTGCCAGATACTGCTCATTATGTCTCCGTAGTGTTTACAGCTGGTTGCCTAGATTTTAAGCCACTTCTGCTATCTAGCTGCAGCTGATGATGTTAGTCCCTGTTTTCGGCCACCTCTATTTTTCTCTCTTCACTGTAATTGACGGCGAATGGAGCTTTCTGTCAGCTTTTCAAACTGCATTTAGCTGCTGAGTCCTGATAAGGCCTAGAACAGTGTTTGTCCAATGCCTCTGTTACTGTATATTTATATGTAAATCCAAATATAACAGTGTGCAGTTTAAATGCAAGAGAATGCCCCTGACTTGAACTGTACATCGCACAGGCTAAGCCCATCCACCAACTTGTCACTCAAACCAGGAAGTAAAGGGGAGAGGAGATAGGAGAGCAGGTGAAACCCTTTGATGGGAAATCCCCTTTAGGCTAAGTCCCCACGTAGTGAGCCGCAGCCAAAAAGTGCCGTGGAAAAGACCGTGGCATAAACGCAGCGCTTTTCACAGAAAGTCCACAGAGTTTTCCTCTGTGGACTTTCTGTCCCTATTATACCTATATGGAAAATGCCAGCGTACAATTGACAAGCTGCCATTTAAAAAAACACAACGGTTTTTGAAATAGCAGAATTTCCGCTGTGGATATTTTTCTGCAATGTGTGGTTGGGATTAGCCAGAATTCCATCCACTTTGCAGGTAGTGGGGACCCAGCCTCAGGTTGAATGGTGAACGTTGGTGGACAGCCATTTTCAGGTCTCTCCAGAGATGCTCAATTGGGTTGGGGTCAGGGCTCTGGCTGGGCCAGTCAAGAATGGTCACAGAGTTGTTCCGAAGCCACTCCTTTGTTATTTTAGCTGTGTGCTTAGGGTCATTGTCTTGTTGGAAGGTGAACCTTCAGCCCAGTCTGAGGTCCAGAGCACTCTGGAAGAGGTTTTCTTCCAGGATATCTCTGTACTTGGCCGCATATATCTTTCCTTCAATTGCAACCAGTCGTCCTGTCCCTGCAGCTGAAAAACACCCCCATAGCATGATGCTGCCACCACCATGTTTCACTGTTGGGATTGTATTGGGCAGGTGATGAGCAGTGCCTGGTTTTCTCCACACATACCGCTTAGAATAAACGCCAAAAAGTTCAATCTTTGTCACATCAGACCAGATAATCTTATTTCTCATAGTCTGGGAGTCCTTCATGTGTTTTTTGGCAAACTCTATGCGGGATTTCATATGTTTTGCACTGAGGAGAGGCTTCCTTCGGGCCACTCTGCCATAAAGCCTCGACTGGTGGAGGGCTGCAGTGATAGTTGACTTTGTAGAACTTTCTCCCATCTCCCTACTGCATCTCTGGAGCTCAGCCACAGTGATCTTTAGGTTCTTCTTTACCTCTCTCACCAAGGCTCTTTTCCCATGATTGCTCAGTTTGGCTGGACGGCCAGGTCTAGGAAGAGTTCTGGTCGTCCCAAACTTCTTCCATTTAAGGATTATGGAGGCCACTGTGCTCTTAGGAACCTTGAGTGCTGCAGAAATTCTTTTGTAACCTTGACCAGATCTGTGCCTTGCCACAATTCTGTCTCTGAGCTCCTTGGGCAGTTCCTTTGACCTCATGATTCTCATTTGCTCTGACATGCACTGTGAGCTGTGAGGTCTTATATAGACAGGTGTGTGCCTTTCCTATTCAAGTCCAATCAGTTTAATTAAACACAGCTGGACTCCAATGAAGGAGTAGAACCATCTCAAGGAGGATCAGAAGGAAATGTACTGCATGTGAGTTAAATATGAGTGTCACAGCAAAGGGTCTGAATACTTATGACCATGTGATATTTCAGTTTTTCTTTTTTAATAAATTTGCAAAAATATCTACAGTACATTTCTGTTTTTTTCTGTCAAGGTGGGGTGCTGAGTGTACATTAATGAGAAATAAAATGAACTTTTTTGCTTTTAGCAAATGGCTGCAATGAAACAAAGAGTGAAAAATTTAAAGGGGTCTGAATTCTTTCCGTACCCACTGTATGTGGTCCATGCAGGTCTTTAAATAGTAAAACCCTTAACAAAATAATTTATAATGACTATTATTGCACTATAAGGTCTTATTTACACTGGACTTAACATCTGTGAAAAACAGCTCTGTCGATTTGTTGAAGGGGGTCACCCATATGACCATATGGCAATCACACTGCCATTTTAATACCCATGAATATCTATGGATCTATTCACATAGCTATCCTTATGTTGTGTAAAAACGGGCTGTTTTCTGATGAAATTGGAGGTATGATTTAAATGGGTTTTCAGAAAAAAATGGGGGAAATGTGATGAAATAACAAAAGAAGCTTTACTTCCCTGTTTATTCCACTACTGATTTAGCACTGGACTTAACTTTTCCTTTTCTTCTATGTTCTATATTACTTTAGAAGGATTCTTAGTGGACTGATTGAAATTGAGAACATTTACAAAAAGAGGAAGGGGAGCTGTAGTTTGTTGAACACTCACAGAATAATGTAAGGGTTGTATTTCAATTGACTGTCCTCTGTTGCATCATATATGGTACCACAAACATTTCAAAAGATCCCTTCTCAGGGTGGGTTCACACCTGCGCTTCAGTCCGTCCACTGCCAATCCGAGTGAAAATCTCGGGGAATGGGATAGGCATCGGATACCGACAGGTTAGCGACGCATTGGTTAAAAACCCATTCATTTGAATGGGTTTTTAAAGCAATGCGCGGGTGTCCGATTGCAGCCTCTGTGCTGCAAAGCCGTTTTTTTTCCTCGGACACGAAGTCCTGCAGGTCTGACTTTGTTTCTGACAAAAAAAAAAGGATTCGCAGGGCAGAGGGTGCAATCGGACACTCGCGCATTGCTTTAAATCCCGTTCCCCGAGATTTTCACTCGGATTAGCATCGGACGGACTCAAAAGCAGGTGTGAACCCACCCTTATTTTGTTAAAAAGGTATAATGTATGACTGATGTGAAGCTTGCCGTCTTTCATAGTATTTCACAAGGTATATTGAATCTTTCCACTTGGCTGAGATCCTGAGATGATAGCCAACATACAGAATTAGATTTACTGCACTTCATACTTTAATATTTTATTTTAGTAACTAATCATTGATGTCAATTAAATTCACTACTTGTATGTTAAGCATTTTATTCTGTGGTTTTGACTCTAATGCACTCTTATCTAAGTAAATTGCAGCGGAATAAACATAGATAACATAATTGTCTATGCTGAACTGTAGATGTTAAGCTAACCATACACATTAAATATGTATCTGTCAAACTTGCTGATTTTGACAAACCCATACAACTTTCTAATGCACACATATGGGGACCTCCTGACTTCCCAGACGGTAGAAGTTGGGGGAGACCAGTATTGGGAAGTTGGATTTCAGCTGCTAGATCCTTTTGTTCTGAGGGAGATAAGCTTTCTCTTTTCTCTCTTTTCAGGATATGCAGAGGTTGCAAGTATATAGGGAAGCTGAGTGAGATACTGTAGCTGTCTTTCGAAGGACTAGCTATCTAAAGTATACAACCAATATTAGTCATTTCAATGGGATGTTGTAAAACTGATAGTATAAAGCAAGTGAAGATATTTCAGTACCATGTGATATTATTTTGCTATCTTAGATAAACTTTTAAGAAACTGGAGCCGTGAGGAGGTACATTAGCGCGTATATACTTCTACCAGTGCCATATTACCTGGAACTGGTAGGAAAAGGCCATGTGCATGAACTCCAATACCCCTATGGATTTGTTTGGAATTTGCAAATAAAATATAATGGTGACAATCAGATATAAGAAATGGAAATGCATTAGCAACAATAAGATTTCTATATTCCATCACCTGTAGAGGTTGAATTAAAAATTAAAGACATGTATAATAATTAGAAACTAACACCAATAAATAGACTTCAAGTACAGTAAATCAATAAATAACAATCTTCCTGTTCACTTCTTATTAATGTACATTTTCTTGATCTCTAAAGACAGTAAATCTCGCATTTACATTTTTGTACAGTCATTGTAATCATTCACCCACTGAGATGAGACGCCATCCCCATCCAATTATCATAGCTCAGATACAGAAGTGGCAAGAATATTTGCAATAAGCTTTTTGATAAAATGCAGCAATACTTAATACATAATACAAAATTTTAAATTGTGGTTCTGGTTGGTGACGTAAAAAAAAAAAAATAGGCCTGGTCTTAAAATTTATATTTTTCAACAATGAAGATAATATTTGAGGGCACAGTTTGGGAACTAGAATTCCACAACATATCATTATTAGAAGCAATGCCCGGAAAATGACATCAAAATTACAACATATCACAGAGAAAATATCATACTTACTTTATACAAGGTTAAAACACTAATTCACTGCAGGACACAGCCAGCCCCAAATGGTATATGAAAGAGCCAATGTTCGTATATTATATGAACAAAAAATGGGCCAATAACCAATTAACAAAAAATTTGCAGGACAAGCAATAAATCAAAAAACAAAATCATGCCCACACAGAAGTAAAAATAATTAACAAAGTTTATTAACAAATAAATAAAATACTAAATACAAATGAACAAACACATGAGGGAATACAGGAAAAAACCAATAAATAATGTGTACAAAAGCATGAAGTTCAGGGTATCAGATAAATAAATAATCATGGCAAAGCACCTTCACAAATGCACTTGAGATAGTCTGAAATAGCATATTCAAATACAACCAAAGCTCCTCTAAAGTCATGTCATAAATTTAAATATAGAAAAGTGCTAAAAGACCATATGTTACAAGATGAAAGAATCGTGAAACAACATACCTAAGATAACCTACAAAGGCATGAAGCTCAGGGTATCAAATAAATAAATAGTCATGGCAAAGCACCTGCACAAATGCACTTGAGATAATTAGAAATAGCATATTCAAATGCAACCAAAGCTGCTCTAAAGTCATACCATAGATTTAAATGTAGAGAGATGCTAAAAAACCATATATTATAAGATGAAAAAATCCTGAAACAACATACCTAAGGTACAAGCAACCTGACGCGCATTACGCCTACAGCTTCATCCAGAGGTATGTTTGTAAGGACACATGCATCATTATTTAAACCCCACCCCACCAATCAAATGCCACAGAACACACCTGAATAATAATAAATTGATGTCTGCTATATAGATACAAAGAAATAAAAAAAACAAAAAACAAAAAAACAACCAATACCGCCGTATTGTAATACACTAAACATGCGACAAAAATCGCGCGATGAATAAACAACATACATTACCTCATGTGTTTGTTCATTTGTATTTTGTATTTTATTTATTTGTTAATAAACTTGGTTAATTATTTTTACTTTTGTGTGGGCATGATTTTGTTTTTTAATGTTCGTATATTAGCCAAGTATCAACATACAAGTATATTTCATCTTTTCTGTAGGATTTAGCCAGGCCTTATCATGTTGAGGAGAATATGAGGTTGCCAGTACTGATAGGGTATGGGGAGTCGGAGTCATCTCGTCTAATAGTATGGACATCACTATCAGGCTGTGAACCAGCAGGGTGCACTATATGAAAATGTGTGACTGGCACCTTATCTGGGTGTATTTGGAATACTAAATATCCCCCACTCTCATGGATTGAATTCATGTGAATTTTGCACCTGTGCCACCTCCATCATATTCCATTTGGGCCCAGCTGCATCCTGCAGTGATATGATATTTCAATCTTGTTTAGGATAAGTATTAATTACATGTTGAATATCATTATGCCATTATACATTTTATAATATAAGATGTTTCACTTATTATGATCATCAGTAACAGTGAAGTCAAATTAAACTTTGCTTCATCATGGCATGTATCATGTTACATGTATGTCTGTGATCATACCAACCCAGAGAATATAGGTAACATGTCATTTTGGAAGCACAGTGAGCACTTTTAAAACAAATTCAATAAGAAAATAACATAAATGCAGTTTTTTCCTAACTTCATCCAATACAGAATTTTTTCCAGCTTCCCAGTACATTGGGCATAAAATTAAATGGTTCTCTTATGTTTAATCAAAGTTTATTAAAGATTTTTTTAAGTACAGTGGAAAAAGAAAACAAAATAGTGCAAGCAAACAAATGACACAAAGCCACGCAGGCCTCGTCTATAAACAAGAAGCTTGGAATAAGACCCAAGCTAACGCTGTGGAGCACAGTGCAATAACAGAGGAACTGAAGGCCCAGATATATGGGACCATAAAACAACATCTTAAAGGTAATGGGAGAAGAACAAACAGACAAAGGAACACACAATGGGAACTACGATCAGGAAAACATATACTAGAGAGAAAAAGGGAGGGAGAGAGGGGAACAGTGAGATGGAAGAGTTACCAATAACCTCCTCCAAAGGACGGAAGAGAGAAAAAGGGAAGAAAGAAGTAGCAGGGTATCACTATATCAGGAAAAGAAAGAAGAGAGCTCAGACGATTCCTGGAACACTACCCAAGGCCACCAGAGAGCATTAAATTTGGAGGGGTCGGGGGAAGCCACCAGGGCTTCCATTCTCCTTATGAGGAGAAGCTCCTGAAGAAATTCAACCAGGGAGGGCATAACAGTGCTTCACACGTGCCTGGGAATGACGGTTCTAGCAGCCGTGAGAAAGTGTCGCAGGAGGTCTTTTTTCACCGCAGAGATCCTGCCAGGGATAACTGAAAGAAGGGCCAGTTGGGGAGTTGCTGTGATGGTGCGACCACACACTTTAGCATACAGAGCGAACACAGCGTCCCAAAAGGGCCTGAGAATGTCACACTCCCACCAGATGTGATATAGGGTGCCTTTCTCAGTACCACAGCGTCAACACCGGTCAGTCACAGCAGGATAAATTCTGTGGAGGAAATCAGGGCACTGGTACCACCGAGACAGGATAAATGGTACTCTTATGAAGTATACTTTGTCGTCAATCAGCTCTGTGAATGGAAAAAAGGTAGTGGCTTTTGGAAATTAAAGGAAATTGCCTCCTCCAAGCACATTCAATATACCTCTGTTATGTATGTCACTTTTGTAGATTTAGAGAAAAACAACTTTAATGTCTTATGAAGATAGAAGAGGACCTTGATAAGCTCTGCAGTCATGATCAGTAGGCTGTATTGCTCCTGTAACTGGGGCTAAGGTATCAGCCCCAAATAAAAATAACATAAAAATAAAGCCCTATATGTCACCAAAAAAAGCTGAAAATATTATTTTAATAACCAGAGCGAAAAAAAAATTTTTAGCCCTCAAAACAGCTTGTACCGGAAAAACCCAAAATGTGTCGGGTCCTAAACCAGGGAAAATAGCCTGATACTGAAGTGGTTAACGAGGTATTTTTATGAATAATTAAATGATTAAGGCTTTTACTTGATTAAATGTAATCAGTTTTGTTCTAGTATTGTTTGTGTTTTTTATACAACATAAAAAGAAGCATTGACTTTGAAGTGAAAAACAAAATCACTATGACAAAGGCTGGTTATTTTTATAAAGAAAATGTTTGACATAGAATTTTTCAAAGTATTATGAAACAACTATCAGAATGAAGAAGAGGCTTGATGTCTGACATCAGGTTGTAAGTTGTTTTGCTCATAAATAAGTGAAAACAAAAATTGATAACCACAAAAATCAAATAATTTTGAAAATCGTAGCATGGAGCTAAAGCACTTTTCAGCATTGTTACATAATGCAGAATAAATAGTGACACAAGGGCCACAGAGAGAAATTGTGAATCGTGACAAATTAATCTCAATATGAATTGACTGCCTATCTAAACACTTAAAAACATATCTTTATTAGTAAAGTAATTAAAAAAGTTTTGATACTAAAGCCTTTGTGGTCAGTGCCCAATGCTGCTTTATAGGCTACCTTCCATTATCGGGAAATTTATAGATAGGTTAGGTGCAAGAAAGTGAAACTTATTTGTAATCCCTTTATTTGTCACTCGTCTTGGCTGCACCATAGCCTAGTTACCCTTGGAAGGTGTAAAGTATATAAAAAGAGATCCGCCACTTATCAGGATATGGATGGGACTCTATCGTGTAGTTATTCGTCCTTTAGTGTAAATATGGGCACCTAATTTGACTGGGATCGTTGCTGGTAATACTCATTAGTATTGAGATAGGTCCCAGACAAAATATCAGTGTCCACTAATGTGGATGAAGAGACTCATGTCAGAGTATTCTGTATATTACTTTCTGTGAGACTAAGAGTGTTTATGAGTCTCGATCCACCCAAATTGCTATAGTGAGCAATAAGTGACTCAGTTGTGCATGTAGGAGATTGTGAATACTGGGAAAAGCACTGTATCTGTAATGTCTCTGCCTGTTCAGGTCTCTGCGCCACCCTCCGCTTGCACGCTGCGGCGAAGGAGGCGTGTTCAGTTTGGTTCCTTGTGTAGGTTTCTTGTTGCTAAGTCTGAACACGGTCCTAGACAATGTAATGGATTTCCAGCCACACCCATGTTCTGAGCATTTCTCTCTGGACCGCATATAGTTAATCTCAGCCTTGCCTGTGTGATTGACAGCCTGTCTACCAATCCAGTCTAGGGCTTGCCCAGACTTTCTATAAACAGGTTGTCAGCCCTTTCATGGTCGCTGGTTATTGCTTTTGCGTTCTGGCTAGTATACCTTGCTGTCTTGTTACTGGTATTCGTATTCCTGACCCCTGGCCTTGACTTTTGACTATTCTCTTGGATTTCTGTTACCGACCCCTTGGCTTGCTCACTCTGTTTCTGTGTTGTTTTGTTTTGTCTTGTCCTGTTCTGTGTGTCACTTACTCAGTATAGGGCTCGTCTTCAGGTTGTCCTTTTACCGTTTAGGGTAACTGAGGCAATAGGAAGGGACAGTGGCTGGGGTAAGATTAGGGCTCACCTGTCTCTGTGCTTCCTCCCAGATCCCTGCAGTAGTATAGGGTATTGCTACGTCTGGCAAGACCCTTACAGTATCGTTTTATAACGGTTAATATATTCTCAAATAACTTTATATACATTGACCATATATCAATTGTACCAATGCAGGCTTTCCTCAGTTTCTATCTCAATTATATTTAGTTAGTTTGCTGTTATTTTTGACAGTAATCTCCTCATAAATTTTTGTTTGGGGTTCAGTATATTGGTATGTTTACACATATGGTGAATGCCTGATGCATTTCCCCACTATGGAAATTTTCCACCGTGATTCATCAGAGATGATGAGAAATTGGAGTGAGTCAGTTTTATGTACAGCATATAGGTGGAGAACAGTTGTGCTCTTCTCTGTTTCTACCCTAATGCTGAAGATTTTTGGCTAGTTCAGTCTCAGAGGGTGGGATCGCGGCAAATTTCCTAGTCCCTATTTACCCTCTCATGTGGGCTGCTAGTATGGAGGAGAAAGAACGTTTTGTATTGTCTCGGTGTTCTTCCTTCTAAAGTCTGTGCATAAAGGAGGGCGAGTTCGCTGTATTGCCTTATTGTTCCTTCTTCTAAAGTCTGTGCGTAGAGGAGAGCGAGGTCGCTGTATTGCCTTGGTGTTCCTTCTTCTAAAGTCTGTGCGTAGAGGAGAGTGAGGTTGCTGTTATAACAGCGTTTAGTCTTGGCTTCATTTTCTCCCTGCCTATTAGTTAGCTAGAAAGAGGATCAGCAGATTTGTAGGAGGTGGGGGATCACTGTTAAAAGAGCGGTTAGTTTGTCTCCATTCCTACTGATAAGCTAATTGCTGTTATTTTTTTTCCTTTTTTTATGTTTTGGATGTTATTTTATTTTGAACTTTTTAAAATTTTGATCCTTGTGTTAAAATCCTTAAAATGCTGGCGTGTAGTGTGTGTGGATGCTTTGGGATGTGATTTATACTTACTTTCCAAAGGGAGTGGAAGGTTAGTACAATGTTGAGTGAGGATGAATAAATTAACTACTTACAGTAGTATCAATATCACAAAGTCTGATGGTGAATTGAATATGTGACAAGTGACAATAATAAATTGTGAAGATAAAAGAGCACTCTTCAATGGTGGAAACCCGCTCTATACAGTGCCAGCTGCCCTCAGTCCTACATTACCAATGAATCTGATAAAGGCCTTGTGGGCCCAAATGTCACTATAGGTGTTCTTAGGCAGGGTTCACACTACCATTGGAGTCCGTTATGAAGGTGTCCATTAAAAAAAAAACGGACACCTATCATAACGGACACTAACTGATGTTAGCATCAGGTAGTGTCCGTTTTTTAAAGAGGACCTTTCATGTCACATACCGCTAGATAGCCGACAGCGCGCTGAATTCAGCGCACTGCCGGCTTTCCGGGTATGTGCCCCGGGGCTGGAGATATCGGCGGTGTAAGTTACATGGTTTACTGTTAGAAGGGCGCTGCGAGGAACGCCCTCCCTGACACTTTTCTTCCTTCAGAGACTTGTACTGAGGGGGCGTTCCTCACAGCTCAGCGTCATTGCCGGGCAGTAAGGAACACCCCCTCTGACAGTACAGCACTATAGACGAGAACAGAGAGAGGGGGCATTCCTTACAGCCCAGCGATGACGCTCAGCTGTGAGGAACGCCCCCTCAGTACAAGTCTATGAACGAAGAGAAGTGTCAGGGAGGGCGTTCCTCGTAGCGCCCTTCTAACAGTAAACCATGTAACTTACACCGCCGATATCTCCAGCCCTGGGGCACATACCGGGAAAGCCGGCAGTGCGATGAATTCAGCGTGCTGTCGGCTTTCTAGCGGTATGTAAAACCTCATGTGCCTGAGGACACAAAAGGTCCTCTTTAACACTGTTAGTTTTTTTTTGCTTGTTTGTTTCTCCATTCTGAGCATGCGCAGGGAAAATAAACGGACATAAAATAACGGACAGTAACTGATGGCTATCAGTTACTGTCCGTTATAAGTCCATTACCCATAGACTTCAATGTTAAAAAAATAACGGACACTTGCTGTCCATCAAGAATCCGTTTTTTTCAAACGGACAAAAAGTCCTGCATGTAGGATTTTTTGTCCGTGAAAAAAAAAACGACTTCTGACGGATTTGGTGTAAACGGACACAAACGGACACTAACGGACACAATATAAAAACCCATTGAAATGAATGGAAATTTTAACGGATTTCTGATGGTTCAGCTAGTGTCCGATGCTAAAATCTTGTAACGGACAATAGCAACGGACAGTACTGACGGTCACTAACGGTAGTGTGAACGCCCCCTTACTGTGATGAAATCATTATACGTCACAGCATTATACGTCAGGAGTGCTGAGTACTTTTATCTATATGCTATTGGATTGGGACCCTGCTGCACACATCTTCTTTCAAATAATAAATTAGAAGGTATTCCTTTTTAAATCAAAGGACTGTAATTTCATAAAGTTTTAAACAACTTGTCCATACTATTCAGTGAATGTTTCACTTTGAAGCTGGCCATACAATAAAGATTTTTGATGCCTGAAAAGACTGATTTTTTCCAACCATTGGCACCTTTGACATGAAAGAGTGTGACAGTACACAAGTCAATAGATTGACCAGCCATTTTAGATTTTTTTTGGGTCACTGTTATGTGATGTACTGTCGCTGAAAAGTTGTTCATGTCAAATAATAGCTATTCTTCCCATCAAAGAGATACATTGTCACAGATGGCATAGATCAGTCAGAGATTTGTCATTTTAACTTTTTCAGTTAAAATGACTACTTTTACAGGCCAACCATGAATGACATATTCTTCCAAAATGGCTGTCTGAAATATCTAACATAGAATGAGCTTTAGTTTAATATTTATCCTTTTCTTGCCTTAGCCATTCATCCTCCTCTTGTAGTTAATTTCAATTATAATTTTTATTGCATTTATAGCATTTTGGAGATTGTCTGACATTTGGATCACTTTTTATCAATTATTTTGAGAGGTGAAACTGGAAAAAATGGCGACTGGACCAGGTTTTTTTCCCCCCATTTTAAAGGATAAATATTTTTGTGCTCATGTTTGTATATTTATATTTAATGGAAAGGGATTGATTTGATATTTTTTACTTGTATATATTTTTAAAAACTTTTTTTTTACTTTTCTTTTTAGACCCCACTGGGGACTTGAACTCTAGGGGATCTGACCACCAGACAATACACCGAAATACTAATGTATACTAAAAAAATCCTTCACATTTGACCAAGGCATATAAAGGGTTAATGTCTACAATCAAAGAAGACTCTGATGGGGGGGTATTGCCACCCTGTCTTTGCTGTGTAAAACACAAGAGGCCTAGCAGCTATGGTGCCAATTTAGCTCCTAAGCAGGCACCATGCTAAAAGTCCTGACGTTGAGTACTGATCATTTTTTCTAAAAAGATTAATTGGCACAACATTATATAACATACACAGTATCATGACTAGGCATAGATGTATTTTATTGAGATTTTAAGTGCTAGACAGTAGCAGATAATTGTGAAGTGGAACGAAAGTGATAAATGGTTTTCAAAATTTGAATCAAATAAAAATCTGAAAAGTGTGACATGCAAAAGTATTCAGCCCTCTATATCAATACTTTGTAGAGCCACCTTTTGCTGTAATTACAGCTGCAAGTCTTTGGGTTATGTCTGTACCAGCTTTGCACATCTGAGATTTTTGCCCATTCTTCTTTGCAAAATAGCTCAAGCTCAGCCAGATTGGATGGAGAGCATCTGTGAACAGCAATTTTCATGTCTTGCCACAGATGCTCAATGGGATTTAGGTCTGGACTTTGACTGGGCCATTCTAACACATGAACATTATTTGATCTAAACCATTCCACTGTAGCTCTTGAGACAGACTTCCTTTAAATAGATTATCTAAGTCTTAAAGTGAGATAAAAATTAGTCAGGGCTAAATTATTGTTTTACTATCAGTAAAAACCCTCAACTTGTCCCTAACAAAATCTAGAACCTATAACCCATAATATTTTTCTGTTCGAGAAAGGCATCCAGGCCCTCTTTTAATTTCTCAATGAATCCACCATCACCACTTCTTTTGGGCAGTGAGTTCCATAGCCTCACTGTTCTTACACTAAAGAATCCCCATCTATGTTGCTGGTGAAACGTTCTCTCCTCCTGACGAAGAGGATTTTCCCTTGTTACTGTCACTGGCCTAGGAGCAAAAAGATCATTAGAAAGTTCTTTATGCTGTCCCTTCATGTACTTGTACATTGTTATTAGGTCTCCACTTAGACGTCTTTTTTACTAAACTGAATAACCCCAAGTTTATTAATCCACCCATTACCCTAACAATCTTGGTTGCCCTTCTCTGCACACTCTCTAGTTCAGTTATTTTTTTTCTTGTACACTAGGGAATAAAATTGTGTTCAATAGTCTATGTGTGGCCGTACCAGTGCATAGAGGCATAAATATGTTCTTGTCATGAGAATCTATACCTCTTTTGATGCTCCCCATAATTTTTTTTTTTTGGCTTGGCAGCGGCTGCCTAGCACTGGTCACTAGAGGTAAGATTACTGTCCACCAAAATCGCCAAGTATTTTCAGTGACAGTCTTACCCAGTAATTTACTATTAAGTACATAATCATACATTTTATTTCTTCAACCAAAATGCATAACCTTACATTTGTCTACATTAAACTTCATTTCCCAAATCTCTGCCCCCATTTATTCCAGCTTCCCTAGAAATATTTTACTGTAATATTCTATTATCCTCCTCAGCTTTGATTACCTTACAGAGCTTAGTATCATCTGCAAATATGGACACCCTGCTCTGTTAAACACTCTACCAGGTCATTAATAAAGATATTAAACAGGAGAGGGCCCAATACTGACCCCTGTGGCACCCCACTGGTGACTTTGACCCAGTCTGAGTATTTCCCATTAACAAATACCCTCTGTTTCCTATCACTGAGCCAGTTGCGAACCCAAAGATATATGTTTTCCCCCATTCCCAACATTCTCATTTTGCATACCAATCTTTTATGTGGTACAGTATCAAAAGCCTTTGAAAAGTCCAGATAAACCACATCTACTGCATTACCCATCTAGAACTGACCTCTTCATAGAAGTTGATCAGATTTGTCTGACAGGACAGATTCCTCATAAACCCATGCTGATAGGGTAATATAAGATTATTTACATTGAGATACTCCAGGATAGCATCTCTTAGAAAGCCTTCAAATATCTTACCCACCACTGAGGTCAAACTTACTGGCCTATATTTTCCAGGCTTACTTTTAAACCCTTTTTTTAATATTGGCACCACATTTGCCATGCGCCAATCCTGTGAAAAAGACCCAGTCGTTACTGAATCCTTAAATTTTAGATATAAGGTTCTGTCTATCACTGTGCATAATTCTCTCAGAACTTGGGGATGTATGCCATCTGGACCTTTCTCTATGTTAGTATTTTGAAGGCACCGCTGCACTTCCTCCTGGGTTATACAGGTGACTTTTAATGGAGTATTTACATTACCCCTAATCATGTTGCTGGCCATTAGGATTTCTTGTGTAAATACAATAGGGAAGAAGGCAATTAATAGATCTGCCTTTTTCTCATCCTCCTCCACCATTACACCCAGATTATTTTTGAGAAGGCCCACATTGTCAGTTTTTATTTTCTTATTATTTATGTAATTGAAGAATCATTTTGGATCATTTATTACTTTTCTTGGCAATTATCCCTCATGGCACTTGTTACCTTATTAGATAGACATACAGTGGGGAAAAAAAGTAAATCACATTGTCTGATTTTTAAAGAATTTATTTGCAAATTATGGTGGAAAATAAGTATTTGGTCACCTACAAACAAGCAAGATTTCTGGCTCTCACAGACCTGTAACTTCTTCTTTAAGAGGCTCCTCTGTCCTCCACTCATTACCTGTAGTAATGACACCTGTTTGACATTGTTATCAGTATAAAAGACACCTGTCCAGAACCTCAAACAGTCACACTCCAAACTCCACTATGGTGAAGACCAAAGAGCTGTGGAAGGACACCAGAAACAAGATTGTAGACCTGCACCAGGCTGGGAAGACTGAATCTGCAATAGGCAAGCAGCTTGGTGTGAAGAAATCAACTGTAGGAGCAATAATTAGAAAATGGAAGACATACAAGACCACTGATAATCTCCACTGTATTGGTTTTCTATGATTTCTAACCCGCTTATTCCCATAAGGTATATGGTTTTCACTGGCCCTATTTAGAATGCTTTTGAAAATGTCCCATTTTGTTTGTGCTCCCTTCACTAGTTGAGACCGCAATGATGGACCACAATTCTGGACATAAAGCACAATATTTGGTAAATTATTTTCTGGTATAATTTACTAGTCTGCCTACAACAATGTTCACCAAAATTAATCATCAATTTAAAGAATAATATGAAGAAAGTCTTACTGCAAATAAATTCTTCATTCTCTATACAAAAACTTGTTAAATCAGACATGTTACAATATCAATATACTAGAACAAGAACTCTTTTCCACAAAGATCTTTGTGCTCCATGGATTTGTTGTGCATGAATTACTGGCATAGTAAAGGCTAGACATTTTCCTGTATTTGCCTTATCACTGTGTATTTTCAAGTCTTCTTGTAATATTTACTTTGTTAAGAAAATGGCAAGTATTAAAATGTCAAAAACAAAAACAGAGTAGCTTGCTTTCCTTCTGTACATTTGCAGCATCAGTAAATCATACTTATGAAACATTTAAGACAAAATGTACCCTGTAGAATTCAGTGCTTGCTTTGCTAACTATCTTTTTGATGCCTTGGAATCCAGCTGTGCTGATAATCTTGCAAATACTCATGAAAATCATGAAACTGTTTGTTTCACAAGACATCACGTTTCAGTGCATGAATGTTATGTCACTCAATTCTATGGGGGATTGTTTAGCGAGTGAATATGGTACCTACAGTATTAGAACATGTTATTTCAATCTATTGTACAGTAATACTTTAATTAAAATGCACAGATTAATTTAAGATAAGATAATATTAGTTTGTGAATCTGCTAGAGGATACACTATAAGTTACAAATGCTAGTGATGATATCATGTCACACTTTTATTTTTCCAAGTATTGACTGTAATGACTGTGGGTGTTTGACTCATCAATTGTGGTATACAGTATTAGACTGTATAGAAAACCTGTGTGCATGGAGTTTGCACAGCAGCACATTAAGTCCCTGCAGTTTCAAATTAAAAAACCATAAGCAACATAGTTTTACTGTATAGTACTGTATTCTCCCATAGATGCAATGCTAAATATAGCATGCAGTGCAGTGTAACATTTAATTTCTATTGTATTGTGTATAAATTGATGAGTAAAACGTCATTTGGTCTCTGTAAGAAATTGAGGGCATATGGAACTACAGTATGAATAAGAAGTTTTCTATACTATTTGTAATACTGAGCATTTACAAGATGTGTTTGTGTTTTTGTTTGCTTTTATATAGAAATGTAAGAAACTGACTTCACACATAACATAGGGAAGCTTTCAGGATTTACTTCCTCACATGCTCGGAACCAGCACCTGGCTCCTGTGGTGTTACAGCTGCTCTTTCTACTCCTATTTTCCCATTTTAATCGCTGGTTACCTGTATTGTGGAGGATGGCTTTACATTTTTTAAACTAGTCCTCATAGCACAGGTAACTAGCACTGAACCTGGGAGAGGAGGGAGGAGACAGAGTGACATGGGGACTGGGTATTGGTCCCAATCCCATGACCCAGGGTCAAAACCAACCCTTAAACCCCTGGTTTATATGCAATAGAGCCCTGGAAGTCCTGAAAGTAACTATATTTGTCATGTTTTTTACTTTTCTGACACAGAAAAAGGTTGTGCATGTGGGACTTTTGATTTACTACAAAAGTAAGCAAACATAACAGAAGACATTATCTATCATGCTGTTTACATTAAAGTCAATAGGAATGGAAAACAGCTGTCTGTGTCCATTAACTCTGCTATAGTTAATTTCCATTACTGTCATCTTATGACAGCAATGGACATTAATAAAGGTAGTGTAAAAAATAGCCTAAATCCAAAATTCTGCAATTGGTTAAACTGCTACAATGTGATATCAAAAACCAATAAAAAGTCATTGAAAAATATGTCTCCTATGACTTTTAATTGTTTTTGCAAAGTTCGTGAGACAGCCATTTTAAGAGCACATTGATTTTATTGTGAATATTTATATTTTCAGCATTTTGACTGACTATTTTTTAACCACTTCCGTACTGCCCATAGAGTATATACGTCCAAGTGGTGGTTGTCTATTTCTGCAAGGACGTAACGGTACGTCCAAGTAGAAATCAGCAGCTGCATGAGATCGTGCAGCTACTGAAACGGGGAGCTGGCTGTAACTTCCCTCTGACCCGGCGGTCATGTGATCTGCCAGGTGCAGCGTCTGCAATAGCTGCTGGGTCCTACAGGACCCAGATCAGCTCTATAGTTATGTGTAAGTTACGTGCAGGAGGCTGTATTCCTCTTGCAACTGGGGCTAAACATACCAGCCCCAGTTACAGGGGAAATCAGCCTCCCCAAATAAAAAAACAGTGATCAGATGTCCCCAAAGGTCTATTATGACCTTATGGGGACACAATGTAAAAAAGAAAAAAAAAAAAAAAAAAGTAAAAAAATTTTTTTTAAATAAAATAATAAACAAAATAAATAAAATAATAATGCCAATAACACGCCCTTATTACAGGTTATAGCCCAACCCCCGATAACACCATAAGAAATAAAAATTACCATAACGGAGAGGAAAAACTATTTTAAAAAGTTTTTTAGTAGCACTTTGGGTTATTAAAATAAAAATGAAAAGTGAAAACCGGACACGTTTTCCCTCCTCTTTTTTTTATATTTTCTGGCTATAAAAAAAATGAAAACACATGGAAAAATAAAAACAACATAAAAATAAAGCCCTATGTTTCACCAAAAAAAGACGCAGAAATTAGTTGAATAACGCAAATGATAAAAATGTTATAACCCTCAAAACCGCATATATAAAAAACCTGAAAATGTGTCTGGTCTGGAAGGGGGGTAAAGCATCTGGTATGGAAGTGGTTAATGGCAATCTTTCTCCATTTTCACATACACACAGATGGAATAGAAATCAATTGATCTGTTTTTAACTGATGTGAAATGGATTGAGGTCCATTTTACCTCCATTAAAAAAGGATCAGTGGGTTGGGTCAAAAAAAGAAAGACCAATAAAATACATCAATTTTTTTTCACTTAAAGTGAAACTAATGCAAAACAATTGTTTTCGAAAATCGCAGCATGCTGCAGAAATGCAAACATTTTCCCTATAGATTTAATAGGGGGGGAAAACTAAAAGGAAAATACAGTAAAAACTCTGTGGGATAAAAAACAGCCCGTTTTCGCAGCATTTTTTCAGCAGTATTGTTTAGCTGTGTTTCACGATGGGAAATCTTCCCCATTGTAATTGTGGCCAGAGATAGCACCCTCACCTGACACTTCTACCACTGCCTGGTGACGTCCAGCAAGGTTGGGACCTTTATGAAAGCTTTCCCGTATACCCGATTTTTCCATCTGCCAGATTTGAGGTCAAATGGTTCAGTCATTTGGATACTTATAGACGACAGACTAGTAGACATTCATTTTAATAATATAGATTTTATGACATGTAAGAAACTTTTCTATATCTAATTATACATTGCTGCAGACCACTGCTACACCCATTCACTGTAACTTTATTCCTCAATGGAACTGAAACTGCGGTATTCTCTGTAACAAAGAAATACACTAGTATTTACAATATTAACATACATTTATTAATGCTATACAAAGCAGCATCAAAAAACATAAAAAAATGGAGGAGAGATACCACAACATCCACCTGCATACAGTTAGTGAGTAAAGTGCTACGTCTTGAATAACTGATTGGACAGACTTACGCACGTCGACAAAATTGTTGGTACCCCTCATTTAATGAAAGAAAAACCCACAATGGTCACAGAAATAACTTGAATCTGACAAAATTAATAATATATAAAAATTCTATGAAAATGAACAAATGAAAGTCAGACATTGCTTTTCAACCATGCTTCAACAGAATTTTTAAAAAAAGAAAACTCATGAAACAGGCCTGGACAGAAATGATGGTTCCCTTAACTTAATATTTTGTTGCACAACCTTTTGAGGCAATCGCACGATTCCTGTAACTGTCAATGAGACTTCTGCACCTCTCAACAGGTATTTTGGCCCACTCCTCATGAGCAAACTGCTCCAGTTGTCTCGGGTTTGAAGGGTGCCTTTTCCAGACAGCATGTTTCAGCTCCTTCCAAAGATGCTCGATAGGATTTAGGTCAGGGCTCATAGAATAATAATAATAATAATAATAGTCCTTTAATAGTCCCACAATGGGGAAATTCAGTGTGTTACAGCAGCAAAGATAAGATAAGATAAGCAGATACAAATACAAATACAACATGTACAGGAATGTTCCAAGGTGAGAGGCATTACATTGATAGCAGACAGACAGATAGGGCGTAGCAGGCCAACTTCAGAATAGTCCAATGTTTTCCTCTTAGCCATTCTTGGGTGTATTTAGCTGTGTGTTTTGGGTCATTATCCTGTTGCAAGACCCATGACCTGCGACTGAGACCAAACTTTTTGACACTGGGCAGAATCTCTCTAGAATCCCTTGATAGTCTTGAGATTTCATTGTACCCTGCACAGATTCAAGACACCCTGTGCCAGATGCAGCAAAGCAGCCCCAGAACATAACAGAGCCTCCTCCATGTTTCACAGTAGGGACAGTGTTCTTTTCAAGATATGCTTCATTTTTCCGTCTGTGAATATAGAGCTGATGTGCCTTGCCAAAAATTTTGATTTTTGCCTCATCTGTCCATAGGACATTCTCCCAGAAGCTTTGTGGCTTGTCAATATGTAGTTTGGCAAATTCCAATCTGTCAGATTCAAGTTATTTCTGTGACCATTGTGGATTTTTCTTTCATTAAACAAGGGGTACCAACAATTTTGTCCACGTGTGTAGTTTTGACCATCACCTCCCAAAATGCAATTCTCCCCCCTCAGCATCTTCAGGGGGTAATGAAGTAGATGGAACAGCAGGTATATGTAGGACATCCAGCAAATTAGGTTTTATTTACACAACAGTGAAAAATGTTTGTCTGACGGCCATCTTTGCAACATCTGTCACACGTTTAGAAAATACATTGATATCAATGTGTCTATTCCCATGTCTATTTTTTGACAAATCGTTTTTAAAGTCTGTCAAAAACAACTCCTTTTGCTGCTGTGCGTGCCTGACTGCCTCTACAGCAATAGTTCCGACACTGAACACCTTTTTATTGTGTATACCAGATTGGACCCCTACGAGTTCCTCCTGATCCTACTGTTGTGCAATGTACAGAATAGACATCTCAGATCCTTCGGAGTAAAATTTGCACTTTGTTAGTTCTTCCTTTTCTATTAGATAATGGTTCTGAATGGAGGACTCTGCTGTGTTAACTCATATTTTACTAATAGAGTATTTTAAACCAGGCCTTCCCTTTAATGATAGATTTCCCTCATCATACTTGGAACCACAAATACATTCATCAATAATCAACATTTCCTAGTATGGATTTCACTTTTTCTGTTTCAGTAAGTGGCACAGTGGGAAGCCATCAGCAATGAGTTCTACTCATTGTTACGAATGTATAGATATAGTATGCCATGGTTATCTAGGAATCATGACATCTTATTAGTTATATAGAGCTTTACTTCACAGCATATAATGTACTATAGGCTCAAACAAATATACTTATGAAGTGCACCACAACAATTTTGCCCCATTAGCATGTTTTTATCCAGTAAGGGTCTTTGATTTTTTTTACGCAGCTGAGTTAAAAAAAAATATGGTGCCCAGTGGGTGTGAGAAGTAAATATGCTTGACAAGTGTAGAATTTCTTGCTATTAAGTAGATTTCATAAAATATCCTACTGATCAATGATTAAATGTTAAGAAAACAGAACATTTAAATGTTAAAGTGCAGAAACATTTAAAACTGTATTTGTGTTCTGCACTGCCAAGATATTTCTTACAACTGACATTTTTCGCAAGAATTAGAGGATGATATTTATATGAAGTACAAATATAATCTTCTAAAGTAGAAATGGGGCCACAGTATGATTAATAATACAACCGATAATTATAAGACAAAAATTGGATTTTCATTGTCAAACAATTTAATGATTTTCTTAGATTTGGAGAATGTTAAAAATTAATATATCAATAAGGCAATTTATATTAATAAAAGGAAATAATTAAAATATGATATATACATTTAAAGACTTATCTTCCCTATTCTTTGGTCTAACAAAAAATCTCTCCTTAAAAACTCTTACGTTAAAGGGGTAGATCCCCATGTCATGAATGTGGCAACCTTGGGATGGCAATGCAACCTTATTCATTATTGTACATAAGTAGCAGTGTCATAGTGCTTTGAAGGGCACATTCACGGTGTAGTCATATCCTCATTTTTATTATTATCACATAATTATATAATTCTAAAAATGTTTGTTTGTTTGTTTAAGTTGGAAGGGACCTCAAGGGCCATCGAGTCCAACCCCCTGCAAAAGCAGGAATTCCTAAAACATCCCAATGTTGCCATTGTCATCTCCACCAGATTTCATATTGGCTAGTTTTTTAGAAAGTGACGTAAGTAAGCTGTTTAAAAGGAATTATCATTTGTTAATTACCCTTTTCTTCTCATTCCTGTCTGCTAAACTGCTTAATTGACAGGCAGATTCATCTACACTGAAAACAGGAAGCAGACAATAGGGCAATTTTATGGTGTGAGTTATAATGGAAATCTACGTTCCTAATCAGTTCCTAATTGCTGTAGATTTCCATTCTGGTGCAGGGACGTCCGACTGATTTACGAAGAAGACATGGGTTCTTCATAAATCTCTTTCCCTGCACCAGTCTTAATAAATCTGCCACTATGTGTCAATTTTTTTTCCATATCCTTAATAAAATTTGCATAAAGGGTATGATATTATAATTTTATATAAGCTGCTGATGAAGAAAAGATCTTTACCTATAGTGTAGATAATGTCTTTAATAGGCATGAAAAGTGCTATTTCCCCCATTCATCTTTGAAAGTCCTATATACACACGTGGACAAAATTGTTGGTACCCCTCGTTTAATGAAAGAAAAACCCACAATGGTCACAGAAATAACTTGAATCTGACAAAATTAATTTGCCAAACTACATGTTGACAAGCCACAAAGCTTCTGGGAGAATGTCCTATGAACAGATGAGACAAAAATCGAAATTTTTGGCAAGGCACATCAGCTCTATGTTCACAGATGGAAAAATGAAGCATATCTTGAAAAGAATACTGTCCCTACTGTGAAACATGGAGGAGGCTCTGTTATGTTCTGGGGCTGCTTTGCTGCATCTGCTGCATCTGCTGTCTTGAATCTTTGCAGGGTACAATGAAATCTCAAGACTATCAAGGGATTCTAGAGAGAAATTGCTGCCCAGTGTCAGAAAGCTTGGTCTCAGTCGCAAGTCATGGGTCTTGCAACAGGATAATGACCCAAAACACACAGCTAAAAACACCCAAGAATGGCTAAGAGGAAAACATTGGACTATTCTGAAGTGGCCTTCTATGAGCCCTGACCTAAATCCTATTGAGCATCTTAGGAAGGAGCTGAAACATGCTGTCTGGAAAAGGCACCCTTCAAACCCGAGACAACTGGAGCAGTTTGCTCATGAGGAGTGGCCAAAATATCTATTGAGAGGTGCAGATGTCCCTTTGACAGTTACAGGAATCGTTTGATTGCAGTGATTGCCTCAAAAGGCTGTGCAACAAAATATTAAGCTAAGGGAACCATCATTTCTGTCCAGGCCTATTTCATGAGTTTTTCTTTTTTAAAAAATTCTGTTGAAGCATGGTTGAAAAGCAATGTCTGACTTTCATTTGTTCATTTTCATAGAATTTTTATATATTATTACTTTTGTCAGACTCAAGTTATTTCTGTGACCATTGTGGGTTTTTCTTTCATTAAACGAGGGGTACCAACGATTTTGTCCACGTGTGTAGTACACTGCTAATGAGCAATTCCAGTTTTGCAGGTATCTTCTGTAGATCCAAAGATATTGGCTACTGATATCATTGCACTGTCATAGGGGCCAGCCTCACAGCTCAGTATCTTCCTTCAGTGCCCCCCTCCCCGACAGTTCAAATCTATAGAAGTGTACCATCAGTTATTTGACATTTGGTATGTGGATGTTCTTTACATGTAATAGATATATATTTAGTAAATTTATAAATATATGTCTTTGTAGACTATAAACAGTAAATTCATTATGTAATGTTTGATGTTGCTAGGGGCTTAGGTACACAGCTGTTCTAGTGCTCTAAAGTTGTACATAGCCACATTATAATGCTCATAGACATCTATGGAACTTTAATGGATGGATGCATATGAAGCTTGGACAAATTTGACAGAAAAAAGTACCATGTAATTTACAATATAATGTCATACATAGCAACATAGGTTTGTGTTTAAATGTAGAAACAATGTAGCGATTTGCTCTGTGTAGACTGTCAGATCCAAATAAAAAAAATCTGATTTAGATAACTCCTGGCATGCAGATTATGGTTGAAAATTACTATAGAATTTCATTCCTAAGGGCATTAAAAGGTTAATGGAGTAAAGTATGCCAGACACTAGCAACCCATAACATTATAAATTATGTTAATGTATTGCTTATGGAATTAAAAAATAAAACAAAAAAATGTAGACCTTCTTGCATTAGATTTTATTTAATTAAATTCATCATCAATGTATCAAACAGTTTTAGACAAATTAACTATCTTTCTTTTGTCATTCCTTTCCCTAATTTATAGAGAGACACTGTCATTTTATGTCCCAGCTTTGAAAGAAATGAGAGCCATAAAATTATAGAGAAGAGAAAAATTGTCAATTTTCTAAAGGTTAAATGCAGTAGAACTACAGTGCCTGAAAGGTCACAAACTGTGTGCATTCAGGACATAAAGGAAGATAAGATGGAAGGATAAATTTCAAGACAATATTTCAGAAACTAGTAGTTCTTGCATACAGCAAACCACACTAGCAGAAAAAGAGACAGAAACAAGTAGGAAAATAACTGTACACTGTATTTTCTTTAACATATAGCAATGTTCAGATCTTGTTCCTGATCTTGTTGCCAAAACAGTACATAGAAATACATAATACTTCAGTTTCAGAAAGAAGGCCAATGTTTACCCTATGCCACAATGTGTTCATTTTTATAGCAATGTAATAGTTAAATAGCATTACCCTCTTTAATATGAAAGGAAAATATATTTTGTTTGCAAATTTTATGGCATAAATTTTGAGTTCTTTACTTTACCATATACCTCACTGGAAGTATTCCATTGACATTGTCACAAGTATAAGCAAATTTGGATCCAGTGTTCAATGAATTTATGTTGGGACTAAACTTGGAAGTGGAGGTCAAAGAATTCCTTGGTCTTTACCATTGAACTTTGTTGGGTTCTGGACTTCACTGCAGGCTCTCCCCAGGTAAAAACTACAGGAGTTGTCTCAACTGATGGGGCACTCGTAGGTAACACCAGGGCACAATAGAAATTCAGAAGACAGAAGTTAGAGACCGGCAGGGTATCTGGGTAGACTATAGATGTGGTTAGAAAGCAAGTTGTTTGGATCAGAAAGAACAGCAAAAGACCTTAGTGCAATTTAAGAAGCCTGAAAGGACCCAAAGTGAATAGATTTGGGCAACAGGGGATAGACTAAGACAGGACAGTATTGATTCATATCATCCCTTTAAATAAACAAGGTTTAAAGCACTTTTGTACTAGATGCAGCACTAGAAGTGCTAGTGAACCATTATCTCATGGAGTCAAGAGGAAATAGAGATCTGGAACATCAGGGAGAGCCACAGTGAAGCCCTGCAGAGCAAAGCAGTCATATACACCTCAGATGTTGAAGATCCTTTGTAAGCGCTTAATGGTACTTGTTTGGAACGTGTTTCTGTTTTTATTCCCACTGTTATACAGTTCTTCACGAGTCATAATTTATATTTTTTACTTTTCAAATGATGTATAGTAGTCCTTTCAGGGCTTGTTTTGGGGTAAATTTAAGTTAATATTTTAGGTTTTATTCATTTTGGAGGGAATAATGCCAAAAAGTACCGACTTTTGTTTGACCATTTTTTTAACTGTGCAGTAAAAGTAACAAGTCAGTGCAAATATAGCAATACAAAATGTGAATATTTTTTTATATATTTTACCTTTGCACAATAAAATATGATATCTGGGAATAAAAAGTTTTTTTTTTGTTGTTTCTGTTATTTTCTGAGAACTATAACATTTTTATTTCTCATCAACATAGCCATATGAGGGCTCTTTTTTTCCTTTCTTCAGGAGAGCTTAGAGTTGCAAAAGTGACAATTTTGGGGTTCATATAAAACATATATGCATTTTTATAATATTTTTAAGGGTGGGAATGCAAAAAATATTAGTCCTGGTATTTTTCTGTGCTTTGTTTTCTGTTGGTTACTTTACTTGTTTGCAGTAAAAACAATAAGGTAACTTCATTCTATGGTTTGAAGAGTTACCAAATTTGTATTTTTTTAGATGATCTATAAAAAAAAATTAAAAGTATTTTATTGATTTTTTTAGGGGGAGGGTGAGCTTTTGTTAAACAAGCTTTATTAAATTTAATTGTATTTTTTTTTTCCTTATGGGACTTAAGCCAGTTGCATGTGACCATGTGCTAACCGACTGCCTTGAATGAACGGCACAGGTGGCGCACGGGACACACACGGATGTCATCCAAGTGCTGCCCGTGAACCAGCTGTATTTCCATGACCCCTTTTATTCAATGAATAGGAGCCATGGAAGCAGGGCCACAAAATCAGACAGAAATAGGACCTGTTCCATATTTTGCGGCCCGGACTGTCAGCCCGCACACAGGACCATGTAATTCACGGTCATTTGTACGGGCCCATAGAAATGAATGGGTCAGTGTGCTATACAGGAAAAACCCGGATAGCACACTGACCATTCATATGGTCGTCTGCAAGGGGCTTTAGAGCAAAGATTATTGGACATGTTCTATAATGTTTTGAAATACATAGTAGTCTCTGTTTTCAGTTACTTCAGACCTTATTCATATAAAGTACTCAGCCTTCGGTTTCTTGTTTTACTATGGTCATGGTAATTGGTGATTTCTAATATTAAATTAATTTATAGTGAGTGGTACACTATCCCATATATAGTAATATGGTTAGCAATAATATTATTAAAATAACACAATATGCCTTGTTGTATGTATTCTTCATTTAGCTTGGTACAAATATACAACTTAAAGGGAGTCTGTCAGATTCAAAATGCCTTCTAAAACAATAATGGTGCTATCATACAAGACGAAACATACATTTATAGCCACAAACTGATGAAGCAATGCTACAATAATCAATGGGGAAGGCCCATTTTGTCAGCTGTACCTACAAACAGCTGTGATGCAGAATTAAAACAAACACAAACAAAAAAATTAAAACAAAATTTAAAAAATGATGTCACAGGGTGCTGTGATAAAAGAGAAGGGGATTTTATTAAGAAAAACATATAAAAAATATTTACTGCTAAATGGGTGGCATTGGGCAGCAATTTTAGAGGTCATTTAGAGATTATGTGTCCATCTGTAGGCAAATGTAGAAAATCAGGCCCTGCCGCCCTGCTCCTGATGCACTTTAGTCTGATTTGCATATCCATGAAAATATGTTTATATCTGAATTGCTTCATTGGTTTGTGATCCCAAAGTTAGATTTCTACTCCTATTAGAAGGCCCACCACAACAGTATCAGTTCGGGAGGCATTTTAGACCTGAGAGACTCCCTCAAAAATGTTCTATGTAACTGCTGACATAGGCTAATTACTGTAAATCCATTTTAAGGAAATCCTGAAATATATTGCCCTTTCATATGGAAATTAGATGATGCACTAATTATGTGCATATTGCTTGACTCTAAAGGCTATGTGAAATATTAGCATTTAAGATATACTGTACAACACAAAGAATCTTAATTAAACTGTAAGATACCCTATAATGGGAAAGGTTTCTGTATGACTTCTATCTAATTACAGAATAAGCTGCATCTTATAATAGATAGAGCATGTGATATTCTAACTCAACTAGATAGACCTTTTTGGTGAGTCGCAGATCTATTTCTTTAATCTCTCCATCCCTCTATACCAAGACTTCCATCTATAGGATTTTTTTCGTAACATAATTTTAGTACAGTAAATGAAATGCCTACTATGAATAAAATGGATAACAGGTATATATTAAAAAGAAAAACTAATGTTTTTATTTTAAAGCTAACTAAACTTTTGGACAAGTTTTGATTTTCTGGCAGTATTTGTGTCATTAATAAAAATACATTTTGTAATATACTTTATTAACAAATTTTGGATAATTTCTGGGAAATCCTGCATTTTTTCATTTTCTTTTCCTTGCTTCTGTATTGAGAGCTGTTTCTGCCTCTCACTGAATATATAGTGTGTGTGAGTGTATATATGTGTTTATGTGTATACAAACATCAGCAGCAACATATCTAATATACGGGCAATCTATATATACAGTATATAGCATTTACATTGATAGGCAAATTCTCCCTTAAAAGTTTTACAAACCCTTTCTATGATATTACAAGATATATGTAGGAACTACAGTATATACTGCAGGTTTTCAATATTTTACACATGCTTCACCAGTCAACCATGCACTAAGCTAACTAGTATCTTTGACAAATTTGACAGGTTCAATATTTTTAGTCTTCTGTAAGAACAAGATAGCATCAAAGTCTGAGAATTTTATAAATGCATGCTTTGGGATGTGTTTTCTAAGTTGTTTTGCTTTGCTATTTTTGTTATGTTACTCTGTATCTTGTCAGTTCTCTTCCTGGATTATGGTAAATCTCTCCTCTTTTAAACTTTTATTAAATTTGTCAGTTTGCAGGTTATAGAATAAGCAGTTCAGTGTGGTCTGCTACACATGAAATTTACTGTACTTTAAAAAGTCAAGAGAAAATGTGCAACATATATACTGCTGATCAGGAAATAAAATGATAAAATACCATGTGAAATTGCAATTATTCATAATAAATAAGGCAAACACTGGGCCAAATTTACTGTTCTGGTGTAAGCAGGGTAAACTTGGACCAGGCAGTCTAAATTTGCGCTAAATATATCACTTTATGCCAGAGGCGTAACTTGAAACTCCAGGAGTCCAGTACAAAATCTATAATGGGGCACTTACCTGCTTTGTGCCATTTGGAATAGTGGTGTATTTTATGTGGCAGAAGGACCTATGGGGGTCCCCTGAGAAACAGAGCCCAGTGTATGAAACACTTTACAAATGTGGTACTAGACATGTGTGGCAATAAAAGGATTTTCAAGCCTGTTTTGCTGCACAACGCATTGCCATTTCTGTGCTGAGTTTACCAAAGTGTTGCATGCTGTTTGATAAATGGGTTGTATCTTTACAAAGACACTTCTGTCTGCTACTGGCGCTTGTGCCATGGCACCAATATGCTATCACTTTTTAACAACTGACAATTGATAAACTGGCATACCTCTACCTACATTGCTAAACACACATGCCTTTCAAAAGAGGCAAGAGAGGGGGAAATTTGGTGTGCTTTAAAATTGTGATTTTTATAACAGAGAGCAATTAGTGCAGAAGTCTTTGTCTCCAATTAGCAGGAATAAAAATATCAAAATCGATAAGTCCTTGAACTAAAACAAGATGTCAAAGCATTTAATTGTTAAAATGCTCTATATTATGTTCATTTAGTAAACTATAGTGTTAATAGATTGCAGCTAACTGTAAAAAAAAATCTAGGTTTATAGCTGTAACATTAAATTATTTATTAAATTATTTATTTATTTCAGTAGCTTGGTAAGTTTCAAGAAAAAGAGACCCACTCTCTTTTAAATCTTTTCTTCTGTAAAGTTGGACATGCATCTAAAATAGTGTTTAGGTGATAACTATCTCCTTGGTATACTTGAGGCAATCCAGTGCCATACAGAGATGTGTCCTCCCTTAGCTGTCCTCTTGGTTAGACATGCCCAGATATGTGTATCCAAAATTAAGCAGCTTTTCTAAACATAACATGGTTTTGTGACTAGTTATCACAAACTTATATGCCAGTTTACGATTTGTGTCTGTGTGACCACACATATGTTTGTGATGAATTGATGTTTCAACAACCTTTGCATAAATGAGTAGTACTTGGAATTATAAAAAAAACCATCTGTAATTTATCTTAAAGAGAAATGCTTCTTTCTGTCACACCCAAATCACTTAATTCACATCAGTGCATGTTATTACTTCTCTATATATGTCCTGAATGGTTCTATATATGGTTCTGAGTGAAAGAGAGAGTTATGGAGCATATTCTCTTGTATTTTCTGTAAGTAGTGTATGGAAGGTAGTCTCTGCCCACCAGTTTAGAGAGAAATGCAAATTATATAGCTATAGCTATATACAGTGGGTACGGAAAGTACTCAGACCCCTTTAAATTTTTCACTCTTTGTTTCAATGCAGCCATTTGCTAAAAGCAAAAAAGTTCATTTTATTTCTCATTAATGTACACACAGCACTCTATCTTGACAGAAAAAAACTAATGTAGATATTTTTGCAAATTTATTAAAAAAGAAAAACTGAAATATCACATGGTCATATGTATTCAGACCCTTTGCTCAGTATTGAGTAGAAGCACCCTTTTGAGCTAGTACCCTTTTAAGTACAATGAAATGGGAATAGTAACAGAAAAAGGTAACTTACACATGGCAGTCCTTCTGATACCTTGGGGATAGGAGGAAATAGGCCAACACCCTTAGACTTCATTGATCCATATAATATAAACAAACCCATATTTTTTATAATTTCAACCCTTTTCTCAAATTTCAGAGTTGCCCTTATGGCCCATTATTCTAACCCTTGTCTGTGACGGGACATTATATTAAAAAGCGGGCAAGTCCCATGAATATTAGTTTGTAGCTGGTTTCGTTATTCATGGGATGGGGTGTTCAGTTAGGATAGACATATGTCCATCTGCCAATCCTTTGAAGATTGTATTATCAAGATTATACACCACAAATTGTCCTCTCCTCTTCAGTTAAATGGTCACTAACTTAGTTTCATTAAACAGAGCATGTGATTCTGGACAAAAATGTAATGCACTTTAATAAAAATTTTGCTGCTTTCTGCCTGAAAACCTCTCTAAAGTTCCTGCCACTAGTTGTCTCCCTTCTAGCTAATTTGCAGTTCACTCCGTATTGCTAGTGAAGTCCTGTCTGCAATTTACAAAAACTGAACTCTCTATAGTATCTCACAGCTTACAAAATAAGAAAAATCTACTATCTTCTATCTACTTCTGTCTGCTTGAGTGATTGCAGATGGGATATTATTCACAGACAACAAAAGCTTCACTAACTGTGCTCACAGATTGTTCTTTTTTATGTATCAGGGATCTTATGGACTGCAATATACCTGAATGTATTTGCCCTGTATTTACAGTTCAGTGTTCCTGAAAATCCTATATTATGCTAGCTTAGGCTTTTCTATGCTATTTACTTGATTTTGTACAGTTACTCCTGGCAGAATTACATGTAAATAAACCAGTATTACTAGCAATGGATAGGGGAGGGGCAGACTGCTCCTTATTGTACAGCAGACAATTTTAAATTGTTGGCTATTTGCAGTTTAGTATGATCACAATAAAACAAACTTCTGCCTGAAGAGTTATGTTTTATGATAGATGAATGGATATATAACTGATGAAATTAAAATGATATTAGCTGCCAAGACTGTCAGGAACGTCCTTCTGACGGTGAACTGTGAAATTACGACCCCCTATATCTCCAGCTCTGGGGCACATACCGGGAAAGCCGGTAGTGTGCTGAATTCAGCGTGCTGTCGGCTTTCTAGTGGTATGTAAAACAGCATATACATGAGGACGTGAAAGGTCCTCTTTAAACATGCCTTCAGGGAATTAAACTAACTATATTCTAAGTTATTAAAATTACTATGAAGTATTTCTGTTAGTAAAGCTGATTTGCATCAGTAACTGTATAGTACAACTTCTCAGTGGTATTCTACACTTTATATCATATGCTGCAATAGTCACAAATTATAGCTCTATCCTAATGGAAATAAACTAAAAAACCGCTAAAACAACAATCAATGAGGAAAATGGATGATAGGTATCAGCTATAGGTACTGGGGAGTGCACCAACAGTTCAGTGCCCCTGTGCAAGAACAGTTATGTCCTTTGTTATCTCAACATAAAGCATCCTTCATATGTATTTCAACTATTCAGCAGTAATAATTATAGGTAACCTTTCAATGATTACTGAAAGATTACTGATGGATAATTGAAATCCAACTTCCAAAAATTACCTGCAAATACATCCACAGCAGTGCTAAATACTCACTCTTCCCTTGTGCACCTATTGCTTGGCTCTATTTTACTTGCTGCTCCTTGTATCACTGTTATTTACATGCAGTGAATATGTGGAAAAACTACATTTCCCATGATTTATCTGCCTGCTCTCGGTGTACCCTACTCTTCTCCATTCTCCCCAGGAATGAAATCACAGGACACACACACTGCATGTGAGCAAGCTCCCTCCCTAGGGTTTGTGTTGTGAAGAACTTTTTCAATCCATGCAGCACTGCTGCCCTCCACATATCTGACCAGGTAATAAATCACTCCCACATCCGAAGTCAGTATGAGTGGCTTCAAGCAGCAAGGACACCTGCTAGCTGAACTGCTCATAGGGAGTGGTAGTGAGCTTGTAAACAAAATATCACAGCTGTGGTCAATGACCTGAAAATAAATCAGATAAACAGTGCTAAATTTAAACAGGATTTATAATAGGAGGTGTTTTGTTTATTAGCTTAGTCAGTTATCCACATTCTAACAGACAGTTGATGGCTGCTGATCATAGGTTCCCTGAACTACTGGGCCCCTGTGCAGCTATACAGGTTGCACTAATACTATGTCCACCCTTGTACTGATTTACTTAAAGTGGACCTGTCACCAGGCCTGAAAATCCATATAACATACCTCATCTGATAGGCGCTGTCACCCTGAGCATTATGGTATTTTATTTATCAATATCTGTTCACCCATTCCAACGATATAAGACCTTTTAGTGTTGATGCAATTTAGGGTATACTAGCTAAGTAGGCGGTTACACTGTGGTTTCTCTGTGTGCTGTATGCCATGCAGTGTTAAACCCACTTGGCTAGTATACCCTCATTTTCATGAAGATGATGTATGTCATTGGACTTTTCAGTCCTCTTTTAACAATTTAACATGACAACTGGGCGGTCATTTTAACATACCTCATGAATGATTCCTGTCATATCTGACAGCATGGATTGTCATATTCTTCTTATTACTATATGTAATCAGCATGACCCCATAAATATTTCCAGACATTTAAGCAATAATGTCCTGATTACATCAAAATACT
This sequence comes from Leptodactylus fallax, assembly GCA_947044405.1. NCBI lineage: Eukaryota > Metazoa > Chordata > Amphibia > Anura > Leptodactylidae > Leptodactylus > Leptodactylus fallax. The sequence goes on from CAMRHE010000245.1 coordinate 3,099,880, forward strand.
TATTAACACAACCTATATATTGCACCAATGGGTCAATTCTTCTGTTTTATTCAGCCTGTAGACATTTTAAATTTCTTTCTGCATATGTGTCTGAATTACCCTGCATATTTATAAATTGCTTAAAAATAGCAGACATTACCAATCTTACTTATAGCCAAAGGTGACCACCTGCACCGTTTTCATTATCCCAGAAGATATAGCAATTGGCAGACAATTTTTCTACTGTTTGAACCGCGAAGCTGAGGAAAGCAATACATGACTTTTAATGAACACAAATGAGACTGAAATTAATAAATGAAAGTTCATACAGACATTACCCATTCATAAGGGATTGTACTGACACTAAAATGACATTCCCTTAATAAAAGCTGAAAGACATTGGCATGAAAATTAGATAAGTAACCTCAGCTTGATTGAGGATTCCTTATGCACGTGTGAACATCAAGTGTCTATTGAAAGGTACATTTCCTACCCCAATCAAATGTAATAACTGATTTTCCACTTCATTTTATTATAAATTTCTACATTTATATTGCAAATGTAACCTTTTTGAATCCACAGCCCTATGTAAAATCAATTCTCATTGAAACTATGTAAAAGAATGTTCTTATTATTGATTATTTTATCAAACCAGTGCTTTAGTTATTTAAAACATATATACCATTGAACCATACAGTATATGTATTTACTGATATTATTATTGATAATACCATACCTCATCTACTTGAGATAGCACAATACCAAAATAAGTCTTTTAATGGGTTAATTGCTACTACTGGACAAATGCTTTACTGGATAGCTGAATGAAAATCTGTCATCTATTTTCTGTGCTGCAGTTTATTTGGCAATCTGCAAAGCAGAAACTTAGCCATGGTCATACAGGAACAAAGATAGCAATGACATCTCTACATATTCACATGAAAAGGCATCACCATCTTATTTGGAAAATAGATTTGGCAGTGGCAATCGCAGGGAAAGTGAGCAAGATTGTTCTACTCCTTCCCATTATCTTCTTTGTAGACAGGCCACATCTACACCTAGCACATGGTCATCGCTATCATCATCATTACCAACTGTTTTTCCTCCTCTTCCTCACCAATGTTAGTCATCCCTGAGGGAATGTGTGTTCAGGAAACAGCAATATGCACCCAGTCATCTGGCAGTTTTGCAACTTAACTTGCACCTGGCCAAGCTGCTGGCAGCGCAGTCGCTGCCGTACCACTTATTGGATTTCACTGCATTTTACCAACTGATGGAAGATGCCTATCCACATTATTTCTCTTAGAAAGCTGTCCCTACTTTATATCACCATGTGTCAGAGAAGGTGGACCTTTCCTTGGATATGTCAGTCTGGGGAAAGGTGGAGCAGCAATTATGGACAAGGACAATACATGGCTTTCATGGCCCATTGGGTCAATGCTTTGATCTGCAGCAGCCACAGTCCAGAAATGCAACAAGTCCAGGTGCTAGTTTCATCGTGTTTGTGCAGGCTCAGTTCTAACCATCTTTCTCAGGGCAAGACATTGCTTCAACTCCTCCTCCACCCTCATTTCATGGATATAAGGTAAAGCACTGACATGTGGTGTTATAATTAATGAGCATGGTTCATATGAGAAACTGAGCACAGGATCTGCCTTACTGTATCCTGCAGCAAGTATCCTGATGGATGGCTCCTTGCCAATTCCAACTGGGCAGTGTTGCCACCGACAATGACATGAGTATTGTTGCTGCACTGCAGTTAGGTTGAATAACACATTGTCCTTGTATGGTGTATGTTCTTAATCTGGTGGTTTGCCGCCTTATTAACTTGTATACTGGCTTAAAAGAGGTGCTCCTCAGCCATTCTTTTGTTGCAAAAACACCAATTTGCAGCAACAAAACAATCTACTTTTGCACTGCCTTGTCTGTTATGTTCCAACTTGGTGGAACTCCACTTTAAACATGCTGGAGTGTCTATGTGAACAGCAGAAGGCCGATTATTGCATACAGCAGACCACAGGGGCAATGTGTTACTTTAAGATATGCCATTGGAGGCTTGATAATGATGATGATGACAACCACGCTGGCCAAGAAGACTAACCATGGCAGGTCCATGGGTCCATGCACACAGTGGCAAGAAAGGTAGGCTTTATGATCCACTGCTTACACAGTGACAAGTGTATTATTAGCATCAAGCAAAGCAATAAGTACGGGATAACAAAGCTCTTAAACCCTCACTATAAGGCCAAAATGGGGAAATTCTTCCCTGACTCCCAATGAAAAATTGCAATATTGTATGGGTAGACTGTAAGCATAGCTTACCACAGCATTTAGGGAGACCACTGCACCTGTCAGTCGCACACATACCCAGGTAGCCTCTGCCCGATTCCAGTCTACCTCACTCAGCTAGCGCTCTACATCATCTGCCACAGCACAAAGCGTCAGGAGTAAAAGCCATGGCAACAGCAAACCAGTACAGTATCTGGAATATGATGAACCAGAAATTTTTCCACTCACAGTGCCAACCGGAGCCACATCAGGCAATTGACACCCACCGACTGCACCAGCAGGTACAGTCAAACCTAGAGTGTAACTATATTCTAGCTGATAACTTTTAGCCCATGGAATTCAGTCAGTAAGTTAGAGCAGTGGAAAGAGATGGCCCAGTTTGCCATGGGAGTTATCTTGTCAAACCTCAGACGTAATGGCCGAGAAGGTATTCAGTGCTGCTGGTGGCGTTGTAACCGCTAGAAGGACGAAACTGTCCACAGCTTATGTGGAAAACATTACTTTTGTCAGAATGAATCAGGCATGGATTTGTGAGAATTTTAAAACATCTCAGGCTAATTCCTCCAAATAGATGTGCCACCGTCTCCCTCTATCATGTTCCACTTATTGTACTGCTGATGCTACCACCACTACCACCAATCAGCTAAATATGCCTTACAGCCTCATCTAACATATCATTCCATGCTGCACTGCCACGCACATTGCCACAGCTACCACTGCTCAGCAAGACATGTCCTGTGGCCTAGTCTATCATATTCCACTATAGCACACTGCTGTTCTACAGTGTTGGCATTAAAAAAAGACAAAACCATTTTGATTTCTCATCTGCTCCCATAAAGGGATTATTTTTGGTGCCTTTTATGTTTTTTGAAAAGCCAATTCTTCATTACTTTTCAACTAGGCACACAGCCACAAATTTGGTTCCCAAATTACAACAAGCCTGTAGAACTTACAAGTCATCAAAAGGGGCTAATTTTTCTACAAAATCATTGCTTTTTGCAATATAACTGCCATGTGTATCTAAAAAACCATGGGCAGGCACTTTTCCCCCGAAAAAGGGTAATTTTTGGAACGTTTTAAATGTAAAAATGCGTAAAAGCTAGTGTCAGCACATGTATGGTTAAACTCAGAGTTTACATGTCCCTTTCACTTAAATAACTTCAACTGTGTTTGCCTTAGAGAGCTAGAAATTGGATGTATAGGTTCCTAGGAGCCCTGACAGTGTTTTACACTATGTTTTAAGGCATTTTAAGGTGTGGTTCCTACCAAACTTATTTGACATAAAAGGAATCTGGAACCCGAGTCTTCTGAATCTGAAACTAAAAGAATCTTCAATAGCTGTCTGGCTGTTTATTGGTTTATTTAATTCATTATTTTAGCGGCTGCCAGAAATTTTTTGTATTTTGTCTGAATAAAGCCTTTAAAATGACAGACCCATAAGTTAAGCTCATTAAAGCATACATTTAATTATATAACAATTTTTTTAAAAAATGAATAGGACAGGTAAATATAAGAAACTGATATATCTTATTAAATAAATATGTTTTTTATGTATGAGGTAGCTCTCCTTCTTTCTTTACTTAGGCTTAACTGCATATAATTCTCCTTCATGCTCACCTCCCACAGAAGTCTATGGAGAGGGGAAGCGTTGAAAGTGTTCTGCTAGTTAGTTGATATATTACTTTGTTATGTGAAGTGGTAGAGTCTTATCTTGAAAGATACAGCAGTTTCAAAAGAGTTCTCTCTCACAGTGTTGTAGAGTGTGTTTTTTCTAGCAGCCTCTTCCCCCTCTATAGACTTCTATGTAAAATGTAACTCAGCCTGTTGGGTGGACAAGAAATATAACGAAATATGTTTCTTATATTTACCTGAACTATTTATTTATAAAAAAAAGTAGTTTTATAATTGGAGGTACGCTTTAAAAGGAATCGCTGCTGGTGAGATTCTCTTAAATGAGACTACTTGAAGGAATTACTATAAATCTGCCCAAGTCATAATTTATGTCAAATGAACTAAATGTAATTAGATAAAATCATTTTTCATTTTTAGAATTAGAATAGTCAGGTTTTATTTTTAATACCTGATTAAAAAATGTTAAAAAAAATTGGGAAACATTATTTTATCCACTTCAATGTTTTGAGATGGTACACATGAAATGAGGCATCGCATCATAAAATGATTTGCCTAGATTATTGTATTTTTTCAACTTTGCCAGATGGTTTGGTGTTACCTTGCATGTCATTTAATTAAAACATTTCATGCCTTAAGAATAATAAGCAGTTAAATTACAAAATAATGAGAGAACAAAGTCAGCTTTCATTTAGACAAATTATATGAGTTATAAAAGGTAGGGATTAGCTTGGGAGCCATCCATATGTTGCTGTTTCTGTTATGTTATGAAAATAAGCGGAAATATAAACTTACCATTTAATATTGATTGTGTTTCTTGATCTTATATAAAATAACTATATTGACATCGACAATCCAAAATGTCAGCCTATTAAATTGTCTATGGATAAACAGAAAGACTCTTATCTGTGAGAATAAAAAATGACTAAAAAGCCCTCCTTTGAAAACACAGTCGTACTTAGTCTTAGTGCTCACAAAACCAAAAAATTCAGTTTGCTCTCCTAGCCCTGTAAATAAATATTCTGGCCAATGCACATAAACTTGTTGATATTCCCAGCACCTAGATGTTTTGCCAAACCCCCCTACTTACTGTCAAAGACAGGAAAGAACAATGTTACCTTCTCAAAACAGATAATTATCTGAACAAAAGGCAATGCTATCAGTATTTCACAAAGTCTTGAAATTAATCTATGGATGATGGAAATGATTTCATCATTTTTGGTATAGCTGCTCTCTAAATTAGCACTTTACGAAATACTGTGCAGTTAGCCATGAAAAAAAAACTAAAGTGATCTTAAAGAGGACCTTTCACGTCCTCATGTATATGCTGTTTTACATACCGCACTGTGAGGAACGCCCTCCCTGACTGTATTCCTCCATAGCCCTGTACTGGGGAGCGTTCCTCACAGCTCAGCGTCATCACTGGGCTGTAAGGAACGCCCCCTCTCTCTGTACTCGTCCATAGCGCTGTGCTGTCAGAGGGGGGTTTGGCAAAACATAAGTTTCAATTTCAATTTGCAGTGGTCTCTCTTGAGCAAATTTAAAGGGGTTGTCCAGTTTAATCAAATAAATGTTATTGTTTGCATAATGAAAAGTTACACAATTTTCTAATATACTTTCTGTATCAACCCCTCATGGTTTATTTGTATTCTAAGCTTCTGTCGGCTCTTGTGATTAATCTTTTTCCAGCAGCTCCTTCTTAATTTTTATGTAAATAACTACTATATCTGCACATTTTTGATATTTATTCTTACTTATTTTGCACTGAGTTCATAAGTAATTGCTTTTTTTTAATATAGATTTATGGTATTAAGTAACAATATTTTCAAGTCAAAAAGGTGAGGAACTAATTAATATTATGATTGTAACATACTTACCTGTTCATGATTCTGTGCTTCCTTCTTCCTCCCAGCTGCAGCTGCCCTGGTCAACCTGAAGAAGTTGGTGGCAAGGTGGCAATTCTAGATGCTCAGACCTATTGGCTTGATTGGTGGACCAATCTGAGTGCCTTATGACATTGGTGTGCCCCATGTGACTACTGAGGCCTAATCACAGGCCTCAACAGTGACCCAGGGTTTCATGACATCACCCAGAAAAGGACCCAGAAGGAAGGTGAGTATAATTGTTATTTTTCCACACATCCCCTAGACCTTCACCTATTATATTATGGAGTCTGAAGAGAGCTCAGAGTATAATAATGTCACTTACAGTTCATAGGTGATGAACCCCAAAGTTTCGGTTTCAGTTTGAATCAGAAACTTTGGAAAATTTGGGTCAAATCTGGTAGTCAGTGTAATAGATTTCTGGCCCCACCCGTGTTCTGAACGTTTCTCTCTGGACGGTATAGAGTTAATCTCTTCCTGGCTTGTGTGATTGACAGCCTGTGTACCTATCAGGTCTGGGGGCTGGTCCCAGACTTTCTATAAACAGGTTGTCAGCCCTCACATAGTCGCCGGTTATTGCTCTGTCTTTGCCTGCTCTCCTTATTATATCCCTTGCTATTTTGTTACCTGTTTCTCTGACCCTTTGGCTTGCCTTTTTGACTATTCTCTTGGATTTCGATTTTGTACTGCATTGCTCGTTTGTTACTGACCCCTTGGCTTGCTAACTCTGCTTCTGTGTTGTTTTTATCTTGTCCTGTTCTCTGTGTCACTTACCCAGTATAGGGCTTGTCTTCGAGTTGTCCTTTTACCGTTTAGGGTAACTGTGGCAATAGGAAGGGACAGTGGCTGGGGTGAGATTAGGGCTCACTTGTCTCTGTGCTTCCTCCCAGACCCTGCAGTAGTGTCAGGGTTGCTACGGTTTGCAAGACCCTTACAGAATAACCGGCCCATACATTCTGCCATTGCTTCCTATAGGGTCAGCATGGATCCTATTCAGGGCCTTGCAGCCAAGTTGGAAGGTTTGGTAGGTCTGGTAGCTGAGCTTGCTAAACAGGTGCAGACCCTTACTGATGCTGCTGCGGCATCCCCAGTTGTTTCTGCCCCTTTTAGGGTTAAGATGCTACTCCCCGACCGTTTTTCAGGGGATCGTGAAAAATTTTAGACTTTCCGGGAGTCCTGTCGCTTGTATTTCCGCATTAATCCACATGCATCCCAGGCCCAAATGGTGGGAGTAGTTATATCCCTCCTACAGGAGGATCCACAAGCTTGGGCCCTTAAACTCCCTCCTGGGGCTGAGGAGTGGATTAAGTTTGAAACATTTTTTTTGTCTTTGGGGTCTATATATATGCTGAGCCAGACCACATTGGTCTTCCGGAATCGCAACTCCTCACCATGCGGCAGGACAAACGCTCTGCTGAGGAATATTGCGCAGAATTCCGCAAGTGCAGCGTGACTGCAGGTTGGTGTGAGTCAGCTCTAAAGGCCCACTTTAAACAAGGTCTGTGTGACCGTGTTAAAGAGCTCTGGGTTGGTGACCCAGATCCTCCCACTCTTGAGCAGGCCATGACTTTGGCTGTCCGTATTGACCGTAGGATCCGGGAAAACGTTAAAGAGAGAATAGGGTCTGCTTCTTTCAAGTTTTCTGTCTCTCCCTCACTCTCTCCTGAGAAACCTGTTATTTCTCCCATGACTCCTGGTGAGGAACCCATGCAACTAGGAGTTATGGATGCCAAGATGCGACGAGAGCATCGTCTCAGGAACAACCTCTGCCTGTACTGTGGTGCTTCCGGTCATATCATACGAGACTGCTCCATTAGACCCCGAACACCAGGGGAAAAGCTTCAGTGCCTGAGTGGTAGTCGGAAGAACCACTCAGGCAACCAGGTATTTGCCAGTAGTAACAATAAGATGTTGTTATCTGTGTCTCTGTCCTCTGGGGACAGATCTGTTTCTGGCCAGGCCTTAGTTGACTCTGGGTCTGCGGCAAACTTTCTCACATTCTCGTTTGTCTCAGCTTTAGGCATTGAGCTTTTGCCACTTGACACTCCTCTGGTGGTTACTGGAGCGGATTTTGCCCCACTGGCCAGGGGTAAGGTCCGATTCAAGACCCCCTTAATCACGTTGCAAGTAGGTTCTGCTCATTCAGAGATCATGAGCTTTTTTGTTATGGAGCATCTGTCTTCCAATATTATTTTGGGGCTCCCCTGGTTGAACCTGCATAACCCTATTTTTGATTGGGGTAAAAGGGAGTTGGTAAAATGGGGAGATCAGTGCTCATCCCACTGTATTGTCTTGCACACCTTAGAGTGTGTCAATGAGGAGACGGTCTCAGATGTAAAGGTTGGAAACACCAGGCAAATAAAAAAACGTTTGCCTGGTCCTCCAGCGCCTGTTGTTGCTGTTCAGGGAGATCTGGAATTAAAGGTAGAGAAAATACTGGGTCCTACTAAAACTGGTTTATCTGGTGAGGGTCCAGTGGCCCCTCATAAAAGGGGGGTACTGTAACGTCTCTGCCTGTTCGGGTCTCTGCGCCACCCTCCACTCGCACGCTGTGGCGAAGGAGGCATGTTCAGTTTAATTCCTTGCGTAGGTTTCTTGCTGCTCAGTCTGAACATGGTCCTAGTCAGTGTAATGGATTTCTGGCCCCACCCGTGTTCTGAACGTTTCTCTCTGGACGGTATAGAGTTAATCTCTTCCTGGCTTGTGTGATTGACAGCCTGTGTACCTATCAGGTCTGGGGGCTGGTCCCAGACTTTCTATAAACAGGTTGTCAGCCCTCACATAGTTGCCGGTTATTGCTCTGTCTTTGCCTGCTCTCCTTATTATATCCCTTGCTATTTTGTTACCTGTTTCTCTGACCCTTTGGCTTGCCTTTTTGACTATTCTCTTGGATTTCGATTTTGTACTGCATTGCTCGTTTGTTACTGACCCCTTGGCTTGCTCACTCTGCTTCTGTGTTGTTTTTATCTTGTCCTGTTCTCTGTGTCACTTACCCAGTATAGGGCTTGTCTTCGAGTTGTCCTTTTACCGTTTAGGGTAACTGAGGCAATAGGAAGGGACAGTGGCTGGGGTGAGATTAGGGCTCACTTGTCTCTGTGCTTCCTCCCAGACCCTGCAGTAGTGTCAGGGTTGCTACGGTTTGCAAGACCCTTACAACCAGTTTGCTCACCTCTAGTATTAAATCTGATTTTGGGCTGTGTGACTTCTCATTTGCCTGCCTCTCTGGCACTTAAAAGCTCCCTCCTCGTTTTGACTGTACCCTGACTTTGCTTTTTTGTGCCATCTGTCTTATTAACTTTACAGTTTCCCAGTTCTGACTCCATTTTTGGTTCCAGCTCCATTAGCCTAACTATAGTGCCCAGTAAATAAGTGAAGAGGGTAGAAATGTTTTTTTGCCGCAGAGTTTAACCATTATTGTAACTTGAAGGAGCACTGCTTTTCAAACATTGCCTATTACCTAGAATTGAAGAACTTATAATTTAAGGGATAATATGCAAATATTTTTGTGTTTTACTTGGATGGTGTAAAAGCGCCAATGTGACAATTTTTGTTGCAAAAGATGTTTAAAAAGTCACAAACCTGAGATAGGGTAATAATAAATATCCCCATTATATTTTCTATCATCTTACTGCACCATAAACCTGCTAGTTGTTCCCCAAAGTCATACTCCCTAGAGCCGTATAGCCATACAGTATGTTTGAAGTTAGTTTTTTTTTAAATAGCTATAAAATGATATATATTTTTTTACAAATATATTTTTCCTTAATTTATATTCCTTTGGTACTGATGGTATTGTATCATAGATTTGTTATGTTTTCCATGCAATTAATATGTGACATACAGTAATTTCGATGAAACTGATGCCATATGTGACAAACAGAATGTAATGAAATTATTACTTTGCAAATGAGCTGTCTGGGCAGGGTGTAGTGAGTTACTGTACCATACGCCTGTGTGTATATCTGATTTATATTTCCCATTACACAATTAAAATTGATATCACTTTACTACAGTTGCCAATGGCCTACATTCAATATCAGTGTAAAATGAAACCAAGATAAGCTAGCTATCTTGTTTAAGATAAATATACATAAGGCAGAAAAACACATGCATTTTAAGATGTAGATCCAACAAGAAAGCATAAATATAAGGATAAATATAAGCATAAAGGTATTCAGTTAACAATATACTGTTTCTAAACCATTCATACAAAGAAATAATTTCTGGTATATTTACATAAAGGGGTTATGCCACAAAAAATGTTTATCCTCTTTCCATAGGATAGCGAAAAATTAGCTTATCTATGGGGTCTGATGGCTGTGACCCCCTCCCCCCAGCATGAATACAGCCAAACTGCAGATGCTGGCTGAATGTAGGCTTGCACCTTGCTGTAAGAGAAGCATACCCTCCTATTAATTTCAATAGGTGCTGGAGATAGCTGAAATGCAGCACTATCATGTAACTCCAGCGCTCCCATTGAACTGTATGCTTAACTCTAGTAACGGGAACTCCTACATTCAGCCAGCAGCAGCAGTCTGGCTGAATTTACAATTTGGCTAAAACAACCCTTTTCCAGGATCGGTGAGAGTCTCACTGGTTATACTACCACCTATCAGCTATTCATCCAGTATTCTATAGCTAGAAGTTAAATATTCTACGAGACATAATCCCTTTAATAGCTTCTTATATCTACACTTAGTAGCTTCTTAGTAGATATTCATTATTATATCAGTTCACTAGAAGTGTATAGATTCCCTGACATAATAGTAAATTATAATGTGACAAATACTTAAAAAATTCCTTCTCCATTGACTCTTTGTAATACAACTAATTGATTTTAACTGCATGACAGCTGCAAGTTGCTTAATACTTTTTGCTGACGTAATAAAGCCATGCAACCCGCCATTCTTTCCTATTAGATTGGTTAAAATTTGCAGTTTATTGAGTGTTCTCCATTAAGAGATGTTTTGCATACAAAATCATTGGGTCATTAACAATAAATAAAAGCAATAAGCTATACATTTTTATCAATCTAATAGAAAACCACCATTGCATTCAAGACTGAACAATTGCTGGCTGTGTCACAATACTCACATCTGGTTTTTCCCTTCAAAAAGTCTCCATGTAGTCCTGGTGTAAATCTCCAAAAAACAGTCATGTAGTGGTTTACAAGGCATGTTTAAATCGTATTACAGTACTTACATTTTACATATACAGAGTGTCATTTGTTTCTAGGATACCAGAGGCCTTTCTTATATTCTCCTCTCATTTTATTGCCCTATTTTGCTTGTCTAATATCCTATGTGTAACGCTAATGTACAGTGAATGTAATTGAATGCTGTTCATTTTGTACAAACAGTATATATCCTTTAGATAAATGACATTTAAGAATCTTCTTTGGTTATTGGTAAGATTTAGCATGGAAATGATATGATATCCACAGAATCATAATTAGTCTGATGAGCAAGTTAAATGGTTTTGCTTTCTCATCAAGACTGTAAATTAATAAGTTAAAAATAAGGCTCTTGGTAAATTACACCAGATTTATCCATGCTGAATAGATTTCAATAAGTTAATATTAAGTTTTTACTTTTAACAAAGCTTTTAATGTGAGCAGGAAATTTCACATTCCTAACAGTATGTGTATTTTGCATGCACATCCACACAAACAGTGAAAAAACACATAAAAGGGTTGTCCAAGACACTGTGTGTTTTTGGATAATGATGACCTATCCACAGTTTCAGGCAGTCAAATCCGCTGTTGGTATGGGGTTTGGGTGTCACACCCTCACCAATCAGATACTCTTGACCTATGATGTGGATAGGTCATCAGTATCCAAAACACATGGGGTCTTAGACAGCCCCTTTAAGGATGTGCAGGGGTATATTAGCCATGAGTTGAGGTGAGCATGTTGCTTTAGACAGCAGCTTGTCAAGTCTCAGGAGGGGAAGACACTACATTTAAAAAAACTTCCACTCTGGATGTTTAAAAACAAAGCAGTTCTAGTTCCTGATCGGTGGCAACTCCAAGTTCCCTCCACACTGCTCTGCATCTATCTTGGACTGGTGAGAGGTGGGTTAGACCTCTTGTACAGAGAGACATCTAGTCAAGAGTGTGATCAAGTAGAGTTACAGGCTTAAACCTACCTCCTTCCCCTTTCCTTTTTGCTATATAGGTGCATCTCAATAAATTAGAATATCTTTGAAACGTTCAGTAATTCAGTAATACAATCCATAATCAGCGTCTTCCATGATTGTGTGTCCTACTGAACCAGACTGAGGGACCATTTAAAGGCTTAGGAAACCTTGGCAGGTGACACACTGAATTTACAATACAGAACTTTTTAACAATATTCAAATTTTCTTAGATATTGGTTTTCATTACCTGTAATCCATAATCAACATTTACAGAAATAAAACACTTGAACTAGAACACTCTGTGTGTAAAGAATCTAGAAAATATAGGAGGTCACTTTTTTCATTTAATTACTGAAAGAAATAAACATTTCAAAGATATTCTAATTTATTGAGATGCACCTGTATCTCTCCTTTCCGCACAGGAGCTGCTGTACCTTCTTCACCTGCCTATATTATAGCAAATCCTAGAAGACCATTCTTCCCCAGATGCTGTAATCTTAGATCAGCTCAGTTGTTGGGACTAGAGATGAGCGAATCGATTCTGCAGAAGTGGAATTCAATCCGAATTTCAGGAAATCTTCGATTCTCCACGATTCCGGATTTCCTGATGCTTCATGGTAACGAATATTTAGTAAGGACCTTTGTGACATCAGATGGTCACAAGATATTCTCTAGTGATGTGATTGGGTAGGCTTGTCTTTGCTTGTTAGCAGATCCTTCCACATGAATAAAAGTTGTCCGTGCTGAGAGAGAGAGAGAGAGACATGACCATGGCATCCAAGGGCTTCCGCCATTTTGCCGCCCACCCCGGCTCTCTGCAGCCCGGAAATAGCTGTTAATTCGCCGTGAAGTAATTTGGATCAAAGCAAATTTTTTTGGAACTTCGAATCGAACTGCTGAATTGAACTTTTGAGAAATTCGCTCATCTCTAGTTGCGACATAGCAGGCAGAGTGGATTTTTTGCAAGAATGGCTGAAAACTGTACAGGAATTGTATGGTAAACGCTCAGTCCTGTGCATGCCTCGCTCCACTGCTAGCTGTTGAAATAAAACAAATTATAAGGCACCCTTCCACTGCTGTCTTTGGATTAATAGCCCCTGCTATGTGATGATTATGGAGAGCCAGTTACCTACAGAAAAAGCATATCTCTGTGTGTAATGTTTGTGTTTTGTGTGTTCATGGGCCATTAACTCATGTTGGCATTGCACATTACATTCATTGTACTTCACACAGATACTCATCATACAGCATTTCAACCAGTCTAAGTATAAATATACTTCCCAGATTATGTAAGAAACTAGCCAGTTTATTTTCATATACTGTAGATACACTGGGAGGCTGAGATGACATCTAGGTGCAGTGTCAGACCAAACAGTATCCTTCCTCTCTGCACCTCATATTTGGATTCATCCTGCAGCGCCTTCTGCTGTCTGAGGTCTGCTGTTGTGTGGGCACATATTTGTAGCTCACAAGGTTAAGAGGGCCCTAGTTCAAGGAAACATGCAGGAAGCAGACTACTGACAGGAGCCCAGGACAGAAGCCATCAGAGGCAAGGGCTAGGCAGCAAAAGCTACTATTGAAAAATACATTTATGTTGGTTACATTTCTGGAATTTGCAAATGACTGTCAAGTAATATATGCATATAGCTGTATAGTGGACCCCCAGAGTGTATTTTACTGGTGGGACCTCGGCACCCCAGTCTGACACAACCTAAATCCAATCTTTTTTCCAATTACATATTGTTAAGACAGGGTCATTTGTGAGCATGTAGATGTTCCTTTTTGTGCTGAAGCCTGAAACACAAAGGCTCAAATGTAAACAAAAGGACACTGAGGGTAACCTCATTATGCATGAATACAAGACCTTGGCCCCATCTTCTATTCTAGAAAATTGCCTCATGACATGACTATCCAAACAAATAAACTGTATTAGAATGATCAGTTTTTTTAAAACTTACTAGTGACAAGCCAATTGCTTGTTACCTTTTAATCATCACAAAAACTTTTACTGCCATGCTGTATGTGCGTAATATTTTCTATAGCGCATGTCTCACTAATAAGTCTTTCTTACTCCTCCATAGCTAAAGATGCAATTCTACCAATTTTAACTCCATCTGCTAAATGTAAAGCAAATGTTAGGACTTTAAACATGGCTGGGTCTTTGTTTCCCAACCTTTTCAGAACCGGGGGACCCCTGGAAACAAAAAAAAAGAAAATTCCTCGGGGCACACCTACCACAACCAAAAGACAAAAAATGTTCTAAGGATACATGTAAGGTTGCATGAAGGCATGCAGTCATCTTCTTAGGAATCACTGATCTACACTGTGTAAACAGTCCCCTATTTTAAATCACAATTGTTTCTATAGATTATAATATATAAACACATCTCTGTGCCCAAATATGCATGAACTATGAACATAAAAAAATATTTATCCAATACATTAACAGCAATAGTGGGAAATAAAATCAAAATGGCCATTTTTTTAGCCATTTCATCCCCACCAAAAGTTTAATAAAAAGCAATAAAAATATAAAATAATCAACAAAATGGTATCGATAAAAACTAGAACTTACCCAGAAAAAAGACACCATACATGGAAATATACAAAAATTATAAGTGCCAGAAAATGGCTACTTAACCCCTTCCCACTCCGCACCGTAATAGTACGTTGTGGCATGTACAGTGGGTACGAAAAGTTTTCAGACCTCTTTAAATTTTTCACTCTTTGTTTCATTGCAGACATTTGCTAAAAGCAAAAAAGTTCATTTTATTTCTCATTACGTTACACTCAGCACCCCATGTTGACAGAAAAAAAACAGAAATGTAGATATTTTTGCAAATTTATTAAAAAAGAAATATTGAAATATCACATGGTCATAAGTATTCAGACCCTTTGCTCAGTATTGAGTAGAAGCACCCTTTTGAGCTAGTACAGCCATGAGTCTTCTTGGGAATGATGCAACAAGTTTTTCACATCTGGATTTGGGGATACTCTGCCATTCTTCCTTGCAGATCCTCTCCAGATCCATCAGGTTGGATGGTGAACGTTGGTGGACAGCCATTTTCAGGTCTCTCCAGAGATGCTCAATTCAGTTGAGTTCAGGGCTCTGGCTGGGCCAGTCAAGAAAGGTCACAGAGTTGTTCCGAAGCCACTCCTTTGTTATTTTAGCTGTGTGCTTAGGGTCATTGTCTTGTTGGAAGGTGAACCATCGACCCAGTTTGAGGTCCAGAGCACTCTGGAAGAGGTTTTCTTTCAGGATATCTCTGTACTTAGCCGCATTCATCTTTCCTTCAATTGCAAGCAGTCGTCCTGTCCCTGCAGCTGAAAAACACCCCCATAGCATGATGCTGCCACCACCATGTTTCACTGTTGGGATTGTATTGGGCAGGTGATGAGCAGTGCCTGGTTTTCTCCACACATACCGCTTATAATGTACGCCAAAAAGTTCATTCTTTGTCTCATCAGATCAGAGAATCTTATTTCTCATAGTCTGGGAGTCCTTCATGTGTTTTTGGTAAACTCTATGCGGGCTTTCATATGTCTTGCACTGAGGAGAGGCTTCCTTTGGGCCACTCTGCCATAAAGACCCGACTGGTGGAGGGCTGCAGTGATAGTTGACTTTGTGGAACTTTTTCCCATCTCCCTACTGCATCTCTGGAGCTCAGCCTCAATGATCTTTGGGTTCTTCTTTACCTCTCTCACCAAGGCTCTTCTCCCACGATTGCTCAGTTTGGCTGGACGGCCAGGTGTAGGAAGAGTTCTGGATTATGGAGGCCATTGTGCTCTTAGGAACCTTGAGTGCTGCAGAAATTCTTTTGTAACCTTGGACAGATCTGTGCCTTGCCACAATTCAGTCTCTGAGCTCCTTGGGCAGTTCCTTTGACCTCATGATTCTCATTTGCTCTGACATGCACTGTGAGCAGTGAGATCTTATATAGACAGGTGTGTGCCTTTCCTAATAAAGTCCAATCAGTTTAATTAAACACGGCTGGACTACAATGAAGGGGTAGAACCATCTCAAGGAGGATCAGAAGGAAATGGACAGCATATGAGTTAAATATGAGTGTCACAGCAAAGGGTCTGAATACTTATGACCATGTGATACCTCAGTTATTCTTTTTTAATAAATTTGCAAAAATATCTACATTTCAGTTTTTTTCTGTCAAGATGGGGTGTTGAGTGTACATTAATGAGAGATAAAATGAACTTTTTTGTTTTTAGCAAATAGCTGCAATGAAACAAAGAGTGAAAAATTTAAAGGAGTCTGAATACTTTCCGTACCCACTGTATATAGTTCACGCTCAGCTCAGTACTATTATGGCGCTGTAATGCCGCGGGCACAGAAGTTGTACCTGCGGCATTACATCCAGCTTTTGGCTGTATTACACAGCCGAGGGGTGGGACCAGCTGCCGGAGATGGAAGATACTCCAACTCCGGCAGATTAACCCCTGGATGACGTGATCAATAGCGATCACAGCATCGAGGGAGCTCCGGGGGCAAGATCGCCCCCCTGTAACCCCTCGAACCCCCAGCAAAAAGATTGCGGTTTCCGAGGGGTCGTCATGGCAGCCAGGAGGCCGGACCATGGCCTCCTGACTTCCCATGCATAGTTTCCATAGGAACTGTGCGATGTTCTGCAATACTCTGTATTGCAGGACATTGCACTGGGTATCTGAGATCCCAGCTTCAAGTCCCCTTGTGGAAAAAGTGAAAAAAAAACACACACATAGTAAAAACACACAAAAATAAATAAGCATATAATAAAAAGTTAAAAAAAAACACCTTTATATTCAAAAAATATATACTGTAAACAAAAATAAATAAACAAACATGTTAGGTTTCCCCATGTGCATATAAGCCCCCACTATACAAAAATAGTGTTATTTATTCCATAAGTCCAGGTAAATGTCCAGCAGAGACGAACCAGGACTCTGCCCTCTTGATGAAGCAGATAACTCACTTATTCAGCGAATACATCTAGCTGAGGAAAGTCCGGTGAAGAGGTCAAATCCAGTAATGACAGCAGAGAGCAAGCTCGGAATCTGCTGCGGAAAGTCCGGTGAAAAGGTTAAACCAGTAATGAAGGCGGATGGGCGGAACCCCCCTGGGGGGGTGGGGGGGTGTGGTTGGGGGGGGGGGGGGGGGCCGGGGGGGGGGGGGGGGGGGGGGGGACCCGAGGGGGGGAGGGGGGGGGGGAAAAAATAAGCCCGGGGGGCCCATATTAATCCCGGGGGGGGGGGGGCGGGGGGGGGGGGGGGGCCCCGGGCACAGGGGGGAGAAGAGGGGGGGGGGGGGGATTATTGGGGGGAGAGGAAACAAGGGGGGAGGGGGGGGGGGGATAGTTGTAAAGGGGTGGAGGGGGGGGGGGGGGGAAAAGAGAAATGTGGGCTCCCCCTCTTTTCTTCTTTTTGGGCCCGGGGGGGGGGGGCCGCTATGGGGGGGGGGGGGGGGAGAGGGGGGGGCCCCCCAAAAATTTTGTTGGCCCCGCGGGGGGGGGGGGGGGGGGTGGGGTGGGTGTTCAAAAAAAAAAAAAAAAAAAAAAAAAATGTGGGGGGGGGGGGGGGGGGGGGGGGGGGGGGGGGGAAGGGGGGGGGGGGAGGGGGGGAGGGGGGGGGGATATATATATCTTTACAACAAAATCACAGAAATGCGCCAAGCAATTTTGTGCATGCAAATTAAATAGGAGCTTATATAAGAATATAATTTTCTGTCCCCCTATAAAAATTGTAGAAATTTTTACGTTCATCTCTAGTGATAATCCTTATTGCAATTATTTTAGCGTGTAACAGATATCACTAGAGAGGCAGTCGGCGTATTTTACTCTATAAAAATCTGGTATGGACAGGACAGGGTCAGATGTAAACTGTATTGATGACTTTGTGTATGTGTTGTGTAAGTGTTTGGTGAAACTCTTTTGGCTCTGCAACCTGGATGATGGTAAACATCTGGGTCACAGCACCATTAAACTTCCAGGTTATGTTCAGAGGGCTATTACATAAGAATACCCCTCAGATTAGGCTCAGAGGGTTATTACATTATCCCTCTATGTGACAATCAGAGAGCAAAAGTATAGTATGCTCTCTGATTGATAGGAGGGGGGATAACATGGTCAGAAGTCCATGCTACCCCTCCCTCTGGGGTCACATACAGGTTATGCACAGACAATGAAGATTTAGCATTGTGTCTGCAGCTCTGCACCATCCCCCTCCTTCCTCCTTCACGCAGCATTAAGATGCTGCCTGAGGCTAGAGGGGGGAGTACATTTTAGAGCCCCATATCTCAGGATCTATTTGGGCTATTAAGATGATCTTGGATTAATTTTAAAGAAGAGAATCTCTTTCTCTTTAATATGATACAAAGATCATCATGATAGCCCTTACAGATTCAGAGCGATTTGCTGTTAAAAACGCTGTCGGGAATTGTGATCTACATTGGGATCCGAATAGCGATTTCACCAGCAAATAGCTCCAGATCTGCTGTGAATTTGAAACAGGGGTCCTGCTAAGCAGCTTCGTGTTAGATTAAGGCCATATAGAGGGTGGGTTATTTGTTGCCTGGGTTGGTTCAATGAAGTGGGAGGGGCGCTCCAACTGTAAAATTGCAGCAAATTTTCCTTCCTTCTTTTTTATTTTTTTTTAAATTTATTTTTTTATTGTATTTATTCCCACCTATTAAAATACTTTCTATACCCCTATATACCTCTAAATGTATACTAGCAGGGCATTTATCAAACCTCACAGTTTAGCCACAAAATACACCAGGCTTCCACAAGAGAAGCAACAGAATGGGAAACTGTGTTTATTTCACCAGAGTGTCATACAATGTTTCAAAAAGGCTTGTGTGAAATGACACATTTGTATAGAAATGTCCTTTTACATCACAAGGAGATTATAGACACCCTAAATAAATAAACCCTTAGAAATAAAAGCCCTGGGTGCCATTGACTTTTTAGATATACTGTATTTGGTACATATTACAAAAGATTTTTATGTTTTGGGCCTAGTTTGGGTGAATTCATTGAAGAATTTGGAGGGTTAAAACTAGTGTTGGGTGAATTGGTTCATAATCAGCCAGATTGATTATGAATATTCAAAAAATTCCAGGGCTCTCCTGACGTGAATCCAGCAGATTTGATTATTATACTCATTATAATCCGAGGCCAGGGAAAGTGTGTAAAATTAAAAAAAAAATACTCACCTTAGCTGGGCTCCACTGTGGCAAAACTCCAGCGTAATATGTATGCTCCACCTGTGATTGAGGGGTTAGGTCATTAATATCAGGTCATGAGGGTGTCGGATCTCCAACGATCTGATATTTATGAATTATTTTAATTGTATCAGGTCGATACAGTTGATGCCGAAATCTTTGGACAAGCCCTGAGGCCTCTTCACTGCTGGTAGGTCTGGGACCGGCCAGGAGATTTACCCGACGGGGAGGATTGGATAGTGGAAAAGACCTTCTTTTCAGTAAAATGTTTGTTGAGGAGGGCCTTACCAGAGTCAGCGATGGTGGGGAGGCACGTGTTAGTAACATACTCCCAAATTTTTCATGAAGAGAGTCCGTAGCTAGGTCAGCATACTGTCCACGAATGTTATACAAGTTGCAATAATAGGAGCGAAACGCTGCGGCAATGTCCATAGGGTTGTGGACGGTCCGTCCTTATCCGTCGAGAAGCTGGGGGATGTACGTGAGGTTGTTGCAGGATTGAAGTCGATGGGCTAGGGATTGTCCGCATTTGTCATAGTAGTATTTCTTAACGCGGTCTCGAGTGTCCAGGTACATTTCATCGAGGTATGCGCGAAGTTCCTCACTAGCATTAGGAAGCTTGGTCAAGGCGGACTGGGAGCACGTCTGCTTGTGAGTTAATTAAAGCGAATGAATTTTGGCGAGGCACAAGGTAACCCTTAACTTTTTTATATTTCTGCGTCCGAGGATCCATAAGGCGTCTTTTGTTGCAAGGTCAGATGTACTTTTTATTTATAGCAATGTGGGGGATTTATATTGGTTTGAGCGCTTTTTATTCAAATTTTTTATGTGAGACAAAACTGTGGAAAAATTGGCGGTTGTTTAATTTTCCCCGCTCCGCTATAAAATATTTTTATAAGTTTGTAGACCAGGCATTTTCAAAAGACAAGGATGCCTAATGTATTGAACCCCAGGGGTTCTGATCACTAATACAATGCATTACAATGCATTGTAAAAGCTTGCCACTTTTATTACAGGCTGCTTAGAGCAGCCTGTAATAAAAGTGTATGCCAGACAAGCCTGAGAGCCTTCAATAGTCTCCTGGCTGACATGGCAATGGATCCACCCCAAAATGATGGCGTCCATGCACCGCTGGGAAAATGGAGCCTTGGTCACCTTTAAATTAGTGTCAGGGGGGAGTCTGATGGAAACACGGGAAGCGACAGCATGGCACTCCCACTGACTGTTTTTGGCAGACTATTTAAACCTGCCTGTCCCGTCAGCCATGGCTGGAGGGTTGTGTTTGCTTCATGTATGATGTCTGTTGTCCTGTTCCTAATAGCTGGTCCTGGGTTTGTCTGTTCTGTTTTCCTGTCTGCGGATTTTGCCTCTTGCCACCAGGTCCCAACACTGCAATGATTACAGTGAACTCTAACACCTGCCTAGTTTCTGTGAACACTGAAACCTGCGTGATCTTGTGAGCCCCAAAGCCTGAACCTGATCCTGGTATCTTCAGAACTCTAAAACCTGCCTGATCCTGTGATCCCTGAAGCCAAAGCCTCATCCTGAAGCACACATGACCTTCCTTACAGCTCCCATTCTAAATCCATGGGAATTAATATAGTGTTGGTCCCCTTTTGCAGCTGAAACAGCTTCCACTCTCCTGGGAAAGCAATCCACAAGTTTCTGCAGTTATTCTGTGGATATTTTTTAGCATTGCTTTTAAGGTCTATGAAGAATTCTAAAGAGATTCTGATACACTGCTATTTTATGTGTCAAGGTGTGCACTCAAGGTCGGGAAGTATGTTGTCAGATAACCCTGAATAAAATGTAAGTCTGATCACTGGGAACCCACCTGGGCCTGTGTGTGCTTATTTTACTGTAAGTTTTTTTTTACCATAATGAAGTCTGCCTACAAGTGCTAGCACAGGGGATGGATTGTACAGCAAATATGGGGTGCCTGTGTTTTATTTTTATAGTCCAAGACCAACAGCCTTCTTAAGCAATAAAGAAAACAAAACCTGCTCGACTGAGCTCAAGTTCTACCAGGTACTGGACACACCACAATATTCAGTAAGTTTTGCTAACTTACAGGCACAGTACAGAGCCCCAGACCGAACTCCTCCAGAATCCATCCAACACTGAGCCCCCCCAACCCCTGTGTATGCACCCTTTTATGCAGATGCTGCAGGTGCAGAGGATTAACCAGCAACCTGGTCCTAAAAACAGACATAGACTAGGGATTGGAGATCCAGCCAACTCTCCCCAATCCAATTCCAAAAAAGCCTTTTTGGTTTTTCTAAGAGATCAGTAGTGACAGTCTGAGCTTTACACTACTGACACACACCATGTTCCCAGTGCACATATGAGAGAAACCTGGGGTAAAGATATCTTACCTCCATGATTTTCCCCATCACTGTCTTACTTATCTTACAAACAGGTGTGGTGCCATTTCTGAAAGAAAGCAGCCATGTTATTGTAATCCAGGAAAACCCTTATGATATATTGGCTATTCCACCTCTGATCTATTAAGTTCTGTGAAGAATTATAGAGAGACTCAGATACACTACTACTTGATGTTGACTGACTTCTTTATTAACTTCAGTCAAGGTGTTTAAGAAGTTCCCATCTGAAGTCAGGGAAGTATGTCTTTGAATTGTGGGAGGAAACCGGAGTACCCGGGGAAAACCCACGCAAGCACGGGGAGAACATACAAACTCAATGCAGGCGTTGCCCTTGGGCGGATTCACACCCAGGACCCCAGCACTGCAAGGCAACAGTGCTAAGCACTGAGCCACCGTGCT
Source organism: Leptodactylus fallax (assembly GCA_947044405.1). Taxonomy (NCBI): domain Eukaryota; kingdom Metazoa; phylum Chordata; class Amphibia; order Anura; family Leptodactylidae; genus Leptodactylus; species Leptodactylus fallax. The sequence continues at coordinate 3,121,791 of CAMRHE010000245.1, forward strand.
GCCCATGTCACAGATGGTTGGTTGGTGCAGCAGATAATTCACTGGCTCTGTGAATATATCTAGCTGCGGAAAGTCCAGGTAAATGTCCAGTCCGGTAAAGAGAGCAGAGACGAGCCAGGACTCTGCCCTCTTGATGCAGCAGATAACTCACTTATTCAGCGAATACATCTAGCTGCGGAAAGTCCGGTGAAGAGGTCAAATCCAGTAATGACAGCAGAGAGCAAGCTCGGAATCTGCTGCGGAAAGTCCGGTGAAAAGGTCAAATCCAGTAATGAAAGCAGATCATCAGATCCTCACATGATGGCCTTCGTGTCATTGTCTTGCAGGAGAGTTTTCGCCTCCAGTGGTCATGATGGTGGGGCTAACCTAAGGGATGAAGAGAAGAGGATTAACATTATCACAGAGGCACCATATTATTCACAGCAGAAGTGATCCATGCAAAGCGTGCAAGACACAGACTAATCTGCAGATATTAGAAAGATGCTGGATTTCACATTTGTGACTATAGAACCAATGAGAATCCAAGGCAGGGCTTTATTGTAATTCTGCTAAAGAACTGAGAGGACATTAAAGATATTTCTGCACTCACCTTCATTCTCCATTTCTGCCTCCTTGCGGCCCTTCTCAATAAAGTGGGCGGTCACCAGAAAGAAGGCTCCTCCAATAACTTCCATGAATGCACAGGTCAGGAGGGCGTACTCCAGGCTGCGGAATTTTGAGAGAATGGATTCTGCCCCTCCTCCATGGATCAGGTCAGATATCTGAGTATGAGAGGTGATAAATACTTGATTAATAATACATGTATAGTTAGTAAAGATCAAAAATACAAAAAAGCATAAAGGTTTTTCCCAACAGTAACCGCTATGTGCTTGTTAGGAAATCTGGTGGCCAGACAAACATGTGGCAGCAGCAGCACTGCACCGTATTTAGTGGAGGAGCTTCCATCCTACAGACTATGAGCAGCACTGGCTCTCAGCCCCAGTATTACACATTGGCTGGAGCTGGAGACATGCGGCATCCTCCTGGAGCAGATAATCTAATGCATAGCACCAGGAGGTTTTGTCTTTGGTGTTCTACTGTCAGGTTTGCGAGTTACTAATAGTTTGTTTCTATGTCATTTCTATATATATTCTGTGTAGGTGTTGTATGTGTGCTGTACTGAGGCTGCGTGTGTACTGTTGCAATGCTGTACATGCACTGTTGGGGAACTTTGTGAGTGCTCTCTGTAAACATGGAGGGAGGTAGAAAAATACAGCTTTAGGCTAAGGCCCCAGGTTGCGGAAATGCAGCTTTTTTCGTTGCAGGTTTTGTTGCGGTTTTTTGAGCCAAAGCCAGGAGTGGATTGAGCAAAAGTACAAAGTATAAGAACTTCCTATACATTTCAAATTCCTTTTATAGCCATTCTTGGCTTTAGCTAAAAGAAAACCGCAGCAAAATCTGCAATAAAAATGCTGCATTTCTGCAACCTGGGGCCTCCTACTTACACAGGGAACCAGCAAGGTAAAAGTGATGTGTATATACAATAATCAGGAAGCAATATGTAACAACTACTTACAAATCCAATGAGGTAGGGGCTCCCGACATCGCCCAGCAGGTGGGACACAGTAACCTGCATAGCCTGTGCTGTAGATCTTCTTGTAGGAGGAACCACTGACTGAAATAAAAGGATATTGTGAGTAGGCAGAAGGGAATCATCGAAGGCAAAAAAACAAGAGCCATTGTACAAAGTGACCGCATAGTATAATGAAAAAATATTAAAAACATAAAAAGTAAACAGCCCAATCTACCGACAAGGAGCATCTGATGGGTAAAGAAGGGCAGACTGAAGACTGACTAAAATATCATTTCATGACTTGTTAGAACTCACCAGGAGGATTTCTGCCACAAGGGCCCAGTTGAATGTAAGGAATGTCTCTCCGATGAATATGAAGACCTGCAGAGGTGAAACATTTGGGGGATTAGTATAGCCCACAATACAAGCGCTGGAACGTGTAAGTACAAAGCTAAACCTGTCCAATGCCAATATACAGTACCAAGGAATAAATAGATCCAGAATCCAGTAAGTGGATACTTCAGGTACTTACATAAGTGGCCACAAGACTGATGTCTGCCAGAACCAAGGCCAAGAACAGGAAAGGGGCGGAGCTTATCATGCCACACGCACAGACCAACGGGTCTGCACGTGGATTGACTTTTCTGTATCTTTTACTGATCTCCACCCCTGCTACAACTCCAAGGATGCCGGAGACGACTGTAAGCACGCCAAATATCAGACTGCAAAGAAAAGTGTTGATGAAGGTTAGTAAAGAAATTTCAAGAAAACCTTATTTAATAAATATGAGTATGATAAATGCTTCATCTAATGTATCTTCTAGGAAGACACTTAACAGAAGTCATTCCACAGCGCAGGGAGAAGAAATGCATACCTGTCATTATAGGTGCACGTTCCAGTCTGACAAGGCTCCCTCTCTAGTAAGAGGCTTCGTGCACGTGCCAGGTAAGAAGGAGCCCAGAGACCTACGGCGCCGGCTACAAACGCTACAGTCGCACATCCAAGAGTGGAAAACAGGAAACTCGCACTGCAGAGAGTGAAAAAAAGATGGATTTAATAATCACAAAAATCACAAGGAGGATCGCTGCCGACATCCACTACACAGAAAACACCTACTTTTTGAATAGTTTCTTCACATCCGACATCCAGTTATTGGAGCTGACGGATTTGGTGTTGTTCTTCCTGTCTGCGGCTCCTCTTGGCGGTTCTTTCACAAAGACAAGTATAAGCAGGACAGCAATTACGCCCAGACCAGGGGTGACCTGTGTGGAGGAGGAAGAAGACATTGTACTTTACATAGATAGATAGATAGATAGATAGATAGATAGATAGATAGATAGATAGATAGAAATGAGATATGAATATTGGGATATTGGGATCATCACAAAGTGGAAGCGACCAGGGACAAGTTTAGGAAATAGATTCAAAGTGGCTCCAAGTTTACAGGCAATACAAATGTGGAAGTGGCTCCATGAAGACTGTATGGAAATTACTGTATATAAATAGTTTTATGGTGATTGGTGGTTTTAACTTTCACTAGATAATATTAGGGACCCCCTAGTGAGAAATTATAATTGTCAATTAGAGATTGAATCCATCAAAAACAAAAGGATTAAAGCCTTTTACTTACCCGGAAGGCCCAGTGCCAGTCTCCACCTGCAGCACTGACTACTTTGGAGCCGATAATGTATCCAAGGCCACTGTAAGAGAAATGAAGCGGTCATAATTTCTAGATCGTCTGGTCATAAGTTCTCCGCAAAGTCTATATATTTACACAGTATACTCACCAGCCAACAGGTATAGCCAAGTAAAAGATTGAAAGCATGCGACTACGCTGGTCTGCCACAAAGAGGTCAGCAATAACGGAGGGGGCGATGGTGGAGAAACTTGCCTCTCCGGCCCCAACCAATGCTCTCATTATCAGGAGGAGCAGAAAATACTGTCAAAAATTAAAATTAAAAGGAGACAGAAAAAAAAAATTCAGTCAATCTTTTGTGATTTTTTTTTTGCCTTCATGGCAAGTCTACCTGGTCATACAGAGATATGGTAGCTGAGGTATATATCTTTACCTTATTGGGAATGAATGAGATGCACAGGGTCATGATGGACCAGAATAAGGTTCCTGCGCACATTATGTATTTCCTATTCCAGCGGTCGCCAATGTAGCCAAAGACCGGGCCTAACAGCATATAGCTGCCGATGAATACTAAAGGGGGAAGAAAGAGAAGAGGTGACGGGACAATGTGTCAGCGTAACAAGTTATTGCTTAAAGACATTATTACTATAAGTAAATGGCATTAACTCCTGAATTTAATCCCCTCCTGCCCAGATAACAATAAAGATTTGCAGGCAGCCATTTTGTGAACTATACCAATAGGGATCCATATTCACATACTTGTACTTCTGTGATGTCATGAGAATCCAGTGAATAGATTGACCGACATCTCTGGAATATTGGTTTAGTCCTCACAATGGCGGCTTTCAGGTGATTTACAGACTATGATTTTATGGTAAAATATACCTGTGTGTAACAAGCCGGATACACTGTCGCTCATATTGAAGGCTCTTTGCAGCTCTGGCAGCACCCCTGTCAGATGGAAAGAGAGAGGACAACTCATTATACGCTATGACAGATCTGTGGTAATAGGTGAGCACAGCAAACAGGCACAAAGATCATTACATTTGGTACAAATCCCAGGCCGGGGGTGACCTATTCTAGGCACCTTCACAGCTATGGGCCTGATAAATCACACCACCAGAAATAACATCGTTTACCCCTCCCCCACATACCTGCGGCACTGAAGCGTTCAATGTAGTTTATGAGGTTTATGTAGGAGAGAATCGCTACAGTGATTACGGAGCGTATGTAGGAGACTCCAGTCAGCGCATGCGTGTCCTGCGGTTCAGGGCAATTGCCCTTTTCTTCATCCATTTGATGTGAATGAGTCCCTATTTGTTTTTCCTCATCCACATTCTCCATCAGCAATGGAGTTGTCTGTTTGTCGTCATGGAGAGATGCCATATTCACAGGCCTGAGTCTATAAACAGTAGAGAGATACAACATGGGAAAAGATTAGATGACATTTCATTACTATCAATATAGTTCATTTCATATAGTGCAGATTCTGATAGTCCAGAGCAGAAGCACAACATGACCTGGACTATCGGAAAATCAGAAGACATTGCTTTATGTAACAGTTTTTGATGGAGCTGTCTTCCCAAAGCGTTTCCATGAATTCCTGAAGCAACCAGGTCCTATGACTTTCACTACCTTATGATATATTGGTACCTATTCCATTATTCACATCATGGCCCTGAGGAGCGCTGCAGGAGATGACCACACAGCAGTGCTCAGCAATCTGTGGCCATTCAGACACTGTTGGACTACTGGTTCCAGTATCCCCACCCCAGCTAGATACCCTAAAACTTTGAGTTCTCCAGCATTTGGAGCCCCACCATTCCCCTCACTGTGTTCTGATCACTGTGACCTATCAATAGCATAAGTTGAAACTTACCTTGTTTTTCTCTCTCCAGTAGACGGCGTTGAAATTTTCTGTCACGTGTGTAGCTTTCTAGAAGAGGTTTTGCAACACAACTAGCGTCTGCGATACACAAGAGAAAAGTGACTGTGGTCAGGCCTTTCACCTGTTTTACAGGCAGGAGCTGATTGTGACATCATCAGCCTTCCATGCAGGGTTCTAAGCCATTGTGATGTCATCAATAATTACTAGGCTAGTTCTATGGATCCATTGTGTAATGATGTCATGGCCCCACTCATGTAACCTGCCTCTCCATTAGAAGTGGCCTCAAGAAAACGAAAGATAACATTAAAATGATACATTGGCGCATGTTCCACAATATTTACATTAGTAATAGTGAACCCCTTGGCGCTGTGCACACTTAGTTGTGTGATGCTGTAATCTAGTGCTTACTTCTCTGTGATCACAGGGCACATCCGTTGAGATTGATAATCGACACCTCTATAACCATTTCACCCTTGTGAAGCCATGATAGAATTCAAGCTGATGGTTTTAAGGGACAGCTCGGGCCTAACAACAGGGCAGTCCTAGAATAATGCCTGTTATGCCATACCAGCTGGCTATGCTTTTTAAATGCACAGACAGCAAGGCAAAGTCACACATGGCAGATTTTTTCCAGTGACATATTCATCTAAATTAGGTTGTTTTGGTGGGAAGCCCATACATTTCTGCAAGTTCCATTCAACTAAATGGGACAATTGCAGACATTTCTGCAACAATTGCAAAACTGCCTCAACGCATTGGCACGCATTGGTATTCTAATACATTCTAAGAAAAACAAAACTGAAAAGTAAAAGCACTATTGTACATGAGCCAGCTAGTTAGGATAGACCTGTAGTGCTGTCCTTTCCAATATTTCTAAATAATGAATATCTAGTGAATAAGTTCTGTGGCACTTACAATAGGTGCAAATGTGGCAAATATTTTTTCCAAAATCTGTGGCAAACATTCGAAAAATATCACTGTATGGTCGGCACACATGCGAATTTTAACTTTTTGCTGCCAGGGGTAACTGGATATTTTGCACCTCTGGTAGCCAGGGCAATTTTCACAGTTTTGAGATAGACAAATAAAACCTAAAAAATTATACTAACCCCCCATACCTATACATTTTTTGAAAGAATATATCTGCATCATCAAAATGTCGCTTGGTACTGTATACGAACAGGCACCTTCATGCAATTTGAATTTAAAGAGTATGTTTTACAAAAAAAAAACCAAATATATTGATATAAGTTGCTAAAAGTGAGTGGAAACCAAACTAAAAGTTATCTGCACCACACCTCCTAAAAATATGATTTCAACATGTGCAGAATTCATTCATATCACTAAGGCCTACACCTGCATGCACTTATCTTCATAAAATCACCATAACTTCAAGGAACAAAAATCTGCTTTGAAGATGGAAAAGTTAAAAAAGTATCATCCTATAAAATGTAGGGATTACACACCGTGAAAAGAAAGGGCACCCCTAAACCCTACATATTTCTTGAAAGTAGACAACCTGAAGATTACATGTGTCTCAATGGGTTATCAATAACCATGTCCACCTTCATGTAACTTTGTGACAAACACTAAAAATGTTTTGAAAAAATGCACTAAAACATATATTTCCACCTAAAACTCATATTCATTCGTACATTCACAAACAAAACATATATAAAATAATAGATCAAAGTGTACACAATTTATATATACAGCAAACATCAACTACAACAAAAGCTCGTACTCTCAAAAACACTGATACAGAAGACAAGCAATATTTTGCTGTTATTCACTAATATGTTAAAAATCTATACAGTACATAGCAAACTGTGACTTAAATACCAAAATCTAACTTTTTTGAGCTTGCACAGAATACTGTATATAAAAACATAACTTAATATTTCATATATACAACCACCTTCATGTAACTTTGTAGCAAACAGAGATTACAAGCAAAAATTGCACAACAAAATCAAATTTACCACTAAATTGCATGCTCAAGCAATCCCTTTCTGTAAACAAAATGTACTTTCCAAAAAACTGAAAGATGTGAGGAATTCCTACATACCACACATACAGTGCCTTGCGAAAGTATTCGGCCAACTTGAACTTTTCATTTCAACCTTTTGCCACATTTCAGGCTTCAAACATAAAGATATAAAATTTTAATTTTTTGGTGAAGAATCAACAACAAGTGGGACACAATTGTGAAGTGGAACGAAATTTATTGGTTATTTAAAACTTTTGTAAAAAATAAAAAACTGAAAAGTGGGGCGTGCAATATTATTCGGCCCCTTTACGTTCAGTGCAGCAAACTCACTCCAGAAGTTCAGTGAGGATCTCTGAATGATCCAATGTTGTCCTAAATGACTGATGATGATAAATATAATCCACCTGTGTGTAATCAAGTCTCCGTATAAATGCACCTGCTCTGCGATAGTCTCAGGGTTCTGTTTAAAGCGCAGAGAGCATCATGAAGACCAAGGAACACACTAGGCAGGTCTGTGATACTGTTGTGGAGAAGTTTAAAGCCAGATTTGGATACAAGAAGATCTCCCAAACTTTAAACATCCCAAGGAGCACTGTGCAAGCGATCATATTGAAATGGAAGGAGTATCAGACCACTGCAAATCTACCAAGACCCGGCCGTCCCTCTAAACTTTCATCTCAAACAAGGAGAAGACTGATCAGAGATGCAGCCAAGAGGCCCATGATCACTCTGGATGAATTGCAGAGATCTACAGCTGAGGTGGGAGAGTCTGTCCATAGGACAACAATGAGTCATACACTGCACAAATCTGGCCTTTATGGAAGAGTGGCAAGAAGAAAGCCATTTCTCTAAGATATCCATAAAATGTCTCGTTTAAAGTTTGCCAAAAGCCACCTGGGAGACACACCAAACATGTGGAAGAAGGTGCTCTGGTCAGATGAAACCAAAATCGAACTTTTTGGCCACAATGCAAAACGATATGTTTGGTGTAAAAGCAACACAGCTCATCACCCTGAACACACCATCCCCACTGTCAAACATGGTGGTGGCAGCATCATGGTTTGGGCCTGCTTTTCTTCAGCAGGGACAGGGAAGATGGTTAAAATTGATGGGAAAATGGATGGAGCCAAATACAGGACCATTCTGGAAGAAAACCTGTTGGAGTCTGCAAAAGACCTGAGACTGGGACGGAGATTTATCTTCCAACAAGACAATGATCCCAAACATAAAGCAAAATCTACAATGGAATGGTTCATAAATAAACGTATCCAGGTGTTAGAATGGCCAAGTCAAAGTCCAGACCTGAATCCAATCCAGAATCTGTGGAAAGAGCTGAAAACTGCTGTTCACAAACCCTCTCCATCCAACCTCACTGAGCTCGAGCTGTTTTCCAAGGAAGAATGGGCAAGAATTTCAGTCTCTCGATGTGCAAAACTGATAGAGACATACCCCAAGTGACTTGCAGCTGTAGTCGCAGCAAAAGGTGGCGCTACAAAGTATTAACTTAAGGGGGCCGAATAATTTGGCACGCCCCCTTTTCAGTTTTTTATTTTTTACAAAAGTTTAAAATATCCAATAAATTTCGTTCCACTTCACGAATGTGTCCCACTTGTTGATTCTTCACCAAAAAATGTAAATTTTATATCTTTATGTTTGAAGCCTGAAATGTGGCAAAAGGTTGAAAAGTTCAAGGGGGCCGAATACTTTCGCAAGGCACTGTATGTTATATATATATATATATATATATATATATATATATATCTTTACAACAAAATCACAGAAATGTGCCAACCAATTTTGTGCATTCAAATTAAATAGGAGCTTATACAGTATAAGAATATAATTTTCTGTCCCTCTATAAAAATTGTAGAAATTTTTACGTTCATCTCTAGTGATAATCCTTATTGCAATTATTTTAGCGTGTAACAGATATCACTAGAGAGGCAGTCGGCGTATTTTACTCTATAAAAATCTGGTATGGACAGGACAGGGTCAGATGTAAACTTTATTGATGACTTTGTGTATGTGTTGTGTAAGTGTTTGGTGAAACTCTTTTGGCTCTGCAATCTGGATGATGGTAAACATCTGGGTCACAGCACCATTAAACTTCCTGGTTATGTTCAGAGGGCTATTACATAAGAATATCCCTCAGATTAGGCTCAGAGGGTTATTACATTATCCCTCTATGTGACAATCAGAGAGCAAAAGTATAGTATGCTCTCTGATTGATAGGAGGGGGGATAACATGGTCAGAAGTCCATGCTACCCCTCCCTCTGGGGTCACATACAGGTTATGCACAGACAATGAAGATTTATCATTGTGTCTGCAGCTCTGCACCTTCCCCCTCCTTCCTCCTTCACGCAGCATTAAGATGCTGCCTGAGGCTAGAGGGGGGAGTACATTTTAGAGACCCATATCTCAGGATCTATTTGGGCTATTAAGATGATCTTGGATTAATTTTAAAGAAGAGAATCTCTTTCTCTTTAATATGATACAAAGATCATCATGATAGCCCTTACAGATTCAGAGCGATTTGCTGTTAAAAACGCTGTCGGGAATTGTGATCTACATTGGGATCCGAATAGTGATTTCACCAGCAAATAGCTCCAGATCTGCTGTGAATTTGAAACAGGGGTCCTGCTAAGCAGCTTCGTGTTAGATTAAGGCCATATTGAGGGTGGGTTATTTGTTGCCTGGGTTGGTTCAATGAAGTGGGAGGGGCGCTCCAACTGTAAAATTGCAGCAAATTTTCCTTCCTTCTTTTTTATTTTTTTTTAAATTTATTTTTTTATTGTATTTATTCCCACCTATTAAAATACTTTCTATACCCCTATATACCTCTAAATGTATACTAGTAGGGCATTTATCAAACCTCACAGTTTAGCCACAAAATACACCAGGCTTCCACAAGAGAAGCAACAGAATGGGAAACTGTTTATTTCACCAGAGTGTCATACAATGTTTCAAAAAGGCTTGTGTGAAATGACACATTTGTATAGAAATGTCCTTTTACATCACAAGGAGATTATAGACACCCTAAATAAATAAACCCTTAGAAATAAAAGCCCTGGGTGCCATTGACTTTTTAGATATACTGTATTTGGTACATATTACAAAAGATTTTTATGTTTTGGGCCTAGTTTGGGTGAATTCATTGAAGAATTTGGAGGGTTAAAACTAGTGTTGGGTGAATTGGTTCATAATCAGCCAGATTGATTATGAATATTCAAAAAATTCCAGGGCTCTCCTGACGTGAATCCAGCAGATTTGATTATTACACTCATTATAATCCGAGGCCAGGGAAAGTGTGTAAAATTTAAAAAAAATACTCACCTTATCTGGGCTCCACTGTGGCAAAACTCCAGCGTAATATGTATGCTCCACCTGTGATTGAGGGGTTAGGTCATTAATATCAGGTCATGAGGGTGTCGGATCTCCAACGATCTGATATTTATGAATTATTTTAATTGTATCAGGTCGATACAGTTGATGCCGAAATCTTTGGACAAGCCCTGAGGCCTCTTCACTGCTGGTAGGTCTGGGACCGGCCAGGAGATTTACCCGACGGGGAGGATTGGATAGTGGAAAAGACCTTCTTTTCAGTAAAATGTTTGTTGAGGAGGGCCTTACCAGAGTCAGCGATGGTGGGGAGGCACGTGTTAGTAACATACTCCCAAATTTTTCATGAAGAGAGTCCGTAGCTAGGTCAGCATACTGTCCACGAATGTTATACAAGTTGCAATAATAGGAGCGAAACGCTGCGGCAATGTCCATAGGGTTGTGGACGGTCCGTCCTTATCCATCGAGAAGCTGGGGGATGTACGTGAGGTTGTTGCAGGATTGAAGTCGATGGGCTAGGGATTGTCCGCATTTGTCATAGTAGTATTTCTTAACGCGGTCTCGAGTGTCCAGGTACATTTCATCGAGGTATGCGCGAAGTTCCTCACTAGCATTAGAAAGCTTGGTCAAGGCGGACTGGGAGCACGTCTGCTTGTGAGTTAATTAAAGCGAATGAATTTTGGCGAGGCACAAGGTAACCCTTAACTTTTTTATATTTCTGCGTCCGAGGATCCATAAGGCGTCTTTTGTTGCAAGGTCAGATGTACTTTTTATTTATAGCAATGTGGGGGATTTATATTGGTTTGAGCGCTTTTTATTCAAATTTTTTATGTGAGACAAAACTGTGGAAAAATTGGCGGTTGTTTAATTTTCCCCGCTCCGCTATAAAATATTTTTATAAGTTTGTAGACCAGGCATTTTCAAAAGACAAGGATGCCTAATGTATTGAACCCCAGGGGTTCTGATCACTAATACAATGCATTACAATGCATTGTAAAAGCTTGCCACTTTTATTACAGGCTGCTTAGAGCAGCCTGTAATAAAAGTGTATGCCAGACAAGCCTGAGAGCCTTCAATAGTCTCCTGGCTGACATGGCAATGGATCCACCCCAAAATGATGGCGTCCATGCACCGCTGGGAAAATGGAGCCTTGGTCACCTTTAAATTAGTGTCAGGGGGGAGTCTGATGGAAACACGGGAAGCGACAGCATGGCACTCCCACTGACTGTTTTTGGCAGACTATTTAAACCTGCCTGTCCCGTCAGCCATGGCTGGAGGGTTGTGTTTGCTTCATGTATGATGTCTGTTGTCCTGTTCCTAATAGCTGGTCCTGGGTTTGTCTGTTCTGTTTTCCTGTCTGCGGATTTTGCCTCTTGCCACCAGGTCCCAACACTGCAATGATTACAGTGAACTCTAACACCTGCCTAGTTTCTGTGAACACTGAAACCTGCGTGATCTTGTGAGCCCCAAAGCCTGAACCTGATCCTGGTATCTTCAGAACTCTAAAACCTGCCTGATCCTGTGATCCCTGAAGCCAAAGCCTCATCCTGAAGCACACATGACCTTCCTTACAGCTCCCATTCTAAATCCATGGGAATTAATATAGTGTTGGTCCCCTTTTGCAGCTGAAACAGCTTCCACTCTCCTGGGAAAGCAATCCACAAGTTTCTGCAGTTATTCTGTGGATATTTTTTAGCATTGCTTTTAAGGTCTATGAAGAATTCTAAAGAGATTCTGATACACTGCTATTTTATGTGTCAAGGTGTGCACTCAAGGTCGGGAAGTATGTTGTCAGATAACCCTGAATAAAATGTAAGTCTGATCACTGGGAACCCACCTGGGCCTGTGTGTGCTTATTTTACTGTAAGTTTTTTTTTACCATAATGAAGTCTGCCTACAAGTGCTAGCACAGGGGATGGATTGTACAGCAAATATGGGGTGCCTGTGTTTTATTTTTATAGTCCAAGACCAACAGCCTTCTTAAGCAATAAAGAAAACAAAACCTGCTCGACTGAGCTCAAGTTCTACCAGGTACTGGACACACCACAATATTCAGTAAGTTTTGCTAACTTACAGGCACAGTACAGAGCCCCAGACCGAACTCCTCCAGAATCCATCCAACACTGAGCCCCCCCAACCCCTGTGTATGCACCCTTTTATGCAGATGCTGCAGGTGCAGAGGATTAACCAGCAACCTGGTCCTAAAAACAGACATAGACTAGGGATTGGAGATCCAGCCAACTCTCCCCAATCCAATTCCAAAAAAGCCTTTTTGGTTTTTCTAAGAGATCAGTAGTGACAGTCTGAGCTTTACACTACTGACACACACCATGTTCCCAGTGCACATATGAGAGAAACCTGGGGTAAAGATATCTTACCTCCATGATTTTCCCCATCACTGTCTTACTTATCTTATAAACAGGTGTGGTGCCATTTCTGAAAGAAAGCAGCCATGTTATTGTAATCCAGGAAAACCCTTATGATATATTGGCTATTCCACCTCTGATCTATTAAGTTCTGTGAAGAATTATAGAGAGACTCAGATACACTACTACTTGATGTTGACTGACTTCTTTATTAACTTCAGTCAAGGTGTTTAAGAAGTTCCCATCTGAAGTCAGGGAAGTATGTCTTTGAATTGTGGGAGGAAACCGGAGTACCCGGGGAAAACCCACGCAAGCACGGGGAGAACATACAAACTCAATGCAGGCGTTGCCCTTGGGCGGATTCACACCCAGGACCCCAGCACTGCAAGGCAACAGTGCTAAGCACTGAGCCACCGTGCTGCCCATGTCACAGATGGTTGGTTGGTGCAGCAGATAATTCACTGGCTCTGTGAATATATCTAGCTGCGGAAAGTCCAGGTAAATGTCCAGTCCGGTAAAGAGAGCAGAGACGAGCCAGGACTCTGCCCTCTTGATGCAGCAGATAACTCACTTATTCAGCGAATACATCTAGCTGCGGAAAGTCCGGTGAAGAGGTCAAATCCAGTAATGACAGCAGAGAGCAAGCTCGGAATCTGCTGCGGAAAGTCCGGTGAAAAGGTCAAATCCAGTAATGAAAGCAGATCATCAGATCCTCACATGATGGCCTTCGTGTCATTGTCTTGCAGGAGAGTTTTCGCCTCCAATGGTCATGATGGTGGGGCTAACCTAAGGGATGAAGAGAAGAGGATTAACATTATCACAGAGGCACCATATTATTCACAGCAGAAGTGATCCATGCAAAGCGTGCAAGACACAGACTAATCTGCAGATATTAGAAAGATGCTGGATTTCACATTTGTGACTATAGAACCAATGAGAATCCAAGGCAGGGCTTTATTGTAATTCTGCTAAAGAACTGAGAGGACATTAAAGATATTTCTGCACTCACCTTCATTCTCCATTTCTGCCTCCTTGCGGCCCTTCTCAATAAAGTGGGCGGTCACCAGAAAGAAGGCTCCTCCAATAACTTCCATGAATGCACAGGTCAGGAGGGCGTACTCCAGGCTGCGGAATTTTGAGAGAATGGATTCTGCCCCTCCTCCATGGATCAGGTCAGATATCTGAGTATGAGAGGTGATAAATACTTGATTAATAATACATGTATAGTTAGTAAAGATCAAAAATACAAAAAAGCATAAAGGTTTTTCCCAACAGTAACCGCTATGTGCTTGTTAGGAAATCTGGTGGCCAGACAAACATGTGGCAGCAGCAGCACTGCACCGTATTTAGTGGAGGAGCTTCCATCCTACAGACTATGAGCAGCACTGGCTCTCAGCCCCAGTATTACACATTGGCTGGAGCTGGAGACATGCGGCATCCTCCTGCAGCAGATAATCTAATGCATAGCACCAGGAGGTTTTGTCTTTGGTGTTCTACTGTCAGGTTTGCGAGTTACTAATAGTTTGTTTCTATGTCATTTCTATATATATTCTGTGTAGGTGTTGTATGCGTGCTGTACTGAGGCTGCGTGTGTACTGTTGCAATGCTGTACATGCACTGTTGGGGAACTTTGTGAGTGCTCTCTGTAAACATGGAGGGAGGTAGAAAAATACAGCTTTAGGCTAAGGTCCCAGGTTGCGGAAATGCAGCTTTTTTCGTTGCAGGTTTTGTTGCGGTTTTTTGAGCCAAAGCCAGGAGTGGATTGAGCAAAAGTACAAAGTATAAGAACTTCCTATACATTTCAAATTCCTTTTATAGCCATTCTTGGCTTTAGCTAAAAGAAAACCGCAGCAAAATCTGCAATAAAAATGCTGCATTTCTGCAACCTGGGGCCTCCTACTTACACAGGGAACCAGCAAGGTAAAAGTGATGTGTATATACAATAATCAGGAAGCAATATGTAACAACTACTTACAAATCCAATGAGGTAGGGGCTCCCGACATCGCCCAGCAGGTGGGACACAGTAACCTGCATAGCCTGTGCTGTAGATCTTCTTGTAGGAGGAACCACTGACTGAAATAAAAGGATATTGTGAGTAGGCAGAAGGGAATCATCGAAGGCAAAAAAACAAGAGCCATTGTACAAAGTGACCGCATAGTATTGTAAGAGACAGCCAATGTTGTCCTAAGCTTTATTTGTCTGTATAAACTGTTAATGTTGAATGTATTTCTGTGATTCTGTTCCTTTAAGACAGCAGCCATTGTAATTGTGACATGATGCTGGAGTGACTCACCCCCCTTTTATGTCAGCTTGCCTGTTCTGCAGACAGAATGTGAGCAGAGAAGCAGGAAGTGACGAGACAGAGAGCAGCAGCCATCTTAGCAAGGGTTGTATTGAACTGGTGTGGAGATTTTTCTGTACAGCTAAGCTGTATCTTGGTCCAGAGACAAACAGAGTGTAAAGAGACAACAGGACTAGTGAGTCCACGTGAAAGGAACTGTGCTCAGTGGCTGATCAGTGAGACTGACATTGTGACTGTGTATATGGATACCACAGATAGAGACTCGCAGTGCTGTTGATGTACTGGACAGCACCTGCTAAATCCCGGCTTACATCCCAGCTCAGTGTATGGACTCGGCAGGACTGTCAGTGTGCTGAGTGGAATCTGCTGTTGGATTACATTGCATTCATTGGGTTTCCCTGTTAAAGAGGACTTCATTTCTCCCAAGATCCTGATAACAGTGAGGAGAGGACGCTTCACTATAAAAGAAAGGAACGACTTTGGGCCCCACCGCGCGCTTCTACAGACTGTAAGCGGTCCACCTGGACCACTGGGGAAAAGGGGGTGCACCCAAATGTGATGTCAGGGTCAGTTAGGGATAGTTTTGAGTATATTGTTCATTCAGTGTCCATACTGCAGAATTGGACAGAGTAAAAGTAGAAACCATTGCAGAATTTGCCTTGAAATTGTTCATGCTATATTGTATATTTTGCTTGTCTTTATCCCTGTCATTTTACCTTCAAATAGCCTTTATTAACTTATGGTAAATATATATTTTTTTCTTGAACTACCGCGTGTGCGTTCATTTCTGGTTGCGGAGTCCAAACCACCTGCCTTGCTCTCGGTTCACAAATTGGCGTAGTCGGCAGGATCCGCTTACCAGAATGGACGGTGACGCACCCGTTAGGGAGAATGGTGCTGGAGGAAGAATGCCAGCAGGGGCTATAATGAGTCAGTTAGCTAAATTTGATGGCAATAATATGTCAGTGAGTATGTGGGTGGAACAGATACGAATGATACAGTGAATGTACCAGACCGCACCAGAAGTACTAGTAGAGCTAGCAATATTGACATTACAAGGGGATGCTAAGACCACGGTGATATTGAGGCCATTTGAACAAAGGCAGACATTTGAGCAAGTAGTCCAGATTCTAGAAACCATTTATGGAGAAACTGCATTGCTGGGGTCTCTGCAGGCTCGGTTCTTCCAGAGGGTACAACAGGAGAATGAAAGCCTTCCCCAATATGCAAATGCCCTACAAGAACTGCTCCGAGATATTCAAGTGAAGGAAAGAGGGGGCTCGCCAGCCTTCTGTAACCCTGATCGGACTCTCCGTGACCAGTTTGTCCTGGGGATACGTGACGGCAGTTTAACTGTGACTATGCAGGATTTTATACGACGAGAGACTGATGCTAAATTCCATGATGTACAGGTAGAGGCCATCTCCCGTGCCAATAGTATGTTCCCGAAGCCCCAGACCGCAGTTGGAGTTACTTTGTCACAGGGGGCTAGTTCTGGCTCAGAGACAGTAGAAAAGGGGACGGTTAAAGAAATTCTCACAGTAATGCAGAAACTGCAAGAGCAAATGGAACACTTGCACACCCGTTGTGATGAACATTCTATGAAAATTGCAGACTTCCAGAAAACTGGAGGTGAAAGGGTGAGCCGTCCATACCCAGAAAATCAGAATCACCCACCACCCCGCTGGAGGGATGAGGATAGGACCTACCGAAGGGGTCCAAATCAGTTAATGCAGTGCTCAGGAGAAATCGAAGGGGCTTACCGAAGGGGCCCAAACAGATGGCCAGAACGACGGGAGATACGCTGCTGGGAGTGTGGACGGATGGGCCACGTTGCTGCTAGATGTCCAGAGCAGCGACAAACTTATGAGAGACCGCCGTTAAACTGAAGTCCCCTGCTGCTGTAGGGCGTGTAGTAGGGGAGACTGACAAGGAGACTATGTGGGGAGAATGCCCTAATGATGACCTGATCGCTGCAAGTCCTGTTATACAGTTGGAAATGGAGGGTAG